>CM059205.1:8744105-9344105 GCA_030347435.1 Clarias fuscus | reverse complement strand
CTTTTTGATCATTCACACGCCCAAAGCTACCAAACAAGTCATCATAAAATCGCGTGTACCCTCAACAGAAATGATCTTGTGCACACATGCATCCCTATACTGTACAGCAAAGTCACAAATGGGATTTATTTATTTAATAATGTGCCGATTTAAAATAGAATAAAATAAAATAATTGCATTTGAGAGTCGTTTTTTTCTCTCTCAGAGAAATCCATGTTTAACGCTATGTCCATATTATCAATACGAAGTGAGTCATATGCATTTTCATCCTAATGGGACTCAGATTTTTTAAGGCTGTCTGAACGCACAAATCTGATGTGTTTCAAATTAGACCTGAGTCATAGATCGGGTACATATTCTAGACCATGGTCCTGCAACATGAGAACGAGCAGATTGGAAGTTTTGTCACTTTCTGCCTCTACGCATGCATAGGGTGATGATGTCATCATTCAGCATTTGCTCCAGAGCAAAATCCCAAGGACATTTTGGCTGAAATACCATCCGTTGTTTAACATGATTAAGTGGTCGCAAAAAATATAACGTGTTTTAATATTCAATTATAACGTGGTTGATGGCGTGAGCAAAGACACATCGACGTGTGCATGCGTGCCATTTCAGAGGACAGACGTGGCCACATAAGAATCAGGTAAAAGTCACGTGTAATTATGAACGTGAACAGTCATGATGCACAAATCCGATCAGCTCTTACAAGTACTTCGGACGTTTTATACTAAGACAGATTCAGTATCGAAGCCATTATCACCTCTGAACAAGCAGATAGAAAAATGACACGGTCTTGACTGCATTTCACACGGCCTAACGTATCTGGAGCATCAGAAGGATCACAGCAATTGTAATGATGTTTGAAATTTCATTTCAGCTCTTATTACTAAAAATCTCTTCTGTGATCACTTCAAAAAATCCTGCGAATCATGCCTGAGAATTTCACTGTGCACAAAGGACATCACCATAGTGAAGTGGATTAAAAAAAATTAAAGAAAAATAGGCAGAATGGTGTCTTCAGCATGTTCCTCAGCACCAAAGAAACCCCTGTTGAGTTCAGGATGCCGAGCAGCACCGCTGCCTTTATATATACTGTACGTAGAGGAGCTGGAAAGGGAGGGAAGTTTTAGGTTCCTGTGGGTCTACTTCATACAGGATCTGTTATGTTGTGGTTTCCAGCTAGTTCAAAAGGCACAACAGAGACTCACACACACACAAAAAAAACTGACTACAAGTAAAAATTGGAGTACATGAGCTGCATTGCACAAAAAAACCCAGGAGCATACAGTGGTGTGTAAAAGTTAGTACCCCCCGCTTTTTATTCTATGTTTTTTGTGAGTGTAAAAGCATAATAAAAGTTTTAGGCAAATACAATTTCAGATATTTGAAAACATATGAAAAATTGTAGGATTTTCACTTGTGTATAATCTTTCTCACTGTAAAATGTCAATATCCAGATTATATGGAAATGATTCAGTATGCAACAGTAGAATAAACAGTTAGTACTGCCCATATATTTTTTTTTATTATAATTTTTTAATATAAATTTTTATTAAATAAATAACGAGCATGTTGTTTGTCTGAGGCTGTATTTGCTTAATAGTAGGACGTGCTACAATCATTATGTTTTTATAAAAAAACAAATAATTAATAGCAGGGGCATTAACTTTTACACATGACTTACACATAACCCACCCATCTTCTCTCTCTTTATTTGTGCATTCAATCACTTTGTTTCTTCTGATACGTGTTACATGAATATTCAGAAAGTAACAGACTGCATCAGCTCAAAAGATACAATCACACCTACTGTACCCTAGCCTGTTTCTATACCGAATACTGCTAAGGGTGACTAATGCTCTATTTTTCTTTTCATTCCTTTAAAAAAGCCGCATCTTATCTTATCTTATCTTATCTTATCTATATGCCAAATATAGTGCTAATAAACAACTGAAAAAGACACTGTACCTTTCTCTGGGCAGGCTGATCTTTGGCTGTTTGGGACAGCGCTTGCTAAGCGTGAAGAGTTTCCGCACAATTTTGTTGGCTTTGCCTAAGATTAGTTTGGTGCTCGTCTCCAGCTGAGTGTGGCGTCTCTGCAAGGCCGTGTCCAAACTCCAGAACTTCAAAATAGCTGATGAGTTCAAAAATCGATCAGTGGGCAGCTTCTTCAGAAAGGCCTTAAACTCATCTGAAAAACACACGAAACAGACTATTAATTAAACTGGCCACAATGTGGCAGAAACGAAACAATTTTGAACATGACGCACCAAAACACTCATTAGCAAAAATAACCAGCAGGAGGAAGGTGATGTTACAAAAGCAAATCATAAGAGCTTTGATTCTGAGTAATGGGCTGTGAAACGTGGGTGGAGAAGTGACATTTAAGATAACGACCTGAACATCTGAAGGAAACGCGCAGTTAGTGGCTCAAAAGGTGTGAAGCCTGAAAGAGAACGTTGTGGAAAAAATCTACAGCAGGCAGTACATAAATTCTCAGCTTGTGTCTCGGTTCTGGGCTTCCACGGGCAAATACAGACAATAAGATGTGAAGGATAATTGTTCCCTGGATGATGTGCTCCAGCAATAGATGCAGAACGCGTGCACAAAGTCTATTGCTGTTTGCTTGCATGAATATGCTGAACAAGCAAGAAACACCAGACTTGAGGGAAAACATCAAATTCAAATTATCATAATGGCCATTTTTACTTCGAGAAATGCTTGAGCTGACACTGGCAGGCCTTGGAAATGACTGAAATAAAGACACTTGTGCAGATGGGGACAGTGAGAAATGGGCGAGCTCCTGGGGATTTCTCCAGGCTATTGGACACGTAGCTTATGTTCCGCAGAGCACCTTGCTGTCCCAGGCAATTATAATGTGCAATGATCCCATGTAAGACGGCAAACCCATAGGCTCCCACCAATAACACTGAATCAGTGTTGGATAACGATTGGTCTAGCTCAGAGAGTCATTCCAGCTCAGTTTACACACTGCTCCTCTCATCCAATACCAGCTGCGTGCTCTCTCTCTCTCTCGCTCTCTCTCTCAGTCTGACAGATCGACTTCAGTGTGACCTTCATCAGAATCAACTTTCTAATAATTGTCAAATGTATTGTTCAATTTCATACCCTGACTTGCTTTATCAGCACTGAACTGTCCTCTGCCTCACATATGCAAATGACTCTCATCATTTAAAAAGGCACATATATGTTATTAGGACACTAGCTCATTCGTCCGTGTCTCACCATGAGGCGTACCGCGTTATTACCGTAAGATCGGTTGAAAGTGCTAGCGTTAAAATGCGCAGAGGTATACCACTATAAATCAGTCCGCTGTATAAAATCTTTCTTAATGAAAGAACTTCCATTGTGTTCAGTATAAGACCTGGCTGTCCGCTTTGCCCGGCAAGGAAACAGAGCCATGAAAGCACATCTGTCTCTGTCTCTCTGTCTGTGTTTTGGACTTGATGTGGTCTGTGTTTTTCCTCTTGCTGCTCGGGCTGATAGATCTCATCTCTCACTTCTCTTCTCCTTAGTGACTTGTCCTCTCTTTCTTATCCTGCCCTCCTCTCCCCTTTATCTCTCTCTTTCCAGGTTGTCCTGCTGCTGAAGAAGGCTCATTATTATTCTTGGCACACTTAGGAAATGTGGTCTGCCTATCCACATCTCTCTCGTCTTTTTTTTTTTTTTCCTGCCCGAAAAAAAATGAACAATTGAGCTATTTCAAAACGTTACTGATAAAAGTCTATTTTCATTCACGGACTATATATCCTCATTCACTGCAGCAAATGAGTGTCCAAATGACCATAAACAGGAGGAGGAAGAAGAGATGCAGCAGGCTAATTATGTTCAATTAGATACCAGACGCGGGCTTTGCATCGCAGGGCTGCGAATAAGAGCGTAAAGGACGCCTGTAAATGAGATGTCGATGTTCTAGCAGTATGCTGCCCTGAAGACAAAATTCGCTTTCTCTCCAAAGTCTCACATAGCCCTGCTCATTATACAAACGCTGTGCACACCTGCATCCTGATATCTGAATAGCTGCCCAGTGTTCAAACTGACCCTGTAGAAAAGCAAGGGCCAATCTCCCCTGTTGATGTGAGGGGGGGGTCAGTACAGAATTACACCTCTTTAATGAGGGGGTCAGTGGCCACCACACAGCTGCAATTAACCTACTCTTTTTGCGGACTAGCACAAAAGGGCAAAAGAGGCTGAATGCAGAACGTTATTAGCCATTTTCTTCAATTTCTTGTTTCTCATTTATACTAAAAATGCATCCTTTCAAAATGGCATATTATTTCTAATGAATGTCTCCCGGATACGCCACAACACACAATATCGGAATAAGAGTTTGAAAAGCTGCACAAACCCTGAACAAAAGCGACGAAAGAAATGCCAAGAAACTGTAATCAAGCCATAGGAAACAATTCGGTCTGAACATAGCACTTTAGAGGAACAGACAGTACTGAAATTGCAGGATGCACTCTCAATATAGTGTGAGGGGAATATATCAGGGGTATAAAACACCTGAAGAGGGCAACTATAGAATCTATGGAATGCCAAAGAATGCCAATTATTTGCGGTGTGATGGCAAAAAAAAAAAAAAAAAAAAAACTGAATTACTATAACTGTGCATAAAGTGTGCCACTTGTTCTAGTAAGAGTCAATGCCTGTGTTAAGAGTTGCAAAAATTGCCATTTCAAACACTCGCTCACACATCATCTATACTGTACCTCTTTCTCCTGTGTACAGGGTCACGGTGGCTTCTATCCTCCATCCACTACCCGAGGAAACTTAGCCCGCGAGCCTCTATATACTGTACATCTCATCAGCATGTCTTTGGACTGTCGGAGGAAACCGGATTACCCGGAGGAAACCCGCCCATGCAAACGCCATCAAACCCGGGTGGGAATCAAACCCGGACCCTGGAGGTGCAAGGCAGTGTGTTGGTGCTAAAAACTAAACCAGCATGCTGCCCCCGTTTCATATAACGCTGCAATATTTGTTCTACATTGATTCACACCCTGCAGTGTACACCTTTCACCTCCGTGAAAGTGATCTGACTTTATGATGCCGACTTTATTATGCCTGCAAGAAGAAGAAAAGGTCTGATTTATCTGGATAATTATCTTCAGGATATCAGTGCGGTGCATGCCAGCTATTTGAATGAAACCCTGGACGATATTAAGTTCTCATGTCCTGCCGCAATAGGATAAACATATCAGGCTTTGCCATTTGAATTACCTTTTATAATCTGGTCGTATGCTTTGTCATCTGAGGCAAATAGGATTCTCAGGTTCATTATAGCTGTAATGAACTGCTTTGCATCTAAATGGAGGTAAAGCGTAATTATCATCACCAATGCCGTCTGGTTTAACATGAAAAATCAGAAGCTCCGAGAAACTCCGAGGTGGTTTCGAGTCCATCATCACCAAGTAGCACTGTGTGTTGAATAAAGGGGGGGGGGGAACCTCATCAAGTGTGTTTAGACCTTAATGAGATGAAACTGATTATGGATATGAAATTGGAGGCTGCTTGGCCTGACTGATCAGTTTTGTTGTATATCATTTATATTAAAAAGTCTTTTCCTTTTCTTCATAGGAGGATTGAAAAGATTTATATGCTATGTGCAGCAGGATGAGAGACATAGCCGCTGGCCTCTATACGTCTTTTTTTGTCTCTAATAGGAGTTTGAGTTGGGAGCTGCAGGAGTTTCTGAGCTCCCTGAGGAGATGGCATTAATCACAGATTGGTCAGGGGAATGGGACGCTGCGAGCTGTAGAATTATGAGCTATCTGGAGAAGCTGGTGTCTGCCAGAGCAGTGATTAGACCATTTCCTGCCTCAATTGGTGAAAATTTTGCCTGGTGCTTCTTAAACACCATTGTAGATCTAATCTGCATCAGATCAATAGTGAACAAGTTCCATTGCTGCACTAATCACAATGTAAGTCATACACACACAAAAAAAAAATTCTTTAACAGCTCTAGATTTTACCATCCAGACATGAAATGATTGTGAAATGTTCTGACATTATTACGCAGAATTTAATGCAATTCAGAAGAATTTAATGCACTTTTTTTTTGTTTTGTGCATTTATTTTAAACATCAAAGCTTTTTTTAAGTTGATTTGCTCAGACCGCCGAATGATCAATCGAAGCTCCGGCAATTCCCAAATTCTGATATTTCCTCCCTACATCATACAGAATGATTTCCTGAAACGTGAACCATAAAATCTGAAATAATTTTGGACCTGAGAGATCTGAGGCTTGGATTTCTCAGTTCCAGGCCATGATGAGACTGACATGAGAAGACATGATGCCTTTTTTTCTGACACGGTGAAGGAATTTTTCTCCATTAATCAGATGACTGGATTGGCAGACAGTTCGAGTTATCTGATGCCAGGTGCTTCCTGAATGCTAATGCAGATCTGACAGCTCTGCTCCTCGCGGAATGGTGCAGAAAGATTTGTAGAGTCAGAAATTATTTTAAACCAGAGTGATCCATGACTTGAACCAGCTGTTATACACTATATATATATTTCCATATCGTCTTTCATTTTATTAAAAGTTGGACTTTATCAAAGATCACGACCTGTCACTCATTTAGCTTTCTTTAAATAGTTTTCTTTAAGTAGTAGACATTTTACTACTGTATATTCAGTGTGCCCGAATTTGAAGAATAAATTTGCGGAATTATAAAACTTGGCTCTGAGTGGAAAGTGAACATACAGTAGTATACGGTAGGTATTTATAAATCTAACAGTGGGAGTGGTTATATAGAGGTTAGCAGTTAACCCAAAACACGCATAGAACATATTACAGTGTTCAGTCCATTTCCTTCTTAATTATTAGCAATAATGTTAGTAGCTATGGAAACTAACCTAATTATGAGACATATAGGAGAACACAGGTTGTATGATTAAAACTATTTTATATCTCACTTGGTTAAGTAGACCCGAACAGAAATCTTGTAATATGCCGTATAAATAATATTTACTGTATATACAGTATTACAGATGATTTACGGCAATATACAAATATTACACTTTGAGATGAACTGAATACATTTCTTTCTGTATCAAAGCATTTTCTGTTACTGAAACCTGAATTCATCTGAAACCCTAAATTATAGCACACAGTTCCTATGTGATATCAACCTTATATCTGTAGCATAAACCATGTCCATGCTATTGGAAGTGCCATGCAATCAGCTTGCTCTTATTGGACTCTGGTGTGTCCTTTCAACACGGCCATAAGGAGGTCTGTGGGTCTTTGCCTCCAAAGCTCGAAAACAAGAATAAGTCTGGGTAAAAGACATATTCCCAATGGTTCATGCAGTTTCAGAAAGGTAAAGAATCATCATTTTTCTAAAAAACAAACAGGAAAAAAAAAAGTAAAGCTATGAGTATGATGTTTCAAAATGAGACACAGTCAGATAGATTTTGATTGACCACAACTATATTCATTACTTTCATAATGCCATCACTTTAGAATCTTATTTATATATTATCATACTGTACATCATATTGTGTTTTTTTTAAAGGCTTATGCTCTCTACCATTAAAAAAATCACAATAATGCAGCATCTTTTTACACCGAATGGTTTTATTTATTTATTTGTTCATTTAGATCCCTGGAAAAACAATGCTATCTGAATTCATTTTAGGATCTTACATTACCAGCCATTAGGGTGATGCATGCGCTTATAATGGTCTATTATGCGCAGCGTATCGGAGTGCCATCCTACAGGTTGTAAATGCACTGGGAGCTGCTCTGAACTTAAATGGGGCAACTGGATGAACGAGGTGGAACTCAACGAGGTGTACTTAAAATAAGCACAAGGTGGGTGGCTTGCTGGATCGCCATAGGTGTGGGATGCACAAATCATTTTTCACATCATTAAAAACGATAGATGATGTAAACTCCTGTAAAGGAAAGATGATCCCGCACTGTTTTCTATGTGCGTTGAGAAGTTCAAGTACAGTGCTTTACTGAATATGAAAGTAAAAGCGTATCGAATAGACACAACATGATCCGTCTGTAGTTCCTGAGCATCTTGGAAAGGGGTTATGTGTCTACAACACGGTGCCTAGCCTGATGGAATGCTCTTCCTCAATCATTTATACTCAGACTTCTTTTGGGCCACAGCTGCTTCTGCCAACTCCAAATGTAATAGGGAGACTGACATTCTACACCAGTGCAATAATGTCTGTGCAGTGACACAAGAGGAGTTCCAAATCATCTTTTACAATAGTGCCTTCCAAACAGATCCACCTTTATGAAAAATGCATAACTTCAATACAGAAATAGCAATATTATTATTTTCTTCACGCAGCTTCCATTGTCAAAATAATATAGAGGCTACATAGTGTAGAGTGAAATGTCAGAAGACCTGCAGTCTATTTAGTTAAAGGTTAGGGTTCCACTCTACCATGCACTATGTATAGTTAAAAATGGCAACTAAGTCTTTCAGCTATACTGATCACCTGTATGGACAACATGTGATTGACAACGTGCACTAATGCATGTGCATTTAATTAGAGACATTATGAGATATTTCTACACCTTGATTGTAGTCCACTTGTGGTAAATTACATCACTAACATTAAATCGATTGTATATGATTTGGAAAGCCTCACACCTCTGTATAGAAGTCCACACAGTTGACAATGCATACAGTATCAGAGCAAAAGCCATGAGGTCAAAGGAACTGCCTGCAGAGCTCAAAGACAAGATTATTGTGAGGGACCATTGTGGGGAAGCCTACAAAAGAATTCTGTTGCCCGGAAGGTACCTAAGAGCACAGCAGGCTCCATAATTCCCAAATGGAAGAAATTTGGCACAATGACTCTTCCAGGAGCCAGTCACCTGCCCAAACTGATCATCCGAGGTAATCAAGACCTGATGATCACTCTGACTGTTCTCTGAAGTTCCAGAAGTACAACCTTCACTGCAGTCCTCCACCAATCTGAGCTTTATGGCAGAGTGGTTATACAGGGAAAAAAATCACTGGAAGGACTGTCAGACTGTGAGGAACAAGATTTTCTAGTCTGATGAAATGATATCTTTGAACAGATTGAGGAGCAGCTCTTGACTTTACTGCTATTGAACAGCTCTGCAGAGACAGGAAAAATGGCTTCCCATTGATGGTCCCCATACATCCCATACTATGCTTGAGATGATTTGCAAAGAAGAATGGCGGAAAATTGCCCAATCCAGGTGTTCAAAGCTTGCTGCGTCACACCCAAAAAGACTCAAGGCTGTAATTGAGGCCAAAGGTGCTTCAACAAATTACTGAGCAAAGGGTCTGAATAAATATGAGCTCAGATAAAATGGGGGGGGGGGGGGGGGGGGGGGTTTGCATCAGGAAGGGCAACCGGCATCCGGCTGTGACTACCCCTTGGACTGTATGTGGTTAGTGCTTCAAATATCTATACCTGCTTTGAAACTGTGGGAATGGTCTAGAATGGTCCAGAAAGGTATTTTTTGGTGTTTGCAAATGTGAGCTTTGCCCTAGACACACTGTAAAACACTTGTTTAAAATAAAAAACGTTGGATTTTGGCTGCTCACACCAAGGCGTCACCACAGCAGACCATCTGATCTGCACACAGCTTGGCACCAGTTTTACGCCTGTTCCTGACGCAACCCTCCCATTTTATCCGGAGCTTGGGACCGGCACTGCATCCAGTGGCTGGGGTTTGGCCACTGGGTGGGAATTGAAAGAGAGCCTTTCACATAGCAAGTGAGAAACCTACAATACCACTGAGCCACCAAGGTCCTTAAAAATAAATTATAATAAAATATTACAAAAAAGGGAGTTTGCACAATAGATCCTTCAACTACATCAGTCAAGTTCACAATTCATCTTAGACTATATGTATATATTAGACTCATCTTAGGCTACTTGGAGTTTGAATCAGATGTGAAAGCTACCAAAACACGGACGTGAACAGCTACAGTATTTAGAACGTCACCAGGAGATCACAAATCATCTGAGTGCATATTATGAATTACTGTGTTTTAGTACTGTATGTGGATGTGTAAGTGTACTTTGGTACAGTACAACATTACCAATGTAAATGGTAACAAGAGTGAGTGTGTATGTGGTAAGATTTCTAGTAAAATACAGAACTGTCTTGGGGAACTAATTATAAAATCCAACTAATAATATTTTATCAGCTTTAATTTTGCATTTGGGATTCATACACTCCAAAAAGTAAATAGAATGAAGAAAAAGTAAAAATGACTGGACACACTTTTGAGATTTAGTACTAAGCGAGGACGCAGTTCACTTGCTCCTAATACAAGTGGGCTCCTTCATTATCATGCCTGGATGGTTTTCCAGGAAGATTTCATTTTAATAATGGATGGAGAATAT
The DNA here is from genome assembly GCA_030347435.1 of Clarias fuscus. Classification (NCBI taxonomy): domain Eukaryota; kingdom Metazoa; phylum Chordata; class Actinopteri; order Siluriformes; family Clariidae; genus Clarias; species Clarias fuscus. The sequence goes on along the minus strand of CM059205.1, from coordinate 9,333,722 downwards.
GTTCATTTAAGAACAACGAAAAACATACAAGGAATGTTCAAGTTAATATGTTTTATGAAATGTGCATTCTTGTAGACCCCAGCATAAGTACAGTATGTGGTCTGCAAAGGCTTTCTGGTCAAGTGGCTCGAGAAATAAATGCACTTATTTTCTAATGTCAAGCCAGTTTGCACTGAAAAATGGTTTTACTTTGGACTTCAGAGAATTCAGATTAGGCAACTGGAAGGAAAACAGAACTTTTGCTAAGAAAAACTGATCTCCTTCGTTCTCCTTTAATTTAATTCGTTCTCCTTTAATGATCTTTTACGGAAACTAGATTTGAAGTTCAGTTTTTTCGTTCATGAGTGGATTCAAATAAGATACAGCGTGTGGGGGAGGGGCAGTGTGAGGGGGGGAGGGTCAGCGTGTGGGGGAGGGGCAGTGTGTGGGGGAGGGGCAGGGATGTACTTCAATTCACTCGTAGGCCCTTGAAATCCTTACCAGTTCGAAGTTTGAAATAAAGAATGTATTGGCATTCTGAAAAAAAAAAAACAGCGTATCAGAATTGATCTTGTCTGGCTACGCAAAGTTGAGTGAGTAGCGTTGCCAGATTGGATGGTACAAGTCTTGTGGCAGTAACAAATATTAGGCTAATTTGAGTAAAAGCTTCTTCTTATATGCATATTAATGTATGCATAAGTAGTTAAATTATAGTACTGATATTATTTGGCTGTTTTCTTCTTTTTTTTTAGCCGTTTTTTTCCATTGTGATCTGGCAACTCTCAAACACAGAGCAAGTGAGCATGAGCAAGAGAGAGAGCTGGAGCAAGCAAAAGCAATACTTTCGCTTGAGAATACCTGAAACAGGCCGTATATTCTAAGCGGTATAGAAGATGAATGAATGAAATAAATGATGCCATACAAGGGGAAGTAAAACTGTAGTGCACACTAAGATGGTTAGTCTTTGCAAGTAATCACTAGCCATTCTTGATTTTGTTTTTACACATTTTATTCTGGTTGTTTTAACTGTATGAGTTTTATTGATTTATTTCACATAACTAATTTGTGGGGGCTGTGCAGCTGTAAAAAATATAGCTGCCCTCGATGTGATTAATTAAGGATTAATTGATTGTTTATTGTTCAAAGATGATTCAACATGTTTTAAAAAAATATATTTTCCACCATGAGAAAACACTCTGCATCTTCTTAAACAATTTCAACGAGTTGTTAAATGTAAGATAAACTGAAATATAATATTTTAGCGTTAGTATCTGTCATCGACGGGTAAAGAGTTTGTAGAAATAGTTACAATTTTTAAGCTAAAAATAAGCTGATCAGCTTTAATGTAATCATATTATTATTTCAGGTTGAAGCTCACATACATGTCTGCCTGTATGTCTGTGCAATAGAACTCTCTGCTTAACTTAATAATACAAAAAAATTAAATTTTGTAAGGTTATGTATCTTACGCCTTGTTTACGCTAAGTTAATTTATGGCGGCTGGGCAGACATACAGACATACATACAGTACAGAAGTATGAAATGTTAAAGATATCATTAAAAGAGCAATTACTGACCAATGTACAGACAAATCCTGTCTATTTATATAGGTTCCATTTTAAAGCAAACATGTTTTAAATTATATTATGTTGAATCTAAAATGTATTGTTGTTATTGAAGTGACGGTAATCATGTCATAATTGATCATCGGTTTAAGTAAACCAACCATTGATTACGATTGATTAATAATTATTTTAAATGTAGAGTACAGAGTTTCCTTTATTGTCCTGGTTTGTTCATTTCTGTCAAACAAGAAACAAATCAAAATTGAGGTGCATATACACTCACCTAAAGGATTATTAGGAACACCATACTAATACGGTGTTTGACCCCCTTTCGCCTTCAGAACTGCCTTAATTCTACGTGGCATTGAATCAACAAGGTGCTGAAAGCATTCTTTAGAAACGTTGGCCCATATTGACAGGATAGCATCTTGCATTTGATGGAGATTTGCAGTTGATGCACATCCAGGGCACGAAGCTCGCGTCCCACCACATCCCAAAGATGCTCTATTGGGTTGAGATCTGGTGACTGTGGGGGCCATTTTAGTACAGTGAACTCATTGTCATGTTCAAGAAACCAATTTGAAATGATTCGAGCTTTGTGACATGGTGCATTATCCTGCTGGAAGTAGCCATCAGAGGATGGGTACATGGTGGTCATAAAGGGATGGACATGGTCAGAAACAATGCTCAGGTAGGCCGTGGCATTTAAACGATGCCCAATTGGCACTAAGGGGCCTAAAGTGTGTCAAGAAAAGATCCCCCACACCATTACACCACCACCACCAGCCTGCACAGTGGTAACAAGGCATGATGGATCCATGTTCTCATTCTGTTTACGCCAAATTCTGACTCTACCATCTGAATGTCTCAACAGAAATCGAGACTCATCAGACCAGGCCACATTTTTCCAGTCTTTAACTGTCCAATTTTGGTGAGCTCGTGCAAATTGTAGCATCTTTTTCCTATTTGTAGTGGAGATGAGTGGTACCCGGTGGGGTCTTCTGCTGTTGTATCCCATCCGCCTCAAGGTTGTGCTTGTTGAGGCTTCACAAATGCTTCGCTGCATACCTCGGTTGTAACGAGTGGTTATTTCAGTCAAAGTTGCTCTTCTATCAGCTTGAATCAGTCGGCCCATTCTCCTCTGACCTCTAGCATCAACAAGGCATTTTCGCCCACAGGACTGCCGCATACTGGATGTTTTTCCCTTTTCACACCATTCTTTGTAAACCCTAGAAATGGTTGTGCGTGAAAATCCCAGTAACTGAGCAGATTGTGAAATACACGGACCGGCCCGTCTGGCACCAACAACCATGCCACGCTCAAAATTGCTTAAATCACCTTTCTTTCCCATTCTGACATTCAGTTTGGAGTTCAGGAGAATGTCTTGACCAGGACCACATTTACACTTTTGTATTTACTTTAGGTGAGTGTAAATACAATACAATAGGTTTTTATTATTATAAGTTTTCCTGCTCTGCACACTGACCATGAAGTTTGTCACCAGGAAAACGAGTACAATGTTATTAATCGGTACCAACCCGTCTGCACTCTTTCTGTGCAAAAAAAAAAATGCATTGTGAGCATGTCTAGTTACAGGCGTCACACGCATGAGCGTTTCCGATACTTAGCAGCTGGCTGAAAACATGCAACATAGTGTATTTTCAGATTTTTCAACTAGTGCAATCGATTTACTTGAAATGCACAGAAAATCGACTGATCAGCAACTTTAATTAATGATCCTCCCATCAATAGCTACCACTACTGCAGCTTGACTAAAAAGCAATCTGAAGTCAAGAAAACTTGAAAAGTCAAGCAGCACAACACATCCTCATGCTTCTACTAATATATTATCTGTCTAGAATAATAACTCAACTTTATTCACTATATTTTAACACTGCTTTGAGGAAAGAATAATTCACAAATCTCCAAATTCACCTCCATTAAGGCATTATTGCCAGCCATTAGCATGAGCTTAAATTAGCATTTCTCTTTGAAGTTCCATTTCAGAGCAGTACATTAGAGTTTTGCCTTTTATCTGCAGCTCACCTGTTTAAATCAGTATGTAATAACAGACAATGGACCTCTCAGAGTCCCTTAATAGACAATCCTACACAGAACATTAGAGAAACCCTTATGTACATGTCGATTTTCACTTCTACATATTGATCTTAGCAAATACATAATTCAGAGGGGCAGACGAAAAAAAAAAAATTATAAAAAAGACTCCTTCTGGCAAGGCACATGGATGCAGCGAGCAATTACGAAATATCTCACATCTGTAAAAAGCCTTGCAGCAAACCCTAAATCACACTGGGAGATAAGGACTGTCCAAACTTCCCAGTGACAAAAAAAGTATTTATAGTCCTGAGTGACAGAAGGAATTGCTATGTTTGTCGAAGTAACTTTTCTATTGAAGCAGTGAACATGTAGAGAGATCCAAGGGACGGCTTGCTTACCCATGTGAGATCTGATTAAAACGCATCATGTGCGAGCAGCGTTATCTCCACATAGAGGTCTACAGCATTCATTTAGCTGATGTTTTGTGTTCGCTTTTGAATGCAGTCTTTGTTTCCCCTGCCTGTACTTTTTGAGATTATGTAAGTTGCCAATCGGTAGCTGATACCTAATTACATGTTTAATTGATCATACTCAGTGGCTCATCTCCAGTGCTGTGAAAAAGTGTTTGCTCATGCCTGATCACCCTGAAGGATTCAGATCATCAAGCTAATTTTAATATTGCACAACGATAACAAAATGCAGTTTTTAAATGGTGATTTAATTTATTAAGGGGAAAAAAAAAGACGTCACCATAAATGATCATTTTGAAAACTTCGCTTTGTTTTTACTCAGGTTATCTTTGTGTAATATGAACATTTGCTTGATGATCTGAATTGTGTAAGTGTCACAAGTATGCAAAAAAAAAAAATCACATCACGTCACTCGTTTAGCTCACGTAAGGCTTTAATCTTTTACGTTACACTAAAGGGAGATTTATTATTTTAGTTATAATTCCTGATATTGCATTTTTGTAAGGAAAAAAAAATTAAACATGTAGGTTTTAAACATAACATTAGTATTAAACATAACACTTTATTTTGTACCTGCTTTAAGTGAAAGAATGTTTCAGGCCAGACAGATAGTGTTTGCTTAGCTCCAAGCGGCTTCTGACCTTGTTGCGTGTACTAACTCGGCTGCATCGACACTTGGTCTTGAAAAAGCGATACTTGACCCACGGAATCACATATTTATTGAGTTTTTATATATTAGCTGTGACACTGGAAACTAAAGCTGTGAAATCTATATCCTAACTGAAGCAAACAGGCTTTTACATTGATAGAGATTCCTTTTAAATGTGGGAAGATTTCAAAGAAATAAGATGATTTTTACTCCATCTTTTTTTAACTATTGATCGAGCAACACAGCGCTATTGATATGAGCTTATGTTTCAAAACTCACTGCAGAGACTGGGGTAATGAATGGCTCCGGCCGATCAGACATGACGACCGAGGATGTGCCCATGTCTCACGTGCTTTGGAGTGTTCTGCAATGAAATGCATTTTGACATTGCTTTGTCCTGAACCACTGGGAATACTCACTCACTCACTCATCATCTATACCGCTTAATCCTGTATTCAGGGTCACAGGGGGCCTGGAGCCTATCCAGGGCACATGGCAGGGTACACCCTGGACAGGGTGCCAATCCATCGCAGGGCACAGACACATTCATTCACACACTACGGGCAATTTGGGAACGCCAATTAGCCTAATCTACATGTCTTTGGAATGTGGGAGGAAACCGGAGCACCCGGAGGAAACCCGGAGGAGAACATGCAAACTCCATGCACACAGAGACGGGAATCGAGCTTGGCCGGGGATCGAACCCTGACCCTGGCGGTGCAAGGCGACAGTGCTAACCACTACACCACCGTGCCGCCCCACTGGGAATAGTGAAGTAGAAATGTTTTTTAATAGTTTACTGTACCACATTATATGAAATTGATTCATTTTTTATGATACTTTTTGGTATAATTAAAAAATATTAGTGATAATATTTTTTTAAATTTTATTCAATTATTTTATTATTATAAATTATAATTTTTTTTCTATAAGTAACATAAATACACCAACTAAATTACGTTTCCATGAAAATAATTCCCTTCTCATTAACAGACTGTTAGCAAAACTTAATAAAAACTTTCGAGGAGGGCAGGAGGTCAGTGGTTCTAGGTTCAAATCCCACGACCCCTGTGGGCCCTTGAGCAAGGCCCTTAACCCTCATCTGCTCAGATGTAACAATGTAAGTGGCTCTGGGTACAGTATATGCCATAAATGTAAAAAAAAAAAAAAATCACTAACATATATTTTTTCATCCTAACTACTAACAACTTTGTTAGAAGCGTTTTTAAAGGATAATTATAATACACACTGTGTGTTTGGCGTGTATACAGTACGTGTTAAGTTTAAATGAAGAGCCTGTACTGAGCTCCCAGATTGTTCCAGTAGGTTTAAAATGAGTGAAGAATCGCTTGGGCTGTTCTCTGTACCTCAATAGATATACAGTACCGGCTGGCTTGGACTTGCTTGCCGACTGGCAGAGACACAGACATACACATACACATGTGGCGGTATCTGATGGTGAGTATTTAAGTCTTGAGCCAAATGCATTTTGTCATGTACATCTGTTACATCGAAGAACAAATGTAACTGACATGTTCCCGGGGAGAAAAAAGAGAGAGGAAGTAAGAAGCATGATTATCCGCCTGGGCGCGGGCTATAGGATGTACGGCCTTACAGGATAAGGAATGAGGAAAGCACTTAAGGGAACAACAAAGGGGAGGGAAACCTGGGAAATTTAACACTGTCTCGGGGAAATTAGTGCTGCACAATTTGATGAAAAAAAAAAAAAAAAAAAATCACACTGCGATTATTTAGACACATACTAGAATTGTGATTTAAACTGCGCTACAGTAGACACACATGGTGCAGAGTTCACAGTCTCAGTTGTTCGCAGATTTTTCCTAAGAACATAACTAATTATTGTTCACGGAAACTCCTGCAATTTTTAATTACTTTTTTATTATAATAAACTAATTTTGTAACATAAATATTAGCATCAATTCAGCTAAATTTCCATATAAAATATAATACTGTATAAATATTTTAGTACTGTAAAGGGAACACAATGCAACCATAGAGGAAAACGTGGCTTGGGAGGTGAATTATTACTGTAATAACCCGACTTATACCAAAGAAGAACGGCAGCGTATACCAAAGAAAACGTACTGTACAGTATACGGGTTTGCCTTTACATATTTGTAAAGGCAGTGTATAAGGCTTTTGTTAAGTTTGAAATGAAATGAAAGTGTTTTGGGAGCATATTGGGAGGCATCTTAAGGTTTATACCATGCCTTAAAATAGGCAATTATAGGCATTTTTTGTTTTTTTGACCACATACAAAATTCACGGTTTTTCCCTCTGCTCTAGGAATGTAACCCCAATAACAATTTAGGGCGTCGACTGTATATATTTAAACATATTTATCTACATTAACACCAAATGACAAATCATCTCATTAAGAGGATTTTTGCCAATATTTATTTATCAACTCAAAAGTATTTACAAAAAAGAAAAAAAAAGAAAAAAGATTTCAATTATTGACAAACTCCATATAAACTCTGAACTATGCATATATTACAGTATGCATAATAAACTGCAGCCTTTTGTGATTAAATAATTGATCATGATTTTAGATTTTAAAGACAAAAATCGAATAATATGTATTGTCATTTAACGTAGTGTACCTGCATTAACTTCATTATTTACATTCGTCTTATCCATAATTTCAAAATGTTAAAAAATACCTATTCAATCTAGTGTGTCCAAACTTTTGGAGAGGGCTATATACAGTACAGTAGTGTGGTGCTACCGCATGAGGGCGTTTATTTATTGGCATACAATAAAAGTGATCTCTCATGGAGCTGTGACTTGAAGCCATCTGACCTGACTCAAATTACTCAGCTGATACATCTTGGACTTTGTGGGCAAGTAGAGACAGACAGCCAAAAGCCCTTTTTCTTTCTCACATTTGACAACAGAATGGAAGAGCGCAGCTATCTATAGCCCCGGTGTCACGTACCACCAAACTGACACATTAAAAAAAAAAAAACGTGGTGACAATATCTGCTATGCAAAAATACAATTTATGCATGTCAGGTCGGCTTCAGCTTGTTCTGCTTCTCTATATGACTTTGCTGGTTTATTGACAGCTGTTGTCATTGCCAAAATAAATATTCTAGTGAAGGACAAGTTCTCCTCCAGTCATCGTTGGTAGCATGGTGTGTCTATCATTCCTAGAGTAATGTGTGCAAGGTCTGATAATCTTTAAGCATCATTTCTGCTCCGTGCAGTTTATCCTGCACATAATTTCGTTTTTCATGTGCTTCCTGTCGTTTCCTATGGTGCACTCGCTATGGTGTGTGTGTGTGTGTGATATTTTCTGATTCATATTCTCCCTTTCTGCTTATATAGTGGATCTGGTTTGCTTTGCTAAGCCATATGGAAGAGGAACATTCTAATCCCAGTCCAGCTGTGCACCTGACTACAGCACATATACTCTAATGACAATGGAGGTTTGAGTGGTATAATAATAAGGTGTCATCCCGCTCTCCACCAGGGCACCTTGGAGTGCATAGAGAGGTGCGATGCTGATTCCAGTAGTAGACTAAGACAGAGTGTTCTGTCCTACAAAAGAGACATTTTGTAGTTTTTAAGTCCCAGGGGCCTCTATTGAGCTTCAGGGATCAATGGTCACAAGGACAAACACCAAATCCCAGCATTCCCAGCAGAGGACTGACGAGGATGTCATTTTGCTGTTCACAAAATGTCTGAAATTGTGTTTCCATCTGCCTTTTAGTCCTGTTGGAATCTCCTCCAGATATAAAACAACAACAACAACATCATGTATTTCCATACAGTTCTTGACTTCAGATGTCTGCTGAAAATGTTCCTGGAGTTAGAAAAATGATATGAGGGAACATTCCCTTGAAGCAAACCTGGAGGGGGTCTGGGGAACAGTCTCAGTGGGACAATGACAGTTTTATTTATTTTATTTTATTTTATCATTATTTTTTAACATGCATAATTTCAGAAATGTCAGCTGAGATTGTGTACTTTGAAGCTGTGTAGCCCTCCTACTAAACCCAAGCTTAGAGATTTGCCGAAGACTGGTTTATAAAGTGGTTTGTACAATAAAGGACCTACAAAATAAACAAAAAGCCTTTAAAAACCTTTAAAAATGTTCTGGAAATTCTGTTCAGAACATGATGTTACAGGATGACAAGTTCAGCACGAACTCAGGGACACTATAGCAGCAAAACGATCACAAAAGCTTTGATGGGACTGGAATGGATCGATGTCTTATTATCCATTCATTGTGCAGCACATTTCTGCCCATTTAATTAATTCTGAGAAATAATTCTGACATTCTGATGACAAAAAAATCAAATAAATAATAATAAACCAAAAACAAATTCAGAATGTCTTACTGAACTGCGTATCCTGCAAGGCTCTTAAAAGGACCTAAAAATGCAAATTATTAAAACCTATTAATAATTTTAGCAAACAAGGGGAAAACAACCTTGCAGTAATTAATTGATTTTGTTTTTGTTTCAGCATTGGCATGATTTATACAGGAAAGTTATCAGACTCTACAAAAGTGTGTCCATATAATCCCTTCTTAGAATTAAGCAAAGCTGTGGCTGAACAAACACATTCACTTTTTTAGTCCTTCTAACCTTAAGTGAACATGTTTTGCAATTTTCAACTGGCAAAGTCAACAATGGTATTTACAGAACACTGCTTTCTTTGACAGATGTAGTTCTAGCACCATGAATGTACCACTTACAGTACCAGAATGTGCTGTTGGACATAAAAAAAAAAGGCATTAAAATGACTGTTGCAGGGTGTAATGCTGTTTGATGATTTGGATGATTATTTGATTTGCATTGAAACTCTTGAAAACAAAGCCTTAGTAATATTTTTACAGGTCAGGTGACTTTATTGCACCTGCCAAGGACAAGTAACACTGACTACAATGTCCTCTAATATCATTCTTCTTATTAGCCTACATCTGCTCGTCATCATTTCTCCTCATTACTTTATATGACCATTTTATCATCATTAGATCATTCTTTAACACCTAATTACCACTCCCCTTGTGTTATGCACTTACACCAAGCACACGTGAAAACTGACTTCCACACTTCCATACTGAAATCTCAGTAACTGAGAGGCGAAAGCCTTAATTGATATGCTATTTTTGTTTCTGCACTTACAGACAAGAACGTTTTCAATTGGCAGCGCATAAAAATATCTGTGGGGGGGGGGGGGGGGGGGGGGGGGGGGGCGGGGGAAGGGAAGCAGGGTATGAGCTACTTGCAATCAGGTACTTGATCTCAGGAGATTATGGTTAACCAAGTTTGATACGTAATGACCATTTGACTGTTTTTGCCACATATAACGGTCTGTAGCAGACATTATTTATTCCACCATCCATCTACAGTAGTAACTTCTATAGTCCAACTAGTGACTGCAGAAGCCAATGGTGATTACCAGTGTATTTATTCCCATTTTACAACCGTGGTAGGACCTCCGGTCAATATTCACACATGCAATCTGGGAATGGCAATTACCCTAATCAGCATGTCTTTGGGCTGTGGGAGGAAAACAGAGCACTTGGAGGAAACCCACCAAGCACGCGGAGAACATTAAAACTGCACGATGCACACAGACCCCAAGGTGTGAATCGAGCCCGGACCCTGGAGGTGCCAACAAACATCATCTAGGTGAACCCAAAACCAGAGTTAAGAAGTCTGGAAGAAATATTAGTGCCTCAGTATTGAAACACCACAAATGAAAAAGAAATGCCTAACAAGAACCATTACACAGAACGATGATGATGATGATGATGATTATTTTTATTATTATTATACATTTTCAACCGAATACACCCGATACACACTCTACAATGCAGTGAATTGGATGGCTAGCATTAGCTTATGTTTAAGCCATGTTTATTAATGGCCCTTTCATTAAAACTCTAATCTTCTGCATTTACAAGGTCAATATTAAGATGTTTTCTCAAAGCCTGGTTGAGTTGGAATGATGAACATTATGAATTCCCATATTGTTTGGGGCCAGAGCCTCTGCAACAAGCACTTATCTTGGGCTGGCTGTAAAGTAACTGCGGCATATTGTCAATTGTGATGCATGATGTGCACCTACCTCTCAAGCTCTAGCACAACCATGGGCTATTCGACAAATTCCTTTGACCCTGCTGGAGCGCAGCAGAAAGCCAAACAGCCGACTGATGTGACAGTGCCCATTAGGAAAAGAAAGGTGAGTTCCTCTATGGATGATCAAAAGAAAGACAGCTGCTCAGCTCAGTGGAGGAGCGAGAATGAGAAGCCACACTGGAATGTATTGGAATGCAGAGTGGAGAGGCTGGCAAAAGGCATGCGTCAAATACAAGAGCTGCTCGCTACAATGCAAAAGCACGGTTTAGTGCAGAGCCTGGAGAAGCTTAGTAAGGGTGCCTGGTGCAGTGGCTGCATCTCTGTCTCTAAGCTTGTTGCCTGAAACAAACTTAGTCACGTGCTGAGAGACGATGACAATGAAACATTCTGAAAGTCAGACTTTAACCTAAGTACAGTCTACGACACCACAAGCTGTGGCAACTTGGCCAAACGAAAGCTTGAGCCTCCATCTAGGGATTAAATACCTGATCTATTTAATGGTATATCAGCCCAAGCAGTCTTGTTATACTTTAAAGGTGCTTATAAATGTCATTGAGCACACAGGATATCTGAAAACTGTTGTAAAATGAGATGTAATGGGAACTTATATGTGCCACTCTACGTCATAGAGCGCATACAGGACATTTGGACATAGAAAATATGCGAAGGAAAGTTTAGCAGGCTCGAATTCCAAAATCTGGGTGAACTCTTTGCATCACCGGGGTTTAGAAAGGTTCTTGGAAGGGCCTCCGAGTGGCGCAGTGGTTAAAGCGCTCGCCCTATCATCCGGAGATCGCTAGTTCGAATCCCGGGTGGTGCTGTAACCTCTCTCAGCCTAGAGAGAGCTGATTGGCCGAGCTCTCTCAGAGGGGAGGGATGAGAGGTACTTAGTGCTCCCACATTAATCACGGCTCTACAGCCAGTCAGGGGCGTCTGTGAGCTCGCGCAACGGAGGGAGCGGATAGTGCTGTCCTCCGAGTGTCTTACGCCGCCCCCAACGGGTGCGCGAGCGAGCAGTTCGAAAAGATGCGGTCGGCTGGCGTCACGTGGTTCGGAGGAAACACGTGATAGTCTTCGGCCCTCCCGGCTGAGTGGTAGTAGTAGCCTTAATGTGGGAGCCCCCTAGTGACGGGGAGGAATTGGACACGACTAAATTATTATAATATAATTAGAAAATCGGGGGGAAAAAAAAAAAAAAAGAAAGGTTCTTGGAGAACAGATAAAGGAGGTACGATTGCTTCTCATTGGTTAATGCAGTGCATTGGTACTGTGGCAGTGGATTAGAACGCAAATGTCAGATTAGTGTGATTGAGCCCAAAGTCCACATGGAATTGTTTACAATGTTCAAAGGGCACATGTTAGCGTCCCTTATTTTGTCGCTTAAAGATATCTTCCTAAAAAGTTTTAAAACTTTGCCACATACACCAGATGTTATAAAAGCAATCAAAAAATAGCATAATTCCAAATTCCAGTGGTTATATTGACCAGCGCAGTATATTGTGCAACCAGACTGCAATCGTGCACAATATTCTGCACATCCGCACATTATCTTGCCCATAACTGGACACAGTTCTACACTACACTAAATTACATTACATCACAACTCTTCTATATTTCTTTTTATTCTTTTTTAAAAATATTTTATTATATATTTTTCATTTTTCAATTTTTTATACCAGTATTGTCATATTTTATATTGCTTGCACATTATGTAAATTTAAAAATCCTTTACTGTACATCTATAGCTTATTCACATATTTCTTATATTTCTAATTTGTAATTTCTCTTATTTTCACACTGAAAATTTTCTTTTGAATCATCAGCAGTCGTATTAGCATTTAAATTCCTACCATACTGTGTATGACTGCGTATGTGACGAATAAAATTAGAAATTTGAATTTGGTTGCAGAACACTTCTCTGCTCCGCATAGTGGAGTGACACATTCATTTAGCGTGTCTTTCCCATGGTGTTCCCAGGTTTCCCATCCTGCAATGCCAGAGTATTTTTCTTCTTCTTCTGCACTTCCTTATTTAGATTATTGGCTGCAGATGGAGCTCCTCAATAAACATGTGTTAGCTCTGAGGCTATTGAGTCATCTGTACAGTTAGTTAATTCACATGGTTTTGACTCTCATGCCATTTCATGCACGTTTATGAGACAAAATACAGAAACGTCCTCAAATGTCAAGATAGGCATGAACTAAACGTGGTTACCACATGTGCTGATTCTCTGCGCTTGGTGTAGGGAAGCGAACCCTGAAAATGGGCTGATGCACACCTGCCTTGGAGAGCTGCCACTGCAATCAGATAACAGATGTGCGCCTCACAGCAATCCTCGTCAATCTGAAGATTGGTGAATGTATGGTGGTTTAGCTCATGTAGAACTTCATGTACTGCAGGGTTGAAGTCAATGTACAGTATACAGTATGCAAACACTTAAGCAACATACTGTCTATTGTGTTTCATGGGCAGGATGCATTCAAATCTGTCCTGATCTAAGACTGTATGCTTTTTTTCCCCATGGCAATTGCAATGGATGACACTGCAATGTATACGAGAGACTACAAAGCTGATATTGTTGGCTAAACATACTGTAGCTACTGAGGGCAGACAGATCCAGATTAGTGCCTACTAATCATCAAAGATGACAAAATTCTCGAGGGACATGGGGCATGGTGGCACTGATGGTCCCACACTACTTGGTGCTAGGCAGTGAAAATTGAATATAAGCTTTTAGGTTGAACAGATATATAGTGACTTTCACATGAGTTAGTTTTTTATGGCCGGCACTACGGCGAGGGAAAGAGATCTACAGTAAATATGGGGAAGAGTATTGGTGAGCAAGCTTTTTTGAGATCCTACACAAAGCTACTTACAGCACAGTATAAGCAAAAAGTAGAGAACTGTGAATTGTGCAGAGAAACTTCCGTGCACGAATCGTTTTGCATGCAGCAGTGACACGCACTCAGGCACCGTGATCTCTGTCTCATGGGACAACATTCTGTGACTGAGTCAAGTCGACTTTTCAGACCGTTCAGTGTAAAATAAGTAAATAAATAAATCAGCCTTTAGGCATTTTGCTTGTTTAATGTCATTTAACACCCACTCTGCTCGACAGTAGTGATACTGTATATGGTGTGTATAGTATATAAAAAAGGACACTTTGTTATTATTATTCATACTATCTCAAATTAGCTGTTGTATTTAACTGAGAGTGTAAAAATCGCTTGTTCTTATAGAGATCCTGCAGTCTAATATCTACTACTGTACCTAATATCAGTAAGATTAGCTCTAAGCTGTTGAATAAGACCAGGCTGGAAAAACATTTAATTCTTGTTTGTTCCGTTAATATCAAATAAAGTCAGGTTTCCACCCATGAAAGAATTCTCATCATCCTCATCGAGTACACTACTAAGAGATCGAATGATTGTCGTCTATAGACCACGTAACTAATAAATTGAGAGATTCTCATCATCAATAAAGCTCCTGCATGTGATGTCAGACCTGATGTAAAACTAAATGAGCCCCGATGTTGTTTAGTTTTACAATCCCAGACAGCTTTTGTGTACGGGAATGTCACGATATACAGGATCATAAACCCAGAGGACAGATTTATTGGTTCCTTACTAACTAAAATGAAAGAGATTTGTGGTTATCAGCCAACCAGCAGGAAGACAAGGCTAATCCCAGTCAAAGATGAGCTCTTTCAGTTATGACTGGCACTTGTGTGGTGACCAATTTATCTCAGGTAGCATAATCATGAACAAATTATCTGTTATTTGGTGTTCCACAAAGTTTAAAAAGGTTCTTTGCATGGGCAGAGTGATCCTGGGCACTTGGTCAGTCAGACAGCACAGATGGCAGAGTAACAGCTGGATGCGAAAGTAGCTTGCAAAATAGGTCAGAAACTGACATGTTTAATAACAGGATGTAAACTTTGAATGGTCACTGCGCCAGAAGGTGTTATAAACCTTTTCGATGATGGACATTCAAGAAAGTAAGCAATTGTCATGTATATAACTGTGGTTCTGTCTCATTTTGTGTCATTTAACTGATGCTATTACCAAAAGACTTACAGTTGAGCAGTTAAGAGTTAAAGGCTTGGTGATGCTACAGTAGGATTTGAACTCTTGACTGTCCATCATCAGTAGTCCATTAACTTAACCACTGAGTCACCAACGTCCATAAACAATTACAAAGCCAACTTTGTGAGCTTACAAGATCACATCCTTATATTCGGCATCACATCCAGTGTTGCAGATGGCATTTCATAATTTCTCAATTGTATGAATTTCCAGATACGCTGTTGACTTTATTTCATTCGCTGCTAATGCAAGAAACTCTGCCTTGAAGTGCCGGTGTGTCACAGAATAAATTATGATTCTTTATATTTTTGTGACTAATGCATCAACTTATGTTCAAATATTAGAATTGTCTCAAGACTTGTACAGAACTAAGTCTCACCGAGGGGTTTTGAATCCAAATTTTAAATGCTGTATTTAATGACCCTACACCTCAGGGTCGGTGTGTAGGGAGTTTTCATGTTCTCCCCATGTTTGGTACTCTGGTTTCCTCCCACTGTCCAAAGACATTCAGAGGATTAGGGTAATTGCCATTCCCAAATTGCCTGTAGTGTGAATGTTGACCACAGTTCCTACCACAGTTGTATAAAAAAATGGAAATAAATACAACGGTCATCACTGGCCTCCAAGGTCCCTAGTTGGACAACAGAGCTTCCTAGATGGACGGATGGATTTAATTACCTGCAATATTCACCTGTCTCATTTTGAGCCAGCATAACAGGACATAGCGAAGAAGCTCCTCACTTAGTGTGAAGTTTATTGAACATGACACAGGGTAACATGTTTGCTGATTAAATTAACTTTCCAACTGGGATCCCTCTCATCCCTGCTGATGTACTGTACTTTGTCTTGCTCCTACCGACTTTCATTCCCCTTCCTTCCAGTACGTACCTCCACCTCTTCAGGCTTCAACCTGCTCCTTACTATCATTAGATATCACAATGTCATCTGCAAACATCATAGTGCATGGAGACTCCTGTCTGGCCTTGTGCATCAGCCTGTCCATCAGCACTGCAAACCAGAAAGGACTAAGAACTGATCCTTGATGCAATCCCACCTCCAACTCAAACTGGTTCGTCATTCCACACACCTCACTGCTGTAACACTGTCCTTATATATATCCTGCATCGCCCTCACACACTTCTCCTCAACGCCTAACTTCTTCACACAATACCACAACTCCTCTTGTCATATACTTTCTCTAAATCCACAAATACACAATGCAACTTCATCTGGCCTTCGCAATACTTCTCCATCAACACCGTCAAATCAAACATTACATCCTCTCAACCTCGCTTCTATCACTATTTCCTATAACGTCATGGTATGGCTGACCAAGTTACTAATCTGTAGCTGTTGCAGCTCTATACCTTTTCCTTATTCATAATAATTGGTACCAGTACACTTCTTCGTTTCACTTGAAATTAGTGAACAATCAGCTTAAAACCTCTCCGTACCTCATCTCCGTGTCATCTGGACCCACCACCTTTTCACACTTCCTCTTCACTGGTGTCCTTACTTCATCCTTATCAACCCTTCACACATCCTGATTCATCATTGCCACACCATCCAACTCTCTCTCTCTATCACACACACACTTTCTTTATTCATCAGCTCCTCCAAGTATTCCATCCACCTTCTCACCACAATCTTACATTTCCATCCGCATCCTTAATCACAAAGAAAAACCCCCACACCTCTAACCTGCTTATTTCTTCTGTCAAGTACCTAAGCTGTTGAAATGGCCAATATGCACGCCCTTAATTTGTACCGAAAATTGCACTTGTTTAAAACTTTGCTTTTTGGGCATCCCCAGCATTAAACACTGCATATGCGTTTAAGAAATGTCTATGCCAATACTCTAAACCTCTGACTTTATTCAGACTAAATGATTGCATGTGCAACAACAACACCTTGATAACACCTGCAAAAGACAAATGAGATTTTCTAACAGGGTCTACAGAGGATTATGCCTTTTATATAAGCAAAATAACATGTGCTTTTTGCGGAGTAGCCTTAATGAATATGCAATTTAGGATGCTGTTAAGGCAAATAGATTTAGCACCTGCAATGTGAGCTGCTATGCATGAAAGAAATTCTGAGGACAGCGATTGTGTGTGCAAATTATTTCAAGCAAAGGTTGGCTATTCAATTTATGGAAGCTCATTCTCTTCGGTAACAGGCCTCACCATGGCTATTGAAAAGTAATAGCACCTGCAAGGACCATATTTAAATGTTTTCTTCACCTTCTTTGTAAAAGGCGCAAAAACAACCACTAAATACAAGTGCAATTATCGGATTGCACAACCAAATAAGACGTCTTTGTTAGGGAATTTAATGTAACGCTACAGTAAAATCACCGCTACATTAATAGCGCTACAGAAATGCTACATCATTTCACCAAACCTGAACTAATTGAGGTTTGTTTTTCCTGCCTCTATTTTTGTTGAAACATTTTGAAATCCTTTTGTCCTGTACTCCTACAGTGTACGAAACCAGACTACAGGAGGTGAAATGAGATGTAGGAAATTAATTCTTGTAATAAACAAGGAACAATAACTCTTGATTAGTATGTGTGTATGGTTGGCAGAATTAACCAACTCAAAAAGATTCATTTCCTATGTCAGCAATCTATCACTTTCAAATGACAAAAGCACTATATCTGAGGACAAGCTTTATTGAGTAATGAATCTATAAATATAAGCATTTCTGTTGGCAGGTCTCTGAAGGTGATGGACCCAATCCCAGAACTGTGTGTTGGTGGCAGCATGTAACAAACAACTCTTTACTTGAAAGCATGTTTTTAATTACCATAATGGAACGGATGTGAAAGTTAACATCCTGCATATCAAGGGGTTGGAGAGTCAGGGTCAAGTAATCTTTATGCTGGAGAACACTCTAGCTTTTAAGGCTAAATTTAAAGTTGCAAATCTAATCAATAATTTAAAATAAAAGAGGTGCTACAATTACTTTGTGGAAAATTACAAAGGTGTAAATCCTAGCTGTGAGAAATGCAGCATGCTCAAGCTATCACATTTAGTGCTGTCTCACTATACGACAACATCCCAAGCAATTCCCTTTCAGTCACAGGACCATGGACAACTCCCCCATACCTGCGGGGACCAAAGGTCAGCCTGGTCAAATCTCACAGAAAAGCCCAAGCAAATCTCATTTGTCTTTTGCAGGTGTAATCAAGGTGTTGTTGTTGCACATGCAATCATTTAGTCTGAATAAAGTCAGAGGTTTAGAGTATTGGCATAGAAATTTCTTAAAAGCATATGCAGTGTTTGCTTTTTGGGCATCCCCAGCATTAAAATTTTAAACTGGGCTTGAAGTGCAATTTTCGGTACCAATTACAGTCAATTATCACCAAAAACAGTCAACGCGGGCCACAAAAAAAAAGACACCAGAACACCTAGTGCACCACATCTCTCTGCACATGGGGCCCAGCAGGCAATGAGGCCAAGGCTGCTGACCAGGCCTCCAAACTCCTCAGATCTCAGTCTGAAAGAGCACCCATGGCATGTGCTGGATGAACTGTTGGAGGCCCCACCCTGCAAACCCACAGCATCCATAGGACCTGCTGCCAATATCCTGGTGCCAGACACCACAACACACCCCTGTAGAACCACAGATGCCCTGCAGTACCTACAGTATGAATATTGAAACCAGGGTACCCAAACTCTATAGGTGGATTTAGGTCATGGCTGATCAGTGTATATAAACAGTAAAATCAGCACTAGTGGGAGCTAAAAATAAATGACGTACAGTATGATTTAATTTACCCTTCCATAAATGCACAACATGACCACGATAAAAGCTAGCAGTATGCTTCATCTTTAAATTATTACTATGTGTTAATAGTTTATAAGTGTAGTCAATAAACCAATTAATCAGCCATCTCTCACATTTCCATTATATGATATTATCCTTCAGATATGATGATCTCGTCTAACAGTATTGAAAAAAAAATATTTTCTATAATAGTTCACATTAATAGAATTACTAACACACATTTGTACCACTGATTCTGTTTTACAGCACCATAGCCATTACAGCCCTAATCAGACACGATTTCTTTAAAGGGAGTAATTTGGAGGTGAATATTGTTTTTTAAATTCTTACTGTATGGTTTAAAGGTAAGCAGGCAGCTTGTAGTAAGTAAATCCAATACCTGTAATGACGATGAAATTTAATAGTGATGAAGGAAAAGCTACTTTTGTGTTTCACTGCTCAGAGGCGTAATGAATAGCAAAGGCACGAGCGAAGCAAAAACACAACCTTAGTCTTAACCACTATTTATGCTTGTTGTCACGGTTACATTTTCACATGCTTACATAAGCATCCAAATCACCGATTCAGAACCGTGATTAACTGCTGCTGAACTGTGACGTCTTCCAACTTCAAATAAACGAACTGGAGGATGCCTACCAGTCGATCAGAAACATTTAACCACAAACATTTTAGATAGAGAATCTGCAATCTAGAAAAAAAATCTCCGTTCATAATAGAAGTTGACTTCTCTGACAGGAAGCAAATAAAAGTGAATGAAAAAGCTTTTCTCTCAAGCGCAGCACTTCACCTGCTGAAAGGAGATATGCATTTGGAGGAACGCAGGGCTGCAGCTAAACGAATTTGGGCTACTTTCATTAACGGTCCATCACAGTGGAGAGAAGTGCTTTCAGACATAGCCTGAACTTATCTCTTTGATTGGATCACGCCTTGGATGAGGAAATGCTTGGGGGGTGGGGTGAACAGATGTTGTTCTTCTTGTTTGCTTTTGCCTGTTCACCATCACTCTTTCTGTCTATCTCCTTTTAAGCCAATGACATTATCAGATTGATCGGGTCCAAACAGAGCAGTGAAAACAACTCAAAGGTCATAGTCATGGGGGAAAAAAGTACACCCTCCATCAGTTGTGTACTTTTGTTTATCTGGCCTAAATAACATTTGTGTGGTCTTCACCAATTACCATTAGATTATAAACACAAAACAAAACGGATTTCAATATCTGTCCCGCAGAAATTTATGGCGCACGCTTCTTCACCACGTTGCTTGAGTTCATTATGATTTGATGCCGTTCCAGCATGGCCACGGCATCTCATATGGTTGAGGTCTGGACTTTACGTTGACCATTCTATTGTAATTCTTGTTCCTTCTTCAGCCATGTAAATGCCAGTTTGCTGGTGAGGTTACGATCCATGACATGTTTCAAGGCTCAATATCCTCCCAGCTGCTGATCAAACAGCCTCAAAATATTTTGTTATTAAGCAGAGCTACAGTATTTGCAAGTTTCCCAGGTCTTCTGAGTGCAAAACAAGCACTTCCTCCCTTTCCCCTACCATGCTTGACAGTTGGTAAGAGGTGTTCATTGTGATAGGATGTTTGGTTTTCCACGATGACCCAATTTCTTCTCCTTGGACTCATCAGCCAAAAAGATATCGCTTCCAAAGCATTTGTGATTTGTTTAGTTGCAATTTTGCAAATATTAACTCTAGTCATCATTCTATGAAAGCCACGCTTGTTCAGCCTTATTCTGATAAAGGTGTCATGAACACCACCATTTCATTTACTTTTAGAGCTATGTAGGTCACATGAAGTAGATCTTAGTGTTTGCTTTAAATTATTGAGCATTAAACTAAGTACCTGTAGACTGGCTTGGCTGGGATACCCAGCCCTGGGAAGATGGCCTTACAAACATTCCCAGATTGATCATCAGCAGCAATTGCTTCTCTGAGGTCACGGCTGATGTCTTTTTTCTTGGCATGGTGCAGACACACATCTAAGTGCTGCAGTACACCAAGCTGCCATAGGTTCTGCTTTTATAAAGGTAGTCACACTTCTTGAAGATTAACTATCCGTGTGGATTTAATGTGAAATACTGTACCTGGCTCCTCTCAGTGATTCTTTATGATTATTGAATTAGGAAGGGTGTAGGAATATTTTTTCCACCAGCTTTCTGGATGTTAATTTTCTTTTTGTAGGGAAAATGACTAAATACAGTGTAACCTCGGTTTATGAACTCACCCCCAGTATGAACAAATCGTTTGACGACCAAAACGTTTGCCTAAAATTTATCAATGATTTATCACGAACTCCTCGGAGCATAACATGACCAACTATCAGCCGAACAAAGGCATGAGTGCAGCGCCCAGCATTAGTTTTGCTCAGTCCGCGGTTGTGGATTGCGCACCTGATAAGATTATTTTTTACAAAGTGGAGTGACGGGCAACCCTTTGCCAAGAAGTATCAAAACTGGTTGCTACACCTTATGACCTTATTTTAGAACAATTGTGCAGAGCAGGAAAAAAAAAAACCCAAATGTTTCTGGATAGACTTTTAGTGAAAATGGCTGCCACATACGAACAAGAGGCCAAGTAACAAAAAAGACTTAAAACCCTTGAAGGAGAATTACCCAATGTTATCATGGAACGGGACTCTCCTTCCAAACTCTAACCTCCTCCCCACCCATCTTCCTCTCCTCCATGTCTTCTCATCACGAGTCTCTCTAAGAAAGTTGCGTTAACTGTACATGTAAAAATTAAGTGTTCGCTCTCTCCTGTACGGTTTGTACTTCTATTTACTCACTCATCATCTATACCGCTTAATCCTGTATTCAGGGTCACATGGGGCCTGGAGCCTATCCCAGGAGACTTAGGGCACAAGGCGGGGTACACCCTGGACAGGGTGCCAATCCATCACAGAGCATTTGGGGAATGCCAGTTAACCTAACCTACATGTCTTTGGACTGTGGGAGGAAACCGGAGCAGCCAGAGGAAACCCACCAAGCACTGGGAGAACACGCAAACTTCATGCACACAGAGACGGGAAACAAGCCCGGACCCTGGAGGTGCAAGGCCACAGCGCTAACCACTACACCACTACACCACTGTGCCGCCTACTAGTGCTGTATTATTTTTGCATAATTAAGGCTTTTTCACGATGCCCACAAACCATTTTAAAATATGAAAATGGGGGAGCTATAAATATGGGGCCAGTGGTAGCTCAAAGGGTTAAGTCACTGATTTACTGATCAGAGGGTTGGCGGTTCGAGCCCCAGCCCCCCAACTGGGATATGCAAAGCAAGAATTTCACTGTGCAGTAATGTATATGCAACAATTAAAGGCTTAACTAACTTAATATTTTGTAATCTAAAGTTAAATATAGTTCATAGTGATTCATTCTATTTACATGGATTCCTATGAAAAAAAACGAATCAGTCTACAACCGAATCGGGCCACAAACGGAACTTAGGAATAAATTCCGCCAGTAAACCGAGGTTCCACTGTATTCAGGATTTTTTTTGGTGATCTTGGTGAGGAGGATCTCCAGACCTAAATATTTTGTGTTGTCTAATACTTTTTTTGCTACAGTACATCGTATTGACAGCCTGCATAATAATAAAGTCAGCATTTTCTTTCCCGATTTTCTCTTGATTAAAAGACAGCACTGATATATAGTGATGGCACCCTATAATACAATAAAAAAATTAAATAAAAAAAACTCCTTTAGTGAGAGCGTTACAGCAGAAATAATATAGTAACCTTAAAGGTGTGAACTTTCTGCATGGTGTATAATTTAAGAATCCACCCAAAAATTCAGCATAATCACATAAGCTGTGTCTGAAAATGAAGAACTTTTCTCTTGCAAATATTAACATAACTTTTAACTTAAGCTCTGTCTCTAAATGTTGGCCAAAGTAATTAAACTGAACTTTTCTATGCGAGTTCATTTTGAGATATACCCTCTGGGGCAATGCAAAATGCTAACAGATGATCCATTTACGAAGTGTGAGAGACCTGGAGAGGGAAACCGAGAGAGAGAGAGAGAGAGAGATGGGAGCATGGCACCCATATCAATCAGCTGTCACCATCAAACACAGCCGTAGAAGACTTAGCTTTGTCAAATGCACTTGTACCTCAGAGCTAAAGAGACTTTGAGTGCTCTAATACAGAGTCAGTGTTCTCCGTACTGTTTGCAAAAAGCCTTGAATGTCTTCCTGCGGCCATGTTTCAGAAGCTTGGTCCCGGTTTCCCAAAAGCGATGTAATATGCATGTCTCAGATTAATTGTTTTTCAATGAATTCCTTGCTGTCCCTTGATCTTTGAGCTACTAATTGTATTAGACACACTTCTAACACCAACCTACTGTTAGCACCAGACATATCAGGGTAGGAGAATCCTTACCTGACTCAATAAAATCATTGTTCAAGGTGATCCAGGTCTCCCTGCTCTTTCGAAGACTCTCTTCCATGGCTCTGATATCCAAGAAGGGGCAGTTGCAGTCAGGGAACTTGGCAGAACATCGACACCAGCAGTCGTTGTTGCGGCACAAGAGCTCACCTTCAGAATTGCATGCCACATAGCTGAGCGCCGCCTCCACGAAGCGGTTGCGCAGGAAGTCAGGGAGAACATCCTGCAAACCTGAATTTAAATAGAACAATTTCTTAGTGCTTCATAATACAAATAATCTGTATATGAATTTTTTACTTTCCAGCATCTCCTTTAAGGACAACTTGGCTACGACTATGCAAAAAAAAAAAGTAGCGTTAGGGTTTCTTCTTCAGAACATTTCATCAATCCACTCTCCTAGTTACTTTCAGAAAAGCAGAAAGTAAGTAATTAAGCAACAATATATACAGACAAATAATTAAGCACGCCTTGTTTACTTTAAAAATACCAACCCTCATGAGAGGGTTGTCTAATAATAGTGACAACATCTGTCTATTTGACAGCAAATGTGCTGGAACGGATGCTGCACATCATTTCCTTAAGTGGAAGGCAGGAGCTATTCTCGTGATGATTGAATTCGGAGAATTTGTTATTATTTGTACATAATTTAAAATGCTTAAAGGAACTAAACTGCAACACGAGTCACACTTGCACCAATCGGACACTCACTCACTCACCGCTTCATCCTGTATACAGGGTAGGCAGGGGGCCTGGAGCCTATCCTAGGAGACTTAGGGCACGAGGCAGGGTACACCCTGGACAGGGTGCCAATCTTTGCAAGCATTGCACACACACACTCATTCACACACTACGGGCAATTTGATAACACTAATTAACCTAATCTGCATGTCTTTGGACTGTAGGAGGAAACGGAGAACTTGGAGAAAAACCCACAAGGCACGGGGAGAACATGCAAATTCCATGCATACAGACGCTGGAGGTGCAAGGCGACAGTGCTAACCAACAACAGAACAAAAAGCTGATATCCATGAAGTTTACTGCGAGGAAACGTGACCTATGACCAACTATGGTTTTACAACACAAATGAAATCCATGGAGCTTTTTTTTCGATTCCTTCTTCTTCTTCTTTTTCCAATTTCCTTAAACACCTCAAAAAGTTTTTTTTTTTTTTTTTATTCATTTATTTATTAATTTTAAAGCATGTTCAGAGCCCAAGCTCATTCCCCTGCATTAGCTTCTTTAGACTGTGTGGGAAACATCGAGTGGATGGAAGGTAAAGTGGGTCAGACGTCTGACCATGTTTGCCTGCACATTTCTATTTAGGACAGGGGACTGCCATGGCAGCTCTATAATTGGGTAATGGGATGGATAAAGACTAAGTATCTCTACAGCAAGGTCATTCAGCCACATATCGCTGTCATGAAGCAGAGGTGCTTCGCAGACAGACAATCAATGTGGCATTCTCCGACCACATCCTGTTCAGATTTTTTGATGGACGGTAATGTGAGTATTGATATCTACTGTATGCAGACAAATGAATTTGTGATGATTTGCTGAGAATAGCCCATCCTATAGAACTCAATAGTGCATACAGTACTAGGGTGGGTGGATTGTATATGTAATATATTTTAAAAACACTTTAATTGTTGCTTTTGTTTTTACTGCCAACAATATAGTCAATTAAGCATTCGTAATCAATACGTCCTGACGAACACTGCATACAATCATTCGATAATGAATACGTTCACTATCCATCTGCTGGTGAGATCGATCCACGTTTTACAGCCCAGCTGCGGGTGTTGAGCAACTGCTAATTATATTATCTGAGAAAAGCTCTTCTCAGCTTCACCAGATCTGACACCCATCAAGAGAGAATCAATTCCTTTTTCTCTCAGCTTTTCAAATTCCCTCTCCCGGTATGAATATTTATGAGACATCATTTTTTTTTTCTTCTCCTCCAGTATTTATTCTCCGAATTGCAGGAAAACAAGAGGCGTAATTAGATGCAGTCTTCCTCTCAAGGCCTGGCTTATGGTGGGTGCGGAGCCAACAGTGTGGGGAGGCACACAAAAGACAGCGACTTGGATGGCTTTCATTCCGGATAAGGCTAAATAACAGCTCTTGTGCCCTCTCCTCCTCAATCTCAGCCTTTTCATGAAGAGAAACAGAGTGATATGTTTTTTTTTTTTTTTTTTCCCCCACACAAAGGTTTATTGGAGTCTTCAGTAATATCCACAGACTGAATTAGATCTATTGTATCTTGTGAGTCCCGGTTATGGTTTTGTTTTACTTTACTTCAATTCTCTTAGAGAGTATGATATGACCATCTCTGGTCAGGAACATGAGAAAATAGTCTAACCTTAAAATAACAGAATGAAGAGTCTGAAGAGTCTTCGGGAATTTAGAGAACTGATAAACTGACAAAAATAAAGGCCTTGGGTATCTTCCATCCATCCAACCACCCTTCTCCGTCTGCCTCAGCTTATTAAGGTAGTTACACGGCTTTTGTCAGTGGGGAGATTTCTTCAGGAGGTAACCGTATTAAGTGGGCTGACTTTTAAATGTCACACTCAAGAAAGTTGCAAGTACTTGCACAGGCCATGTGTATAATTAGCACAGACACTGGCTTTCCATTTACTGCCATTACTATCTTTCTTTTTTTTTTGTGTGTGTGTGTGTGTGTGTGCTTTGGTCACTTTGGACAGACACATCTGTCATTTGACTGCGCAAGAAATTTGGGTTATTGTAAATGTGCGTCTTTGGACAACCCATCCTTTCATCTAAAAGCATGAAGCATTAAAAAAAACCTTAACCTGAAATGAACATCAGATTTTTTTTTTTTTTCTCACACAGGTACATGCTTTTTTCCCCTCTAGACAATTACATGGAAAACACACAGATTTACACGCTGCAGCATAATGTCATCAAGCCTAATTCATTAATGCTACACAAGACCTTTAAAATGAAAGCAGAGGATTTTAGTCATTAGTATTTTAAAGGCATCTCTTAATGAAAATTGACAGTTTTAAGGGTTTTTTTTTTTTTTAACCAGTCAAAAGTTTGGACACACCTTCTAATTCCATGGTCTTTCCTGATTTTTATTTCATTCTACATGGTAAAACAACGCTGAATGATTCCAAATTGTGTAATAATCACTTTTGATATACAGATGATATTGAGATGCGTCTGCTACTTACAGTACGCTCTGTAAAGTCTTCATAACTGAGGCTCTAATCTGAGGTGCTGTTAATTGGTGACTTCTTAGGCTGGTAACTTGAAATGAACGTCTCCCCTTCAGCAGAGGTAAGTCTTGGTGCTTGATGGGTCTTGCAAATGCATCTGAAAATACTGTTCTTACAAGAACTAGAGCATTCCAGAACAGCTGAACTCTGCGTCCTATAATAACAACTGACTGTTTTTGTTGTTGTTGTTGTTGATTAATTACCTAATTCCATATGCGTTATTTCATAGTTGTAAAATCTACAGTGTTGCTCTGGAATGTTGAAAATGTTTTACAAAACAAAAAATATGAAATTAAAAGGTGTGTCCCAATCCATCTGGACCAGTCTAGACCAGACTAATTATCTAGACCCACCTCATCTAGATGAATTAATCCTAAAATATCCTTCTGTTTCTGTTCATGTTCCAGGCTTGTTTTAGATTAGTTTCTCCCTTCCGGTCCTCTTCAGGAGGTTCTTTATTGTGTTCTTTAGCCCAAACGCGTCTCTTCTGCTTGTTGCCTGTCCTTAGCAGTGGTTTCCTAGCAGATATTCTACCATGAAGGCCTGATTCACACAGTCTCCTCTTAACAGTTGTTCTAGAGATGTGTCTGCTGCTAGAACTCTGTGTGGCATTGACCTGCTCTCTGATCCGAGCTGCTGTTAACCTGCCATTTCTGAGGCTGGTGACTCGGATGAACTTCTCCTCCGCAGCAGAGGTGACTCTCGGTCTTCCTTTCCTGGGGCGGTCCGCATGTGAGCCAGTTTCTTTGTAGCGCTTGATGGTTTTTGTGACTGCACTTGGGGACTGCACTTGGGGACACAAGTTTTCCCAATTTTTTCATTTCTTAAAGTAATGACGGCCGCTCGATTTTCTTTACTTAGCTGCTTTTTTCTTGCCATAATACAAATTCAACCTCTTTGAACGACAAGGTGTGTCCAAACTTTTGGTCTGTACTGTATATTTCTGCTCTTATGGTGTTCTTCGGACAGTGTATTGTGATACCTCCACCCCTGCCCTGGGGAGACTGTCGATGCCACAGATGCTTTGTTTTGTTTTCTTCAAAGATCTCACAATCTTTCTGTCATGAACTGATGGTGTTTGCCTTGGCCAACCTGTTCTGTGTCTGGTTGTGATATCATAGCTCATAGCAGTGAGTTGTTTCCAAACTGATGTTGTGGCTATGCACAATGCTTATGCACCGATTGATTGGACAAAATGTCTTGCTTTTCAACCCTGGAGGTGTGAGGCCACTGAGACATAATATGTGTCTTAATTAAAAACCTACATAATGTCCACCCACCCATAATTATAGGGCTGATAGCTGAATGTGTCTTATAATTTTTAAGTACCTTTTAAAAAAAAAAAAAAAAAAATCATCATCATTATTATATTTACACTGAACATACTGTAGGGTGACATGGTGGAGTCGTGGTTAGCACTGTCGCCTTGCACCTCCAGGGTCCGGGTTCGATTCCCGTCTATGTGTGCATGTTCTCCCCGTGCTTGGTGGGTTTCCTCCGGGTACTCCGGTTTCCTCCCACCGTCTAAAGACATGTCCAGGGTCTACCCCGCCTTGTGCCCTAAGTCTCCTGGGATAGGCAACAGGCCCTCCGTGACCCTGAATACAGGATTAAGCGGTATAGATGATGAGTGAGTGAGTGAGTGAGTGAGTGAGTAAGTGAATATACTGTCAGTCAGCTTTCTGGATGCTCCAAATTTTCATTTCCAACTTGCCTAGTGTGTTTGTTTTATGTGATAGATTGGCACCCTAGTGTCGCAGGTTCCCTGGGATAGGCTCCAGGCCTCCCACATCTCAGTACAGGATGAATGTGTGTGTGAGTGTGCTTAGTGGTCCTGGTGCCAATTTGTTGGAATTGTTTGTCACAGGAGAATATTTTCCAACTGAAAATATTTAAAAAGTGGTCCACAAATCCTAGGTATAAAAGTGCTCACCTTCAATTTTACTTACTGTAAGTATCAAAAGCTTGTTAATACAAACTCTTTTACTAGATCTTAGGATCTAGTAAATGAGTTTCTCCCTATATACAGTATCTCTCTCTCTCTCTCTCTCTCTCTCTCTGTTTATAAGCTGCAAACATCCTTTTTTTTGGCTTTCTGAAACCATCTACACTTCTGATTTCAAACACCTGCTATACGATGAAACATTTTACAAAATAAAGGTAAATCAATCTTTTACAATTATACTGTATGTAAAAGGCAGCAAGTGGAGATATTACCGCTTCCATAACCTCACCCCACTGTGGTTATGCCATGCAGAAATGTAGTGAAGTAGAAAGTATGGATATATTCTGATTTAGTTATTATGCCCATTATGAGTGGAACAATATTAGCAGGAAATCCACTATGAAAGGAGCACAGACAGCGAACATTGTACTCAAGGTTCGAGGAGTCAGTGGAGCTACTGTTAGCTTTAGCATTGAAGGTTTGTGAAAGAGCTCAAAGGGACTAAAACTCTGCTACATTCTACATCTACTTAGGAACACTTAAGACAAAGTGAAGATAAATAAAGACAATTAAATTTGAACAACAAAAATAATTGGTTTAAAAAAAAAATAATCAATTTGAATTCCATTATTAAACGCTTTAATGCAACTGTTTTAATTACAAACATTGATATAAGGCTTTGTTCAGTGTGATTAAGTTTTTCCCTTTAAACCAAACATTTTGTTTAGCTGCTTCTTGCCGCTGTTCTCCCTGCAATCATCTTGCACTCGCTTCTAGCCAAGTAGAGAATATTTAATTCTGCAGCGCTCCCATCTGTATCAGCCGCTCATACCGCTAGAGGCTGGGATTGTACTCTGACTCACTTGTCACTTTTAAGTCACTTCAGAAGAAAGCCACTGCTAAATGATTAACAGGAACTTCCTCAGAAAGTGTAAAAGTAACTTTGTCTTCTGTTCTCCATCTAGGAGCTCTTAGGGTCGCAGGCATTTTCACTTGCTTCGTCGGTTCTGTGCATATGTCATTGATTCAGACAGTCATGCACAATAAAGATCTCTTTAAAGAGCACTCTTTATACACCTCAGTGCATTTCTCTGATCTTTATGCTTCATAGTCAGTTAAGCTCGTTATTAAAAAAATGAAAGAAAGAGAAAAGACACAATATAAACATACACTTTGTGGTTCTAAGAAGCCTGAATGGAGCAGAAATGATTTCTGTCAGTTTAATGGCCGCATGCAAGGATTTCAAAAACGTTTTTGCTTATTTTTTGTTCAAATTGTTTAAGTTCAAGATTCTAATTATGCATTGCATTGCATATGCATTGCATGTCTGAATGGTTGGATGGATGAGTGGATGAATGGATGGATAAATTGCTCTAGTTTCCATAGTGAAATACATTCTACTACTATAATAAGTATAACAGAAATAATAGAAACATTAAAGAATGTGTCCATCAGTGGATATACCTATACACAATTTTAAAAAAGGCACAGAGAAACTAGCTGTATGTTACAGATAACGCGGCTGGCACCTTCTGCAAACAGAATTTCATCAAATAAAATGTCATTGTCCCACATCAGTCTGCCAAACCCTGACACGAATCCCCTCAGACAACAGTGTGTTTCCCAGCGCAGTGAGCGCCGGTTTAATTTTGACATGTGCTGCTGGTTTCTTTTCTAGTCTCGTCTCTGCCGCAGTCCCTTCATTAGCCTGTTCCCTAATGTGTGCGTGTCCTATAGGTCAACCCTTTATTAGTTTGTCTCTTTACACCCTTCTATTTCTTTGTCCATTTCTGCTAAGCCTCGGTAATTGCTAATTTGAGATTAAAAATTTTATTTCCTCGTTCATTAATTCTTGTTTACTGTTTCTATAATGAGAATAATCCATGTTTAACATTGACGACTGATGCTGTGACCCTGACTATGACTCGTGACAATAATTTGTGAATTAACCTTCGTAGGGTATACAGATATGATATGCAGTATCTGTCGTGCATGCTACACGCTAAATATTATTTGTGATGAAATATTTTACAGGAGTAAATGTATAAGGAAAATCCAGACTAATAATAATAATATAATATAAAAATATAAACTCACACTGCTTAGCCAGAAAAAAAAGTTGCACACTCTAAGATTTCATTCAGTTACCTCTACCTCAATAATAGCACACAATGTGGTGACCAGTTCTTGTGTGAAAATGATTCCTCATAATAATAATAATAATAATAATAATAATAATAATAACAATAATAATAACAACTCACACTGCCTGGCCAAAAAATAAATAAATAAATAAGTTGCACACTCTAAAATTTTATTCCGTAACCTTTAGCTCGATTACATCACACAATGTTGTGTCCAGTTCATGTGTGAAAATGATTCCTCATGCTCCCAGAGCCACCTTTTCACAATTTGATTCCTGGAATGTGCCTGTTCTATCCGGGAAGAAAAACTCCACTGATGTGATACCCTGGTCATACAGTTGTGTACATTCATATTATTCCAACCACATTTCTTCCACAAAGTTTTTTTCTTCTTTTTCTTTCATTTGTGAGCAGTGGTGGACAAAGTACACAAATCATGTAAAAGGTCAAATATTACTAAAGTAAAAAATAAAAGACCTCCATTTACATTTCTGCTCAACAACAACAACAAAAAAGCACAAATGTTCTAACCTACAATTTCACTGTTTTACGATTTTAAGTATCAGAAGTACTGAGCTTGTATTAGCTCACGAATTAAGTCATAATAAAAGAGTCTCTCTCTCTCTCTCTCTCTCTCTCTCTTTCTCATCTGACGTGCTACATTCGACGCTATCAGCAACCACCTCCACTTCTGATTCCAAACACCGATTACATAACTGAGCATTTTACAGAGCTAAGGCAAATCACATCATTACCTTTATTAGTCAGCAGGTGGCAATATGTGCATACCGCTACAAATATTACCCACCGCTGTGAGCATGTAACATGACACCATGCAGACAAGTAGTGAAGTAGAAAGTACAGATATTTGTTGTAAGTACGAAAAAAAGAAAATACGGATAAAATCTTCTCACATAAAGTACTGATATGTGAAAACTGACCTTATGTACAGCAGCGAAGTAAATGTACTTAGTTACATTACATTAGTTACTGAATGTGACACACAGATTAATCTTTTTTTTTTCTTTCACTAAACTAGTGTAAAAAACAAACAAAAAAAAAAAACGATATTTATTTCCAAATGGCTCCAGGTACAGAATGATGTTACTTATGTTTTATTGCAAGTCTTACTGAGGTTGAGTGAAATGACACCAATGACACAGCAATTTAATGCAAAAGGGCATCCAGGCATTGAGGGAGGAGGATTTTTGTTTGTTTAACCCCCCCCCCCCCCCCCCCCGCCCAAATATGCATCTGAATATTTATTTGTTTGTTTATTTATTTATTTATTATCGTTTTTGTCCCCAGTCATATGCTCTCTGTTCAGTCAATCTAGATTAAAGTGAAGGGCTTACACTGGCCTCTTGTGAGGGTAAAGAAGTTTTGAGAGCACAATAATAAATACCCAATTAAACCAGAGTCCCTGAACACCTTTCGTCACTACGGTTCGTGTTATTATTTATGGCCCACTTTCCCACCAACTCCCATGCCTGTCATTTCTTACACACAATCATAAAGAGAAAACCGATACCACTGACAAGAGCCTGAACTGCAATCTTATGAACGTGAGGCATTGGTTGATTTAAGGGCTCTCCATTGCTTTCAGATAATTACTTAAAATTTGTAATTATTTGCTGTGGTTCTGTGTTCAATCACGAATCTACTAAGCATTAAATCATTAATTGCTTAATTAGTACATAGCTGCAAATCAGTGCTACACCATGTTACTCTCACATATGGTGAACATGACAGTTGTTACATCAAAGCTGCAGAATAGAAATTATGTAAATAGTGTTTTATATATATATATATATATATATATATATATATATATATATATATATATATATATAATTGTTTTTTTCTGATTAGAACAGCCATATATTAAACAAATTTTAACTCAATCATTTTCAATATCTCAAGGTTAAATGCCTGCAGATCCTCCCAACAACCTTCTTTAGTATAAAGTTACAGCAGCTGTGATGATGTAATACACGGCTACAGCAGTAAGCAAAAAGTTGTCATACCTTTCAGATGGATTTTATTCTCCGGGCTGTGCACCAGCACTGAGCTGACAGAATCCAGGCTGTCGTAGTTACTGCATCCCAGAGGCCCTGTTCTGGTCTCTGTTACCTAGGAAACAAGGGGATATTTTACCGCCTTATTACCGCTGAAATCATGCACCTGTTTGTTGCTCTTTAATGGGAGAAAAGCAGTGAGGCACATGGCTGATGTCAAAAACAAACCAAAGTCATCTCGAATAAACAGCAAAGCTCAATTCAGCATATTGCAGCCCATCACAAATGGCCAATTCGCAAGGCTTTTATTTTAACGAGCAAAAAAAAAAACGACAACTGGAAACTTCATTAATGCAATATTAACATCTATGTGCAGTTGTCACAGCATGAACTCAGTCCTTACTGAAGCAATGACTCTGTTGCTCCTAAAATCTCTCTCTCTCTCTCTCTCTGACTCAAATATCTGTCTGAAATAAAGAGATAACACCATTTATCATTGTATCCTTCTCTGCATGCATGTCTTTCATTTTATTGGCTTTGACAGGCACAGCCTCCACCCAGAGAGTGAAAGAGATCAGAAGAACTCATAGGCTGAAATTAAAGACGTAGGCAGAGTGACTTCACAAAGCATCATGCCAATCTTCTTATTCTGCCAGGTAAATTTATAACCCTCTTGGAACAGACAAGCTTTTAGAGTATCCTGTCTAATATACTCTCAGAACCTTCAACTACTTTACATTAAGAAATTAATTCATTCGTTCAACTTCAGTAAGCTGGTCAGAGTTGTGCTGTATAGAGGCCTATCCTGGGAATGCTAAGCAGAAGGTAGGAATAGTCCCCAGATGGGCATCATGAAACTAATACTGAGATACACCATTTTCACACTTTCACTCTGGCAAATTATGTTCCTCAGAGACACAAGGTTGTCTATAACCAATTTTTTGCAAACCGTAATTTCACCTTCTATTGTAAGCAACATATTTGTAAAATATTTTTAGCTTTTTTTTTTTTTTTTTTTTTTTGCAAAGCGCAATGGCGAATGAGCATATTTCATAACGTGACACACAAACAGGATGTTTTCCTAGCAAGCACGGACTATTATGGCAAAGTGCTGTCTTCAACGACCATAGACAAACTTAATGCTAGTGAAGGAAGAGACTGAGGATGCATTGCAAACTCAACTTTTTTAAAGATCTTCAAGAATTTTTATAGTTAAAATGGTTTTACAACCAAAAAAAACTTGTTTGCTTGTTCGAATTTACTGCCTGCAGGAAGAAACTTCCTTACAATACAGTACATACATACTGTATATATTAATATATTACATGCTACACTGCTTACCTACAGTACGTACCTTGCCTTAAAAACAACTGCAGCCAGATTTATTCTTTGTGACAACTGTTGGAGGTGGATTTATAGCATTTTGCCAAATAATTCATACTGATCAGACCAAAACAATTTTTAAATAATATTTTGCCATTTGTGCCTTTTAACACCTTCATGACTCAAAGAAATACATGCATAAAATATTCTCTACGAGTAAAGCTTTGTCGTTTTTGTAACTTATGCAACGTTATAATACTTTTTGTAACATATTTTTGCCAAAACCTGTTTCTCCCTTCATATGCAGATGGCTAAAGAATACATAGACTGATTGTGTAGGCAAGTCTTGCATTTAGCAGGCGTAAATCTCATTGTACCCAAAATTACCATTTGTTTAAAGATTAGCATCGAACGACAGTATTATAACACCACTGCATCTTAATAAAACTACTTGTGTGTTGAAAATCACTCTCATTATCTCCTGCACATGTTTAGAGCCTCATTGGGATTCTCAGACAATATATAATCCTATGTTTGTCTACTTCATTCAAGATGCTTCACCAATGTAATTAACATTACTGAGCATTATTTTCGGTTTTTAAAAAAAAATAACTTGTGCATGAAGTGCTTCCTGAGAAAGCCTATGCCTTACATTTAAATGGAAACCTATCACAGCTTGTCAACATATTATCGCCAATGATATATATATACACGTGGACAAAATTGTTGGTACCCTTCGGTCAATGAAAGAAAAACTCACAATGGTCACATAAATAACTTTAATCTGACAAAAGTAATAATTTAAAAAAATTCTATGAATGTTAACCAATGAAAGTCAGACATTGATTTTCAACCATGCTTCAACAGAATTATTAAAAAAAATAAACTCATGGAACAGGCCTGGACAAAAATGATGGTACCCCTAGAAAATACTGAAAATAATGTGACCAAAGGCACATGTTAATTCAAGGTGTGTCCACTAATTAGCATCACAGGTGTCTACAATCTTGTAATCAGTCAGTGGGCCTATATATAGGGCTCCAGGTAGTCACTGTGTTGTTTGGTGACATGGTATGTACCACACTCAACATGGACCAGAGGAAGCGAAGGAAAGAGTTGTCTCAGGAGATTCGAAAGAAAATTATAGACAAGCATGTTAAAAGTAAAGGCTATAAGACCATTTCCAAGCAGCTAGATGTTCCTGTGACTACAGTTGCACATATTATTCAGAAATTTAAGATCCATGGGACTGTAGCCAACCTCACTGGGCGTGGCCGCAGGAGGAAAATTGTTGACAAATCAAAGAGATGGAAAATCCGAATGGTAACAAAAGAGCCCAAAAAGACTTCTAAAGAGATTCAAGGTGAACTTCATGCTCAAGGAACATCAGTGTCGGATCGCACCATCCGTCGTTGTTTGAGCCAAAGTGGACTACATGGGAGACGACCAAGGAGGACACCATTGTTGAAAACAAATCATAAAAAAGCCAGACTGGAATATGCCAAACTACATGTTGACTTCTGGGAGAATGTCCTATGGACAGATGAGACAAAAATGGAACTTTTTGCCAAGGCACATCAGCTCTATGTTCACAGACGTAAAAATGAATAATATCAAGAAAAGAACACTGTCCCTACTGTGAAACATGGAGGAGGCTCTGTTATGTTCTGGGGCTGCTTTGCTGCATCTGGCACAGGGTGTCTTGAATCTGTGCAGGGTACAATGAAATCTCAAGACTATCAAGGGATTCTAGAGAGAAATGTGCAGGCCAGTGTCAGAAACCTGGGTCTCAGTCGCAGGTCATGGGTCTTGCAACAGGACAATGACCCAAAACACACAGCTAAAAACACCCAAGAATGGCTAAGAGGAAAACATTGGACTATTCTAAAGTGGCCTTCTATGAGCCCTGACCTCAATCCTATTGAGCATCTTTGGAAGGAGCTGAAACATGCTGTCTGGAAAAGGCACCCTTCAAACCGGAAACAACTGGAGCAGCTTGCTCATGAGGAGTGGGCCAAAATACCTGCAGAGAGTTATTTAATACTTGCAGTGATTGCCTCAAAAGGTTGTGCAACAAACTATTAAGTTAGGGGTACCATCATTTTTGTCCAGGCCTGTTCCATGAGTTCATTTTTTTTTATAATTCCGTTGAAGCATGGTTGAAAAGCAATGTCTGACTTTCATTGGTTAACATTCATAGAATTTATTATTTATTATTTATTATTACTTTTGTCAGATTAAAGTTATTTCTGTGACCATTGTGAGTTTTTCTTTCATTGACCGAAGGGTACCAACAATTTTGTCCACGTGTGTGTGTGTATATATATATATATATATATATATATATATATATATATATATATATATATATATATATATATCTTATAGAACAAATAACTTCTGGACATGTTGATAAAAAATATTAAAAATAAGAGGAACTTCCTTTTTTGCCACAAAAAGATGTCCATATGATTTATAAAAAATCAATAAGACACCAAAGTGAAAATTTGAAATTATTTTGTAAAAAATTTATGCTGGTAAACTAAGGAATGACCGCCTACTTTGTTACCAGTTACCAATTACAAGAGGAATTGGCCAAAAGTAGCTTTAAATTATAGAAAGAAGAAAAAAAAAAGAAGAAGAAGAAAAAAAAAAAAATATATATATATATATATATATATATATATATATATATATATATAATAAATTAGTATATAATACATTTTTCACAACCTGTTACATTGCATTTCTTGATGCATTCAAATTACCATACACACACACACACACACACACACACACACACACACACACACACACACACACACACACACACACACACACATTTTGTGTTAGGGAACTACTTATTTATGTGCAAATGGAACAACCCTTATCCTTGGGCAGATATGATTAATGTAACAATTATTGCATCTTTTAGAAGAATTAATAAAGTGGTGTCAAATGAGTTAGAAACAAAGAAGTATACACATTACTGGTAAACAAAAAAAGCCGCAGTGGGAGTTTGTTTCAGCTGAAATTTATCCGCGTAGCGCTCTAACAAGAGGAATTGGCAGAAAGTAGCTTTACAGAATTCCGGATGTAGATCTACACTTAGCTCTCTAATGAGCAGATGTATGCCAGAGGCAAAAGTGCAAGAACAAGCTCCCTGAAATGACATAAAGAAGAAACCTTGAAAGAAACCAGACTCAAAGGGGAACCTGTCCTATTCTGGGTGACACCAAGTTGTGAAATTATGAATCTTTTGAGCGCTGTGTGACTCGGGTACAAATGTACAGGCTTCCTTTTGGAGAAAGGCTGGGTTGGGATTTTTCAGATGTCTGAGTTTTAGATGTGGAATCCTACACAACAGTCGAGCTGAGACAAAACTTGATTCATCAGTTACCGTGTTCATGTGTATTAACAATTAACTGCACCGCCTTGTGGGATTTATGGCAATTAACAGGAAATATCTTGTCTTCTGCTGCCTCACTCACACTCTCCTTACATTTCAGTGTTTTGTTTACTATACTCTAAGTGAGGTTAATATAGTGTGCCATGCTGTATACTGTGTGCCGCTCAAGAGTACCATGCCTCGAAAAAATGCATCACACAGATATCTCTTAAGGTAAAGTGCTTGAAGCAACATCTGATCAAGTCCCATGACTGCCATTTATAAAACGATACATCCCTGAAGGGAGAAATTTACTCTGTGACTGACTCACAATCTGACTTACTCTGGATAAAAACGGTCTGCCAGTTGAACGGAATAAAAATACGAGTCTTAACCCAATATCTCATTCTTTTTAGTGAATTGCCCACCAACAGTACAAGGCTGGATCAAATAAGATCCTGTTGTTCCACATTCCTGAAAAACATTTCGAAAATCATGAAGAACATAAGACATAAAACAAGAAGAACGCTACTTTTGGTTTCGAAATACTTGGCACATTTTGCAGAATTTCTCTGATGATCAATTAATAAAACTGGAATTGTATTTGTAAAGCTATTAAACAGTAGTACGTCTTACAGTAAATACAGTAAGTCTTAAATGAATGATGATCTTTTGCTTTGCTTCAAATCATCAGTAATGTCTTGGAATTTATCTTTGCTGCAACACTAGAAACTGGTAAACACTCTTCTACATTCGTCTTATTCATGTTTCATGTTAATCCTGCTAAGAAATATTCAAGGTGCTGTGAGTAAACAGGAATCATAACAAATGATTCATATGAATTAGTTAGTTTCAAGAAGAGTTCCTGCAGTGCAATGAATGATGCATGTGTTGAACTTTCCAGTCCAGGCATCTCTACAGTGTATTGGTGTCCATGAAAAATTGTACAATATTTTTCAGATTTAATAGTGCAGAACAGCATTTTTACATGTAAAAAAAATAATCAATTTCAATTATCTGATGTGAAATATATTTAAATATTTTCACATATTTCATTTATGCAAAAAAAAATATATATGTTTGGCTTTGATTTTCCTTTTTGTAACAGTAGAATAAGAAAAAAGGACAAATGAAAACCAGCGTAGATGTTTAAACAACAGGCCAGATATACTGTAAGGATTTATACTGGAAACAGCTAGGGAAACGTTATTTATAGCTTGATTGCATAAAGATGAAGCTTTCTGATTAAAAGCATTACAGATGCCAAAACACATCCGAGCACGGAGAAAACGTGTGTAAATCACACTGATCAGATTGTCCCTGATGCGCAAGCCGAGGGTGAGGGAGGCAAGTAAAAACTCCCTGAGATGGAAATAGAAATCTTGAGAGGAACCAGACTCAACAGGGAGCCCATCCTCGTTTGGGTGAGCTGTGCATCATACAGTAGATAGACTGTTGTTTTGAATCAATTAGATTTTTATTCAGTGCAATTTTTCGATTTGATTCCATCCAACAGCACTAAAATTTCCTGTTCAATTCATTTCTAGCAGCTATATTAGAGATTTTCAAAGTATTAAAAACTAAATGGATTTACTAAACATTGAAATACTATGTAATTTGTGTCGTTGACTGGCCTCCAGTCCAGTGAATGCGGTATTGCTGCAACCCCTGATACACTTAAATGATGAAGAAGCAATACTCTTGCAAAATGTGAGTATTTGAAAAAGAGGAAAGTGTCTTCTATTTTCTTAACAAACTGAAGTATTATTTTAATGTTCATAGTATTTAGGAGTTTACCTACAGTAAATAAGTTAAAAAGTGTAAATCAATTCTAAATTCATAACTGACCTACAAAAGTCTAACTAGTCTAAGGCTAACTCCAATGAACTGACATACACTGATATCGCTCTCAATCTGACTTGTATGTTAACAAATGTGGTAGAGAAACGCTCAGCCATTAGCCTAACTTTTTTTTTTTTTTTCAAGACCGCATGTTGAGAACGAAATGTGAAGTGAATGACAACTTCCTAGAAATGGCAGTGGTCATGCTGATGTCAAGACCACAGTATCCTAAGTATTCTAAGTTTGGTAGTCCAATATTATTTTTATATCATATTGTCTACAAAAAAAAATGCATGCTGTTAAGGAAATAAATGAGTAAATTCAGGGGGGGGAAAAAAACAGTTTGTTTACAGTTTGATATATGGACTACATGGATTATACACATTCTTTGAAATATTACACTGCCCGTAATCCTAAGGTGAAGCCCGTGAGTAATGCACAGCGCTGTATTCATCGCAATAATTATCACCGCAGAAGTGGTGTCTCTAAGATATAATGTGCTGGCTTAGAGAAGGGGCGGAAGTGAGTACTACAAGGTGAACATTAAATAAGCCATGTAGCTAAGTGCGGTAGAACTGAGGGAGGATGCCAGTGGCTTTTAATGGACTGAATCAGGTCTAACAGGATGAGGTTTAGACTGGAAAAATAGTTTAGCATTAAAGTTAGAACATATTAAATGGTGACATCACCACATTGCATACTGCTTTATTCATTCCTATAATATTGCACATGCGAGTTAACTTTGTAGCCTGAAGATAATGATCATGATAATAACGCACAATATAGACTCCTGCTTAAAATATGTCCCAGAGACAGAGATGAGGCAAGGTTCCTAATTCTTAACCGTGGTGCTTTAGGTACATTTTAAATAACATTGCTTTGCGCTATCATGGTGTTCATAGACTAAATCACCATTATAGGCTCGCCATATTTAACTGTGCGAGACGTCAAATAAACACATCTCCCATTTTATCTAATTACATTTTATATCTACCAGCTGCTACAGTTAGAAGCGGGAATTATTTATCAGAAATATATATATTTTTTCTGTTTCTGATCAGAGTATATCAAGGTGGCAAGAAATAAAATACTTGAGGTTTACTTCAAGAAGAGGTAAAGAATATAAGGGAAGATCAGATATTATAAAACAATGGGTTGTTTTCCCCATATTATTAGCAAATATTATATATAGGTATTATATATAGTTTTTATTATTATAACTATATAACTATAACTATACTATATTATATATAGTTATTATTATTATTATTAAAAAACTGTCATAAAGATGTTAATTAATGTGTCCTTTATTTATTGCGTCTATTAATGCTTTTATTATTGAAATGGCAAGGTTAACCTTCAATAATAAAATGACAAGCTCTGAACAAACTCACATTTTCTGTACATTTCTTCAGGAGACCGAGGTACTTCCCAGTCCATAAAACATTGTACAATAAACATAGAAAAACACAGTAAAACAGGTAATTTAGAAACACACGGAGTGGCTCTAATAGCACAATAAATCCATAGGAATTCATGAACCTAAATGTATCAATGTAAAAATGTAGAAATGTACTGCATATATTTTGTAGTTGTACATTTTGATGATTATAATGTCATGTTATGTCATTTTTATTGTTAATGTTTTTTTTTTTTTCGTTTTTTTTTTTTTTTTTTCATTTTCATTTTATTGTCCAGGGACTGCAGATGAAAAATCCTGGTACATTTACGCACCAGGAATATGTGAATTATGTGAATTCACGTACGATGTCCCTGTCAAATAAATTAACAAACAAATAAAGCTCACAGCACAAAGTGTAACTACTCATGCATGGTCTGATATGGTTTAATCTACCCTGTACACTGTGCAAATGCAAAGACACACACTAGCACTCGGGAAACTGTACTGTCTTTCATGTTAAGAGACCATGCACCATGAACTTCAAACAATACTTCTGTATGGCCCTGCGCATTAATGACAGTCATTATTGCAGAGGGTTACTCAAATAACTTTTTATTTTTGCCTATTTTTGCCTTTTTTATAAAGACGTCTTGACTGCCACAATGCAAAGTAGGCTGTTGCCTCATTCAACTATAAAACTATAAAACATGATATAAAACATTATGTTTGACGTTCTCATAATTACTGTAAAAAATGTTAAAATATCCTTAATATGCTATGGTGTATACATGTGCACTGTTTTGTACAGCACAGCGGCATGGTGGTGGAATGGTTAGCACGGTCGCCTTGCACCTCCAGGGTCTGGGTGCCATTCCCGTCTCTGTGTGCATGGCGTTTGCATGTTCTCCCCGTGCTTGGTGGGTACTCTGGTTTCCTCCCACAGTCCAAAGACCTGCAGATTAGGCTATTTGGTGTTCCCAAATTGGCCGTAATGAGTGTTCGTCTGTGTGTGTGCCCTGCGATGGATTGGCACCCCACCTCGTGCCCTAAGTCTCCTGAGATAGGCTCCAGGCCCCCCACAACCCTGAATACGGGATAACGCGGTATAGACAATGAGCGTTTGAGTGTTTTGTACAGCTCGGTTTGCATCTAAAACTTTTCGGTAATATAAATCAATGAAATATGGCGGAGCTTGCTCTGGAGCTAAGGCCTTTTAAGAAGTGCTTGTCAGTGCTTCGTCTTTATTCTTTCGCTGTTTAAAGTGCTGGGAGAAAAACAAACCACCCGGCAAGTACGAGTTTCAAATGAGTCCGGGTTGAGCCATACAGCATTATCTTTGCATCATCCATGCCATGATAAAGGCTACTTTGTTAGAACTGTTGGAATTTTCTGTAATCCTTTTGCACTCATTCTGAAACCAGTTATAAAATTCCCTCTAATTTTTTTTTTTTTTTCATGTGAAACAATGTTATTTGTTACATGTACTCTTTAAATACGCCATTATTTTAGTTACTAAATCTAAAACGCAACCCTGTGACTAACAGTACATTATTGTGGCACTATTTTTATTTCCAGTTATTACAGATTCTCACCAAATCCATCAGGCCCAGCAGCATGTACAAAGGTAGCGAGAATACAGCGTGTTCCCCGAGGAGCAATAAGCTGAGCTTGCTGTGGACTGAGTCGCAGGCAAAATGCATATGGGAAAGGCTCATTTATCAAAACTGCCTGCGCTGAAGGGACGTTTAGCTAAGGACTTTGAGTACACTGCATAAGCTTGAATTCCGATGTTTAGGAGTCCGCCGACTGTGACAAGACTTTAACCGCAGACTCTGCACTTCACTGGACTTGACAACTGACATTATTTAGACACCATTGCCACTTTTCTTGGCAGCACTGGCTATCTACAGCCATCTCCAGACAGATGAGGTGAAGGGTCTTCTTCTTCCTCTCCTAGTTAAAATGATTGTGCTTGCTGTGGGGACCAACTCATGATTGCACAGGTTTTTTTTTATTTTTTTTTATTTTTTATGACAAGATGTAGTGAACTGGTCCGGGTTACGGCGAATATGTAACGCTTTTGCAATTTTCGCGACCCATTGGTGTTGACAGACTAAACAGATATGTAAAATGCCCTTGAGCATTTTCACAAACTCCTGTATTACAATCTCTTGGGCTCACGTTTGCTTTTTCTTCCTTTCATCTCCATGTTCCAGGTCAGAGCTCAAAAAGAATGTCAACTTTGTCCCATGCAGAGGTGACTATTAATAATATGTCATTTTGACAAATGAATATATTTGGAGGGTCCTTCATGTGTAATTGTATTATTAGACCAACATTATTGAAGCAGAACCAGGAGCAGAAGTACATGGCAAAAAGATGAATTATACTTAAAAATGCAGTCCTTAACCCCTTTCTATAATTACTACATGAATTGTGCAGACAATTTTAACACCATCGGGTTTTTTTTAAAAAGAATAATACATAGAACGACTGTAGGTTTTTTTTCTTCTCTTAAACCTATTCAGCATTTCTGAGTGAACAGACCACAGAACGCAGATTAATATATATTTTTTATTTCTAGTAGCCTGAAGAACACAACTGACTTGCCTTTGATCCTGATTACATACATAATGAGTGCCCTGGTGGTGCTTTCTATATATATATATATATATATATTCACAATAAGTGCCTTATTATGTGAAGAGGCTGGGAAGTCTGTAAGAGCAGCATGCCCTATTTCGGAGAAGGAGAGTGGATTGATTGTCCTTTATGGGATTATCGATGCACCTGTTAAGACCCACTTTTGCTTTGGTGCCCAATCAGTCTGATTTGCACAATGAGCAGTAATAAAAATGTGTTGCAGAGTAGATTTGATGGCCTTGTAACGTCTCATTAGCTACCCTGCCAAAAACACATCTGGTAGGTAGTGTTACTTGATGCCAAAATGAGAGTGTCTCAAGTAAACAGACAATCATGCCACCTTTGTTTATATGTTTTCTATTCTAATAATAATAATAATAATAATAATAATAATAATAATAATAATAATAACTTTTAAACGTGCACTTCCCGTTTTCTCATTCTTAAGGTTCACACCATATACTTCCTAAAAGAGAATTTAATTGCTGGAAAATTACTACTATACAAATCAACCTACTGCTTATAATCTATATAAAACCACAATCAGTATGTTCGACAATCTATATCTATGCACACTTACAAGTATTATGTTCAATGATGGATATGCATGAGATATGAGCCAACAATATATATGATAAAAAAATAAAAAAGCTCTTGTACCTTGATGGCTGAGGTGGCGATCTGTAGGTGGTGGAGTCTCCTGAGGGTGCTCTCTCTATCTGTGAAATAGGATGCAGCCAGCTGGTGCAGGATTTCCAGAGACACCGTCGAGCTGTTGCCGTTGACCTCAGACTTCTTGCTGAGCTTCTGTTTGTCCAGGAAGATAGTGAGAGATT
Source organism: Clarias fuscus (assembly GCA_030347435.1). Classification (NCBI taxonomy): domain Eukaryota; kingdom Metazoa; phylum Chordata; class Actinopteri; order Siluriformes; family Clariidae; genus Clarias; species Clarias fuscus. The sequence goes on along the minus strand of CM059205.1, from coordinate 9,289,828 downwards.
CCTCGCCTTCAAAAGAAATCCACACAGAGCCCAGTGTGAGATCGAAAAGCTGGAAGAGGCAGGAGGTTTCACTTTCACAAGACAATGTGAAGTGACAGCGTATCCTACTCTGGCTGCAAAAGTAGTTTTGGGAGCTGCGAGCTGTCCGATGCACCTCTGTGAGATCCGAATGGAGGATAAGCAGCTCAAACTCAGACTGTCAGTGCATTAAATATGAAATACAATGCGGTAGAAATTTCCAGTTTAGCTTGCCGGTATTTCGGTCTATTTTGGTTTCCGTCTCAACCGAGGCAGGTAAAAGGCATTCTGCAGCCCTTGATCACCTCGATCAGGTGTGCTGGCAGACGGAATTGAAAGAAATATATGAAATGGTTTTAAGGAAAAACAAAAACAAAAAAAAAAACAAGCTTTGTAGATTTGCAAACCTAGACATCATTTTAAAATAACAATTTACCACAACTGTATACCGAGCATTTGATCACTTTTCCATAAAAATAGTGCATAAGTTGAACATAAGTTCATTCATAAAAGGCTATTAATTCACTACAGTACATAGTGTAATCAGTAAACAAACTGTATTTATTTAAAATTAAATACATTAAATATTTCCTAAAACTAATTCTGTTTGTGTTTCCTTTAATGAAACATATAATATAAAATACTGTATAAACAATATAATTTATTCATATGCAACAATAAAGCTTTATGCTATATAAACCATTATATATATATATATATATATATATATATATATATATATATATATATATATATATATATATATATACAGTATGTGCATAGCTATCTTTTGCTAAATTCTTCCTTACAGGGTAATGACACTGTTTTTCTATGGTAATCCTGTATAAAATATGAATGTGAAATTTATGCTTGGAGTTAACTCTATTGCTTTCACCATTCCTGTGCAGCTCTCTGCCCTCAACATTCTATTTCCCTTCTACCCCTGATTCAGCACAGGAGATAATTAGCAGCCCTTCGTATACTGAGAAACCCTGAAACTGTCTAAGGAAGCAGAATACCAGGATTTGAGAACTATGGTTTCAGAAGTTCACAATAAGTAATTGTAACTAGTTACGTAGAATATTGTGCAAAAGTTTTGGCAACCTCTCATTTCTTCATATTACATTAAATTAAATAATGTAGATTAATTTTTTTTTTTTTTAATGAGAACAAATGTTTTACCGCGGCAGGCTGCACAGGGCGTGAAGATTAAAAAAAAAAAATGTAAAGACAATTAAAAAATTGGTTGTTTGTGTAACAACCACAGCAGCAACCTGATGTTCCAGCGACTCAGCGTTCAGTATTCAGCATCACCAGAATATTAATCACTGGTCTCATCATCTTTCATCATCTGCACCTGTTTCTCACTGGTTCATACAGTACGCTAAGTTAGATGTTTTTTTTACGTATGCTTGAAAGATACTCTGAAACTGCTCAGGTACAGGGACTGGACTGAAAATGAGAGGCAAACACTTGCCAAAAAATGAGAGCCAAAGAAGTCTCTGAATAGTGAATAGTTCTTCATGAAGTCTGGAGTATTCCTCAAGAGTACATTAAAATATTATTAAAAGTCTGGCTCTCTGGATGAAAAAAATGAAGAAATGCGGGGTGACTCAAGACTTTTGCCCAGCACTGTTTATAATCCACTTCATCCACTATGGTACCTTCAATTGGTAAGTTGGTAAAAAAATTTTTTTACACTTTTAAACATTTACATGGTGAAAAATATATCAAACTTCAGTACATTTTAAATAATTATTAAGGTAACATTTGGTTTAAACATGGCAAGGGAAGAAGAATGAGATGTGGCTCATATAATGTATCAAAAGTGCTTTATATTGGATATGTTAGAGTTAAAATTTTACAAATAAACGTCTTTTATTTGAAATAAATGCCTTGAAGTCATCCTTTTATTTCTAGACACCAGGAAAAAAATTAATGAAGATCATTTTAATGTTTTTGGGCAGGTCTTCACAAAGTCGGACAGCTGAAAAAGAGTGATTTCATTACATAACATGCATAATATTTCAAGCAGTACTCACATTGGTAAAATGTGTCAATGATTTACATCAAGAAGACGTATATAGAAATATAGATTGGTTAAAAAATAAATAAATAAATAAATAAATAAATCAATAACATGCTAGCTCCCATCCACATCAAACTGATTTTAACACTACATTTTAGCGTAGCATTTATTGCTAGGAATCATCACATTATACGTAGCCGAAGACATGAAGAGTGTCTTTCTTTCTTTCCGAATGGAGCATGAGCACTATTGCACTGTCATTCGTATGCAGCAAGCGGCCTCCTTCCTCGTCTCCACTCCTGCTTGACTGGTTAATTACCAGCATTCACTATAGCTTTGCCACTGCATTAGTCTGCCTTGTCACTGTAGCTTCATTGCACGCACCTAGCAATAAACGGCATCATAATTAGCATCAAGATCTTAGAAACGCAAGGTTCAGTTAATATCACTGCTGTTAGAAACCAGTCTTAAGACATATCTGTCCAGCCGATTAATGGGATGTCAGGGAAAAGGAGGTGTATAGTTTCTTCTGCCGCTGAGTAAAGTGCTGCCAAACATGCCAGCCAGGACACCGGCAATGCCCGATATAAATGAGGTGTCTCCAAAGAGAATCAGTAACATATGAGTCGAACTGATTCATTTATGTTATTTCAACTTCACTCTTTACACAATACCTGTACAAAATGAGAAGATGAGGTCTGTCAGTCTCAGTATACTGTACTGTACATTTCATATCCATCATGCATTGCGTTATACCTAACTGATTATAACAATAACCTATGAATGGATCCACTTAAATAGAGCAGAATCTATTGGTATAAACTTAAGCATAATTAGAGTCAAGGTACTTGTATTGTATATAGAAAGGAAGTTTTTCAAAAGTTCTTTAGATATTTAATAGTTCTTTCTGAGAAAAAAAAAAAATTTAACCCAGAATCAGGTGAAGTACCACATTTGAAGGATGACTTGCAACTTAAAAATTGAGTCCTTAACCCTTTTCTATAATTACTACATGACTTGCTTCAATATCATATTTAATAATAATATAATAAACTAGGATTAAAAAAAAAAAAAAAGTTCTTATTCCTATTTCCAGCATGTGAATACTGTACATCCCAGTCAGGTCTTAACATCTGGCAACATACAAGTGCCAGTAAAGGCAGATTTCTTTCTTTTTTTTTTTTAAACAAAGGAAACCATTAGTACTTTTGCGCAAATTTTAAGTGAAAATAAAATAATCGCCATGTATCCTATCTGTGACCCTAAATAGTAGAGGAAACTTAAATGATTGTTTTACTGACATAAAAATGACAACAATAAAAATATTATGGAAAATATTGTTTTGAAATGTTGAACTATATTAACAAGTGCCCTATAGGGGGTTAAAGCTTCATAAAACATTTAATTATTTATTTATTTATTTATTTATTTTTAAAGAAAAGAAATACATCTAGGTTTGATTGATTTTGTTTATGGAATTCTGATTATACTGTATGTAATGCAAACTGTGCTACTTTCTCGTAGAGGAGAAAATCATATCAGTGACAGATATGAAAACATAATCATACATTTAATATTACTTATTGATTATTAAATGACATTTCAACAAGCCCCTGTCACGGAATACGAATCTATACACTTGAAGTGAATTCTCATGGTGACGACTTACCCCCAAGTGTAGCGGATACTAAAAAGTGAGTGCCGTATTTCTTGATCAGGTTTTCATGGATCTGCTGGAGTGTCGGCCTCCTTCCAAGTAGCCTGAGGTTGCGAAGGAATTCAGGAGACAGAGGCAGCGGAGCCTTGAAGAAATCTCTCTTCTCTGTGGCCAAGCTGTTCACTTTCCAATGACTGAATTCCCTGCATGAGAGGAAAGCAAACAGGGAAAAAAGAAAAAAGAAAAAGAAAAAAAAAACATACAGGACTCAGCTTAATTTCAGCTGTGTTGAGAACTGGGATTCAATTTGCATTTTGATTTCGGGGTAGGGCTGCCAAGTATTAGTGTAGTGTGTGTGCGTGGAAATATGTAGAAGTGAAAACGGAAATATCAGCAGAAAAGCTCACATAAATCTACATCAAAAAACACGGAGCTGAATACTGACGCCTGAATTTAAAGTTGGCTGAGCGAAATGCAGCTCTTCAAAAGCTTTGCAGTCGACGAGAATCACAGTGATAGCAGTGTTTACCTGCAGCACCCATGCGTTGTGCGCTACTCATTTGCACCCAAACTTTACTGAGACCTGAAGGTACAGATCTACACACCTGCTCCTTCTTGTAATGGATCCTAATATGGAAAATTCATAATGCAGCTTCTGTAAATAACATATTACATTTGCCTTTAGGCAAAACTGTACAAACGCTGTACATACAGTACAGACTGCACTATCAGCTACCTTTAAAGTAGTAGCCAAAGAAATAGGCCAGCGTATTTAGAGCTGTTCGTTCTGATCTCAAAGAGTTAATTAGCAAGCAAGCCTGCTAGCCATGCATAAGCTAATGATGATCGATGGTCTTAATTAAAGGGTTTTAGCACCAAACTGATTGCACCTGCAGCTCGGTCGAGAGAGAGAGAGAGAGAGAGAGAGAGAGAGAAACTCAAATAAAGTACAAGGCATTCAAAGCACCCTCATCAGCACCTGGGCAAAAGAGAAGCTCCACACTTTTTTTATTGCTAAAATGTCAATACAGGTGTATTAACTACACTTTACTGTACAAATACATGCTGTAGATCTCAAAGCAACATTCTGGCTGCACAGTTGGTTGTAAAATAATGTGAACACACAGTACCATAAATCACTGTAAAATTAGATAAGATTTTTTTTTACTAATAGAAAAGCAGTACAGTATTGATCCAAAACATGTTTTTATAATTCTCACTACAAATTTGTCACAACTACATTACTTGGTATTTAAATTTCATTTACTTTAATGGTGTCTACTTGAGAATTCTATAACTGGGCCCTTTGGCTTTGGAGGGCAAGACTTGAGTACTGACACCACAGAGGAGGTGGTTAGCACTGCCACCTGCACCTTCAGGTTTGGGGATGCAATCTCGCCAGTCTGTGTGCATGGAGTTTGCATGTTCTCTTGCTTTCTGGGTTTCCTCTAAGTACTTTAACACAGAAATTACTATCCCAATTGTGTGATTGGGTTGTGCCCTATGTTGGCTTGTATGGGCGCATGCATTGTGCGTTTCTCATTTGCACCCTATCCTGTATAGTGTAACACTGTACAGGATAAACGGTATAGATAATGGATGGATGGATTGGTGGATGGATGGATGGATGGATGGATGGATGGACGGATTGGTGGATGGATTGGTGGACTGGCTTGTACCATTATTATGCTTATACCACAGTGCTATTGAATTCTCAAATCTGATGAATCAGAAAGTGTTGATTAACTTTCAATAAGTGCAGTTTAAACTCTTAAGCGCCACTACCAGTTAGCCTAGGCTTTTTTTTTTTTTTTTACGGTAGCTCTTAAAAATGGCATACAGAGAGTGCTAGCTGAACATTGAGCCAGGGATGGGTCTCTTGTTATATAAGGTCACAGTAGAAGTAAAATCTGATTCGCTCGTTTCAACCCTGGTCAACACAGAAATGGGAAAAACAGCTGCTACAGTGAATTTTTTTTTTACAGACATTCCAAAACATTATAACTATTTATGACTAGAAAGTGTGTCTTGTTAATAATTTAATAAAAACGTACTCATTATAGAATTTATGTCATATAACAGGCACAATAAAGCATTTTTGAGACATGCCATTATAGAAAATTAATCAACAACTCATCACACCAGCCCATTACGGGTTATCTTCCTATAAAAGCACATGCTGTCGCGTTTTTATTCCAGGAGCTAAAACAAAGAATATTATTAGAACAGGCAGCTGGGGGAACACTCAACGGTCCTTAAACACACCATTAGCTCAAAAGGCCCTCTGCCTTCTAGTACCTTTTTTAGCAAATTATATACTAGTTCAACATGCCAAAAATACCAGCGTCATAAAATCCTAGTTAATGTGAACAGTTTTAGATGAACGATCCAAAACTCTTACTGAAGGATCAAAAAGACATAAATAATTCAGGTTTTTTTTTTTTTCTGTAATAAGCAGCATATGCAAATGCAAATGCAGCCCATGCAAAAATAATGAACGTTACGCATTTATAGTTAACTAATGTCAACCACTAACTCAGCGACAGAACACTTTGAAGTTGCATGAACAGGCTCACTGGCTGACTGACTGAAATACAGCACTAGGATAAAATGTCCATTCCAGGATGCACTGCATTTCTAATACATTTACTGTAAATACTTTTAGCGCTACATATTATTCCTCAATACCGAGTGTTCCGTAATAGAACGCGGTAATGAAATAAAACAGTACTTGTGAAAATACAATACAGCTTTATTGCAATGTCTAACAGCAGTTGAAAGTGTATGTGCACTTTTAAATATGTCTCCTTTATGCAATGCTAAATGAATCTCATACGTATATGTAATAGACTGGAATTACTAACTGGGGAAGATTGTAGGCAGTTACATTAAAATTTTCAGTCTAGCACTGCACTTATTTAACGTATAATTCAGTGGACTTGTGAAGCCGAAGATGCTCAAGCAGCAATTCAAAAATAATATTAGGCTGGGGTGGTGGTGGTGGTGGTGGTGGGGGGGGGGGGGGGGGGGGGGGGGGGGGGGCTTTACTTCTGCTGGGTTTGTGTGCTTCTCACATCCACCTGAGAAATACAGAGAGAATGAGTTTGTAAGACAGAACTGCTGATCTGCAACATGGCGATCCGTCAGATAGGAAGTGGGTCTTGAGTCTTGAATGTGTTAGGCTGTCAGTCAAACACACAGCTACGTTCCCTATCCTGAAAACAATGACTTCTTCCTATCGATTATTATTTTTTTAAAAATCACACAGAACAAGGACATAGACAATTAAAAAAAACACATAGCTGGAGTTATTTTTGTACTGGCATCTTGAATTCAGTTTTCATTACAACCATATGCGAGTTCAGGTTAGGTGTATACTGTACTGTAAGCTGTTTTTATAGTGCAGCTGGGAAGAACAAATTATTAGACACCATTCCTTCATTACAGTGCATTCTCACAATGTTTGTGCTCAGCAAGAAAACACAGGCCTAGTGAAATCCGTGCCTTCTCAAATATGTTCCCTCTAGGAGAATCTTACATCTTTCTCCAGCTGCAAAGGTTCATAAGCATCCCTTTCTTTCTTGCACTGTAATTAGAATGTTTCTTCCAAATAGGATAAACTATTGTGCTGGGTGCCAAAAGCTCAAAGCGTCCCTCCCATTGCCTTTGCATCGAGCTGAATAGCCGAGACTCCGCGTCTTCACTGGAAATAATCTGAATCTCATTAATTGCATGCTGGGAGTTTTTGGCTTTGAGTGCCTTAATACGATTTTCTGCTTTACTTCTTCCGTGGTGTGCAATGCGAAGAACATAATGAAATACACAGATTTCTTAAACATGACGTGAACATGCATCTTGTCCCAATGTAAAAAAGTCATATACTCTATGTATTAAACAACTACTTTCTCTGTCAGTGCTTGTGGCTACAAGTCCCTTATTTTAAGGGGTATGTATCTGAACTCCATTACAGTTCAGGGCATTTATCTAAATTCCATAAAGTCAAGAAACATGGCTTAAAATTCCATTCAAGTTCCATCATGTTCAAAAGGATGATTACTGTATATGGGCTTTTTCTGTAGTCAGATTGCATTATAGTATGGGTTATACTTACTGTACATGGTGCTGACTACTAGGGCTCTAGGGGATCAAGGCTAAACTTCATGGTTCCAACATAGGCCAGAGGCCATGGGTCTAACTGCCATCCTAGTCAAGGGATGTCATTCTAAACATTTCATACAAACTGCTTGAAAATGTTTTAAATTGAATAAACTCCATCAAATTCAGGGGGCATACTGTAGGTATTGACTCCAGATTAACTTTCACAGTCTGAGGCATGGGCCTAAACTCCTTCAAAGTCAGGGAGCATGGGTCTAAATTTCCTCATAGTCAAGGGATGTGATTCTAAATTTTATCACAGTCAGGGGCACGGGTCTAACTGCCATCATAGTCAAGGGGTGTAATTCTAAACTCCATCAAATCCAAGGGGAATATGTATAAACTATATCAAAGTCAGGGGCATAGGTACTGTATAAACTCCATTAAAGTCAGGGGCATGGACCTAAACCCCATCAAAGTCAGAGACCATGAGTCTAACTGCCCACATAGTCAAGGCAAAATCAAAAACATTTCATCATAGTCAGGGAGCATAGGTCTAATTTTCATCATGATCAGAGTGTACAGTTTTAATCACCATCATAATCAGGGTTTGTAAATCTAAAATCCATTATAGTAGGTATTATAGGATGTATAGCTCAAGCTTCCATCATATCGCATGGTATGACTCTACATTCAATCAGTCAGGGATCATAACTCTAAATTTCATCATATTCAGTAAATGTAACTCTAAAATCCATCGAAGTTAGGGGGCATTCCAAATGTCATCATAGGAGACTGGCTTTAACTCCATCATAGTCAGGGGACATGGCTCTAGCCTGGGTGTGACACTAAACTCCATTATAGTCAAGGAGCATTAGTCTAAACTCCATCATTATCCTGGGCATGACTCTAAACTCCATCATAGTCAGGAGACATGGCTTTATCCTGGACATGAATCTAAACTTCATTATAGTCAGGAGACATGGCTTTATCCTGGACATGAATCTAAACTTCATTATAGTCAGGGGGCATTACTTGAAATTCCATCATTATCCTGGGCTAACTCTAAACTCCATTACAGTCTGGGGGCATGGGTCTAAATTCCATCATTTTCCTGGGTGTTACTCTAAACTCTATTATATTCAGCGGGCATGGGTCTAAATTCTATCATAGTCAGGGGTTGTGACATCTTAAATCCATCACAATCAGAGGGCATGGCTTTTAATCCCATCATAATCAGGGACATCAGGGCTTTTATCAAGGGGCATAACTCTAAATTTCATTATCGTTAGGGGAGTGAGTCTAAATTCAGTTATAATCAGTGACATGGATGTAAATGTTATCACCATCAGGGGTGTGGCTTTTAATGGGATAACAGTTAGGGCATGGTTTAAAATACTATCATAGTCAGGAGCTGTGCCTCTAAATCATCACCGGGACTAAATCCTCTACATTCCAACGTAGTCAAGAGGTATGACTCAATTCAATCATAGCGAAAATGTCCTTGTTTTTGGTTTTCTTGGCCATATAAATGCCATGAATAGTAACGCTAAACATTCTTATAAACAGTGAGTATGACTGTAAATACCATTGTTTTTAAGTCATGTGGCCCTAAATGCCATCATAGTCAGAGTATGCATCTAAACGCCCCTATTTGTAGAGTGTGGCTCTAAATGCCATTGCTGTCAGGGTCTGTGGCTCTGTCTAAACAAGCATAACGACAGTCCTCCCCCAGATAAATCTAGCGCTATGCCAATCTAGCGCAGTGACTGTGACTTTGACATTGAAAATAAAGTGGTTTTGGTCTATAGATCAGATCGCTGTTCTTCGAGTTGGATTTATGCAGCTGCTTATGATAAGGGGATGAGGGGGTGGGGGGGGGGGGTATTCTAAAAGTGTGACTATAATATGTGGAGAAAGTTTACTGCTGCTGGTTATAATTTTGCTGGAATGAATGATGAGGATGCTTTAGAGTGTCGACTTTATCACTCTTCCTCAGATCCAACTCGCGTATGAATGAGTGAGGAATAACAATAAATTCATCAGCTGAAAAGGACGGCTCCACCAAACACTGCAGCATATCACGGCAAACGTCAGTATTAATAACCTAAATGCAATTTCATTTCAGTTATACAGTCAACAACAAAATGTATACAGACTTCAGGAAAAGATCAATAGTATGATGTCTATTATATTGGCGGCACGATAGCTTAGTGGTTAGCACTGTTGCCTTGCACCTCCAGGTCCACTCTGTGCATGGAGTTTGCATGTTCTCCCTGTGCTTGGTGAGTTTTCTCCGGTTTCCTCCCACAGTCCAAAGACATGCAGATTAGGCAAACTGGCGTTTCTAAATTGCATGACTACAGTATATTGACTGTATAAAATATATATTTACATATAAAGTACCGCTTATGTGAAGCGCTAGTCTTTACAAAACACCCCAGTGTGAATTTATTTCTTTATTCCATATAAAGAATAATATAAATGCACAAAATCAACATTAACATTAAGATAACTCTTACTCTAATGGGTCCTTCAGAAGTGTTGCAGAAGTAATTTTCTTCCTTGCTGCATATCAGTGCCGTAAGAGATTGATGCTGCAAAGTACACACATACCGTACACTATCCTTTTTAAGTCATGGAGCTGATCTCATCTCCTGTGACAAAATCAATATTGATAAAACTTTGTATAGACTGTAATTCACCCAGTCGTTGCACATGGAAATAATACATTATTTAATTTGTCCGTTTCATTTTTTTTAATGCTTTAAATCTGTGCCTGGTAATTTGAGCTCACCTTTCTGTGCCAACCATAGCAACCATTTTCTTTTCCTGATTAGGGTAAAGCCAAAAGCACATTTTATACTGTCATTTTCCCCTGTATTTGCTTTGCATTTGGGTCTAATGGGATTTCGCCTTTGAACAGAGAACATTTAGGTGTCACTTAAACGAGCTAAATATGAAAAGCAGCCCTTAGGACATACGGAAAAGCTGTAATTGGATGCTCGTGTGCTTGTTTTTGACTGTCTCTTATGAAAACTAGGTTATTTATTTTATTCGTACCTTACAGAAATATATTTACCTCAAGCATAAAAAGCTCGAGTATGCTATGATACTTTGCATTGTGGATTCTAATACAAACGAAAGGTTTACACAGACAAGCCGGCCCTCTGTCATTTCACAAAAATGACATATACACCAATCCATAACATTAGAACAGAAAAGACAATAACTGGTACTTCGTAGTTTGCTGTGGTGCATTGAGTGTTCTGGTGACTTTCTAGCATGGCCAGCATTGACATTTTCAGCGAGCTGAATTGGCTTTTCTGTGGACTCAGACCACATGGACTGGACTGGCCTTTGCTCCCCATTGGCATAAATGAGCCGGAAGTGTCAATGATTCTGTCAGCCGTTTACTTGTGCATAATTGATAATCAATGTTGATGGGTTATTGTTATATGGTGTTAATGTTACATTTAGATTTAGTTTCCTTTCGAGTGTCTTACAAAAGTGCTTTGCAGTCTCCATCATTGGATAGATCTATTAGGTTACTAACCAAGTGCCATCAGTCAAACAATAGTGGGAAGTTTTTTTACATTTTTTAAAATCAAATATCAAAGAAATAAATGTTTTTTTAATTTACTTTTTTTTCTCTGTCTTTAAAGATTGCCAGTGGCTCGGTTGTACAGACATCTATTATATTACATCCTGTTATACTGAACTTCCAGTACACATTATTATGCTGATCAATCCCTGCTATCCGTTATCGCCCAGATGAGGATGGGTTCCCTGTTGAGTCTGGTTCCTCTCAAGGTTTCTTCCTATTTCCATCTCAGGGAGTTTTTCCTTGCCACCGTCGCCCTCGGCTTGCTCATCAGGGACAATCTTGTCATTTTGATTCATACACATTGCATACAAACTTACTTCTTTTATTGTGTAAAGCTGCTTTTGTCAATTGTCAGTTGTTAAAAGCGCTATATAAATAAAATTGACTTGACTTGACTTGACATCTACAGTCAGCTCATTCCACCTCCGGGTGCCAGAACAGAAAACAGTCTAGATGCATGTCTTCCCCAATCTCTGAGAGATGCTATGGTTAATCAACGTATTTGTCTACGTCGCTGGTGATGATAAAAAGAACTATCCAAACAGCTTTTTAACAAATAATAACTGTTTTTCAAACACACAACTCCTGCAAGCTCCCAGCAAAGCAGTCGGTTTGTTTTATTGTTTTTTTTTGGTTCATTACCAAGAACAAAAATACACAAATTAAAATAGTTTAAATGTAATTGTTAAATCATCGTTAAAATTAGTGAGTACCGCTACAAATAGAGATGAATATTGAATCAGATAAGAAAACATGCCTGTGCACCGCTCCGCCTCACACAGTGTCGCTCTATATTTAGCAATGTCACTGACACGGTGTTGGGATGTAATCTAAAAATTTTCAATGCTTCAATGGAGAAAGTTCCCAAATGGAAAATCGAGAAATCGACAAACACTATGTATATGTGAAAGGTATTTAAAGAATATGTGCTTAGTAATCATTAATTAGTTCATGTTCTTAAGAGAAATTATATTTACTAGCACTGATGCCTGAAGAAATGAATTACCAGCAAAGTCAATTAGGTATTTTACATAAAAGAAAGTAAATGTACCTGTATGTATTTCTACTGTATGTAAAAAAATATATATAATAATAAAAAACCTGAAAAGTGAAGCAGCATATGTTTGAACAAAGACTGTCTGTCTTCAAACAAGACTTTGTAGTCCATATGCTGTCTGATCTGTCACCTCTCATCTGTATACTGCATCAGAAAACTATTTATTTATTTATTTTCCTTTGCCTTCTGTTTAGTTGATTTTGAAAGTCCTGCTGAGAAACTAAGTCCGGTCCCGCTCTCGAACCCCTGCATGGTATTCTAAAATAAAAGTTCACCTAAATACTCAATGCTAAATAAATAAGGAATGACAAAAACTTGCTTTCAGCAAAAAATAAAAAAATAAAAAATAAAAAATTCCAAAGCAAAGTTATACCAGAAAAGGCAACTCAGCAAAACTCGGGAAACTCACATACAAAGTAACACATCAATAGTGAATGTGAAATCTGATTTTAGCTAGTAGAAGCTTTAATAGTGTTATCTCAATCATTTTTAAGGAAGAGATTGAAGTGATTTGTATCAAGTCACCAGTTTTTAAAACACACACACATACACACACACCTGCTGAAATAACTCGTAGTTACATAATATAAAACGATGCCCTCTCATAAAGCATTTTACGGAAAAAAACCCACAGTCATCATGATTCACATTATCAATGGTCTCCCAGTTCCTGTACTATAGCTCGTCAGTTTCCCAGGACCACTTTGTATTTTCTTTTCCTTCCTTCCTTCCTCCATTACTGCTTAAGATATGGAATGGATGTAGGAGTCACCTGGGAGAGGCTCCAGGCTGCAAGCAATCCTGAATAGGATAAGCGGTATAGAGAGTGAGTGAGTGAGTGAGTGAGTGAGTGAGTGAGTGAGTGAGTGAGTGGGTGGGTGAGTGAGTGGGTGAGTGAGTGAGTGGGTGAGTGAGTGGGTGAGTGAGTGGGTGAGTGAGTGAGTGAGTGAGTGGGTGAGTGAGTGGGTGAGTGAGTGGGTGAATGAGTGAGTGGGTGAGTGAGTGGGTGAGTGAGTAGGTGAGTGAGTGAGTGGGTGAGTGAGAGGGTGGGTGAGTGAGTGAGTGAGTGGGTGAGTGAGTGAGTGAGTGGGTGAGTGGGTGAGTGAGTGAGTGAGTGAGTGGGTGAGTGGGTGAGTGAGTGGGTGAGTGAGTGAGTGAGTGAGTGAGTGAGTGAGTGGGTGGGTGAGTGAGTGAGTGGGTGAGTGAGTGGGTGAGTGAGTAGGTGAGTGAGTGAGTGGGTGAGTGAGAGGGTGGGTGAGAGGGTGGGTGAGTGAGAGGGTGGGTGAGAGGGTGGGTGAGTGAGTGGGTGAGTGAGTGGGTGAGTGAGTGAGTGAGTGAGTGGGTGAGTGAGTGGGTGAGTGAGTGAGTGGGTGAGTGAGTGGGTGAGTGAGTGGGTGAGTGAGTGAGTGAGTGAGTGGGTGAGTGAGTGGGTGAGTGAGTGGGTGAATGAGTGAGTGGGTGAGTGAGTGGGTGAGTGAGTAGGTGAGTGAGTGAGTGGGTGAGTGAGAGGGTGGGTGAGTGAGTGAGTGAGTGGGTGAGTGAGTGAGTGAGTGGGTGAGTGGGTGAGTGAGTGAGTGAGTGAGTGGGTGAGTGGGTGAGTGAGTGGGTGAGTGAGTGAGTGAGTGAGTGAGTGAGTGGGTGGGTGAGTGAGTGAGTGGGTGAGTGAGTGGGTGAGTGAGTAGGTGAGTGAGTGAGTGGGTGAGTGAGAGGGTGGGTGAGAGGGTGGGTGAGTGAGTGGGTGAGTGAGTGGGTGAGTGGGTTATTTTCTTGCTGATGCACACAGTCCCTGGAAACCTGCTGTTACTAGGTTACAACGTCCACAGGGACTCAATCTTGCTCCTTTAGAACCTCGTTGGTTGTCAATGAAAGCGCACTGGTCCACATGTAATGGTTCATATGGGACTTCATCCATCTTCCGAAACTTCCCCTATGGGACTCTGTGGCATCATGGCCCTTACTGATGAGTCACATAACCATCTTGTCTTATCTAAAACCCTGCTTTTATCAAATAAATAAATAAATAAGGTAGGACTGTGGTTAGCATGGTGGCCACCAGGGTCCCCAGGGTGACCTCCAGGGTCAAAGGTTTGAGTCCCACCTCGGTTCTGTGTGCATGGAGTTTGCATGTTTGCGTGGTCCTTTGGGTCCTCCGCGATGGAATGGCACCCCATCCGGGAGCCAGTTCATCCTGCCTAGTGCGCTCCAGGCCTCCCGCATCCCTGTACAGCATGAGTAAGTGAGTGTGTAAACAAATAAACAAACCAAAAAAAATTAAGAAGTGCCATCACACTGTCGCTCTCCCTGTTGATCCTTCCTGTCATATCCATTTACTTCACACACTTAAATCCGAGTTTAAACTTTGTCTTTTTGTGCTGGTCTTGGTGTGAACAAATAAGTTACCATTTCTACAAAAAAATACTTGAAATTTCGGGCTACACAAGAATGACAGAGTATAGAGGTTTTTGCATTGTTTGCATACAGTTAACATTTTAATAAGCAATACTAAAATCAACAAGCCTACTAGGGAAGGCAATCACCAGTCATCACCCCATATGATATCATCACGATACCTCGATACCTACAGTAGGTGCCAATTCAATTAAAAAATTGTATAACGATTTTATAAATATCCCGATTAGATATTACATCTTCCCCCATTTTATTGCCATTTTAAACATAAGAAAATCCATTCTTATAACATTCGTTTTCTCACTTAAAAACCAAGTGCAGCATTTAAACAATACGAAGCAACTTAAGTACAAGAGTCTACCTTTTTTTAAAATTTAAAATTTCACTTACAATTTAACTTAAAATTAAATTATCATAGCATATTTGAATATTTTAATGAGCAGCATGTACCACTGGTATCCACCTTAATCATTTTTTGTAAACAATCTTAGCAAATATCCTACCACTCGGGATGAAAATGTGTAAATAGTTCAGAGTGTACCACCTGTAGGTTTATAAAGAAACAGTAACAAGTGCCTCCAAAAGTCAAAACGACCCTCTCTAAAACTTATGATCGCAAAACAAATAGCAAGAACAAGAAAACTTAATATTACTTTGTGACCCTGATGCTAGGTAAGATTAGGTGAAGATCAGGTGTTACTGTACCTGATGAAGGTAAAAATGTTGTGGATGTAGTGTTTGTCCCAAGCACAGATAAAATGGGAGGGTTGCGTCAGGAAGGGCATCTGGTGTAAAACCTGTGCCAAGCTTGTGTGCGGACCGGATTGTCTGCTGTGGCGACCCGTTGCCGTAGCAGCCGAAAGACCCACAACAATTTATTTGATTTGCAACAACTAAAAAAAAAAGATAATTGCTTTTAAATAGTATGAGTTAGGCTACTCAATAATGCAAGTAAAGAACGATTAATATGAATGAGTACAACAAACTCAAAAACTGATAGTTCTGTTTACTTAAAATTGGAATCATCATTACTTAAAACATTTGATGCAACTGATTATGTCAAATTTTTTGAGCTTTGCCAACTTCTTCGGGTTTCCAGTGTGTGATAGGAAATATTCATTCTTTAACTGAATAACGTATCTGGATTTTCTGTTCAAAGAGGCCATCGATCAATCAAATGCCTGTGATGAGAACTGTTAGCATTATTTAGACAAGATATGTACTTTGGAAGCTGTCTAATCTTTTCAGATAACCATATACATTAAAGATAATTGGAAACCATTTAACAATCTATTTATCCACTTAATGAGTTCCATTTTAATTACTGCCTCGTACTTTTGCACATTGTGGCTGTGATTTACAAAAAAACGGTGATTCCACAGCAATGGCAATATAAACTAGTGGAAAAGAAGTATATACTGTAGTTTACTGTATGTTGTCTATATATATATATATATATATATATATATTTTTTTTTTTTTTTTTTTTTTTTTAAAGACACTCATTATTTACTGTGCATTGTACATGTCTCTGTTCCTATCTGACTGCAGCTACCTAACAAGAAATGAGTTCTGTGCTAGCATTTATTTAGCCCATTTTTCAAGACAAAATTAAATATTAATTAGCCTAAATCATGCTGTCAGAGAGCAGACCACTGTGCAAAGGCAGCTGTTCCTCAGTTTATGTCAGCAGGAGGTCATTTCCACAATATGCAAAAGTTCTATTTTCATTGTTCCCAGTCTCAGCATGGCTAAATTGAGTTAACCTCTGGCAGATGTTTTAGCCTAATTTGCCTGCCATTGCAGCTTACTGAGCTCTATCATTCAACTGTTTTTCCTGACTTTCTTACAAGTTTGATATTTTCATTACTGTTGCTTAGAGCCTTTCTTTCCTTAATTCAAAATAGTGTAGTAACACTACAAAAAGTACAGTATTTTTTTTTTTTTTTAAGTAAACACTTACTCGCAGTACTTACTCACTCATGGTCTATACTGCTTTATTCTGTATTCAGGGTAACAGGTGGTTCTGGTTCTGGAGCCTATCCTAGGAGAC
The DNA here is from genome assembly GCA_030347435.1 of Clarias fuscus. Lineage (NCBI taxonomy): Eukaryota > Metazoa > Chordata > Actinopteri > Siluriformes > Clariidae > Clarias > Clarias fuscus. The sequence goes on along the minus strand of CM059205.1, from coordinate 9,272,904 downwards.
CCAGGGTACGAGGCTGGGTACACCCTGGACAGGCATGCACACACACATACACACACTACAGGCAATTTTGGGAATGCCACTTAGTCTAATCTGCAGGTTTTTGGACTGAGGGAGGAAACCAGAGGAAACCCACCAAGCATGGGGAGAACATGCACACAGAGGAGGGAATCAAACCTGAACCCTGGAGGTGCAAGGCGACAGTGCTAACCACTGCAACACTGCAACATTGTCTGTGAAGAGTTTTGGTCATCGAGGTAACAAGTACTGAAGAGAGTGAAGGAGCTACTTGGATGAGGAGTGAAACGTATCTACTGAACAAGAAAAAAGTCCAGTTGACATGACTCAACTTCCAGATTCTTATTACAATATTATTATTACATTTATATTGAAATTCACACTAATATTGTGGCTATTAGTACACCAGTTATACAGTATACTGTACCTAATGACTCCTTTACTAAAAAGTGTCACACTTGCAAAGACATTGTGACTTGAATATCTGGCACATATTTCTATTCACAAAGGCTTCCAATTTAGGAATAAGTTCGAGGAAACCTATTTGTTTCCTTGTTACTGATTAAAAACGAAGACGGTCCTTGCTACGGCACTCACAAGATTCAAAATCTCCTGAGTATAAATTCAAGCTAACACTGAAGAATGATAAAATAATAAAAGAAAGTCATTTTATCACTTACTTTTATTGTCGTTCCAGGTCATTAAACAGGACATTTAAAGCGCAAGATGTAAATGAGATAGATAGATAGATAGATAGATAGATAGATAGATAGATAGATAGATAGATAGATAGATAGATAGATAGATAGATTTACACACACTAATCATAAAAATGAATGTCATGAATAACATTATTGTGCTTGCAATACATTCTTGAACTGGTCCATTTCCTGTGGAAGAATGATTGTATAAAATACCTCTTTAACAAAAGAAAAAAAAATATTTGATGCACAAGTTGTAATTTATTTTGGGTTTTCTGAAAGTTGAATGTTTTCTAAAAGTACGATTCCTACAAGGTCAAAAATATTTATACAGCACACAGAATATTTGGTAGGATATCCCTTAGCAAGTTTCCCATTTAGCAGATACTTTTGGTCGCCATCAACAAGCTTCTGGCAGAATTTTGGTTGGATATTTGACCAGCCTTCTTGGCAGAAATAGTGGTGTTTAATTAAATTTGTTTGTTGAGTGGCTCAGATTTTCGATAGGGTTGAGGGTCTAAAAGATTATCCTGTAATCTATTCCACCACCAGCTTTGATGTGTGTTTGGGGTCATTGTCCTGCTAAAACACTCAATTTTGTCCAAGTTTCAACCATCTACTGTAGTTGAGGATTTAAGGTCACGCTGCAGAATTCTCACTTAGTTCTTCCTCTTAATTATTCCCGCTTCTTTAGGCAATGTTTTTACAGGCTTTCCAGATGTAACCGGGTTCTTACATGTCTCACTTGTCTCTTACACCTTTACTCTTTTTAACAAACCGGTCACATTTCACCAAAAGAGTTTTTTCTTTTTCCGTGTGGTCGGCCACAAGCTATAGTCAAGCTTGAAGGCCTTTTAGTTCTTGGCAGTGTAAAACTGGGGACAGGAACACTGGCATTCTGGCAGCTTTCAGTTCATGGCAGGCCTGTGCCTTGGTGATTTCTGGCTTGTTCGTGATCATCCAAACTACTTTCTTCCATGAGTGTGACAGTGTGGATCTTCTTCCAGACCTTGGCAATGTGGTTACACCCCGGAATAACTTGTGCTGTACTAACTTACTTTTGTTTGGGCTGATATTGAAATCTGCATTTGTTTAGAAATGGCTCGATTCATGACTTGTGTAAACACCATCCACTTTATGAGATCTGCACTGAGCTCCTTGGACTTTCCCATTCTGCTGTGTGTAGTTAATCCAGCAAGTGCTGTCAAACACACACTTTTCGTCTTGACACAGCGAAGCTACCAGCTGTAGCCAATCATGATCCTTAACAGGGAGTTGAAAGGCCTTGTATTTATATAAATATTAATATTATATAAAAATAAGTTAAACCTTGTGCTGCAAATTCTTGGGCTTTTCAGTTATTGTTCCCCCCCAAAAAAACACCTGTTCAAAGAAATAATTTAGAGACCATTATTACCGTGTCATTAACGTTATCGACGTAAACCTCTAACTACCATATTATATTTTTTATTACATTTTTTATCATATTACATTTTTTACCCACCCAAAAGGATGTGTTTACTTTGCTGTAGCTATTGTTTCTGCATTTGTTCTTGACTGATTGTTCAGGACATGTTGGATCTTGGATTTCTGTAAGAGCTAAATGTCTGAATTGAATTTATTCAATCCAAGAATAGACTATTTCAATCTATATCAGTACAGTATCTGCTAAAAAATGTCCAGAAAAATAAAATAAATAAATAAATATGTCAAATATGTTTTAGCACAATTGTACCTATATGAGAATTTTTTTTTATTTTAATAAATAATTTTTAATAAAATTGTAATCAAATTTATTAATTTATCATTAAAATTTTAATTTCATTTATAATTAAATTTATTAATTTATAAAAATTTTAATAAAATTCACATATAGGTACAATTGTGCAAAAATACACAATAAAAATGCACATCCATTGGAGGCATCCTGCAGCTCTCTCTCTCTCTCTCTCTCTGCCCCCCACTTGTGCTTTTAGAATAAGATCTGTTATCGCATTTAAAGGCCAGGGTAGTTGTGGGGTAAAAAAACAAAACAAGTTTGGCCCAGTAGGATGAGTGATGTTTATGCACCTCTACTGAACCACAAACCACAAATTCAAACTACCTTAGCAAGAACAAACGTCCACTTTGGTCTTTAAGACAACCTGCAAGACAACCTTTCAAACAGTGCTGGCAAGACCTTGTTTTGCTCTCTCCAAACCCATCATGCTTCAGCAGGGGTATTCTCTGCAGTTTTCTGCAGGCGAATGCTGAGGCGCTGATCAGAGTCAACCACACACAGGTATGGGGCAGAAGGAGCAGACTAAAAAAGCCAAAAATCCACCCACGGAACTGCTGTCAGCCACAGTGAAGGGGAAAAAACATTCACTGTTCTCTCATCATGACTTAACATCGAACTGCATGCCAATCGATGCATCAGCCTTAAAAACCAAATTAAATGTAAAAATCATACATCAAAAAAAAATAAAAAAAATAAAAAATCAGTAACAAACGCAAATACAGTGATGCCTCTGGGAAGCAAATGTTACCTTTTACTGTTACTGAAACCATTAAATGAAAAGAGATACTGTAAAGTCTACACACATGTGGTATATCTTTAGTGCAGCTAGAATTTTTTTTCTCCATAAATATGACAAGAAAGAAATATAACAAGAAAAAATCTGTATAGATTTAGATATAATATTTAATATTTGAACTAAAATCTGAAATGAAATAAAAAATAACTAATTTAAACAGACTATGCAAAAACATTGGTTTGTTTGTTTGCTTAATGAGTGCGGTGGTTTTAAATGAAACGGTGGTGAAATCACAGCAGGCCTTCAGCATCTGGGAGAGAACACTGGAAGATGGAAGACAGGGCATGGGTTGTACCAGCAAGCACCAGGAGAAACCTATAGTACAGTAATGGGCTGCTGCAACATACTGTAGATCTTCTCTAGTGTGAGGGTTACTAAACTTGGCTGAAGATTTTGTGGTGTTTTGTGTTGTTACTTTTCACATAGTATTGTTTTCTATATTTATATCAACTTCTCCACGGCGTGCATCAGTGACGGTCGTGCGCCCAATTCTTACTGACTCGTTCACTCCAAAGTGCTCACTACAGAGGTGGCCTCCCCTTCTGCAGGTGTGTGAAGTGGTGGGGTTGCTAAATCTAGCACAGCTGGCGGGAAATTTTCATCATTGGACCTTGGACTTGCTCCGCTCTTTAAATAGAGGTGGGGAGCTTAACTCGGGGTCTGGAAGTCTGGTGAAAGCTGTCCGAACGTTCGGAGAGAGCATGTGGCACGTTAACGTGGCGAGTGGCATGTGAGCGGGCGACGTTGCCCCAGGGAATTTAAAGGCAGGCCAACTGTACACTGCTGTTTGATTGCCGGTAAAGAGACAGTCGCAGGAGTGCATGAGCTGTACCGGTGTTTTCAGTTTCGTTTGGAAGCCAGCCATCATGACATAGCCGCTGAAAGGGAAAAGGCCGCTGCCTCGACATTAAGGCCCCCATTCCCAGTCAGGAAAGCTGACGAGACGTCGGCGTGTCATGCTTGACTCACGTCTGAGGCCATGCTGAGAGCGACTGTAGAAAGTGCTGTCGAGAAATCTGCAAGCACCGTTGTCTCTAAGAGCCCTTGTCTGCCACTCTGCCACCGCTTTTGCTTGCCAGCCAAGTGCCTACCTGGGCTGGGCATTGCCGTCACTGCCGTCAGACCTGCACATGCACATCCTTACTCTTTTCCTCCTTTTCTTACCTACCTCCTCAAAACCCCCTCCATCCACTTTTTTCCCAATAAAATAACCTTTCGTATAACGTAAGACCTTGCCTCATGTCTGTGTGTCTGTGGTGCACCTCGAGCCAAAGATCTTACAATATATATGTCTGGACACACCTTCTAATTAAGTGTTTTTTGTTTAGTTGTTTAGTTTTTACATTCTAAAACAATACTGGGGATTAGGAATAAACAATGGAATAACACATACTGTATGTAATAAGATAATTAAGTAACAACAACAGTCAGCTGTTCTGGAACAGTTCTTGAAAGAACATTTTTGTCAAGTGCATTTGCAAAAGTGCGTCAAGCACCATGATGAAACTGGCTCTAATGAAGACAATCCCAGGAAAGAAAGTGACCAAACGTATACTCCGTGGTCAACTGGGGGCCACTGTATTATTGCACATCGTGTCATGGACAGAACTCTGCTGCAGAGTAGAAGTTCATTTAAAGTTACCACCCTAAAAAAAAAAAGAATTACAGCACCTTAGATTAGAGCTTGTTTATTATGAAGGCTTTACAGAGAAACAGATCAATGCTGCTCAAGTTCTATCGCCCCAGTGCCTCACCTAGAAGTCAACTCGACATCCTGCTCTGTGTTGCACGGCATTGGCTTCAACCCTCACCAGCTGTGCGCTGAAGAGGCCATTGAGAACAAGAATCTGGACAAGTTTTTGAGAGCGTTATCGATTGAAAAACCAGGTCCATTTGGTATGTGGGTTTCACCCCTGGGCTTTGATGCTTTGACAGACCAACAGGAAGAACCAATACCCCTGGGTGAGAGGGAACGCATGCACTACTGAGAAAATCCTTGATGGTCGACTCCACATTCCACCTGCAAACACCGCCTCAGTTGCCAACCTGACAGATCACCCTAAATAGCATATCAGTCTTGGCCATGAATGACAAGGTCTGCTTTGGTGCTACTCCAGGGAATCAAGCCTTGTGGGAACCTCCTGGGTTCCTGCATGAATGGTGATGTCTAGAAGGTCTCCTTGGAGGGCAACATTGGGCAAAAGAATAAAAAGTGCTGTAACATTGCTGGAGCCAGCTGCTTGTGATAGATGAAGTATGCCAGTAGGGTGCCCATATAAGATTTGGAGCAAAGAAGATGCCATTATGTCACAGACCCACAGCTACCTGTTAGGCAGCCACCTGGTTATAACAATCAGAGTGGAGAACATCTGCAACCACTTCCACTGACTGGGTCTAAAAACAGAGGTGAAAAACTTCTGTCTGCACTGCCCAGATCCAAGAATACATCGTCATCTTGGTAGAAGATATGAGCTGGTACCTTGACGCTATCTCGCTCTGGATAGCAACATCGAGGAACATTGAAACAAAGCTAATTCAGTTCTTCCAAGAGATCTGATGACTACAACATTTATGTTAAGTTATGGTGCATTTATGTTGGCTGTTGCAGGTAAAACAACCTCGGATGTCAGTATATTATTTCCAAGGATGGGCTGGTGGGCCCCAGTATACCATTTCCAATAAGCTGGTGGTCCCTGCATTGTACTATTCCCTGGGATAAGCATTCCCACAATGCTACACAAGATAAGTGGTATACAGTGGTGGCCAAAAGTATTAAGAAAAACGCTAAATTTAAGGTTCTATCGACATTCCACTGACATTTTTTTAAATTAATCCTAATGAAGATACAACAATAAGACTATTTTTAAATTATTTTTTTATCTATAAAATTGCTCTACAACAATCAATATTTTTTGTAAGTCCCTTATTCTTCAAAATCTGCTGGACCCAGTGAGGCATAGAGTCAAAAAGACGTCTGCTGGCCTCTGGTGTCATTCAGTCTATGTCTATTTGATAGTTTCCTGAAGATCATGTACAGAAGACAGACTGTTGACTGCTGCTGCCTTCTTCACCAGTGTCCCACAGTTTTCTGTTGGGATTAGGTCTGGAGATGACCCAGGACATGGCTTCAGAAGCTTTAAGAAGCATTTCCACATAGCTAGTTTTTCATTAGTTTTTCAGTTATTTAACGAAACTCTTCAGCCAGATAGGCTAGGACTAATTAACTAACATAATTATGCATACATATGCATAATATGGCATATGTTAATACTTATAATGTAATACATATTGAATGAATAGATGGATATTGTTATGCATTTCTCCCAATAGCAATCTGATGATTGGCTAATTTAAGATTATATACCCATTGTTTTTGCACATTAGCAGGATTCATTCTGGTGTTGAGAAGACCATGAAAATGAATAGAAATGTCACTTGTATTAGTCAGTGCAGTACATGAGGGAGAAGCTGTGTGAGGTCTGGCCTATTTATGTCAGGAGTTTGCACCTATCCTTATATTTACATGCCACATTTTATGACACGAGTGCCACAGCCTTAGAAAGATTTTACTCTGTATGTAGAGATGGGTCACAACATTCTGTATGCGGCATTTTGCTGGCATGGTTTGGGTCGACTTGTCCCCTTAGTCACTTTAAGGAATATACTGAATCCTCATCCTTCCTGACTTCAGTGCAGCTTTCATGAAACATGTTGGAATCCGTCCATGGCACTGTGTATCAATGATAGGACACAATCTGTCCAAATACAAACCTATATGTCAAGCAGGGGAACCCACAGGGCTCGTTACTGGGGCCACTCCTCATGATTATCATTTACCTCCTCCCTCTTGGCAAACTCATTCACCATCATGACATACATTTTCACTGTCATGCTCATAATATGCAGCTTTATCTGTCTACGTATGCCACTCCATCCCCCCAAATGTCTTACTAAATATCTTCACGGAATTAATGCATGGATGACAACAACTTCAAAGCACAAACAGAGTGAATATATTTTGAACGAATATTTATCTGTACAGTTCAGCTCTACGCCAATGAAGCTGTTCTTCTAGCTTGTGTTGGCCAAATACTTTCTAATTAACTTAATGTTATTTATTATGTATGGTTCAGTTATTCATATTATAATTCTTATTATTTGTAATATATCTTTCTTTCAAACAGATCTCTTAAAAAAATAGTTTCCTCCTTGGCAAATAAATGCAAATCAATTTTTAATGCCATGCTATGCATATACACATACATAGACCACAGCAGGGAATGGTGTGTCTCTAGGCCCATGATGCAACATATAAGTCAGTAGAGGGATTTCTTACATAAGGCTAACTAATGGAAATATCAAACCCAGCAAATATTTTAAAAATCACATTGTACTACAGTACTACTCCAGAATGTTTCTGTGGAAGTATTATTAATTTTTTTTTTTTTAAGTTGAACTCTTAAAGCACAATGTATAGCTTACAGTATATGTTGTTCTGTCGAAAACTGTTTTGTTTTTTTCTTGCTGTTTGAAACATGGCTAGACCTTACCTGTAGATCTTGTAACGTGTAGAGAAACCCTGCTGAAAGCGTTCCTTGAACTCAGTGTACTCCGGGCACCGGTGAAAGGGACCCTTGTCAGACAGCAGCCAGTCCAGCTGAGCCACACTTGCCTTGCCAGGCAGAGGGGAGAAAGACAAAGACTCAGGGCGCTCAGCTGAGGCTAAGAGCCAGCTTAGAGCACCCAGAGGTGCCCAGCGCCACACAAGCATCAAGAGGAACCATCTAACACCCAGAGCGCTCTGCCAACACGACGCCATCCTGCCCCTGGATGCCTGGGACCAGCATTCTTCTGCCAATCCTGCCTGACCTGGAACCAGAGAAAAAAAGGTGAAGGAAGTGAGCGTGATGTCAGGCAGCTCACTGCTGGGTCAAAAAATGAAAAATTTTTGGGATAACTCTCTCTCTCTCTCTCTCTACAGTGTGTATATATATATATATATATATATATATATATATATATATATATATATATATATATATATATATATATATACTGTATCGAGAGAGTAGGCCAAAAAAATGTATACATGCTTACTTTTTGAAAAACTTGTATAAATATAAATGTATTGCTACACACGTGGACAAAATTGTTGGTACCCTTCGGTCAATGAAAGAAAAACTCACAATGGTCACATAAATAACTTTAATCTGACAAAAGTAATAATTAAAAAAAATTCTATGAAGGTTAACCAATGAAAGTCAGACATTGCTTTTCAACCATGCTTCAACAGAATTATTTAAAAAAATAAACTCATGGAACAGACCTGGACAAAAATGATGGTACCCCTAGAAAATACTGAAAATAATGTGACCAAAGGGACATGTTAATTCAAGGTGTGTGAAATCTCAAGACCATAAAGGGATTCTAGAGAGAAATGTGCTGGCCAGTGTCAGAAAGCTGGGTCTCAGTCGCAGGTCATGGGTCTTGCAACAGGACAATGACCCAAACCACACAGCTAAAAACACCCAAGAATGGCTAAGAGGAAAACATTGGACTATTCTAAAGTGGCCTTCTATGAGCCCTGACCTCAATCCTATTGAGCATCTTTGGAAGGAGCTGAAACATGCCGTCTGGAAAAGGCACCCTTCAAACCGGAAACAAGTGGAGCAGCTTGCTCATGAGGAGTGGGCCAAAATACCTGCAGAGAGGTGCAGAAGTCTCATTGACAGTTACAGGAATCGTTTGATTGCAGTGATTGCCTCAAAAGGTTGTGCAACAAACTATTAAGTTAGGGGTACCATAATTTTTGTCCAGGCCTGTTCCATGAGTTAATTTTTTTTTATAATTCTGTTGAAGCATTGTTGAAAAGCAATGTCTGACTTTCATTGGTTAACATTCATAGAATTCTTATTTATTATTACTTTTGTCAGATTAAAGTTATTTCTGTGACCATTGTGAGTTTTTCTTTCATTGACTGAAGGGTACCAACAATTTTGTCCACGTGTGTATATGTTATATATGATAACATTATGATAATGTTATTAATATTATATTAATATAATATACAACATACTATTCCTGAAGTAGGTATACACACACGTGTATATATATACACTGTATATGTGTGTGTGTGTGTGCATATATAATCCTCTGCAGCCTAACTAGGGACCGTGTAGGCCAATGGTGACTAGTGTATTTATTCCAATTTTTACAACCGTGGTGTGACCTCTGGTCAACAACTACGGGCAATTTCAGAACGGTGCAAGGGGATAGTGCTAACCACTAAGCCAACGTGCCACCATATACATTCTTATTATAAATAGTATTTCAAAGTAAAAAGCAAAGCAATTAATTAATTACAGTAAGTACTGTACAAGGAAATTAAGAGAAAAAGACAGCGTTTATATATATATATTATATATACTAGATTTTCTTTCATTTTCTGCATATTTGTAGAACTTTGTAATATGAATGTCTGGGGTTTTTTTTTTTTTCAGAAATGACTTTTATAGAAGGGTTTTTGAGCCAGCGTAAATACTCAATTATTCAATAGTTCACTCGTTGGGAAAAAAAAAAAAAAACAAGTTGAAAAGTCAAAGGACCTATCATGAGCCAAATATTAATAAGTGAATGGTAGACTCAGCAATGCAACATGGGATCTGCGAGAGAGTGATGTACACTCTAATGCACTCATGCACATATTATAATGGGGAGGGATCTGGGACCATCAATATTCCCTGACATTGTTTCCTTGTCTTTACCAAATTTACAATGAAAATTAATTTCACTGGGACCAGATGTGCGGCTGGATTCTTAATGATGTATGAACTACCTTGCCTTCCTTTGGAAGTGGAGCAAGTTACTAATGTGGGTTTAGGAAAAAGAAGCAATTAGTGTGCGAGTGGCGAGCCTGGATCCAAATCCGAGGCATTTCAGTACAAGCCTGCATGTGTCATTTGTTCTATTTGCTCAGAATAGTCATTCCCTGCACAATTCATAATGCTGCCTGAGGCCAATGGATATCCAGAGATGATGCTTATGTATATATAAAAACATCTTCTTTCCCCCATTCAGTGGCAGTACCGCTACATGAAACCTAAATATCCTCATTTCTCTGTACAATCTCCTTCTCCCACCTTTTCTTCCTCTGCTGTCTCTCCTTGCTTTGTGCCCAGCAATCCTCTCACTAATCGAATTCCTCACTATTCCATTCCTCTTCATGCTCTCCCTTACATATTTCATTCCGATCCTCCTTCAGACCTTTTCCATTCCCTTTACACTGTTGTTTTTGTTTTTCGTCCGGTGCTTCCGCGCTTCTGTAATAAAAGCATGGTTTCGAAAGGGAGACTGAATTATCTCGTCTTTGTAGAGTAACAGTTAAAGAGTAAGCACTCGGTTATTTAATGAGAAATACATTTACAGATTAGATCCTGCTGTACAGAACCTTCTTTCTCTGAACACTGCTTTTATGAAATTAAACTGTGTGGTGTGCTTCTACAGTTTACACTAATAAACGCAAAGTATCCCGAGTGCAGTAAATGCAGACAGAGCAATAATGAACACAAAAGAACTGAAGAGAAAGAGAGAGAGACTGTGTCTGTGTATATGTGTGTGTGTGTGTGTGTGTGTGTGTGTGTGTGTGTGTGTGTGTGTGTGTGTGTGTGTGTGTTTGAGAAAGAAAGTGTCCATGATGAACTACATTACTGTGCTGATAACATTGATCAAGTCCTGCAACGCTGCTCCAGGTTCCCTAAATGCCACCCTATTTGTCAAACTAAAACAGAGCCCCTGCTAACAAAGTGCCTTTCTCGGTCATTAAGAGAAAGTGGCGTTAATATCATTCCAGTCCAACACCACTGCCAGATACAGTCCGAATTTACTAGTTTAAAGAGGGCTGATACACATTCATGGTTCAAGACAGCATTTGTTTTTATGTGGATAAATAATTTCAACGACTGTTAGAGCTCAGGATTTAATCACAGGATAACACGGAACTGATTTAGGAAAATTGCAACAAGGCTTTACGCAGTGATTATGACTGTAAGTAAGTTACAGTGGAACCTCGGATATTGCGAGTAACTCGGTTTACGAGTGTTCCGCAAGATGAGCAAAGATTTTTAATAAAAAAACAAGCATGTCTTGGTTTACGAGTGCCGAGTTTTTTGACACCAACACACGCACACACTCGCCTGACCTCACTCGAAGACATTTCCACCATTAAAGGAGTTCCTGGGAGGCCAGCAGGTAGTCCGATCATGGTTCCAGCATACTTTTTACCTTAATGGTATCCAAGCACTAGTGAAACGCCGAGGTGAGTGCATTATTGTAGCAGGGGATTCTATAGAGAAATAAAGAGAGTTTTTTACTTGCATAACTTTGCTATTGTTAATCTAAAAGTCCCAGTTTGACTTGAACGCACACTGTAACCAAGCTTCATAAAGTGCTCATTTACCCAAAAGGTTTGTAAAAACTCTTCTGGGGACGTCCATGAGATACATATAATGCAGAAATGCTTTGCAGGCACACTTTACCCTTTACACACACACACACACACACACACGTATAAAATGCTCTTATGTATACTACTTTTACCTCCCACAAACGCACAAACGCTTCCATTCGTGTGAGATGTAAAGGGGGTCTTGTGAAAGCATTATGTATGTCTCTGTAAACAAACATTTCAATAATGGCTAAAGCAACACCTCATGTGCATCTCTTTGTTTCTGTCACTCCCAAGGTTGAGTTCGGAGCACTTCACAGTCTTTCACAGTTGATTATGTTGGAAAAGAAGCAAATTGCATTCATCTGCAGAGGAGCATAGAAGGCGGTTGTCTCACAGTTGCTAAACCAGCTCTTTTCAAGCCAAATCATCTTTCTTTCTCCCGGTCTCTTCATCTATCTATCAATCCATCGCACCCTCTTATAATGGCGTCACTTCCACGTTTCCTCCCGCTGGCGTTACTTTATCTCGGCTCTGCGTGTTGTCTGCCATCTCGAAAAGAAGAAAAAAAGCAAGACTGATGCTAATTCCACCGAGCGTTAACCACAGTGCAAATCCGCGCGGCTTCCAGAATTCGTGCCACGAGCGCTAATTGAGCGCTTTCCTTTATCTTTTGGAAGGGGAAGGAGAGGAGTGAAGTAATTTAGGGACGCTTTTTTGTACTAAAATATCTTGGCAGAATTCTTGCTTCAAATTTGCCTTTTAAATGAAACCCTGTGCTTGAGCAGTGACATCGTAGACGGATGCTCTGGCCCGTACCTCTATGGCCTCTGGGGATCCTGACTAATTATAAAATACATAAAACATATTGAAAATGCCAGTGAAACAATGGAAGAAGTGCTGAACTTAGCTGTGACATTTACATGCTCAACTTGCATAATTCAGGTGTCTTTATATTTACCCTCAGCGCCCTGGAGGAAATCTGGGAATAAGACTGGACTGCTGGAATTTATTAACGCATAACCGGGACATGTACGAGCATCCATTTATTCTCACCCCTTTTATAGGGACTTTAAGGGTGAGCTTAAGACATCCAGCCAGCAGCGTTTCTGCATGATGTTCACTTCACCTGAAGGCTTTAGTGAGGTATAATGGCACTGGAACTAATTGATCAGATAACACTCATCAGGAGGTTTGAGGGATTGGTGGATGGCCCGTGTGCTCTGGAGCGCTGAAGGATTATCTTAGTGCTTAACGGGGTTCAAAGTCTCAGTAGTGTGGTGCATTTGTATCTAATTTTGTCCGTAGTGATGTAGAGTTACCCATGTGGAGCGAATGCCATGTGGAGCGGCGAATCTGTGTAGAGTCGAGAAGTGAATTGTCAAGGACTTATCTGCCAGCATGTTTTTAACCTACGTGGTAGTGGGCAAATCTCTCGCAGCATTTCCCGAGCACTCATATATTTCAAGCAGTCATTAATATGGCATGTTTTCCTCCTGGAAAGACTGCACACAGATCATGACCCAGTCGTCATTTCTTTTATTAAAAGAGTCATGTTTGTGTTTCCATCTGGCTCTCCCTTTTAGTTATGCTGTTATAGTTAGTCCTGCCGAAGTCCCTGCTTGCACTTTGCATTAATATTACATTCACCTTATACATGTTGACTGTGACCATACCTAACTGCCATCTCTCCTTATTTTCTGTTCTCTCCTCTCTCTCTCTCCCTCTCTCCTTTCCCTCTCTCTGTCGAGCTATACATGTTCGCTCCTGAGTTGCCAGTGATCCAGACCCCTCTGCCCTCTGGAGCCGTCTAACCCGTCCTGGAGTCCTGCTTCTGGTTGGAGATCTCGTCGGATGGATGCCCCGTGTGGTCTGCCTGGATTCGTGTGGTGGCTGGGGATGGTTTCCATTAAGACTGTCCTGTCATCGATTGACGCTCTGGGGACCTGTGACTTCAGTTGTTCGATAGCTCAGGACTGGAATCTCCTACAGTCTACCTGAGCCTCCGGGAACAAACTGGACTCCTTTTAATTTAACACACATCTCCTGTTATACTGAACTTCCAGTCTTACACATTATTATGCTGATCAATCCCTGCTATCCGTTATCACCCAGATGAGGATGGGTTCCCTGTTGAGTCTGGTTCCTCTCAAGGTTTCTTCCTATTACCATCTCAGGGAGTTTTTCCTTGCCACCGTCGCCCTCGGCTTGCTCATCAGGGACAATCTTATCATTTTGATTCATACACATTGCATACAAACTTACTTCTTTTATTGTGTAAAGCTGCTTTGCGACAATGTCAATTGTTAAAAGCGCTATATAAATAAAATTGACTTGACTTGACTTGACTTGACCGATAGTTCCGGTCAATTCCTCAACAAAATCGTTTCTCTTTATGTTGGAAATTGCAAAAAACATATAAATTCATCGGAGTAACGGTATGTTTTTTTTCGGATGCCGTTGAGGTAGTTTGTCTGATTTCAATGAAAGGATATGCACCGTATCTACTGTGTGTAAATAAAACGCACTTTCGTCTCGGAATAGTTTACCAAGTCTGCAAAGCACGTGAAGGTTAATCCAAACACATAAGTGGAGAATAGAAATGGCTGCTTCACGAACTGCTGCCGTCCTTGATAACATTACTGGGGCCCATGATGTTGTCTGTATGTCCTTACTTAATCTTACACAAAACATGCAAACTTGCTTTGCTTGGCTTTCTACTCATGCAAACAAGTTTTGAACGGCCCGCGGATATATGCACAAACTTAGGTGCAAGTTGCGTTCATTTCAGCTCCGTTCGGACGTTCGAGCAAATGCTCAAATCCTTATCATGCCGAGGCAAATTTCTTGCAAAATTTCATTGCTTAAGGTGAAAATTCTTAAGGCAGGGCATTCATATGCCGAGGTACCACTGTACACTGTATATGCAGCTCTGCAAGGCCTTTGGGGTGTGCTGTGGTGTCTGACATTACAGTAGAAGCAGATCCTTTGGGTACTCTGGGTTGCAGCGTGGGGCCTCCGTGGATCAGACCTGTTTGTCCAGAGAATACTCATGGGTGCTCAAACTAATTTCGATCTGGGGATTTTGCTGAGGCTGTACGCAGCAGGCTGTGGTGCACAGGGTGTTCTGTCATAGCCAGCCTTAACTTTTTTTGTTTTTTTTAGCAATTTATGCTGAAAAAAGTGTGTGAGATCGGACTGGACGCGGTGGCCCTCACAGGCATGGGTGAGGCTTGGGTGCCTGGGTTCCTGGTCCAGTTTACTGGTATATAATTGATAATCATGTTATTTAATTCACCTGGTTGTGGATGATCGGTATATAGCTTGTTCACTTTCCAGCCTCTCTTTTTTTCTCTCTTTTAAAATTGAATAAGAACAAAAATGCTCTGAAAATGTACCTGATTTGTTGCGAAACAAAGAGAAAACTCCACATCAACATTTTTCACCATTTTCACATCAGTCTTTGCGGATCTTCTAGCCTACAAAAACCTGGGTAAAATAGTTGCTATAGAAATGATTCCTTAGTGCCTTAATATAAACTTCTTGCAGCAGACACTACTGTAAAAAGGCTTATTAGTTTCCTTTACTGCTGTTAAAGAAAAATAATGAAGAACTCGTCAGAGTTGAGGACTGAAGAATGCTAATGATTTTTTCATTTAATTTCATTTTTCATTTATAAGATTATTATAAATAGCGTCTCTTGTCAAGATGCAAAAGTGAGCATTTACTGTATGATCTTCAGGATTTCGTTTTGCTCGAGTTTACTGCGGTGCTTTTATGTTTGTTCCTGGAAAGTCACAAAATTATGCTCAAACGAGTGAGACGATTCGAATACGGATATGGAGCTACGTGTTTCTGATGACCAATTACTTTTTAAACTCTGTTTTCCATTTGGAAACAAATGATATCGAAATGAATAATGATCTCATTTCCACAAAAACGAAAATTCCCATGAGATCTCACTCTACAAATCTGAATGATGTATCATGGTAGCGACAAATCAGCTGCTTGCATGACGTAGCTCCTTATAAATCAAAGTGAAGGCTAAAGATGAATTAGGGAACTGATCACACTTGGTTAGATCATTTTAACACTACTCACCTTCATATTACTCCAACGCTGGCTAATAACGATGTAAATTAATAAGGAATCTATTTCCTTATCTATTTAAATTAATAAGGAATCTATTTTTGGCCGTCGGCCCTCGCTAATAACGGCAAAGGTTTCAGAGGCCGCCGCTGACTCGGTTTAATCGCAGGCATCACTACATGGTGTATAGAGGGCACTGATGAGCACTTTTTGAAGCCTAACATGAGAAATGGGTCACCCTATGGCCTTCTGAACCTACTTGGCAGATGCAAATGAAAATCACAAGGCTGCAAGTGCACCATTTGGGACAGGGCCATTAGAGCGTTTGCACCTGTGATAAATCCGAGCAAAGTTGAAACGATCTCATGACCTCCAACAGGAGTGAGGAATGGTGCTATGCTTTCCTTTTTATTCCCCTCAATGTCAAACTCTTTTTATTTTTTTTTCCTTTTTTTTTTTTTCAACATACAGTATTTGTTCCTACTCACAGTTCCTGAGACACATAGCTGGTGAGACTTGCAGTGCTGTTACCAGCTGAATGTGTTTGATTTGCACAAAATTGCACAGGCACTGTTCTATTTCTGGTGCAAACTTTTCAGGCACGTCAGGTAGAGAAGCAATAGGTTTAGACTCTGCAATGCAGGGATACAATTCATAAGCAAGCATGATTCCTTATAGATCAAGCCATTACAAACGGCGGCAAGCTAAAGATGTGAATGCAACCTAGCATCCAGTGTACTGCAACTGGAGCAACATGTCTTCTCTTGCTCCTATGTTCCAGAAATCTGTCTTTTTCGTTTTCAACCACAAAGAGTTCGATTCGAGGAAGCTTCTGTTCTGATCCCTTCTGTAGACTGCGACGGTGATGAGCGGGAGCATTCTTCCACTTTGCCGCAAAGAAAATAAACTGCAAATAAACTCATCAGCATATACGTTCCCGCCACTGCGTGAGTAATTATGAGCTTTCCTTTCATGCCACGGGGCTCCAAACATCTGTTTGGATTTACTCTGATACAGTAGGCAGCGTCAGAGCTGTTCCATTCTGACCAAATCTTATTTTCTTTTTTTCTTTCTTTTCTTTTCTATTTTTTTTTTTTTTTTTTTTTGGAGGAATCAAATTTACAGTGGCTGGCTGTCTTTACAGCAGCACATTTCACACATATTGCACAGAACGAAGCGCGGCGAGGACGGCCTGGGGGCGTGAGATTCTTTTGTTCTTGTAAGAAGAGATGCAGGAAAGAAGGAACGGATCCTATCCGAAAACCTTGCATCACACTGTTTCAGCACATGGACGTGTCAGAGCGGTATAGATTGGAAGCAGCAAAGTCGAACACGAGAGCCAGCTTCAGAGCCGAAGTTTTAATAAGGGCAAGCATTATACATGGCCAGAGTGTAAATATTTTATATGCACTTTTATACTTAGAAGAAAATTGAAGATGATTTTCCAGCAAAAAATATCTAGCAGAGGAATTTATCTTTTTTCGGTTAACGAGCTCAAATCCCAATTACTGCCCTAATATTCAGAATCCGACAGTTTTAATAAAGAATTATACTGTAGGTTGACTTATATTTAATGAATGTATTAATTTGTTAATTATTGTTTTTACGGTCTTTGAGCAGGTTTCTTCAGAAACTATAAATGTGATCAGATCTTACCTTATGAAAAGGGGAAAAAAGCATGATTCAGTAAATGAAAATCAAGAAAAGAGGCATTTAATTAAAACATAAAAGCATGGCTAGTTAATCAGCTAATTAATCAAATCAGCTAATTAATCCAATTAAAGAGCTTTGATCACACAATAGCGTGAAAATAATCGCTTTTGACTCATCTACACCTATCCTTTGAAGTTGTGTACTGTATGTACAGTATGAGTATGTGTGTGTGTGTGTGTGTGTGTGTGTGTCCATGCAAGACACAGGCCTCCATCTTGTTAGCAAGACAGTATATTAAAAAAGTAATTAGCAAAACACATATGTTGCTGAATGTACAGGAGGGAAAGGCTGACCCGATTGCTATAGGATAAAATTAGAGTCACATGATCCAGCTGCTTTATGATGTGAGGCAGATATCTCACTATCGCTCTAAGTGCTCCACTGTGCAGCTGTTGTAGCCATTTAAACGTTACGTAACAATGCAGTCGTCCTTACACTAGCTGACCACAACACTGGCTTATATATCAGCTCTAATCACTAAACGCACAAACATGCACATGCTTCGTCATTTTCAACATGTTTATGTTCAAATTAATGAATTGATGATTTATTTATTTCATAACAAGCGTTGATTCTTAGCTTGAAAAGCGTAATGCGCGTGAAAGCGCATGCTACGTGAAACCCATCTGCTGTCACCATTAAGATTTTTCACTCAGTGTGAGTATGCTGTTAGATTATCAGCTTATTATTCAACTATATTTTCAGTAATTATATCAGTCTGTTCAAGGCTGCATGTTTTGTTTAACAAGGCATGTAATAACCACTGCAATGTTGAATTCACAATTACGATTAGTCGGAAGCTGTTAATTCATTTCCTATCACAGCTGATCTGACAGTAGTCCTGCTGTAAATCAAATCGCAGTGCTTGGTACGAGAGCGTCACGGTTTGTACAGTATGGTAACAACCAAGGCACACATAAAAGGGTTTGTGTAACTGTTGATATGGTGAAGTGAGGGATTGTTTGATAAGCATTTTCGTCAGGCATGTTGAGTGTCAGTACAGAGCAGCAGCCAGAGGAAAAGCTGTAAGGTAAATTTTACATCTGTAGAAACAAGAAGAGCTTCAGGACAGTGCGCTTTTGCTGCTTCTCAGGATCATACAAATTCATGGTCATATTGTCTTGGTCTCACACACACACGCACGGTATGACAGGCTGTTGAAACGCTTTCTATGAATGTAGTCTAGACCCCAAACCAAAATCTAGACTAGAAATAAAATTACAGAGGTGGCCAAAAGTATTGGGACAAATGTGAATTCTTTGTTTTTAAGAACATTCGACAATTTTTTTTCCCCTAAATAATAATAATAATTTATTTTATGCAAAACATGTTATCGGTGCTAAAACGTGTCTGACCTAGGTGAAAAAGTAAATTTTCAGATACAGTAGGATCATATAACACTGTTTTTCCTAAAACTTAATGCTTCTAATCTCCAAATCCATGCTTCTGTTTTTTGTAAGTATTTAGATTTCACATGATAAGACAAACGTGAAAAATTGCATTATTCTAAAATGCTAAATGTGAAAATATTGCAACAATCATTTTACATGGTTTGACACTAAAGTGCTTTAATGCTTTAATTAAAGCAACAATTATTGCAGGTCATATGCTTCTAGAAGCATAGACCAATTTCACAATTTCACTACTTATAAAGAAATATAAACAAATTGCATTTTAAATTATTATTGTCTGAAGCGAGACAGTATAATGCTGAGCATGGCCATTTTTGAGACACATATACAGTAAAATCATCTCTCTAACATTTTTAGGGAAGCAAGATTAGTCACTTCCATAAACTTCAGAAGTAGCTTCTTTGGCACACACATGGTCTGTATTATATGCAGACCATCAAAAATTATTAGCACCAATACTTCACTAAGAAAATTATAAAGAATATATCGCAAAAAAGATAAGGAAAATGGTGTTATGAGCAGAGTGGCTATAAATAGGAGAAATGAAAGCCATCTGCAGATGTCAACAGCTGTTTGATCACATGTGTCGTGAAGTGCAAGATAGTTTGTTTCCTTTCCTTTTACTGTTTGTGCAAACAGCTTGTTAGGGTTTAAGTGATAATATGAATAAACTCACTTTGCACACAAAATTAACTGTGACATTTTAGTCATATACATAAACTAATCGAGTGATAATACTTGCCAGAGCCACTTAATGACACAAACGCCATTTTTATATACAATTAAATCAACTTTCATCTACTTAAATTTTTATGTAAATTGCGAGGCATAAAATCAATATTACATATCGTTTCATTAAGGAAAGAGAAAGCAGAATGGAAGGATCCCAGACAATGCCTGCTAGATTCATATTGTTCTGTAAATGATTTGGACTTGCAGCCAGGCTTTTCCAAACCCTGTGTAAACTCTTTTGGTAATTGAGGAACAACGCACGTGCGGCACTAAACACTCACTACTGTACAGTCTGCAATAATGATACATTCATAGACAGTTTTCAGAATAAGATACGGACTGGATCACTGTAGTTTCTTGTCTGTGTGTGTGTGCGTGAAACACATTCAGAAATATTTTTGAAAAATATATAGATTTTCCTAAAAACTAACATACAGTACTTACTATATTGAAGCAAATCCTAAATCAGGGAAATAATCTTCCTACAATGTTCATATACCAGTTATTTCCCGTCTACTAATTTGATTGGTTAAGTAGTGTCTCAGAAGTGCTGATATTTAGTACAATTATACCAGGACATTTTATTGCTTTACACTTGCATGTATTTGCTAAATGTAATTACTAGGGATGAGAATCTCCAGGGATCACCCGATACAATCATTATCATGATACCTAGCTGCCGATTCAATCTGTATTACGGTTTTGAATCACAATATATCCAATATTAAAATATATGATATTATTCAATATTATCCTCAATTTATTTTTTTTTAAAGATTTCATTATAGTTCTAAACAGAGTTAGAGTATTAATGCTGTAGGTTTATAGAGGAACTGTAAGATTTTACCATCTCGAATGTTTTTTTTTATTTATCTAACTTGTAGTCATTGTGGCAATACA
The DNA here is from genome assembly GCA_030347435.1 of Clarias fuscus. Lineage (NCBI taxonomy): Eukaryota > Metazoa > Chordata > Actinopteri > Siluriformes > Clariidae > Clarias > Clarias fuscus. The sequence continues at coordinate 9,252,323 of CM059205.1, read as the reverse complement.
TGACTTGCCACACAAAATAAAGGATATGCAATTGAATTGTTTTCTCCTCCATTTCTAACAAATACAATTATTCATTCAATTAAAACCCTTAGTTTGGTGTATAGTTTGGTGTCTATGGTGGAGGCTATACAGTAATGTGCTGGTGTGTCTGTATTGCTCTGCAATTACATGATCAAACCACTAGTTGGCAGCGGCGTCTCTATGCCACTGTGCTAAGTGTCTTCGCCACTCTCTGATGACTTATTTAGTGTGAATGAACATACATAGAAGTGCGGCACGGTGGTGTGGTGGTTAGCACTGTTGCCTTGCACCTCAAGGGTCTGGGGTTGAATCCCGGCCTGGGTTAATCACTGTCTCTGTGCGCATGTGCATGGAGTTCTCCCCGTGTTTGGTGGGTTTCCTCCGGGTACTCTGGTTTCCTCCCACAGTCCAAAGACATGCAGATTGGCGTTCCCAAATTGCACATAGTGTGTGAGTGTGTGCGTGTGCCCTAAGTCTCCTAGGATAGGCTCCAGGCTTCCAGCGACCCTGAATAAAGGATGAAGCGGTATAGAGGTATAGCGGTACTTGTTGGAGTTGCAGCTAACAGATGTTGAACAACAGTTACTTTTTGATGTTAGAGGAGATCGTCAGTACGACATTCAAAAACGGAAGCGTAGAAGAAGCTGGAAATGCAGTGCTACCAGATGGACCGATCGCAGTTGTCGTAGTCTGCATCGCCGTGATGTGTAGTCGTGTTGTTCTAGGGAGGTGCACATCAGGTTATGCCGCTAGTGTACACTGCAAGACTTGATGCAGGACCATTAATCATCCTTTACATTGCAAAAACACCGGGGTTCCTTTTGGAACCATTTTCACTGACAGAGCAAAAGTAAACCAAAATTGGTTCACTCGTGTCTACAATGTGTAAAACGCAACACCCTGCATGTAGCCCCGTGCCTAGGGTGAAAATTACAGTCGATATTCACAATAAGGGCACTCTTACTCGTGCAGCTTTGCTGGATTATTACAGAGCTGTCCTGTGTGTTCTAATAAATGCTGAGTGCTTCTCATCATTTTTTTTTTTTTTGTTTGGTTTTGAGTTGATCAAACAAAACTCCACATACTTCACCAGCCTCAGCGAAATGTATTGAATTTTCCCAGCAGATTATTTCCCCTCTGCACACACTTCTTGTGGCATCTGCTCTCAGATCCGTTTTCATCCACACAAGCTGCTGGTACTGTGTGTGCTCCTGACGTGTTGTGCCACAAATAAGCTTAACATCCTGCCCTGAAACTGCCACTTCCAAGAACTGACAGAGAGACAGGCAGGATAGATAGATAGATGGATAGATAGATAGATAGATAGATAGATAGACAGATAGATAGATAGATAGACAGATAGATAGATAGATAGATAGATAGATAGATAGATAGATAGATAGATAGACAGACAGACAGATAGATAGATAGATAGATAGATAGACAGATAGATAGATAGATAGATAGATAGACAGACAGATAGATAGATAGATAGATAGATAGATAGATAGATAGATAGATAGATAGATAGATAGATAGATAGATAGATAGATACTAAAGTGACTAGGAATAACACTTTTTGTCGGACTTCCATTTAGATATTTGCAGATACAGAGTACCCATCCCAGTATCTGGTATCTGACACTGTGCAAGAGCACAACGCGAACAAGCCACGCATCAAATGCACCTGCTATTGCATATTGCCAGTGTGTGAAGCCTGAAACTCTTCTGCATGTAGAGTGATTCCTGCAGAGGAATATCCTTATCTATCCACTGCGCAGTTAAACTGATGAGGTACACAGTGCTGACACTGCTAGTCCAAACATCAGTGATGAACCTGAAGACTGAAATCTCCCGCAACTGACTGTTGACGCATTTGTTTGTTTTTTTAGGAAAGCCATTACATGAAAAGATTATTACAGTACATATCTGAGCATTTTAATAAAAATCCTGCAGTACCATGGCAACGGCTCATAAACAGTTATAGTAACACAACCTCATTGATGAAGTCACAACAAGAAATATTTTATAGGAAGACTTCTAACTGATCAAATTCTGCACATCTGTTCAGTTACTGTATGTAGTCTCATTCCGTGCACGCGCGCGTACAGTATAAACACATTTTCATGTCTGACGCGTCTATCTTCTTAGCTGGAGGTTAAGGTTTGCATTTATCAAATATAATAAAGACGTGTCTTTTACTTCCACGCTTGTCACTACTGTCACAGAACACAGTCGCTGTCAAAAACACAAGACTCAGACAAACAATGAGATGCCCTCCTAAGCTGGCCAAGCAAACCAGACAGACTAAAGCAATGAGCAGTGCAAACTAGCGCATCACCTTAACTTTACTTTTACTTGCTGACATTAAGCTTAAAGGAGAGAAAACACAAGCTGTCCTGATTGCTGTACCCGATGTTCTCTCTCATGATGCTTTCTTTTCGCGACCAGAAAGATAGTTCCACTTGATTATCTCATCAGCGTTCAATGACACCCACTTTGAAACAAAGGGGAAGAGCGACTGTGTACTATGTAAAGTACTATCCGTTCAGAAGTATTGGAACAATTTTAAGAGTATAAGTACATTAGCATAGTCTCGGGCCAATACCAGGCATTAATGTCTTTCCAATACAAGAAACTGTTAATAATATCAATCTACTGTAATAATGTACTGGACTGAATATTATATTTTTATACTCCTAGGAAGGGTTGTTTAATTTTAGTCCTGTATTTGGATGAAAAGCAATTTTGGGTTTCGGTGTCACATATTGCACATTTTGTAGTAAGTACTAGAGACAGATGTTCTTACAAGATTTTGAAAATGTGTGAAGAGTTTAGAGTGCACCACCTGTAGGATTACAGAGGAATTGCAACATTTCGCTTCACATGCAAAAAAAAAAAAAAGATTGTACAAGTAAATGATACAGTATATACAGTATTGAACCAAGTACATGTGATTGATCTGTTTCTTTTACATTTTGTTTTATTCGTAACAGTTAACCATACATAGACTGTACAGTATAACATCTGTCTTCCTTCTATGATAACAAGTAACCTTTTAGTGCTGCTTGTCAGCCCTTTGTTCCCCAAACCTTGACTGCTTTCGAATTCTTACTGATGAGAGAAGGAGGAGAATGAAAGGAAAGGATGTGCTGAAAGAAGTCACGATCAATACCCGGTTGTAACACAAAGGCAGACCCTCAGTCTGACCCTGTACAGGTTGCATTCACACACTAACACACTCTTTTCCCTGTGGAGAGAAGGGATCTATTGACCCATGCAATACATCACTAATTTACAAGCAGTGCTGTCTGGTTAACAGCTACCTGCTTCCTGATTGGTTTGTTTTACAATGTACAGTATATATGAAGCAGCCAGTGTTAGTCTAGTCGATTCGGATACTATTTTCAGCATTCTATTTTTGATAAATGAAAGATAATGAAAACCAGTTTTTATTCCTTATTTACGTTTTCATTATACCTTTATGCAAAGTAATACAATTCTTATTTTACACTAATGAGCTTAAATGCAGAGGCGGGCAAGCTACACAAAACTTTCACTTGAGTATAAGTAGAAGTAAACACCCAAGGGAAAATATTAATTATCAAGTAAAAGTAGACATCCTCCATTTACAATTCTACTTGAGTACAAGTGCAAAAGTACTTTTAAAAGTATCTTCAAAAGTAACTTCAAATTTGCTTAAGTATCAAAAGGACTAAGTGTATATGAGATCAGGCTATCCTTTAATTAGTTTATCCTTTATTAGTTTTCTTTATATTCTTCGTGCTGATGGATTCATGGAGCTGTCTTGTTCAGTGTTTAGTCAGGCTGTGTCTCCTCCTGTGTAACTACTGTTCTGTGTGTCCCTAGGGTCGGTCTTCTTGTTTAGTTCTTTGTTTGTGGCTTCCCTTGTCTGTTTAGATGTGTGTAGCCACATTGTGCTTAGCTGCTAGCAAGGTTAGACCCTAGTAGGCCTTGGCTGCTAGGAGGGTTAGCCGCTAGCAGGCCTTGGCTGCTAGTAGGGTTAGCCCCTAGTCGGGTTAGCATCCAGTAGGCTGGCATCTAGTGGGATTGACTGCTAGTGGTTTTTGTCGCTAGTTGGTTAGTCGCTAGTTTGGAATAGCATCATGTGTGCCTGGCCTCTTGTGTTCCGGTCCCCTAGTAGGTCAGTAATAACCCGGTTAGCCACTAACTCCCTTAAATACTAACCCGGTTAGGTCAGCACCCCGTATATCAGTATTCAGTGTAGCTACTAATCCAACTAACCACTAACCCATCCAGCCTCGTTCAGTCTCTAGCCCGGTCTCGTGCAGTCTTTGGCCCGGTCTCGTCCAGCCTCTGGCTCTGTCTCGTCCCTTAGTTTCCCTAGCCATGTATTGTCCTGTCCCGTCTCTGGTTCCCGTCTCTGGTTCCCATCTCCAGTCCTTATGTGTCTTTACTTAGTTCCAGCTCCATGTCTCCCTGTGTCAGCTCTTAGCCCCTGTGTCATCTCAGTCCCTGTCTGTTAATAAGAACCTGTGTCCGCTATTAAGCGCCTGAGTGCAGCTCTGAGCCCTAAGTTATTATTTGAGTTTGATGTTTTAGTTTCTTTGTTTGTTTGTGTTTTTTATGTTACCAAAATAAAAAGACTATTTCTGTTTAAAAAACCCATCTGCGTGTATGCCTGCCCTATTCGCCCACTGCAACCACATCAGCCGGTCTGGCCTGTAGTAACAGCCAGACCATGACAGTAAATGTGACCTTTTACCTGTACCTGGAACACGTTAAAAACTCACCGTGAGCATGATTAGGGCCCGAGCACTATTACATCAGCACAATGACATCACGGCTATTATGTCATCGTTATTGCTATGATAGTGCTGATGTCTGAAAGTGCTAATGTTGAATAGTTCTGATTTCTAAAAGTGCTGTGATTTCATGATTTTGATGTACTCCTCCTAGGGGATTCTTACGGTTGCCGACAAACCAGGCCTATGTGATCCCAATACATTGAGGATGCAAAGGTGCAGAGGGATTTTTTATATCTCAGAAAGCCTTAAACCTATGCTGAAAAGTGGTTAATAACGTTCTGTTCTGTATGACATCATATTGAGTCAGATCATAGTATCGTGCTTTTTTTTCATCATCTGGGGCTTTTCGGAGATCTTAACCTAAAGCACCTTGCACCACCCCCACACCCCCGCCCCACCCAACCCCAGGTTTCAGCCAGTGTCACCAGAGAGGCTCCGTACAATTTCAATAATTCTCAACTGAAGAATAAATATATGTCAAAATACGGTCTGCTGTACTTATAGTAAAGAAGTACAATTATTTAAGTATTTTCCACCTGTGTTTACAGTTAAACAGAAAGAGTATGTTTGTACTGGTGAGACAGTGACCTAATAACAGCCACCTACAGACAAAGTGTGGCGGCTCAGGTGTCATTGAAAATGCGATAATGACTCAGGACAGATGTGTCACGGTGAAAAAGCCAGGGCTAGAAAGGTTCACAAATAGTCGATAAATCTAGCATGAGCTCCATTATTCTACAAGCCTCATGAAACTTCTCTCTAGATCATCTGTGGAACAAAATTCTGACCTTTCAACCCATTCATTGGGTTTCTAGTGATTTAGGTAAAACATTAGAGACACATTAAATCCAAGGTCAATACATCAACCACAGATTCCAACATCGGCTTAAATAAAACTTTAATATGTCAGTAAAACCTGTATAGTGGATAGTAGTTTATCTTTACAATAAGGACTTGTGGCTGATAAGAAGTAACCGGGTTTCAGGTTTGGCACGGCAATAAAAACAAATATCACGAAAGAATGTAAGAGAGGCATTAATAGTGTGGACATGCTTTATGGTGTTTAGACTTACTGTATACTTGTTTAAAACAGATTTATATTAATAATGACACAAGCCGCCCCTCGAATTCTCTGACACACTCCAGGAATTCCTTTGAAGGATTAGTCACATATTTAGTGAGACGTAGATGTTGTTTTACTCACAGCAAAAAGCAAGAGTAAAAAACAATTTTAAAAAATCAAGTTACTATTAAAAGTTGAATTTACTTTCACATACCTAAAGCTGAGGCTAACTGACTAATTATACTAAGGCTGCAAAATTTGAATCCCATTGTAATTATTTTATGACCTACAGTATAGATTTGATTTGATGATTATGACAGTCTGATCTGATGAAACTGCAATATTTAACTGTAAAATTGACATTTTGTATTCAGTCATTATTTATCTAGACTAACATCAAATAATTGCACAAGTGATCTCATTAAGAAGATGCGCGCCAATATTTATTTATCAACTCAAAAGTATTTAAAGATTCATTAGTGACAAACGTTAACTCATTATCTGTAATAAATTGCAGCATTTTGCATTAAAATTTTCCCACAGATCCATACTGCGTACATATTTTTATGCAAATAATTCTGCAGCACCAAATTATACCTTTGTTTTTCCTCATACTTTCATATTTTGACCTCACAGCTCACAGTCTCCAAGCCTCTATTAAAATATAATACAAATTCTAGTCAAATTTGATTAGTAAAATGAACATTTGTAATTTGTGCTCATTTTAATGAAGCTAAAACTGCTGTAGGAAATTAAGTGTAAATGCTGGATTTTCAGAGGGTTATCTTGCTATATAGTACATGTAATGCTGAATGTTAATACTGAATGTGTGAGATTTGACCGTTGCTATGGCTTACAACAAAGTCTTTTAGACAGCCTAATACAAGGTTAAATCTGTCATGCCTCAAAATCAAAAGTGCATTTTACAGCTTTAAAGGGTCACTATTACAGAAAATTCACTTTTTAGACATTTTTAGACATACAGATGGGTCTCTGGTGTGCCTGAACAAACAAGGAAATGTGAGAGGAAAAAAAAAACAATCCTGTTTTTTTAAGCTTAAAATGTCGCCCTATTGTGACATCATATAAGTATATTTTCTCAGTCTGTGAAACAATGCATTTGGAGCAAGAGCGAAATATACTGTAGGGAGTTTGATGCATTTAAAATACACATTATCTGAGTCCTGTATTTAGGTATTTCAGCTGCAGTATTTACTTTTTTTTTTTTAATGTACAGTTATCTCATTATATCTATGGGCATTTGAGGGTTAAGGGCCTTGCTCAAGGAGCCAACAGTGGCAACGTGGTAGAACTACTGATCAGCTGCGCAACACCTTAACCACTGAGCAAAGCCCAGACCCAGTATTAACAGACACACTTTTGTGTGTCGTAGTATTATGTTCATTTGTTAAAGAAATAGTAAAATATGGGACCTTTTAATGCCACTATCCAAGGTATTCTTCAAACGCCAATTGTCTAATAACTAATGGTGCGGGTATTATGCCTGAATAACAGGGCGCTTTGTCTGAAATCTGTCTTTAATGACTTATCAGCTACAAAGTTTATGGTAAGAATGCTGAGCAGAATATGCCCAAAGGATAAAATATAACCTCATTGGGGATTATAATGTTATTCTGCCTTCTGTTACTCAGCTTAACTGATGACGTCTAAAACCCCCCCAGAGTTTTTACCTCTATACGCTCCTTCGGGTTGTTTGTCTAGCCTCTACAGTGAGAGATTACACTGGGGTATGGTGTTGTTGTGTGGGTTTTCAGGTGTTTGAGTGTGTGTGTGTGTGTGTGTGTGTGTGTGTGTGTGTGTGTGTGTGTGTGTGTGTGTGTGTGTGTGTGTTTGTGAGTGTGTGATTTTAGTTTGTGCTATTCTTCTGGCCACAAGCCTATGGGTTCATTCACCCGGCAGCTCTGAACAGAAATATAACACACAGGTAGTTCAAGGTGAGCAGGCAGAGGTGCAGCACGAATCATTGAATAATAACCTCAAGCTTGTTATTAGGAAGTCTGCTGGAGCTTAGGGCCCTCATTACTTTGCACAGCCTGCCAGAAAGGAGGGAAGGAGGCACGAGGAACTCATCACATTCTCACTCGCTATTTTGCTGGTTGTGCAATTTATTAAGTAACGGCGTCTATTTGGACAATACCCTCCTCAGCTGACTGCGGATTATCCTCATAGGACGTTGAGCAAAATTGTTAACACATTCATTCTGCTGACAAATTAGGATATTTCAACCAGCCTGCTCAGATAATATGTGTATGGACTCCCTTTTTATGATCGCGGTGAACCCACGGGGCATTAAATTAAATTTTTTACAACTATGTTTTTGTTATATTCATGACCATTACGCTTCATTTAAACCAGACACAGATCTGTGATGTTTTATTTTCCATCCTCGGCAGGGCTCCGTACCCCACCGGGAGCATTTCAAACGTGTTGTCTTACTGATTTTTCCTTGATTAACACGCTCGTACGATGGATAAGCACTGTATGCTGCGATGGTTTCTTTTTGGTCCGTTTTATTTCGTATTTATTGTCGTTATTTCCTACCATGTTGTGCCGTGTCCTAAACCAAACGCCTACAGTTATGAACAACATGGATCAAAGAGTTACGCCAGTTTTAGTTGTTAAGAATGAATTCATCCTTATAATGACTTAAAACCTAGGTTTTTCATACTGTACAGCTTCAGTTAGCATGAGAAAAACAGCAGCATTTCCTCTCTTACTTAAGGAGAAGGAGGCAGTACTGGGTAGGAGGGAATCTCCAGGGATACAGTATCATGATATCTAGTTTTGTGTTGCAGTTCTGCACGTATCGTATCACGAATTAATAAATATCCTAATTTGTTTCCGATTTTGTTGAAATTCTGAACCAACTCTGCAATAATTGGCTCGTGCCACAGAGGATGCTCTGTACGTTTGAACAGTTCAGTGTGCACTACTACTTGCAAGATTAGAGAGGAAGTGCAAAATTTAAAATAAAAACATATACATATTTATTAATTATTATTATTATTTTTATAGATTTTGGAGAGATTGTGGCGTTACATGAATTGCTACACAAAGGACTCGCCTACTCCATGAACACTGGGTGACAGGCAGGAATACACTCTGGATAAAACAGTGCTTCTCTGCAGGGCACCATGCAAACACATTTAGAAAGTCAATCCCACCTAAGAGCAATTTATCTTAGGTAATCATCCCACTGGGATCTTTTGAGGGGAGGAAACCATTACATACAGAGAAAGAAAGTGCAGACACTAACTGCTGTGCCACCATGCTGCCAAAAAATAAAAAAGTTACAAGAAATAATATTTCTATATTTCTGTTTTTCATTCTCATAGAATGTTATGTCAATCAGTGCTCAGACCAGAATGCATGAGTCTGTTGTCCATTATCTGTGTAACTTCCTGGGTAGGGCCCTGTGCACCCATGTCACATACCCCAGTTATTGCCTTGATCTGGCAACTTGGAAGTGCTTGGGCTTGAACCCCCGGCCTTCTGATCAGTAACCCAGTAAGCCACAGCCTTAACCGATTGAGTCACCCCTGCCCTAACAGGATAGGATGTCAACCTATCACGGGGCACAAGCACGCACACACTCAGTCATTAACTACAGGCAATCTGCCTCCAATTATCCTCTTTGGTCTGTGGCAGGAAATCCACCATGCATGTTAAAAGCATGCAAAATCTATGAACAGACTGGTGGCAAGATTCAAACTCCAACCCCGAAGGCATGAAGCATGGAGGCATGAAGCGACGATGCTGAACACCAAGCCACCTGAATACAAGTGTGTACATTTTGATTTTCAATGCCAACAATGCAACAATTGATCTGAGGAGTTAAATATACACATATCACACTTTCACAGACATCTAAAATGTATTACAAACAAAATCTATGACAATTATTGACAAAGTGACACCGAGGAGCAGAGTGTGCGAGCGATAGCGATGTCGAGTGTCAGCTGCAGATGAAGAGGAGGTGGGTTGCATTTCCAGCTGCGTTGTGATGTTCCTGACTTTAATGTTTTAAAAACTTTCTGAGGTCATTAAATTCCGCTCGGGAATGCCTACTGCACGAGGTGCAAACTGCCATTTTAAAGCTCCAGGATGATGGCAGAAAAGACTAACCGTGGAGCTTCACAAAGCTTGGCACAAAGGCTTACAAGTTCATTTGCAAAGAGATTAATGTTTTAATAATAAAGACTCTCGTGCTCGAACAAGTAAACAGTGTGGAGGGCAGCTGATAATGCCACTAAATCCCCGATTGGGTTAACACTAATGAAAAGAAGGTGTTGTCTAAGGGAAAAAATCATAATTTCTTTTCTTTTTTTTTTGCAGTGTTCTTGTGGTTGCTGCGACACTGATCCAATATCATTACAAATATCAAAAAGTACAATTCGAATGTTCAAATTTCTATACTAGATATTAAGACATAATTTGCCCATATATATATATATATATACTGTACAGTGTTCCAAAACACTCGTAAACCAAATCATAATTTCCCATAAGAAATAATGAAAACTCAAATTATTCGTTCCACAGCCCCAAAAAATAAATACATAAAAATAATTAATACAATCTATAAAATGAAAATAAAACAAATTAATCTGCACTTTACCTTTAAAAAAAAGTACAAATAAATCCTGACAGTTAAGTGTTTCCGTTGGTGCGCGCAGGCGCCGTGTGTGTGTGTGTGTGTGTGTGTGTGTGGAATTAGCCCCTTCCCTCGGCCTCGTTTTACACAGTAACACTCCTCCTCCCTCTCCCCACCTCGCTTTTTCAGTTTCACAACAAACACACACACACACACACACACACACACACACACACACAACGGAAACACATAACAGAAAAAAAAGAAATCTCTCTGAGACTGGCATGAGCGCATATTAACGGAATCACTTAAGTTTCACAACAAACGGACACACACACAAACACAGCGGAAACACCGTCTTAACAGGGAAAAAAGAAATCTCTGACACTGGCATGAGCGCATACTAAAGGAATCACTTTTTAAGTTTCACAACAAACACACACACACAACGGAAACACCGTTTTAACAGGGAAAAAAGAAATCTCTCTGACCTGGCGTGAGCGCATACTAAGGGAATCACTGCTGTAAAGTAAAAAAAAAATAAATAAAAAATGAACCAGCACCTTACCTTTGAAAAGAATCGCGACAGAGCAGAGTTATACACAGGGTGGGTTACTAGCCGTTAAAATTCATAATAAAGTCCATATTTCTAATACAAATTTATTAAAACAGAATGTAAATACTTTATTGCATAGGAAAATGAAAGCGAATATTTAAATTTCAGCATATTGTAGGTACCGGCAACCAGGTTCCCTAAACGGTTGGGGATGGAATGCACACTTTTCTAAAAAAAAAGTGGTTCGGGATATTACTGAGAACCACCTGAATCTGTGCCTCCTAGTCCTCCAGTGTCCAAGGCTTTGTCCTGTACACCTCCTCTTTTGTGCAGCCCAATAGGGAAAATCACATGGAGTGAGATCTGGACTTCTTGGAGAACATTCATGAGAAAAAAAACAGTAATAACTCTAAAGCTAAATGCAAAGCAACATGGCCACTTGTGTATTATTTGTTTTGTTACATTATTGACATCCCATAAAGAATATTCAATAAAGGTTCCACCTCAGTGAATAAGATTAGAGTTGAGATAGAGAGACCACTCCTTCATGCAGTTTCTTGAAACTGAAAATGTATTATAATTAACATGCATGAGCTCTGGGGTTCAGTGGTATTCTCCTCACCTGCATGCCCAAGTTTTCATCCCAGCTACTGGAGCCTCAGGGCATTGATAATGAAAATGGCAGGGTTGTGATAAAAAAAAATTAAATAAATAAAAATGTATTTTGCAGAAAGAACTATACAATTGTATTTTTTATATTTTATGCTTTTATTCAGACTACATATTGGAATGGGCTTCACATCTGGAGACTTAGATAGCGATGCATCCTCTTCCTGGCAAATGTATGACTTCTAAAACCTGTTTTTTTTTTACATAATTATTGTGACTGTGGTTAATTGTGCGCTCAACATCTGTCACATGACTTCTGAGCCTTTCTAATTATTATTATTATTATTATTATTATTATTATTATTATTATAATAACAATTTATTCATAATGTATTTTTGCAGATGAGAGATAAGACCATTAATTATAGAAAGAATGGGATCATTATGAGGAGAAATGCTTGTGTCTCACACTTTTTGCCTTTAGGTGGTACACTGTATGAGTGGCAAAGTGGGCAGTACTGCAACAGCTCCAGGCTCTCTTGTACAATCCCAAGTTCAGGTTACTGTCTGTTTATAGTTTTAAACGTTCTCCCTATATTCACGTAACTTTATGTCTGACACGCGATTTATATCTGAAAATTGTATTTTAGATCGTTTTCTTTCTAAAATTCAGTTTTATATGAACTAACGTTAGGATCAAATTATTTTAATTTACTGACGGACAAGCGACACCTTCAGGGGCTTGCATGCTCACAAGGGTCCTCAGAAACAATAAACAATTTAAAGTTGAACTTTTCTAAAGTTGTACCCTTCAAAATTGTTACAAATATTCAGCTTTGTGTTTGTGCTAAGTTTCGGAATTAATGGACGCTATTTGGAGGTCGCTCAAGGTTAGTGAAATTCCCTTGACTAGCAATTATAGCTGGAAATCTTGTACATAAACTGTAAAATACTTTTTGGACTTATGCACAAGTTGGAAAGGTTGAAGAGTGCTTTACTTATTTATGTAAGCAAAAGATGCATGCTTTACTTATTCAATTAACCCTTTAGGATCATTGTTGTGTTTCAGCAATTTCCAGCGAATTTAAGGCCTTATTATTCAGAAGTAGTGCTCTCTTTTATTCTTTCTTTTGTTTCAGGACTAGGTCTGCTCCATTATTAATTAAACCAATAAAAAGCATAGATACAAAATGGGTTTATAAACTGTATATGATGGGGAACCTAGCAAGTTGCCTTAATTATTGCAAGAGCTCTGTGTACAGTAATTGTTACCTCACCTTGTTGCGGCCTACTCTCCAGCCACAGATGCTATGGACGTGGAATATGCAAATGTGAAAATATACATACTGTACGTGTATTATTATGCAACAGCAAATTATTCTAACGTCTATTCTTTATTCATGACATGCGCACTAGTACATTTACATTCAGAGCATTTGGCAGAAGCACTTATCCAAAGGAACTTACATTTATTTCATTATAGATCTGAGCAGTTGAAGGTTAAGGCTCAAGGACCCCTCAGTGGTAGCTTTGTGGTGCTGGGGTTTGAACCTGTGAGCTTCTGATCAGTAGTCTAATATCCACTGATCTATCCCCTGCCCCATGAAGTATTATGGCGGAGTATTATGTCATGTTTTCCTTTTTCTTTGATTTGCTTTTTCTATACAGACAGTATTTAGGCGTAACATTAAATGCCTTGTCTGTCCATCATACACCTACACCAACTAGGTGACGTAAGATTATTTAGAAAGTGCATGTGAGCACAGCTTATTGCTGCACACGCCATTTGCACAGAATGGTTCAGATCCTGTGTGTACGTACTGTACACATAAGCAGATGTAGTGTACAGTACATGTGTGAGCAGGAGTCTTCGTCAAAAAAGCACTGAGGGAAATCACAGCAGGAGAATGGAAAAAGGAAACAGCTGTAGTGTTCAAGTGTCAGGGGATCGCACTGGAAGAATCCGCAGGGCAACATTGCTATGTCAACAGCACTCATGCACCGATCTATGACCTGCGCAAAGTCCCCGGAGGAACCGGCGACCAAAACAAGCGTAAGCCCGTCTGCTTTGTTTTGCTCTTTTTCGAGGTGACCATGTGTCGCCATTCTGAGCCCAAAGTTACAAGTCTGTTCAGTCAAAGCCCAATACAGAGGACAAATTCCATTCTGCGAATTAACATGACAGCTTTTCCCTAAACAATTCAAAAGATCTTCCTGATGGCAGGTAGCAGTTGTGTGATGGAAAGAAATCACCTTTTACTTCTATATGGACAGAGTCCCCTTTTGAACAAAGACAAAGATATTGATTTATGCAGATAATGCACTTTTGTTTAGTTTTTTTTTTTAAGCTTTCACAAAACATTCAGAGGAAGTAATTTGATCTTCGACAGAACGTAAGAACATTTGCCAAAGGACTTGAAAGGCTGGTCTCTTTCATGACAAAGCAAAGTCGCTGCCTTTCATTCATGATTTATTTGATATGTTTGCATACGCTACAGATGGCTGTTTCTGTAACCTTAAAAAGACAGTGATATCTATTGTTTGTGTATAAAGAAAAAAACACTTTCATTCATCCCACTTAAAACATCTTCTTTATGCTGCAAATTTAAATATATTAATATATAGAGAGAGATATCATAACATGTTATAAAGGTCACTACTCCTAGCATATAAATATAAATTGTATCCAGATTTTTTTTTTCTTTTTTTTTTTTTATGTAGTTCTGTGTGTCTGCTTTTTGGTCTCATTTTGGCTGCAGTTTGGTACACGCCATTTTCATTCCTCTCGACAGTGGAGGGCTGTGAGAGGTGCACTTTTTCTCTTCACATGCTAATGAGGCCATGGATTTAATGCACATGGATTGTTTCACACTTCACTGATGTGTGTGTGTGTGTGTGTGTGTTCCTATTCCCTTTCGATGGGTAAATATCTACTAATGGAACCACTGCTAACAGTTTCACAGGAACCGGCAATATCATACTGCATTACATCAGAATTGTATTCGAAACATATTGTTTTAAATTCAATGAGCAGTTTCCCTTCATAATATGTAAATTACATGTTTTCACAGCTACAGTAGGTAGAGATTTGGAGGTTGCTTTTAACAACATACTGTATCTCGTAAGGATCCGGTCATGCAAAATTACAACTAATACAAATAAAAACAACTATAGCAATTTTATTTTTGGTATTTTTGTCCGTCCATGTGCCATCTGGCACACTGGACTACGGTCACTCCCCACCCTGGAGATATATGTTGCAGTTACTTAAGAGGTCATTGTGCCACCAGTTATAACAATAGTAAGGGTTAAGTATAGTAAGTAACCATTAGTTATAAGTTCCCACATAGGTCTGACTCTCTCACAGAGTCAAAAGTAATTGGGCAGTTGACAACCCAACTGTTCGTTTTGAATTTGGTGACTGTTAAATAGGAACTCGCAATTTGAAGATGAGATGATGCAAGTGAAGGCTGTCATCATGAGGCTTGAAAAAAGACATACTGTATCAGAGACATAGCAGAACGTGGGCAAATCAACAAACCTGGCACATTCTTTAAAAACGAATGGACTGGCAAGCTCAACAACACCGAAATGCCTTGCAGGCTATGGAAGACAGCTGAAGTGGATAAAGCTTTCCTTGGTGATGAAAAATCCTTCAAAACACCTAAACATCAGCCAAGTCAAGAACACTCTGGAGGAGGTAGGCGTATCATTGTCAACGTCTACAGGCAAGAGAAGCCTTAATGATTTTAAATACAGAGGGTTTACCTCAAGATGCAAACCACTGGTAACACTCAAAAACAGAAAGGCCAGATTAGACTGGGTTAGAAAATGTCTGAGCAGCCTGCCCAGTCCTGGAGGAGTGCTGGCATAGATTCAATCCAAGATGAACTTCATGCATAACAGAATGATTGGAAGAGAAAAGGATGGAAAAGCAATGGGAGGAAAGGGATGCAAAGCATTCCACATCATCTGTCCAACATGCTGAAGGAAGACATATGGTATGAGTGTATATGGCTGCCCTTGGAAATGGGTCAGTGGTGTGTACTGATACAGTATACTCTCCACTGAGATGTAGTTAACGTTGCAAAACTGGCCTAAAACGTACCACAAAAGAAAATCAAGATCTTAAGGCAAAGCAAAGGAATTGTTCTTAACGGGCTGAGTCGGTCCCCTGACCTCAACCCTACTGAGCGTGCTACTCATTTACTGAAGACAAACCTGAACGCAGAAAGACCCATCAACAAGGAGCAACTAAAGACGACAGTATTAAAGGACCAGCAAAGCAGCTCAAGGAAGGAAACTGAGCATTTGGTGATGTCCATGTGTTCAAGACTTCAGCAAGTCACTGACCATAAAGGATTTGCATCCAGGTGTTCTTAAATTTACAATTATTTTAGCCTGTCCAAGTCTTTGACAATGGTGGGACTTTGTGAAATGTCTGTCATTTCTAAACGGTACAATAGTCATGTACCGAGTGTGAGGCACAGCGTAAACCCAGCTGTAGGCTCATTAACTCATTAAAATTGTCAGCGTTGTGTATTTTAGTTAATTTTACTATGTAGGAAAATGAATTGTTCAAAGGGCTGAAAAAAAATCTAAATTATTATTATTGTTGTTATTATCACCCAGCCCTTCCTGACGTAATCATTTTAGACTTTGAGCAACGTGGATGCTGAACAGAGTAGACATGTTTTAAACTTGAAGCAGAGAATAAACTCATACTTCAGTCAGTTTTGTCTTTACACTTTTTGTTTTCATCCATCCATCCAGCCATTATCTATTCCACTTATCCCACATAGGGTTGCAGAAGGTCTGGAGTCTATCCCAGGAAACTGGGCACAGGGCACGAGGCGGGTACAGCCTGGATGAAGTGCTAATCCATTGTGGGGCAAAGCACACACACTTACACACTCAAATCATACACCATGGGCAATTCTGAAACAGCAATCGACCTACTGTATATCGCATGTCTTTGGATGGTAGGAGGAACCGGAGTAATTGAAAGAAACCACACACACACACACACACACACACACAGATTTTCTTTCATTTCTTTTTTCCTATAAAATACAGATTTTTATATATCCCAAGTGCAAAAGTTGGCAACGACTGTGGTGTATCCTGCAATTTACGACCAACATATTTCCAGGTCTAAATATATTACCTAAAATATTGCCTGCTAATACAAATATTACCTCACATTGGCGATCTTTAGTGTTAATGCCGCATGATCTGGGGAATAAATCAAAATTTCCACCGGGAACTTTTCTATTGGAACCAAACGGCGTTGTGTGCTGCCAACAAGCTGGCACTTGACTATGGCACTCATTTGTGGATGGCTATTTGGACTAATACAGCAGGGTCATTAAGGAGCACTTTAGGTAGGAATGCTGACACAACCTAACTCCATTAGAGAGTTCCTGGCTTACAGTTTGAAGCAGGACAGTTATTATTCACCAATGCATCGTGTCCATAACAGCACAGGATCGAGGTCTGTTAATGCTACAAGCTTGCTCTCCTTTGCATCATCTTGTTTTTTTTTTTAATGTAACCTCACTGGGTAGCTGTAATCACATTATCTAAACTCTTTCCCTGGATGTTCTTTTGTGTTTGATATTAAAAGCCGTTGGGTTTGAGCTTTTAAAAAAAAGCATGGTGAGCAATGAGAAGATGAAAATTGATAAAAGGATTCAAACTGCACGAATACAATGTTTTGTTGAGTTTTTTTTTTTTTTTTTTTCAAAATATGACACATTTTAAGCATTCTGTCGAGCTGTCGATGTTGCTGCTGAGGTGCAAGGTGGATCTGGAGCTTCATTGGTATGCTGGCACCGCTTCTATGCATTCAAGTTGGCACTTGGTGGACTGGCTTTCAGATACACATTTCATCAGCTCTGGCTAGGCTGCCATGTTCCACATGCCAACTGGTGGATCAAGCCAAGGCTACCAGCCGCTTCCTGACTAAGCCAGAAAAATCCATCAATAAACTATACGCTGCAATCAATCTCTGTCTCTATCTTGATCCCTCACCTACTGTACCAGGGATTATGATTCACATTTAAAAACAAATTGGACGAATATGAAAAAGATCATGGATTGTGGGCAGGGAGGCGAAGCGTGGCTCCTACAGTACAAAGGAGCCAAAGCAAGAGTGTTATGTCCTGATTTTGGCATGTAGGATTTTCAGCAAAGGACAGATGAAGTATCCGGGCCTGGTTTAACAGCGAGGCCATGCTTGATTGGATGATGCACTGTGGGAGTTTCAGAGACAACCAGGTGAATTTACAATCCGTATTGAAGTGAGAGCCTTTAATTATGCAGGGTGAAAGAGCATGTTCAGCAGTGATCAGGTAAAGTGAATCGACTCGGCGTGAGGTAAGGGGTGGGGGTGGTGATGCTGACGGAGTACCGCAGCGCAACAGAGAAGTCCATACATCAATATCAGGCCACTTCATCGGTCTCTCTCACTTAGCTAAACACTAAACCCAGTCATGCGTCTAAGGCTGAGACTGATGGACTGGTAGGGCCACTGTGCGTTGTGTTTATGTGCGATTTTAAATGTGTGTCTGAGACACCATTTCCCATGAGGAACGTCCATAAGGGACTCTTGGCCACAGTGCTATTAGTTACCGTGCAATGATTTTTGTTAGGAGACTCGAGAAGCTGATGAAAGGAAAGTGGTGTCGTGCATGGCTGCTCTCAAAATGAAAAACTCTAATAGAATTTCCTGGAGGACAATGAACTGTTGATCTATTTTTTTTATTATTATTATTACTTGAATGACAACCAACACTCTATCATCACAAATTGTGAGTGCATTTGATAACGGTGAGATCTCTGAAATACAAATCATACCAACACAGTGCATGGTTATGAACAGTAGGCATATTATTATGCCTACTAGTATAAAAAAGGGGTTTTGTTTGTTTAAAATTGATAAACTAATGTGAATTCTTGTTTGAATCCGAACTAACCAGTTTGAGCATAAAGTCTTTTCCTTAAAAACTACAAACTGTTTCAATGATACGAGGCTCAAAATGTTATATGTCTGCATATCAAATACAGTGGTACAGTGGATTTATTTCCCCCTAGGAACATAAATTTGCCTGGGCATACGAAAGCATTTTCGGCATACGAGCTAACAAGCTAAAGTGCGCAACTTTAGCTTGTTAGCTCGTATGTCGAAAATGCTTTCGTATGCCTTGGCAAATACATCCGGGAGCCATTTAAAACTTTTTTGCGTCAGTGGAAAGTCAAGCAAAGCGAGTTTACATATTTCTTTGGGGGGGTTTTGTGCGGGATTTAGTAAAGACATAGCACCATCGGTCCCAAGGATGGTAGCAAGAAGAAAAGGGAGCCGCCTTCAGTTTCGTTTTTAAACCAAAAGGAGTCTTAAATGAAGGTAAAGTTGTTTATTTTGCTATTTTACATGTCTTTTTTTTTTTTACATGTTTTGATTGTTTTTATATGCTAAAATATTATTATAATGTTGGAAATTGGTAATATTGGTAATATTTTTGGGTGGCTAGCAGTGGCGGCTGGTGCAAGAAAAACTTCCGGGGACGCAAACAAAATTAAAATGAAACTTTTAATACTCGCCTGTAAATAGGCATTTATCAGGTGATTAAGCATCATTACTACTAGTATAAAATAAAGGCAGGACTCACATCGCATCCAGTCAGCTTGCCGTAAGAAGTGCTGGAAGACCCGTTGAGAATGGTCCAATCGCATGAGCCCAAATATTTAGGAACGATATTGATTCGCTAAGAACAAAAGTGGGAGGGTTCAGGGCGCACAATGCTGCGCCCCAAGCGTGATTTGAAAAGATCCAATCAGAGCTCAGCCTCAGGTCACATGCTTTTCAAAAATGTACGTGCCTACATAGACACTCGTTTGTCCGGCGCCCCGCGTACACGGACACAAATGAACGTAATACAGTTTTGATTTTTTTTAATTGCTAATAAATTATATTAAGAAATACAGCGGAATATCGTGACTAAATGACTTTATTTCATTCTTAAAATAAATAGTTATTATGTTCAATAATGACATGTTAAAGTATTGACCGGCCGCCACTGGTGGCTAGCATGGATTATCCGCATTTACCTTACTTCCTATAGGAAAATAATTTCGCAATAGCGAATTTCGCCTTAAGTACTCGCCCCGGAAACGGATTAAATCCGTATGACAAGGTACCCCTGTAATATATTCAGCATCACAAAGTCGCTTATCCATCATTAAATATGGCAATAAAGTTTTTTTATACTTAATCAAGCTCACACTTCCTCTTCAGACAAAGCTACACTTTGCTGCTTTTTTCACAAGACAACCCGCCAGCATACTAACCTGCCAGCATGCTGATACATACTATATGTATTAGCACCCACGTTCAAGTAGGACGTAGGAACTGAAAGATTTATCCAAATCTAAAGCTTTTGAAAGCATTATCTGTTCAATCATGACGCTGATGGCCAGTGAGTGGTGGAACAAAATGTTACAACGAGCCACATCAAGCACTGACACCACAGCTCATAAACTGACCTAATTTTAATATTGAAGACTTAATGAACAAGTTTTGGTTAACTACTAGGAGAACAAAAACGAGTAGTTCATAGTAGTGTTTCAGGCCATTGTTTCCACTGCTCAGAGTAGTGCTGTACGTTTATGTGTTAGATAGATATCACACTGTATATTAAAATTATAAACTAAAATACCTATTCAGAAACCAGCAAACGTAACCTCAGCAAAATATTGTAAACAACATACAGTTTAATAAATATATTTTATCAGCACAATCTTCGGCATACATTAAACGTCAAAGTTCTTGAATGGTGTCAGTGCCACAAAGTTTAGGGGAAAAAATCTGAGGTTTTGTGAACACGTTTACATTTATGTGCAGTGCATGTCTGTGATTATCAGATGGTCAATGCAAATTAATATACACTGTATCCACTAAACTAATGAATGAAAATAATACAACTATGAAAGGTAAGAATAAAATATATTCAGCGCGACGTGAGAGCAGTGCCTGACATACACAAAGAGGTTGCAATGCGCCATGCTTACTGTGTGATTTCTGGTGTGAAATATGCTTTCACCTATTAAGCACGGTTGAAAAAATACCACTTCTCTTTTCCTGTGAGCTTTATATCTAACCAGTCAAATAAGAGTGAAAACCACCCACTGCGTAGGCTTTTTTCAGTCCCAGTGAGCAGCTTTTCTTCTCATCCTTTCATGTGTTTGTAGGGTGTAATACCTGAATAGTGATTGCAGTATTGGAAAACTGCCGCCTAAAAATAGTTCCGCAGATATTCAGATACACTTACAGAACAGTTAGTTCCGTCTGAGCTATTTGCTTAGATGAGATGCTTTTCATGAGTGCCGATATAGAGCATAACAGCACCGGGTCGTTTTAATATATGTATCTCTCTGTATCACAGGCGTTCTAAAAAACGTGAATTACTGTAACTATCGCCGCCAGCATGAGTGAAAGTAGGTCGAGGCGGTGGGCAATACTGGTAAGGGGAGAGCCGCAGCCTGCCAAAATCCACATTCAAAACCAGTCACAGAAGCACTTTCAGCAATAAACTCATCACTCACTCATCATCTATAGCGCTTAATCCTGTATTCAGGGTCACCGGGGGCCTGGAGCCTATCCCAGGAGACTTGGGGCCCAAGGCAGGGTACATCCTGGACACACACACACACACACACACACACAAACACACTCACACATTTGGGAACACCAACTAGACCAATTTGACTGTCGGAGGAAACCTGAGCACCCTGAGGAAACCTGCCAAGCACAGACAGAACATGTAAACTCCATGCACACAGGCCCGAGGCAGAACCCTTCCCATGTAATATTAGGTAATTACACACACACACACACACACACACACGCACATGCATTTGCACATACAGGTTTTCCTGATTGCAAATTCGCACAAGCCTATAAATCTTACGGTGTGTCAAATAGAACTGTGTGACTTCACTGATTTTGCAACTTACGCAATCTTTTGTTGGCCGATTCGATTGGTGCAGTTTCAACGAATCAGTTTCAGTATCAGTTCATACTTTTTAAATGATTAACTATTTCACTTTTTAAATGATTTATTAATTATTTGACTCATCTCTTAAAAATATCCCACAGCCTTTTTGAACAGCATTACCGCCACCTACTGGAATGGAGTCTGGGTTCGAAGATTGACAGAAGAAAGAAACACAAGCTAGACAGTATGTTCGTTTTTTAATACTTCTAAATCTTTAAGAAATACATTCTATAGGCTTGAAATAAATCTGACTTTAGTGCCATGCCCAAAAATCGAATCAAATTTAATCAACAGTCTTCAGAGATCCACAGCTCTATTGTCAAACAACCCAGTATCTCTTCATTCACACAAAATCACTCTTTTGTGTTACACACAATTTGTGTAAGATCAGCTTTGTACTTCATACATCACGTCCCACTGCCTTACATTGTCACATATGCATCTCATTAACCCCCGTCACTAACTATATCTCCGAGAGTTGTCTCAAAAACTCATTTGATTCTGATTAAAGTTGCATTGTTCAGAAAATCACTGTAACCAAGTCACACAAAGGAGCGGCTTCGCTATCTCTGAGAGCAGAACAAAAGCAAGGCATTCCATGTTATTACCCACATTAATAAAAGAAAGATATAGTATTATGCCCTATCTTATCTAGAGGAAAAGTGGGATCTCAGTGACCTTTCTCTCCCTACTAATCTCAAACAACGCTATGACCTTTCCAAGGTTTGTGTTTAAAATTTCACAATGATGTATGACGTTCATCTCCACTGCCCACTGAAGCTCCAGAAAAACAGCAAGAACTTTCTGAAGGGTCTAAAATTAATGCCCTAAGAAAGACGATGAGAATACCAATGTTAGGGAAAGTGGTACATAAACGTTACCGTTTTTGGCATTTGATTCATCATTATGCTGTGTGAAAAAAAAAAAAGCTTTGAAAAAGAAGACTAAATATTCATATTTATATTATTTAATTTCCATTGGGATAAAATGTTAAACACTGTTTGATTGTGAGGTTGCTTAAGGTGCTATTAGCTGGGAAATCATTATCCAGGATCAATATGTAACAGGCAGCTGTAGCCAGTCAATATCCCTGCTTTCTGCTGAGCCTGTTGTTGTTGCTGTCTACAAATTTGAAATGTTTTTCATTTACTGGTACTTTTTTATTATTATTAATAATAATTATTATTATGCCCTGCGATGGGTTGGCAACCTGTCCAGGGTGTATCCTGCCTCGTGCCCTAAGTCTCCTGGGATAGGCTCCAGGCCCCCGTGACCCTGAATACTGGATTAAGTGGTAATGATGATAAGAGTGAGAGTGATAATTATTATAATAATAATAATAATAATAATAATAATAATAATAATAATAATTAAAAAAAACAAAGGTTTTTATTTGGTCACCTATGTTAACACCCATGCACGCATGATCACAAGTTATTCACTTATTGAGGCTGTATTAAATCAAAATTAAGGTGAATAAACTATAAATATATATATATATTATTTTTTTTCAAGATGGCGCCGGTGAGGTCGGCTGCCGTCACGACTGCTCCGACCTATTTTACCTTGTTTTTGCTTTTTAAGTTAATTTTCAACAACCTTAAACCGGCTAATTCATACAGATATTTTATTCTTAGTTAAATCTACTTCTTTTTTTCTTTTTTATATTTATTTCCTATAAATAGTCTTTAACAGTCTTTTATTTGAAGGTCAAGGGTAGTCGTCTAAGCATTTCACTGCATATCATACTGTGTATGACTGTGTATGTGACAAATAAAATTTGAATTTGAATTTGAATTTAGATACATTCAAATATATGAGGTTTTCACCCAGAAACCAAGTACAAAGTACAGTGGAACCTCGGATTGCGAGTAACGTGGTTTACGAGTGTTCCGCAAACCGAGCAAAGAGTTTTAATAAAAAACAATTCGGAAACCGGGCAAGTATTAGTTTACGAGCGCCGAGTATCATGTATCACACATGCGACTCTTATTTTGACACAGAGCGTCACTCTCTCACCTTCCATTTTTCTGTTAAAACGGTGTTTCCTCTGTGTTTATGCGTTTGTTGTGAAACTTAAAAAGTGAGTCCGTTAATATACGCTCACGCCAGTCTCAGAGAGATTTCTTTTTTTCCTGTTAAAACGGTGTTTCCGTTGTGTGTGTGTGTGTGTGTGTGTGTGTGTGTGTGTGTGTGTGTGTGTGTGTGTGTGTGTGTGTGTTTGTTGTGAATCTTAAAAAGCGAGGTGGGGAGAGGGAGTAGGAGTGTTACTGTGTAAAACGAGGCAAGGGAAGGGGCTAATTCCACACACACACACACACACACACATGGCGTACTTTTTTTAAAGGTAAAGTGCAGATTAATTTTTTATTTTCATTTTACAGACTGTATTAATTATTTTTATGTATTTATTTTTTGGGGCTGTGGAACGAATAATTTGAGTTTTCATTATTTCTTATGGGAAATTATGATTTGGTTTACGAGTGTTTTGGAATACGAACGAATTATGCTCGTAATCCAAGGTTCCACTGTAAGTAATCAGGCTCCACAACTGTCGTCTTGTGAAAAAATACATTTGTTTCATTTTCATAAATCCACTATTTGAATGTGTTAGAATGATAATAATATAAACATTTAAACTCATCCTGTGTGTAAGCATTGTTCTGGATTTTTGAGAGCTGAAATATGTCAGTTTAAACTCCCCAGGCAAAAATTTTAGTTGTGAAAGGGACTCCAATTTCTATACATTCCACTGTCCACTATGAGACCTAATCTTAAGAAAACATGTTTAAAGGCTGAAGGCAGAAGTGGCTGTGGACTAGAGCGCCTGTACCAAGGACCAATTCTATAAAGATGTATGACACGGCAGTTGCCAAAGCCATTTAATCTTGTTCACATTCTAGTTAATGCCGCTCGGGCTGATTTACGCCTATAGCTATTACACAAGAGGAACTATGAGTCATTTAGCTGTGCCTTACACACAGGCGGAAAAAAAAAATGAAGACAGTGCACATTCTTTACAACAACCGAAAAAGCAGACTTCTGTCGAATGACTCAATTCACACATACAGACCATTACTGTCTGACTGCCAGAGTGAAATACATGTAGAGACAGGGGTCCTATACCAAATCTCCCAGTGACCAGGCTATTTTTTTTCTTTCTCACTGAGCTCTGTTTCTCGACAGCATTGTCCACTTCTGTTAATGGCATTCTGAACCGAGTTGTACATGAATCTATCCACGGGTGTGACAAGTAGCTTTTCGGAAATATCTCTGCCACCACAGATTGCTGCACAAAAAATACTAACTATTGTAAAGTAGTTTTCCTCTCAACAATAGCTCAATGTTTTTGCTCTTTATTCAGGGTAAGAATTCAAATTTTTGTCCTGGGTGACATTCAGTATCCGAGATCGAGGGCCAGGACAGCTGAATTTTGCAGCAATATGACTGCGTAGCCTAGAGAATTTACTACGGTGATCGAAAGGTTTAGATGCTGAAAAAAAGTTAAAGAATTATTAAAATAATCAGAGGAATAAATTTGCGCTGACGGGCATGTTATCAGCGGAGAGTTTCTATTCCAGCCAACTCGTAATGTCATGGATGTCACTCATTTGACTGCATTTTATTTTTGAGAAGGTTACAACTCAGCATTTATAGAGCTCTTATGGCTCTATACTTACACACACACTCACACACACACACACACACACACACACACACACACAACATTTAGAAAATTGTTCAGTGAGATGGTAAAAGACCTACAGTTCTGTACTACTGGCTCCCCATCAGATTTGTTTTCTCCTTTGTCTTATCTTCTTGCTAATATTGCTTCACTCATGAATTCCACTAATCATAATATACTTATACAAATAAGTTGTTCAAGTCAAACCGGGACTTTTGGTGGTGCAGAATAACGGAATATATTTATGAGAGTAAAAGCTCCCTCTATTTCTCTGTACAATCCCCTGCAACACTTCACTATTGCTTGGATATCATCAAGTTCAGTACAGTCCCTATAATGTGCAAGCGGTGTTTGTATAAGATTGTGTGTACAGTTCCCACATACAGGTGCATCTCTTCTGCAAGTTGGTGACCAGCTGTCCGTCAATTTCCAAGGATCGGCCAGGATCTTCATTCACAGATGTAAGGGCCGTCTTTAAAAGAGTTACACCATACAAATGTTTTACTAGTCTTAACATCGCACTCTGCTTGAAAATCGTCTGTAAATATCAATCGGTTTTAAAAGTCCCTGTTTGACTTGATCGCCCCTCGTAGTAATTATGGGCGTCCATTCAGATATCATATGTGGTAGCGAAATATCTTGCTGTGATTATTGCTTATATTATTAGTTCATTCTAATGACTCCATACCACTGTACCTTGTTTTGTTCGAATAGTGCAGGCTCTTTGTTGGTACCTAGAATAATGATGTCTAACATATGGGGTTTATATGATTTTTTTTTATTGTAACAAAGGGCAATTATTGTTCAAGCAGAACAGTAGGACACTCAGAATATTTAAGTCTAGGCTAAAAACTGATTTGTCCAATAAAAGTCTTTTTTTCATATAGCTTTTCTGTTCTGGAGGTTTGTGGGCAAAGAAATGTATAATACGCTACAGTATGATGTTTGAATTCTCCCATCACCTTCTTTCCCTTTTGCTTATGCTCTTACAGCTACAGTAGCGCCACAGGACTCTCTGCTTGTACTCTGCACACAATGTACCTAGTCTCATCTTTAATCTACAGGACAAGAGCATAACTAATAATCTGCGTTCTGTCTCTCTCTCTCTCTCTTTCACTCTTTCTGTCAAGCTACATGTCCCTCCTGGTGCCTGATGAGATGTCTGACCGCCCTGCCTGTCTGGCTCCTCCTGATGCTCTACTTCTCTACTCTTCACCTGACAATCACTGTTTCTGAGGCTGGCACCATTTGACTTGGTTTGCCATGAGACTGCGGTAGATGGTACCACATGGATAGCCTAAAAATGACTACACATGCAAAAAAAAAGTCTTATGAATTACACAGTAAATAACTTTATTAGGATTTTAACTTTACTTCTTTTTGACTTTACTGAACTCAAAGCTAAAATATTGCTAATTACAAAATCACCCTGATGCTGGTACTGACTATCCTTTCCCACATTTAGCACTCCTTGATCCTACAGTACAGTATGTCCCTATATAATATTCAATACCCCCCCCCCCCCCCATGAGTATATGGGTTCCCTTTTAAGTCTGGTTCCTTTTAAGTCTGGTTTTTAATTTGCTACTGTTGCCTCTGGCTGTTCAATATGGATAAACCGAACTCTAAATCTGTTAAGATTTTTTGATAAAAATGTCACAGTAGGACATAGTCTATTTGATCAAATTAATCTAGCCTATGATTATATAAACATGGACATCATGGTAGCTTTGTGGTTAGCATTGTCGCCTTGCACCTCCAGGTTCCGGGTTCGATACCCACCTCGGAGTTTGCAGGTTCACTCTGTGTCTTGGTGGGTTTCCTCCGTGTAATCTGTTTTTTTTTCCCAGTCCAAAGACATGTAGATTAGGCTAACGGCGTTCCAAAACATGTAAATGTGAATGTTGAGTGGAGGTCCTAACATGCTGGCAGCATGTGAATAAACACAATAATAATCCTACGGATGTCCCTAGGAATATACACAAGACATGCAACAAGCAAGGAAATCAGCTCATTTTAAAGCCCACGGTTCAGAAATGCATAAAACCCATCTACATTTTGTTTTTTTCTTGGTAATTTGCATTACTGCCTATGAGGAGCAGGCTGCCCTAGATGTAAAGGAATGCGTGGATGGTGCATTATAATAGACTAGCATCCTCTCCAGGGTGTATTCCAGCACCATTTGTTCCTCAGCTAGTATCCGAATTCAATGCAACGCTGATCAGGATAAACTGTTTTTCAGTTATTCGTTCATTTATTCATTAACAATTTGATAGATCTGGTAAATCCAGAGCCTTTCCTGGGAACAACAGGCATAAGATCTCAGGACTCACATCATATACAGAGGCTAATTTGGTATGTCTACTGTCATGTTCGAACAGAGAGAGGAAACGTGTGGACACGTAAAACAACGCAACACTCCAGATAGTAACACAGCAAGACAGTGCGGTGGCATATTGGTTAGCACTGTCTCCTTGCACCTCCAGGTTCCGGGTTAGATTCCCGCCTTTTTGCATGTTCTCCCCTTGCTTGGTGGGTTTCCTCAAGGCGTTTCGGGTTCCTCCCGCAGTCCAAAGACATGCAGATTAGGCTCACTGGCATTCCCAAAAGTGCTAGTAGTGTGTGAATAAGATTCCAGCACTCAGTATTAAATCAGGGACCCTGGAGATGGTGAGTCAAAAATACTACCCACTGCACAGCCATGCCCCAAATAACTGTGCTGATAAATGCACAAATACTAACATATTGTTGGTATTAAATAGATATGAAATTACAACTGCAGCCATCAACGCAAAACAATTTGGAAATAAAGTGAAGCATTCCAAAAGACAGGTGTGTTTGTGAGAGAGCTGACAGAGAAGGAGAGAGACGAGAGACTACAGTACATATTCGAGCTGACGCAGGTGATAAGACACACAGCATAACTGTAAATATGTCCAATATCTGTCAAATTTATTGGTTATACAATATCCATCATACTCCAAAGGCAGGGCTGCACGATTAATCGGAAAAAAAAAAAATATATCATGATCCATATTCATACAGTACATGCATGCAATCTCATTTCTAAATGACAACGTTTCGATCGCACGTATTTCCCTGCATCCAGATCACGCTGCAGTCACGTGCTCACTTATTTACCTGACTACAATCCCTCGATCGCTTCTCTCATCTCTCTTTCTCATTTACGGCGTTTCTTCTGTTAACTCACGTGGCCTAAACAGACTAGTAAGGTTACTTAGTGGAGTTGGAGTAGTATGCTGCCATTTTCATGTCAAAAACCATTTAATACATTATATTTTACATTATATAATTCAATTATATAAATGATCATTTTGCTCACTTAAACACTTAGACTGTATTTCCATACGCGCTCCTGATTGCCCCCTTTGCGTGGTCTCTGCGTGCCGTCAATGCGCATGTGTCCAACCCTTAGCTTTTCTTCTGATGTCGCGTTTCCCCACTAACGAATGCTTTAGTTTATAGCGGTCAGTAGAGGTTAAATGTCTCACACGCGCATGTGAACACACACAATATATGCTACTGTCCGAACAGAGACAGGCACGTACAGTTCTAATTGGGATATAAATTACTGTATTGGTAAATTAAACCTGACGCATTGATTCTAGCTGTCACACAGAGAACAGATCGAAAGCTACAGAGAACGATGCTAGAATTATGTTGAGATTGAGCAATAAAACCTTAGACAAGAATAAATTCAATACTGTAAACTATGTACTTAATTTCAAACTCTAACAAACTCTGTGACATTTACCTAATATAAAAAATACATTAATTAATACATTAATTAATTAATTGATTGATTGATTGATTGATTAATTAACTGAAATGATTAATAATACAAATATATAATAGTAACTATAATAACTATATTATTACTATATATTTGGGGGGAAAATCTGAAAATAACGTGACAGAATAGTGATCTCACTTCCCATGGAAAAGAATTGTGCAGCCCTACCAAATGGTCTGTAAATCACCCTTATAATCTTGCACATCTGTGAGAAACACTGGAAAACAATATACTAAAATAAAGCAATATGTCAACCTATCTTGGGGGGATTAATTAACTTGGTTTTCGAAAACTTTAATCAAATGCCAAATTCTAAGATACATTTATTGACCTTTATTTGCATAAGGACACACCAGTCATAAGAGCAGAAATGAAGTAGAAACGAATGTCGTAAAAAGATGTAGTCAAAATAATGCATGTCTGACATTTAAGGATCTCATTGGCGTCATTTTAAAGAAATCTGATACAACAAACCATAATGTGCGTGTCATGTTTGCCCTTTTTAAAATCCAGACCTCAGACAGAAAGGGCAGTGGCAACTGCTAATTAGGATAACTAGTGTGTTGTATGATTAGCTGTTACGCAATAAAAGCTACAGTATCTATATATGCAATACTACTTAAATGCGATTTTGTGGCGAATGCAGGGGCAAATAACATTTTTATTATACCTACTAACACATTGCTGTGTCTATAGTTACGGCTCATACGCAGGAACTCGTACGCGCCCTATTCGAAATCCTCGCCGGCGTATCTCTCCTTTGATCTTGGCATTATTCTTGCGTCATAAAGTGGACAAACACCAAAAAGCCTGCAGGCCATTTATAACAGATGTACACAATGGTTTAGGCAAGACCTAAACATACACATCGACATGATAACATCTATCCACCCATCTAGCAACCTCTGTAGTTCCAACTATGGACCGTGGAGGCCAATGGTGACCGTTGTATTTACTCCCATTTTTATGACCATGACAGGACCTCCTAGACGCACCAAGAAACAACCCCGGACCCTGGAGGTGCGAGGCGACAGTGCTAACCACTAAGCCACTGTGCTGTCAGGCATGATACCAGCTAAATTTAATTATAGTACTAAAATAAAACTACTAATTTTGCCTTGAGTTTGGCAAAGAGTGATATGTGGTAATCTGTGTTTTTTCGATATCCCAAAAAATTCCCATATACGGCAACTTTTTTCTACAAGGGGAAAATTTCAGGGGTTCGCCTCCTTCGGCCACCATACGTACACAGCTGACGACCGTTCGCACCGACCAGAGAGAGGAAGGGTACTAGTACTCCAGTGTTACTGGACACGTCCTGCACTTTTTGTCCTTGACAAGTCATTAAAAAACAGCTCATACCGCATAACGGTATGATGGAAATTTTTTATTGGTTTTGAATCCATGACTTTTTCAAACCATGGTATACCTTGAACCCGGAAAACCGGGCCACGCCTAATGCTCACACAAGTTAATCCTAGTAATAAATGATCCATTTAATACATATTTAAAAAAAAAAAAAAAGAATTCAGCCATTGTCAGCACTGTGAGGAAAAGTTGTAACCTGTCAAGTTTTATTCTTTATTTAAAGATCCCATATTTTATTATTTCTTCAACAAGGTCACACAGGTCTCAGAGCTCCCCCAGTACTGTATGTGCCTGATAATGCTTTAGCTGAAATATCCCTCAGATAATGCTGTTTTATTCCTCAAACTCCATCTACTGCACTGTAAACCCTAATGCTCAAAAGTAATTCAACATATTGAGTACTGTTAACTTAAACAAGTACAATTAGTTCAAATTAATAGACCTTGATGAGTATTTAGAACTTTTTGGTATGTAAAAGGTTCAGCTACTACTGAGCCACCTCCCTCTGGGAAAAAGCAACAAGCTGAGGGGCTTTCATATATGAGGTCACAATAAGGGAAAATCTAATTGGCTTGATTGAGCCCAAAACAAAAATGTAATTAAAAAAAAGGACAAAAAAGTAGAGAATTTTGTTCCAGTGTGCACACTTACTGTACAATGGAGACCCAACTGAAGGTGTCTTAACATGACTACAAAGTGAACATCAATTCTGTAAAAGAATCTACAGTACTATAATTACTAAAATTACTTTCTACTGTATATCCAAGTATAAACAATGTGTCTGCTTTGTCAGGGCATTCACAGATCCCTTGGTTCTTAACCCTCAACAGCTTCTGTACAATGCTGGGTTATATTCTCCCTCACACACCTCTTAAGATAAAAGCATCTGACAAGTGAAAATATGCAATGGAAATGTATTTCTGTACCAATAAATCCCTGTGTCTGCCTTCCACTTTGTTTTTATTTCATTTATTCCCATTTTCCTTGGTACAGGACAAGGTGCATTAGGAATTTATTTGAGTAGTTGACTTAGGTTTTATTCCAGAAATACCTTTTCTTATTTCCAAAAGACTCCTCTGAGAATTGATGCCTTTTTACTTTCTGTACTTGCATGTCCAGAGACTACTTTGAAGTTATTCTAACCATGTACATACTGTATGTAGTCACTGGTTATATTTCCAAAATGACGAGTCTTTTTTACCATCCATTATTTCAGAAATGACTGTTAATATTCCTAACATAAATATTTGCATGATTATGGACTTATATGCACATGCATATTTGAATAGTTCCCTTCTCATAAATAACTCAAACTTTTTGTCTAGTCACAAGAACTGCAAATGTATAACCGTGTAACAATCATCTTCAGAAAGATGGTTATACAGTAAGTTTCCTGGTGCCAAAAGCGAAAAGGCATAACTCAAACTGATGGGAATTGACTAATCACATCCCTTCATCTTCTCTTACTATCATGAGAAGGAATGGGGCAGAAAACGGTAGAGTGATATGCAGTTATCGTCTGCTTGTACTGTAAAGTATGGCTATTGGGCACTTGTGCTGATTATGCTGTTACTAATGAACCGAAGAATAAAAAGAGGCAGATTAAAAAAAAAATAATAATGAAATGGGCCTCTGAGGAAGATATATTTATATTCCATATACACAAGTAGGCATGAATGTGCAATGTACAGAATGTGTCATACTTCATATGCTTGAAAAGGCTGTCTGCAATGTAATTGATCACTTACAGGTTCACCAATTATGCAGAACAATAATGAATACATTTGTACTGCATGTGGTATACACTTTCAGGAAAGAAAAGGCTTCTGTTATTATCTTTTGTTAGTACCTTAATTATTGGGAACTTTGGAAAATGTACTGTAGGTAAAAATGTAACGGATTACTTTGTGGTGATCATAAAGCCGGGTTTCTTACACTGTAGCTCAGATTAGACCTAACCTTTAACCATTCTCATACAAAAAACTACGGTGTAGGTCAGATGACAGACACCAGCCATGTTAGAGTCCAAGGTCATTGAATTATTTTTGTATCGATTTGGATGTATGGTCATACTTCATGCCGTATGAACATACATCTTCATGTAGCCCTGATTATTCAACAGTTCATTCTGACCAAGTAATTTGAGTGAAAAAAAAGAAGAAAAAAAAAGCATTTCATGAGTGCTGATATACAGGGTGGGCCATTTATATGGATACACCTTAATAAAATGGGAATGGGTGGTGATATTAACGTCCTGTTTGTGGCACATTAGTATATGTGAGGGGGCAAACTTTTCAAGATGGGTGGTGACCACGGTGGCCATTTTGAAGTCGGCCATCTTGGATCCAACTTTTGTTTTTTCAATAGGAAGAGGGTCATGTGACACATCAGACTTATTGGGCATTTCACAAGAAAAACAATGGGCACTACTTGTTGTGTGGAAGAAGGGATTCTACACCATATATAGTGCACTTACTTTCCAGCAGGATAAGTGGAGGCATAAAGAGAAACTAAAGAAATGCTTTATTACTGTATCCTCCCATTTTGTCTAGTTCCAGCAAAAGTTTCAACCCTTGTTAATTGCACTAACTTTCGATGGCAAATCTCGGTCACCAGCCCTACGAGTCCTGGAAGGGAATGTGTTGGTGGAGCAAATTAACTAGTTAAATAAACAGACGAGTCATAACCTGTACATAATAAAAACTTTACTGTGCCGATTGCACTGATATCTTCGGGACTGAGGCTGTGCCCTCCTGCATATAGCTGCATCACAGCCGTGCTGATATTCACTACAACAGCTTGTACTTGGAAACTTGCTGATCTCAGATGCTACACTCTGCCGCATATCCTGTGATCCCTGGACAAATATTTGCCTGTCTAACCAAATGCCTCTTCTTCACTGTGGAGGGAAAATGCACTTGCATCCACTTCCAAGCAGTTTCAGTACAGCTGCAGTAGTGTTAAACATTCTGATCTGGGCATTCTCAGGTCAGGATAAAGGACATTATAATGTTGGATCTGGGCATTCTCGGGTCATTATGAAGGTCAACATACTTTTCCTGATTGATTGGACTGGAATGATTAAGGGCCTCATATTCGTGTAGCAGGAAGTCCTGATTAAGAGTTCTTCAACAGATGATTGCTTCTTTAACTATAAATATAAAATAAAAATGTAAAGAGGAGCAAGCTTTTCACACATTCACCAACACAATGTGCACAGCTTGGATTGTTATTCTGAGTTTCATTGTTTTCATTTCCTGCTCCCGGTCTCGTTCCCTCTGTTTCACCATTTGTGGGCATCCTGATTAGTCTTCTTATTTATTCCCTGATGTGTGTGTCTTTATGTCTTGTTCAGTTATTGTGTATTTCTACGCCTGCTTGTCCAGCGTCCTGTCTCATGATAGATTATCCCTCGTCTACAATGCCCGCTTGGATTTTGACCATTGCTTTAGATTTTGCCAGCATTCACTGGTATGCACTTGTATCCAATATCTTTATGCATATTATGATGCTTTTGTTACATTTTGTATATAAGTAATATTTGAGAATAAGATTACAGGGTGCCAAAAATTGTAAGACAACAAGCAAATAAATAAATAAATACATACGTTTTGTAAGGGTGATTAATCAAATGAAACACAAAACGGAGAGTGACTCAGTAACTAACACTACTAGCACAATAATGTACAAAATAATGTACATCCAGGATTTATCCCGCATAGATTCTGGGAAAGAAAGGACATTCTTTCTGTGTTTGCCCATATAACACTCTATAGTGAGCAAATCATCAGCAGTGGAGGTGGTAACCCTGCCACCATGTGTAATGGCTTCCATTTCAAGTTGTGTGAAGTGTGTAAAGGCCACCCGGCACCCAGGAGCCAATTAAAATCCGGGGAAAGGCCCTGCTGCTTGACTTGATTGGAGTAGACCCCTCTTATATTGACTTCTCATCGTGTTACGCTAGCTCCGCGTCTTTGATCCTTAGCTCCAGTAAAATGAATCATTTCCCCTTGCCCCCTTGACCACTGCTGCCAAGAAGGCTTCATGCAACCATGTGTAACACACCATCAGCAAGTGAAAATGGCAGCACACACCTATCACATTGTCACTCCTGCACAGGAGGAGAGCTTAGCACAGTACATGGATTCGACATGGACTTTTTCTGAATTTAGAAAAAGTGAGGAAACTATTTTGTGATATATTAATAAACTCGTATGGTGGCGAGTATCTGTTGCCCAATGTGGAGCACATGGACAGACCGAAAATACCAAAACAATATTACGAAACAGCATAAACAGCACCTGTGATGACCATTTAACTATATCACAGATTTTGGTATTATGATCACACCTGCTTACGACGTCACGCTGTTTAATAAGATGCCATTAAATGTAGCAGAAGTGCAATATTTCACTGGTGAAGAGCATTCTTAAGAGAATTCTATGTCAGGTGATTCATTATGCCAGAAAAAAAAAAATATATATATATATATATATCACCATGCGAAGTACTTAATATCATTTATGTGTGTAATTCATATTTTTTAATGAATGAGTAAATGAATTATAAATAATAAATAATTTATTTATTTATTATTATTATTATTATTATTATTATTATTAAATGTTTGAATTTATTCAATTTGCCTACAACACTGGTCCAGTGTTCATTCTGGCAGTTTATTTCGATTTAGTTTTAGTGGCTAAAATGTACTTTAGTCACATTTCAGTCCTGTAACAATCATTAGTTTTAGTCCATGTTGGTTGATGAAAAGTTCAAATCATTTTAGTTTAATTTCGGGTTATTTTTTACTAATTTTCATAAAGAATAATGTCAAATTGCATGATTTTGCATTTAACAAAACAATAACAATAACAAGCCACATTTTTCATTCAAACGTTTCAATTTCAAGTGACGATTTCATTCAATTGGCTTGTCATTTGTCTAATAAACAGTTACAGTGCAGTGAGTAGACCTCAAACAATGAGCTTTCACTGTGACTGTAGGGGACTTACTGTATATAATATATGTTTATGACTGGTGCAATTGGAAAAAGTCTCACAAGGACAATAAGACTGGTGAAGAAGAGGCTACGGTGCTGTCGCTTCATTGTCAACCAGGTGATTTACATGTTTCAGATAACAGACCCTCTGCTTTTTATACGGCTGTGAATCACAGATAAACGCTGGACGCACGATGCTAATACTTGAACGGTTCCTGCTTGAGTTAAAGAGGCTTCACACAGCTGACGTTAATTTGCGCTGTTAGCTTCGTTCAATTAGTAACTGCAGTCCGCAAAGCAGTGGTATTTCTGATACTATAAAGGTTAAAGGGAATACATTCACTTGTAGTTAATTGAAACTGTGACCTCACTCGGGGTTTACCACTAGCAAGGTGAAAGAGAACGCAGCATAACATTGAACTTAATGTCACCAATACAAGAGTGTCTAAAATGTTCATTAGGAAAGTAGGGCTGAAACGATTCCTCGAGTAATTCGATTACAAAAAATGATCAAGGCAAAATTTTCTGCCTCAAAGCTTCTTTTTTTATGAATTTTTAAAGTTTCCGTTATGTTTTTTTTGCAATTATTAGTTTGGTGTGACGCAGCGCGCTTCCAGATGCAAGCCGCCAGTAAACACAGACGAAGAAGAAGCGCTTAGGTCACCAACAAAGCGGAAGGAGACGCAAACAGTTAGCTGTGTATTGATTTTGAGGGAGCGTTCTGTTGCGAGCTGCAAAATGGAAGGGAGCGATAAAAATATATTATAATTTATTTAAAAGTGTGCCTTAGTTTTTTTTTGATACTTACAGTCATTTGAAATACTGTTGTTGTTTTTTTTGCATCTGAGAAAAGGCTTTAAAATAAGAATGTATGTCACTGTAATGCACTGAATACATCTCAGTCAACTTTACGCTATTCCTTCTATACTGTGAATAATGACAATGTTTATTTTGGATCAAATGCTGTATGCATTTAAAAATAAAAGTAGATTTTTTTCTAAAAAGAAAAACAATTAATCTCTGTTTCTCTGATATATTTTACATTGCTGTTTAATTAAGCAAAAGTACATTTTATTGTACTTTTTATTACATTTTTTTGGTCGAATACTCGATTACTAAAATATTCGATAGCTACAGCCCTAGAGCAAAGAAGCTAAATATAATCTAACATTATATGACGACAGTTGGTATTTAAATGCCTCTTCACGTTTGTTTTTCCATGGCAACGTATGTGAAGTTATCCCATAAATCATTCTGTTCAAGAGCCATACCGGGTATGAGGGGTTTGTTTCTGACACGTGTTGGTGTGGCAAAGAAAAGTTAGAAGAGCTACCTCATTTCACCCTCTCATCTCTTTCAACCACTCAGCATTCAGCATCATCAGTATACAGGACGAATCACCGGCCTGATCATCTGTCATCATCTGCACCTGTTTCTCACTGGTTCACGCCTTAAGTAAGATAAGCTTTTATGCTTAAATGATTCATAGGTCACTGTGTGGCTTAACAAACAATCAAACAAAAAGAAAATCAGCTACAAGGACTTAAATGAGAGGCAAAAACGTCCTTCAGGAAGCCTGGAGAACTTTCCTTAAAACTGCATTAAAAATACAAGAAGGTCTGGCTCTTACACAAACTTGTATCATATATATATATATATGATATTAAGTTTGTGTAAGAGACTGCTACTGTATATTACCGTGCCTGTGTACTGCATAGCTGATGAATAGCTGAATGACGTCCCTGTGCGAGCGTCTCTATATGACCGAGGAGTAGATGATGTTGTGGTATTCTCCCAAGATTTTGTAATTTTATAAAGTGTTTAAAAATGAATGCACTGTCCTCAGTTCCGTCGGCATGTCACACCGCCTTTTACACCGTGTTCCTCCTGTAGCCTTTTATTATTAACTTGTCTAAAACGCTAGCTCTAACCCCAAGGTCAAATCCTTTGTGATAACTCAAAATATTGCACCCTTGGGATGTGTAGAGCGGTGCAGCACTTATTTAGTACGAGGAAGTGTTAAATCTATTGTATGATTTACAGGGAGGTAACCTGTGTCAGTGAAAATTATACTACACTTCATGTCAGGAAGGTTACACATAAAGAAAAAGTGTTACATAAACGGTATCCACAGGCTGACTTTTACCTCAGATTGAATCAATTGCAATTTGATGTGGACTTATACTGTGGACAATATGTATGCATATGATATTCAATTAATATTAAACCGCAGTTCATACAACCATCACATGCAATAATGACTTGTATCTCCTATGCATAGAAGTATTCACCCTATTGTAGTACTTATTATACAGTATATGTTATAATATAGGGTTAATATTAGCGCTGTACAATTAATCACATAAAAAACGAAATCGCAATACGCACCTGTGCGATTATTTAATCTCAAAAGGCAGAGTATGTCAATAATTTAAGTGTTCGTTTTTTATATATTAATATAATATATATATATATACATTATATATATATCAGTTTATATAATGCCCTTAATGTGATCCTTTGTAAGTTCATATAAGATTTCAGTATATTTTAGCACTGTGGCCTCTAGATGGTTGGAGTCTGATTCCCACCTTGGATCTGTGTGCATGGAGTTTGCATTTTCTCCCAGTACTTGGTGGGTTTCCTCCAGGTACACCGGTTTCCTCCCACAGTCGAAGGACCTGTAGATTGGGCTAATTGGCGTTCCCAAATTGTTCGTAGGGTGTGTACATAGGGTGTAGGCTCCAGACTGAGTGACTGAGGTACCGTAAGAGTATTTCTTTGTTAATTTGGTAAAAGGAGATTTACAAATAAAAACAGCCCTGGTTTATGACTAAATCTCCGGTGAATAAGTTGCAGTCACAAATTACAGCTGAATAGACGGTTTATGAATCATGACATCTACTGTATATGAACTGCACTTTGTCATTTCTTTCATAAATAACAAAGAGGGATTGCAGGGGTTTCAAGCGAGATCAGCCGAGTTGGGCTGGAATTGCGTCTTGTCAAGTATATCAGCTGAAGAGAGTACTTAAATGATGTGTATTTTTAATGTAGTGCATTTATTCAGGTTTAGACAGAGAATTACTCAATCCATTTAAATTAACAATCCCCTCTATTAAGTGAATAGGAATCCCCTTTTGAAATTAGATTGTAGGCTACTCAAGCTCAACTAATGAATGGCTTAATACACTATACGATAACCAACACGAAGCCTTTAATTTAATCTTCCTGTGCAGTAATTTGGCTCTTGCCTGGTAGACAAACAGCTCGTCCTTATTGATCGTCATTTATTTCCTTTTTTTCTACTGTAAGTGCATGTGACCATTATGAAAAAAATTAATTATAATAATAAAAATTGTAATAGGCATGTGAAGCCGTTAATGACTGCTTGCACACCAACTGGGCATTTATTAAATGGTCTTCCATTATGAGATAAGTGTGGTTTACTTCCACGGACAAAAAATACAAAGTTTGAAATGAACAGAAACATTATTTAAATGCTATTATTATGTCCTACTTTCGGATGCGCTCCACACACGCTTGCACACACACACACACACACACACACACACACGCACATACACACATGCACACACAATGCCCCTGGCTCACTCTAACAAGTTCAGAGCAGTTCACATTGACAAGCTGCCCAAGGCTGAGAGGTTAGTGAGATATTTCTCTATGAATCTTTTATCTAATTAAGCATGCAAATGGCCAAAATAAATCCTTTCTTTCAGCTACAGCAATGAGCAAGACTCAAAGAAGGAATTACATTTTGTATTAAGAGGATTTGAATAGTCTATACAATTAAATCTGCAAACTTAACCCAAGGAATGAGTGTACACGTTTTTTTTTTTTTGGTCTGTCCACATGCCAGCACATCGGGCGACGGATACTCCCCACCCTGGAGATCTATCCATCATGTCTAGCTTAACCTGCATGTCTGTGGGAGGAATCAGGAGTACCAGGAGGAAACCCACAGAGTACAGGGAGAATACTGTATGCGAACTCCACAGACCTGAGGCGGGAATCGAACTCTCGACCCTGGAGATGCATAGTTGATAGTGGTAACCAGTACTTTGTGTACTTTGTAAGTATGTGTTCTTTATGAAATATAGACTACAATTCCCATACCCTCAGCCCTTGGCCTTGTCAGTCACAAGGTCAATCAGAAAGCCAGCAGGAATGTTCGATTTCACACAGTGATGGCTTCGTAAAATGAATGCCCATTTTATATATATATAGGGAAATTGGGGGCACTGGGGAATTGTGGGTAATCCTTTCCCACGCGTAGTCTCAGTGCTCATGCGTCACTCGTATAGTCAACATTCATGCGCAAGGTGTGACTATGTGTGTGTGTGTGTGTGTGTGTGTGTGTGTGTGTGTGTGTGTGTGTGCACTTAAAATATTTTTTTTTAATTTTGTGTTCAAGTGTAGGGACTGTCCTTTAGTAACTGTACGAATCATTGTAGTTTATATTATTTCTTATGGGGAAATTCACTTTGATATACAAGTGCTTTGAATTATAAGCACGCGTCCGCAACAAATAATGTTCGCAGTCCAAGATTTGCATATAAAAAATATTTTTTAAGTAGGCACAGCATCAGATCATAATGACATATGCCATGATAAGTCAAGTGAGCAAGTCAGAACAGAAGCTTACCTGCTTACAGTATATCAAGTCATATTGCATGTTTTGTTTATCTAAATAAAAAAGGGTTTCATTATAATAACGCGCCAGGCATATGCACGAAGCGTATGCATCTCTGGTAACAATATTATAAACAGAGTTTTTATGTTGATTTGTTTTTATATTTCACTTATTTCTAAATTAACCTGTATCCTGATTTATTATTTCATAACTCATCCATTTTCATGAGCCCGTGCAGACCTTCTGGTAAGAACTAATACGTATGCAATATTTGGCTCATGCTTGCAGCTAGTGGCAGCACTCAACTGCTGCCTTTTCATCACCTCCTCCGACTGCCGGTGGACTGAAAAACACCCCGTACGTCTATCCAGGTTATTTCTGGGTGTGTGGGTGCATGTGAACAGGTCAGTTCAATCACTGATCTGCAGGTGTTGGAGATTGCTTGATCTAGTAACTAGAGATCATTTGGCATAGCCAACTGAGGATCATGGGCATTGCAGTTTGCATCGTCAGGACTTGCAGACAGGGCAGTAACGGTGCCGTTGTGAGCCTTTCTTTCTAATTAATCTTCCAGACAGCGCAATGTGAGATATAAGCATTCCATATAGCAGTTTAATACGAAGCACTACTTTACACTACTTACAGTATATAACCAGGTTGTTACTTATTTCTGTGCATGCAGTCTGGTGCAAGACCTCCGGCCACATTCTAGGTTCAATAAACTCCTGTTTTCTATTATTAGAGAGAGGAAGTCAATTGAATGACCTGAATTCTCTGGCTCAAAGGAATGATGTTATCTACCTGGCACAGTTTTGCATAGCTTCACTGAAAACAGAAAATGCTAGAATTTTTTGTTAATGAATACCCCTGGCCCTGGAAGCGTTCCTTACTGCATATTTCATACATAATTCACAAATTATCCATCTATACAATTTTTTTATTTGCAATTGGCCCTTCCAGGAATCATGCTTCCATCTCTGCTGGGATCTACTGGATATGATCAATATTTCATTTACACCTTCACCGAGCAGCACCAGGACACACACACATATACTGTACACATACCATCACCACCACTACCACCACCAATGTTCCCTCAGGCGCAGGAAACACCATGCTGTGTTCTTCCATTCATTTCTAGATTCACTTGCATACAGTTTTTTTAATCCCAGTGCTGAATCTCATTAAACTGTGTCAGGAGTTCCAGGCACAAATGTGAGAATATGCAGCTTATCATCCTACGTGGACTGAATCTCCTCTGGCAGGAGTGTTGGAAATCAATTGCACATTTGGATGGCAAGTAGACCTCTCCGTAGTGCTCTCCGGTATCCAGATCAATACATAAAACAGATAATCATTTGGCCATGTTTAGCCATCTTATCCGGGAAGCTGTGCTTATCGTTTTTCATGTGGGCTTGCTGTGGTGTAGGGGCTCGGTAAAAAGGCTGGGA
Organism: Clarias fuscus; assembly: GCA_030347435.1. Classification (NCBI taxonomy): domain Eukaryota; kingdom Metazoa; phylum Chordata; class Actinopteri; order Siluriformes; family Clariidae; genus Clarias; species Clarias fuscus. The sequence goes on along the minus strand of CM059205.1, from coordinate 9,210,640 downwards.
ATAATAATAAGATGCTGTTGCTGCTCCTGCATGGTAATGCATGTACCATCATTTGTCCCATGCTCCCTCTGTAGGTTAAAGAAGGAAGTGCAATAAAACTGGCAGGGATCAGCATCTATGTGTGATACAGTAGGTGTTTGTTTGAGATATTTCGAAACAGTTTATCCATGAGAATTTCAAACATAATCTTAATTCTATGAGACGAGATAAGACGTTAAATGAACCTCAGTTAAATGCATCAGACAACCTGTTTCGTGAACTAACTGCTTGCAGAGAATTTATTTAACTTGATTATAGGGAGAAAACCTGATGTGGCAGGACGCAAAGCCATGGCGAACACCGTTTCACCAACAACTTGCTTTCTAAAATGAATCGCATTGAAACCTACTGCTTAATCACAGTGAGAAAGAGCAAACGAGAAAACAGTGAGCAGCTTATGCAATCCCACACCGGATTAAATAATAAGCAAGCCGCTTCATTTTTGCAGAAAAGATAAAAGATCTGTAAACACTCCCTTCTCTTTCGATTGAAATGTCAAGCTGTTCCTTGTCTGTCTCAGCCAGAACTGAGTAAAGAAGATTAATATATGTTTGATCCTACAGAGTGTTTGGTTTAACCCCTTCTATGGTGCTGCAATGCCTGTGGCCCTTGATAGGGAAAAAAAAGAAAAAAGAAGAGACACATCCACACACTGCTCCTTCTCTCCTTCCTGGCAATGCCTGGGCTTTTGGCCATGTCTTACCACATAGACATTTCACCCTGAGAAAAAGGCATACAAAAAGGCCCTCGTCTACATCCGCTCGAAAATAAATAGAGGAGGAAAAGAAAATCTGAAAGCCAAGCCAGAGGCTCTCCTTACGTTGAGAGCAACCCTCAAAGCAAGGAGAATTACTCCTCAGAGGAGAGTTCTCGATGCAGGCTGAGGATGCCTTAGTGGTTGAAACCAAATCCGTCTTAATAAGATGCTGACCAAAAAGAAAATGCCCCTAGACCACTGACACGCCAGTCATGGAAACTGATTAGTCAAGCTTTGGTGTTAGCAGCATAAACGCATCCTGTCACATCACGGTCCAAATTACAATTAGCAGATCATGTCTAATTAAACTCTGTATGAACTGTCCTGGCTGACCCTTGACTGCTCCTAGGGGGTACAAGGGGCATACTTTTGCCATCTTGCGATGGTAGCGAGATGGAAATGCCCATATACTGTAGATAACCATCACTAAGATCTCAACAGATAAAAATGAACAAATCAATGAACAAAAAAAAAAAAAAAAAAAATATATATATATATATATATATATATATATATATATATATATATATACTAATAATCTGATTTTTAACAATTGTAATATATATTTCTTAGCAACTTGATCAGGACAACACAGCAACAAGGACTTGCAGCAAACATGCCAAAACTTAAAAATTAGCTCCGAAAGACAAAACTAACAACACACACACACACACACACACACACATTATTTACATGCATTACATGTGTATATAAACTAGAGCACTTAACCCTTTACACGTAGCATTCAAATTGAAATCTAAACAAGTGCACTGATTGGGATGCCCTGATTTGTTTCATCTGGGGTTGGGACCTAAGATCTAGGTCAGCGGTCAAGAACTGCACTTCAGGAGACCATCCCTTCTGGTGAGAAATGGACAGATGGCCTGAGATAGGTAAGATCTCCAACCTTGACTTCACAACAAGATGTTTTTAACCAATAAATACTGCTTAGGATTTGAATTCAGGGGTGTGTGGAGAGGTGGTTAACCCCGTTATAGGAAATGTATCACTGTGTAGAGTTGATTTGCAGATTATTTTACGAAACAAATGGTACATGTACAATTAATTAGGCTAATATATCTATATCTATAGGCTGCTAGCAAACATCCAGCAGGTTCCTAGATAGCTCATATATAGCAAATGCATTTTATCTGATCCAGCTAATCATGGAGACTGATTATCTGGAGCAGGTGGGCTGGAAGAGGCTTGCTGATCGCATGCATGTTTAGAAGAAGCGTGCATACCCAAACTGCACTCCTGTCTCTGGTCTGCGCGTTTCCCTTCAGCTTGCAATGATGGCAGGTGGAGAAGGAGAGAGAGAGAAAGAGATAGATCTTGTCCCACTCCTGGATTAAGTAGGCTAGTTTCACGGGATAAACGCTGTCTTCTTCAGCAGAAAAAGGGTGAGCTGAAGAAAAGGTAATCCGGGCATGATCAAGATCATGATCATGGCATGCTCTGCTTCCTGGAGATTGCGCAACAATTAGACAGAAATGATATCGCGCGCTTTAATGATGCGCGGCTTACTTTCAATATTTAGCGATAAGTTTTGGCGCAGATTTCCATTGCAAATGCGTTGCGTTGTTACTTGGTTAGTGTTTTAAATAGATAAAGTCAGACGCGCGTGTTTGTGGCACAAGGAGGAAAGATCCGCACGAGCGCAGGCGGATAACAAATCCACAGGGAGCATATGACTCTCCGCGCATTATCCACCTTTCAGAGTGCCGCCTCCTGCCGAGGAAAAGCCGTGTGACCTCCCCCTCAGTCCTCAGTGTCACAGCGGAGCGAAGAAGGAGAAGAGAGGATCCGTCGATCCGGCAGAATCTACAGAGAAACCCCGATCACACTGTCCGTCTGCGCTCGAGCTCCACACGCGCGCGCGCACAGACCCGAGAGCGCGAAAGCAACTCTGTCTTTTCAAAGCGCTCCATCCGAGCCGGAGATAACGCCCCGCCCACAGCGCGGTCATTGGTCGAACAAGCATAATGGGCGGGGTACTACAGAGAGAATTAGAGAAAGAGAGAGATAGAGCGCGAGAGAGCGCGCGCAGATTTTTTAGCCCTGGGGGGCGGGGGGGAGAAAAAGCTGCCTAATGATAGTGAGAAATCGTTTTCTCCCAGACGTTTTAATCCAAAAAAAACTTTGTGAGCTGCACATTTCTTTGTAACACCTGGCAAATCTGAGTGCATAATGAAAATCTTCTAATAATCCTTTTTTATTTGTAACTAGCCAAAGGTCATGGTTAGCGCTGTAGCCTTTTGCACCTCCAGGGTCTGGGTTCGATTCCCTCCTCAGGGTCTGTGTGCATGGAGTTTGCATGTTCTCCCCAGATACCTCCCACAGTCCAAAGACTAATCAGGTGTTCCCAAATTGCCTGTAGTGTGTGAATGAGTGTGTATGTGTATATATGCTGCATATGTTTTTGGCCAAACCATTTAATTATTGAATTGAGGTTTTTCAGTGTGGCCCCTTATCCCCAGTCGTAATGCTTCAGCCAATGCTATGCTTCCAACTTTGTAGCAACAGTTTGGGGAAGGCCGTTTTCTATTTCAACATGACTGTGGCCGATGAGGTTGGTGTGGAAGAACTTGACCGGCCCGCACAGAGCCCTGACCTCAACCCCATCGAGCACCTTGGGTTGGGTTGAACTGGAACAGAGATTGCGATCTAGAACTTCTCATCCAACATCAGTTCCCGACCTCATATATGCTCTACGGAATGAACAGGCACAAATTCCCACAGAAACACTCCAATTCTTGTGGACATCTTTCCAAGAAGAGTGGAAGCAAAAGGAGGACCAACTCCATATTAAAGTAGATGTATTTGGATACAATGTCATTGCAGGTTGGGCCAAATACCTTTGTTTATATAGTGTATACGACACTTTGTCAGACAAATGGACCTTGATGAAATGAATTTTTTTAAATACACTTATCTTAAACTTAAATAAATACTAACCTGTGCAAATTCCATATCTCAGAAGCGATATTTAAAACTTTAGCTCAGATATCAGTTCTCAGCCATGTGCTGCCTATTTACCTTGTAGTTTTTTCATTAGAAACCTAAGAGCACAGTGTTTGTTAGCGGCATACAGTGTAGGAGGCATTTATCAGGTTAACGATGTGTTTCGCCTTTGTATTGGTTTCAATTGTAAAATATTATTCATTAATATTTTAATCATATGCAATCTTGATTAGAACATTTTGAAAATCACGTTAAAACATTCATTCAAGTTATCTGATTTAATCAAAGTACAGTAAGAACCAGTGGTGGTCGGTCAATACAGCACCGCCCCCCTTAAAGTTAAGCAGAGAAGAATGCTCCTTTAACATGTAATTATTTAACATAATAATTATTTATTTTAATAATGAAATAAAGTCATTTAGTCACAATATTCCGCTGTATTTCTTAATATAATTTATTTGCAATTAAAAAAAATCTAAACCGTGTTACATTAATTTGCGTTCGTGTAGGCGGGGCGCCGGACAAACGAGTGTCTATGTAGGAACGTGCGTTTTTGAAAAGCATGTGACTTGAGGCTGAGCTCTGATTGGATTTTGTCAAATCATCCTTCGGCCGCAGCACTGTGCGCCCTGAACCCTCCCATTTTTGTTCTTACCCATTTTGAGCTCATGTGATTGGACCATTCTCAACAAGTCTTTTCCAGCACTTCTTACGGCAAGCGGAGTCATGTGAGTCCTGCCTTTATTTTATGCTAGTAGTAATGAAGCTTAATCACCTGATAAATGGCTGTTTACAGGCGAGCATTAAAAGCTTAATTAAAATTTTGTTTACATTTTTGCACCAGCCGCCACTGGTAAGAACACAGTACTAGTAAAGCTTGACTGCGTAAGCTCAACTAACAACACGCACCAAACCAAACACCCTGTACTGAATGGTAGAAATTTGAATGTGCATAGTGTTGCATCCCTAATGATCAGTAATTAGTAGTTGGAAACATGGGTTTGTGCAGGCACAAATTAGTTACTAGATTTGAAACTAAATGAGTCTAAAAGTCAACAAATCTTCAAGTGAAACATTTGTTAGACAAGCCTAATGTTTCCCCCTCAACTAAACTCTATGTTTTAAGATTTTATTCAGTTATTATTTTAATCATAGTTGTCTAAATGAGGTTGATAATTGTTGTGTGTTGTGTGTGTTTATTGCATGTAAGCAATTAAAATGAGCCTCACCACAGGAATGTTCTGGCATACTGTGCAAATGATAAATATGCCTGACTTAACTCAAGCTCTTTTCCATTCTTTTCTTCTAATTAGGAGCATCACTATCAAATGCATCTGTAGTCTAGGGGCAATTCCCAAGGGCAAGAATGTTGACACATTTCCCTCTACTGAGAAAACAACAAACCACCTTTTTTTCCAGTAACATTTTGCCATAGAAGAATTAGTAAAGGTTTTTCCAGGAACAACTTCATGAACCTGTACAATTTCTCTTGATTCTCTTGATTTTTAGAAGGGGAAACACGTTAAAGTTACCTCTCTATATACTGTAAACATACATGTATAAAATTTTATGCTTGATCGTGCAAGGATGCTTGCAAAATGTAAGTAACATCAATTGATTTTATTATTCCAGTGTCCAAAAGCTGATAAAAAAAAAAATCTGCTTCTAAAGTATTCACTGTTGAAATGTAATGTGTTGAAGTTTTCATCTTGCATCATCAACTTATCTGCCGTTTCAACTTTTGGAATTCAACAACTGCCCTTAGGCTTTCATTAAAAAGTACGTTGCAAGTGCTTGGGTTTTCTTTTTTTTCCCCCTTCAGTACATTGAATGTGTTGTCCCTTGTAATCACACAAACGCTACAGACTTGCTGGCTAGAGATTCAGGTTCAAAGTCTTGCCGTATCCCATTAAAAAATGCATCTGTGCTTTATTCAAAGGCTTTCTGTGAATAGATTTGAGCGTTTGGACAGAATATAAGGGCTGCAATTGTTTTTTTGTCTCTTAAAATAAACAACTTAATATTTTATTTACATCTTTACATCTTCAGTCTCTGAAGTCTTCAGTTTTATATTTGACTTCAGTGATACATTTTAAAAGTTGTTAAAGTAGCGTGAATGTTCTGTGAATACATTATGTTTAAGAGTGAGTAATTTTCCATTGTATTATATTTAATCAATATTTTTTTTGTCTTCTCTTAGTTTAAAGTTAACCCACAAGTCTTCCCATTGACATTTTTTTTTTTTTACTTTAACCTACTCTGACTTCTTTTTGAAATGCGTTTTTTGAATTTCAAATGAAGATTTTCCATCAGCTGCTCATAGTATTCGAAGTCGATTGAAATGGAAAAATGGCACATTATTTCACTAATCTGTTATTGCATGAGCGTTATTGCACTTTCAGCAGCTGAGGCTTAATGGTTCACACTAAAGTAATCAGAGGCAGAGACAGAAATCCAAAGGAAGTTTATAATGTGCTAATATATGAAGTTTATGATGTACGCTGATAGCATACATTTTCAGTTCAAATATGGTTCACGTTCTCGATGATTTTTTAGGGACGCTGCACCAAGCTGAAAATTGCTGGGGAAAAAAACTTCCAAATTAGGATTAAAAGACAAGTTTTATTACATCATAAAATGTGAGAGCCTTTTAGGTTATGAAAAGGCCGGTTCAGGCCATGCAAATTACGGGAGGGAAGCTGAGCATATTCCATGTCCAGTGTTATGACATTAATACATGACTTTTATTTACAAAAATCACACCAAAAAAATCCTAAAAAAACGTACATTTTTTTAAAACAGACTTTAAAACAGCATCAAATGTCATGAATTTGTAAGCACTAGATATATATTTAGGTCCATAGGTGTTTGGACAGTGAGATGATTTTTGTAATTTTTTTTAATTTCCTTCATATTCACAGGTTCAAATACAATAATAATAATTATTGGACAAACCAACAGAATTATTTTTTGCAGTCAATACTGTCTAAGCCCTTGAACCCTTGTTTCCTCCCTTGAGCTGCTTTGCTCGTCATTTAATGCAGCTGCCTTCAGTTGCTGCTTCTTTTTAACTTCAGTTTTGTCTTTAATAAATGAGCGGCAAGCATAAGTTAGGTTTATGTCAGGTGACTGACTCAGCCCTTCAAAAACATTCAATTTCTTTGCCTTCTTTTAGGTCATTATGCATCTGTCCTGCGAAGAGTCTTGTTATCAGTTTTGCAGCATTATTGTGAATGAGAAAGCAGAGCTCTATATAATTTATTCTACATTCATTCTGCTTCTTCTGTCAGCAGTCACTTTATCAATAAACATCAGTGACCTAGTTCTATTGGCAGCAACCAGAGGTGGAAAGTAACGAATTACATTTACTCGCGTTACTGTAATTGAGTAGTTTTTTGTCTACTTTTAGTTTTTAAAGTAGTTAAAATCTGTAATTTTACTTAGGTATGTTTTGTTTGAAGTATTGTACTTCGCTACATCATATGAAATATTGAAATCATATTCGCTACTGAGTAAAAAAATTAATGAATGAAAATGAAAAAAAAAAATAATGCAACAGGGAAGGAAAAAAAATTTCACCCTGGAAACTGATGCCACTGATGCAGACCCAGCAGAAAGCGAAATGCCATCACATCAAATTCTTATGAAGCAAACTCCTGGCCATATTTAAGCGTCCACGCTGATTTCAAGCAGAAGAAAGACAACAGCTTCATCATGCAAAGGTGTTCCTTTAATTAAAAACAACTAGTTTGAGATTTATGTCCGCTTGCCTTTTTTGAACTACACTAGAATTCCCCATCCCGTCCCAGCTGTTAAAAAAAGTAACGCTGTAACTTTTACTCTGAATAAATTTTTAATGAGCTACTTTTTACTTTTACTTGAGTAGATTTGTATAATGCTAACCTTAGTAACAGTACTTGTACTTGAGTACAAAAGTTTATTACTCTTTCCACCTCTGGCAGCCACACATGGTCATAAATGGTACATTTTGGATTGGAATCCCTTTCAGTCCTTCTCCATCCAGGTTATTTTTCCAATTATTCTAATATGTATTTTGAATTGTGTCAGAATGTTATTTTGGTTGAATCTGCCTAAAGCATTTCCAAAGCTGGGCAGGCATTTTTTAGACATTTTACAGCAAAGTCTAATCTGGCCTTTCTGTTTTTGAGTGTTACCAGTGCTTTTCACCTTGAGTAGATCCCTCTGTATTTACATTCATAAAGGTGTCTCTTGATTGTAGACTTTGACAATGATACACAAATCAACACTAGCGTGTTGTTAACTTGGCTAGATTGTGAATGGGTGTTCTTAAGCAAGGAAAGCTCTCATCCACTTCAGCTGGCTTCTGCAGTCTTCCAGGCCTTTTAGTGTTGCTGTACTCCTCCTTTTTTTTCTTTTGGAATGTACAAAAATTGTTGATTTGGTCACCCCTTAAAGTTCTGCTATCTCTCTCATAGGTCTGGTCTTTTTTATTTCAGCCTAACAGTGGCCTCCTCTACTCCTCACGCCTCCAACATTGGACGGCTTACAAGACTTTGGACTGCATATTGAGAATTTCCATAAATAACTGGGAACCAAATCCAACAAAGTGCTAATCCAACAAATCCACTCCAGTCCCTTTATGTCATTAATTTGTTATGAAATAACAAGGAACCAGGCCGTGGAAAAGCTTATCATTCAGTTGTTCAATTACTTTTGAGTTTACGTTTAGAAAGACTATGAAAAAAATGTCTGTAATTCCTAAATGTAATGTTTTTGTTAAACCCACTGAATTGGAGATAAAGTCCACACTTTAATCACGTTTTGCTTGCTTCATTTCTAATCAATTGTGCTGGGGCACAGACAAAATTATGAAATTTGTGTGTCTGTGCAAATACTTGTAAATTGAACTGGAATTATTACTTGTAAATATAAACATAGTTTAAAAAAAAAACATTTTTGTTGACAAATTTATTTAGAAATGGGGCCCAAGTCATATGGTCTTTGAAAATTATTGTATTTTGGCCACATCAGCAGTGGTGAAATTTATTCTAATACATGGACCAGGTTAAAAAGTCATAATTGTTGGACATCAACAAACTAATAGCAATAAAATAACATTGATAACACATGGTCATGCAACTCTGGGATATTTAATATAGTCTAAAGGGATATAAGTAGTCTAATGTCTTATAATATTGCAGCATCTGCAATGTCATTTGAAAATAAATGTGTTCATAAATATATACAGTTGCAATTCATTATAATGTCACTATAGAAATAAATGCAACTATGTAACGATTCAATATGTTTTATTGCAAAATAGGTTTTTCCAATCCTGCAAAAGAGCATGATCAGCAACTTGGTATAAACAGTTAATATAAACAGTACCTATAGTAAAAGTGCGGGAAGAAGCATGAAGGGATTTGTAAAGACTACATTCCAAACAAAAGAAGAAATCTACAGTGTACACACACACTGGGATAACAATAGCATACATCTCGACAACCTACACACAGATCAAAACAAGGATTTGTTTTGATCTGCTCAGACAAGCTCAGCTTGCTAAAAAACCAAGTAAGCCACTTAAAGTCACAGAAAGTGTTTGCGTTATGTTTTTGAAATAAGATTAATATTATTATTAATCTTGGAGCATTGGTGGCTCATTGGTAGGTTTCTCACCCGACCTGTGGCTTGTGGCGACCCTTCTATGGGAGCAGCTGAAAGAGTAACATTATTATTATTATTATTATTATTATTATCATTATTATTATTATTATTATCCGTGTCTAAATACAATTTGAACAGAGCAGCAAAACTCAATAAACACCATTTAAAAAAATATATTATTCATTATTCTCTAATACAAGGTTATCTATAACAAAATGTTTAACTTGAAAACTCAACATTATTTTCAAAGTTTTAAACTTACAGTACATGTTTTAGATAAGTTACCCCATATACACCCTAAAAAATGCTGCTGGATAAATATTGGACCAACTACAGGCTGGGTTAATTTAATCCAGCAAAATGGGTTATTTGTTTAACCCAGCAAGATGGGTAAAATATTCAATCCAAATGCTAGGTCTTATTTAACTATAATGCTGGGTTAATTCTACCTCACAAATAGGTGATTATTATTTTTATGTTTTCCATGTCTATGGGTAAAACAGCTTACTTTTATATACTGGTCTATTACAGAAAAAAAAACTCTAAGTTTTGCAAACCATATATATATATATACTGGCGATCAAAATTTGAGAACAATTTATAAACAGTTGAACAATTTTGAAATAATGTCATCTTCACTGCTCAACAGTTGAAGAAGTTTTTGTCCTGTCTATACAATGCTACCAGAACACCTTTTCCACAAAATAACTAAGGCATTTCAACAAAAAACATAATTTTGCAGAAAACACACTGATCAAAATTAGAGAACACTTTCAGATACCTCCCAGTTATTGGTATTAATCTGTCACTTAGTGCTAATTTCCTTGATTATCTGTCAACACCTATTTAACTGGCATCCTAACTTCCAGTTTCACTGACTCTGCAAGATGGTGGGCCGTTCTAAAGTGACTGAAAGCCTCCGGCAGCAGGTTGTTCAGGGGAAAGCTAAAGGGATGACCTTATCAGCCATAGCAAGACAAGTTGGTCGTTCAAAATCTATGATTTCAAGAATATTGAATCTTTACAACATCACAAACTCATTCATGTCCCCCAAGAAGGCTGGTCGTCCACGGAAGACGAATAGAAGAGAGGACAGGATACTGCAGAGGATCTCAATGGGCAATCGTTTCCACACTGCAGCTGGAATTGCTCACCAGTTCAGCGCTGAACAGGGTAAGGATCTGTCTCAACGTTTAAGAGCATTTGGACTGAAAGCCCACTCTGCGGTGACCAAACCTCTCATTAGCAGAAAGAATCAAAAGGCTAGACTAAGCTTTGCTAAGGACCATGTTGTGTGGACAGAAGAGATCTGGTCCAAAGTTCATTTCAGTGATGAAAGCAAGTTTAATTTATTTGGGTCCGATGGGAAACATTATGTTCGGCGACAAACTGGAGAAAGACTGAACCCAAAGTGTGTAAAGAAGTCAGTGAAAAGTGGAGGAAGTGTCATGGTTTGGGGCATGTTTTCTGCAGCAGGACTTGGGCCTCTTATACAGCTACATGGCAGAGTGAACACAAATGTTTATCAGAACCTTCTTCAACAACGTATGGTTCCTTCCCTGCATTCATCACCCAATCAGCCCGCAGTGTTCATGCAGGACAACGCTCCATGTCACACAGCAAAACGGGTAAAGCAGTTCCTCGAAACTGAAAACATTGAAATAATCACATGGCCTGCCCAGAGTCCTTATCTCAACCCAATAGAGAACCTTTGGAAAATCCTTGGCGACAAAATTATGGCAAAGAAACCCACTACAGTCACCGAACTGTGGAGAAGACTGGAAAAACAGTGGACCAAAATCACACCAGAGCAGTGTGAGAGTGTGGGCGCAGATGGACTGAAGTCATTCAGAGCCGAGGCCTGTACACTTCCTACTAATTGCTGACTGTTGTAACCTTCAGAAAATTTTGTTGTAATCTTTTTTCATGCTACAGTCATTGTTGTTCTCTAATTTTGATCAGTGTGGTTTCTGCAAAATAATGTTTTTTGTTGAAATGCCTTAATTATTTTGTGGAAAAGGTGTTCTGGTAGCATGGTATAGACAGGACAAAAACTCCTTCAACTGTTGAGGAGTGAAGATGACATTATTTCAGAATTCTTCAATTGTTTATAAATTGTATATTATATATATATATATATATATATATATATATATATATATATATATATATATATATATATGCAACAAACAACACCCAATTAATTGTACAAATCATAGAAAAAATATTTATATTTATTTTTCAAAAGCACAAGATTAGATATCAGGATGTAGGGGTACGACCTCGACATTTCAGCCTGATGGAGAAAGAAATTAAAGAAAGCAAAAGTTTATGGAAAAATCGATAGGGTTGGCTAGTATGCATATTTGTAAGAAGATTAGTGTTTTGTAACACCTCAGCTTTTTATTGTCTCAAGCACTGAGATTAATAAAGTTCTAATGTTAATGTGGTTGCTAACGCTAGCAACCTAGTTAAATGCTAGCGTCATGCTGGCCCTACAGTTAACAGTTAGCTTTCATTCATCACTTCACCATCTTCATACACCCTGCAAGAATTCTACAAAGAAAGCTAAAAAGCTCAGACATTTTTGCAGTTTCTTTCATACACAGGTGGGGTTCTTTGGTTTGGCTAGCTAGCAGCCATTGTCATGCTATCACTAGCATGCTATAGCACAGACCAGGCTGAAAGTTTGAGTGTAACGTTAACACGGTAACAGTAATAAATGTTACACACAGTGAACAAATTCAGTCATAGGTGAGTGAAAGTGTGTATACAGACCTTATATTTAGGTTACATTTCCTCTTAAATGTGTGAGGAGGAAGCCCCCCAAAAAAAGGCACAAATCTGACACAGTCACTGAATACACCAGTGAATTTCGGGGGAGGGCCGGTCTTGTCTGTGATGTTACAGTAGCTGTCACTAGCTAACCCAACTCCAACCCAGCAAGCTGGGTTAAAAAAAAAAAAAAAAAAAAGTACCCAATTCCCTGTAAATAACCCAGAAAAATTACCCAACAGTGGCAACCCAGCATTTGGGTAGTAAAAACAAGCCAGCATTTTTTAGTGTGTACAGAAGCAGCCACATTTTAGAGCAAAAGTTGGCGCATCATGAAAGGCCAATCACATTTCTTCTTTTTGTCACATGTGGCTGACAATGCATTGTAACCTGAAATGATTCACTCTAAAAACTGTTGGGTTAAAAAACAACCCAACCATAACCCAGCTGCTGGGTCACTATTGGACAGAACATGCGCTGGGTTGTTTTGACCCAAGTGCTGGGTTGTACCTTTTAACCCAGAATTCTGAGTTGTTCATCTGACCCAACCAGTGGGTAAAACTGACACTCTAGTTAAATGTTAAAGGGCTGGATTATTTTATTTGACCCAACCAGTGGGTAAAATTAACTCTTGCTGGGCTGACACATTCCATTTGATTTAGTAGATAAAACCATTTTGTTTTCAAAATAAAAAAGTCCCAAAATGTACCTAACTTCATATAATCACAGAATAAGAAAATGTGAATAACTTAACTCAGTAATAAAAAAAAGTTAGACAGAACCATATGACAATTTGTTAAATATAACATAAATGTAACATGAACACTCTCTGTAAAACAATAAAATCAAGAGGCCCCTGTTAGTCTGATTTGAATTACATTTATTGTTTTGCATTTAATACAATGTTTAAACACTTTTTATATAAAAGTTTTTAATACAAATCTTATGATGCCAACATTACATCAAACAGTCCCCATCTAAATATTTTAATTATTAGTTATTTAACTATTAATTTACCTACTAGTATTTAATTTACTTTTAAAAAGTCATTAAGAACACAAACAATAAAACGTTTAACTTTTAAGAAATATTACTGATTAAATGTGGGCTGAAAAAAACTGTTGTCCTCAAAAATTTTACAGATGAGGACTCATATCCATCAATCTGATCTACAGTATGCTGGAGAAGATCCCTGGTGGGCAGACACTGCTTTGTGTAGTTCACATCAATGACAAAAAAACAAAAAAAAACATCAACAACAAACATCAACAGCCTCCACCAAAGAGTCTGTCTCAATAGCATTGACTCCAACAATAAGGTCTGTCAGGTCCCCCTTGCCTCATCCCCAAGGCACAAAACATGGAACAATGCTCCAGTCATCCCCATATTTTGCAGATATTCCACAATGTTGGTCCACCTATGGGTTACACACAATCACTTAGTGTTGCAATATAACGGACATTTACGGCAACATTTGTGTGAATGACATACAGCTATATATGAATTTGTAAATACACAAAATAATGTATGTGATGTGAACATGAATTTAGTGTACTGTATATTTCTGATTAATTTACCTCAAGATGTAACGTGTGAGGGATAACAAGATATGGTGCTCCAAACACTAGATGGATAGGATATTTAAGTGATGAATTTACAACTTATACAGAATATTTCAAAAGGATGCAGATATAGCTCATTTTCAACTATGACGCATTTTTCTTTCTTTTTTTTTAACAATAATAATCAATAAATAAAAATAGAATGAGAAAACACATTAACACCACAACCCTATATCAAAGCATTTAATTGGAACAATAAAATGTGCTTGCTCCTAACAGAAATTACTTTTAAGAAGTAGAAATTCAAATGAACTTACCATAAAATACTGAGTGCTCTGAGCATGACCCAGTCAGAAGTGAAGCATCCAGAAAGTTCTCCAAAGAACAAACCAACTGCTGGGTCAGAATAACACAACCAGGTGTTTGTTTGTTTTTTCCCCAGAATGATCCTGGATCAGACAGAAACAGAAGACATATTAAGACCGTCATTAAACATATCCCTATTGCTTCTTCTGACAGCTATAAAATATTATAAAATATGCCAACAGACTTTCCACACACAACGTTAGTAAAGATTACTTAGCAATTTACCTAAAATTACATTTAAGATGACATTTATTACATTTAGGAGTTTATTTATGTGTGCTAACGAAACACCCTTTTCTTATACAATATAGCCGACTATTGGTACAGAATATTAAAAACATGAACTCCCCACACCCCCATATCCAAGTGTGACGGAGGAGAAGTGAATGAGCATGGAAATGAGCTTGCTCCTACCACAACAACAACATTTAAAATGTAGATAAAAAAGCATATTAACTTAACATAAAATACCTGCAGCTTTAAGTGGCCCCGTGCCCCTCGCTTCAGAAGTGAAGAATCTAGAAAGTTCGTCATGCCGTGTCCCAATTCCAAGAACGCAAAGAACAAGACTTGACTTGGAAGTGCACACTCGAGGGTTTGAGGTCACCAGGTACAAGGCAGATGGAACGCAGCGTACAGGATGAATCACACAGCCGCGATATATTATACCATAACCGTATTATACCAAAGATTGCCAGTTAGAAATACCCAAAAATGGAATAAATCCGCTGTTTTAACCACAGCAGTGACATCACAGCCAGCGGTAGTTTTCAGAAGTTTCTGCCAAGGCAAGGCTATGTTCGAGCACAGAGCTCAAATCTCCCAAACCATTGGAGCAATTTTTTAAATTGACGCTATCTTTAATAACCGATGGAGGTTTTGAGCTTTACACACATACAGTCTCCTAAGGAATATCTATAAAGGTTTCTCTTGATCTTCAACAATCTTTGTACATCTAAATGACTTTTTATGTGAACTTAATTATTTTTCATCTAATTTGCTGTTAATGACTTATTACAAAATCACAAAGCATGTTTGCTATTTCTTTTTTAAATTTAAACTCAACCAGCATTTTGTAAATGCTAAATTGAATATGTACAGTACTTGTGGATAACCACAAAAACAGCTGCAGGATGATATACCCATTGTGACACAACTGTGGGAGGGGGAGTTATAGCTTCTTTTTTTTTTCACAGAAAATTCCTCAAAAATTTACACTGGTATAATAAATTTTTGTTTTGACATCCTGTTTTGCCATTTGTGTTTTTAACATGCTTGTGACAAAGAAAACATTCTTTGACAAAATATTATTTAGCTATTAAAAAGAACCTTGTTTTTCTCGAAACTGGAGTTATCTCATTTTGCTGTCAAACTGTTTATTTGTTTCCTGTAATTGATATTATTGTTATTATTATAAATTCTGAATGGTTAATTTTTTTTTATAGACATTATAATTTGTCCATTCTTAACATCAAAGGACCAGTGTGGCTGCTCACTTCTGATCCATGCAAGCCAGAGCCACACCTGAGTAACAACTGAAGAACTAAATTAGGCAATTTCTTCATTCTAATTTTATTAAATGGCTATTTGTGTTGGGAAACAGCCTCTTCATGTTAACTGTAGTAATATGTGTGAAACGCATCTGAATGAGCTCTCCTTTTGTCTTAATTGGAGCACTTGCAGTACATCTCTTTTCCCTGGACATAATATTAAAATCCGATCATATTCTGTCTATGCCATAGGCATTGTAATTCTGTAGACTGGTCTCATGCATTTTTTTTGTTCCTGTATACACAGTGTAAGTGCCATTGGCACCAATTGGCCCAAACAGTGTGATATAAATGCTAGAATGAATTCAACTAAATGATATACTGTACAGCTTTAAACGCCAATCATTATAGTGTCTTGGATTTAGTGGTGAGAGTAATTTTTACTAGAAAAGACGGTCGTACAATATTGATTTTTTTCAATTAAAAAAATCTTACTGATATATTAAATATTCAGTTATTCATATTTAGTTCTAAAGATGAAAGTCTTCAACAAAGAAAGTGTCTCTAGGCTCTACATTTATCATACCATTTTACTAGTAAGTAAAATAAGGCCAGGTGTCCAGGTTGGCACATCACATCTGTAGGGTTCTGTGTTTCCCATGTTCTACTTACTGTATGTTCTACTTAAGTAAACCAACAGATGCAGTATTGCATTCGCATGGGTCCTGCAATGAACTTCCATCTCATCCCGGGATAGGCTCGGGATCCACCATGACCATAAGCTGTGTAAAGGTTTTAACAGAAAGCAAAGAGAACGAGTGGAAGATATTCCTTTAATTAATTTACTGTACATCAAGCAGCTGAACAGAAATCCTTCACCAAATTTTTCTCAATGAACTTAAACTCCTGTAATTGTACACTTCTATAAATCACCTATTTTGAAAAAAATCACTTTTTGGTCATTTTTGGACATTCACAATGGCAAGTATAGATACATTACATATAGATTACCACAAATACAGGTATGAGAAGATAAAAATGCTCCTTCACTTTTTTTCAATTATACCCCAGTAAACTGGTGACAGGTTCATGAGCATCCAAAGCTCATCTATGCCTGTGGGTACCAACGGCCAGCCCATCCAGTCCAATTCCACAGAAAAGCTAACATACTGTAGCACAAGTTGTTAAAAAAGGATTAACATAATAGCTGATCATTGTATACACTACAAGTTACATGCTAACTTATTGGCTACTACTGTACCAAATGCAACTTGTGATTAATTACTTTTCTCTTGTCTTGCAATTCAACCACACTTTATTAAACACATAGAACAAATATATCCAGTGAAAATGTGTAAAAGTGGTTCAAACCATGACCATGTCATGTTTTATACATTTTTGCAAATTAAACATGTAGCTCATTCAGGCAAATACACACACAGAAGTCTGAGTCGGATAGACTACAACAGTAGAAAACCACATCGAGCTCCACTCCTGTCAGCCATGAACAGGAATCTGAGGCTACAGTGGGCACAGATTTACTGAAACTGAGTAGCTGAAAATTGGGGAAAAATCTTTTTCATGCCCAGTTTGTGAACATTCGCAGAAACCCTTGTATTATTCATTGGAGTAAATGTACTGTATGTTTTTTTTGTTGTTTTTTTTGCTACAGTAGTATACTATGCAGTATACTCACATATGCATTGACCACTTCACTGTTAATCAACATTTAAAGGTCGGGTATTGTATTCCCCTTTATAAAGTTCCGTTTAGGTGTAAAGAGTGGTTATTTGAGATAAGACTGCATTGCTTTCAGCTCAAACTGGTCAGGTCAATCTCCTCTGACCTCTCACATGAAGTCATTTCTGCCTGCTGGGCAACTGCACACTTGATATATTCTTGGTTTTTCACATGCTTTTGTATAGAGTCTTGTGTGAAAATCCGATGAGATTATCAGTTTCTAAAACATTCAGAGAAATGTATCTGGCCTTTTCCTTGAAGGCTTTGCTAATTGAATGCATGGCTGTTTCCGCATGACTGACTCCAAAGATAAATGCATAAATGTGTGGGTGTAAAGATGTTTCTAATAAAGTGGACAGTGTGGGTAATAAGGAGCACCTGCATTAACATTAAATCCCTTTTATTCCGATGGTCTTTCCTCCTTCAGTGGAAATGTAGTCGAGCTAGTTTGGCTTCGGATAAAATAACTGAAACACGCCAGCCTGCTGAGTTCCCCTCTCCTTCATGTTTCCAGCCCCAAAGTCATGGCTGTGAATCAAAGGCAATTAAGGTGTATAAATATGTAAATACGTGCAGGACATCTCAGCAGAAGCCAGGTAATGACATTTTCCCGGCCCTCATTTGGCAAATTCCCAAGTCGGCCCCTAAATTAGAAACCTTAATGACAACCAATAAGCTACAGATGGTCAAAGTCCGGACGCCGCCGCTCTCTGGGTCTCCTTCTGCTGCTCCCTTTCTCACCATTACATGCCAGAGATACATCACCTCACCAGCTGCACGAGGCACCAGGGACTCATTGTGGACTAAAGTAGAAGGTCAAGGTGTGGTGATGTTTGCGAGTGAGATCATGGCACCCCGTGTGTTTTAGGACTGCGGCTAGTGAGATGGTCCAGGTGATTCATCTTGGGGAGGTAGGTACAGGTGGCAAATGCACCCCATGGCTATTTATCTTCTAAAGCTGCCATGGAAGGTGCAATCTCTGCAGACCGAGCTGGCAGCTGTCCCCCAGTCCTCTACTCCTTCTTTTATTTCCCTTTCACATAAAGTATATTTAGGTATGTTGAGCAGAGTTTCATTTCAATGACTGAAAGCTAAATCGTGTTCTTACACAAATCATAATCCATAATAGTGCAGGAATAAAAAAAAAAAAGGCATTATGCAACAAGATTATCTCATACAAAATGGATGTAATGTGAATATATTAATAGGGTATTAAGAAGTAAGCCCATAAAGATATAGCTTTTAAAGATAAAGCTATGTTAATAATACAAACATAATTTGCGTTCTCGCATGCATCATAGTGGGCACATTATGTTTGTGCCAAATTTTGTGGAAGCTGTTTTCCCATTATTATTACATTACAAATGGCAAAATGTCTTTTATTAGGTTGTGTCAGAATCTTGAAGTACACATATATCAGCTGCTGGCCTTGCAAGCTTTGCATCATTGGTAAAGGAGCCTGTGTTATTATTCCTGACAGGTCTTTACAGGCTCCTTTGCAATTATAAATTTGCACATGCTGGAACCTATTTTGACTATAAAGGCAAAGTATAATGAGGTAGGATTATTTTGTACACCATTTAATCTACAAAGGATCTCTGAAGGATTCTTTATTTTGCCATAACAACTAAGTATAAACAGTTGTATACTGTGTAGAAGCATAACCTAATGATTTTGTTTTCAAAAAAGATTTTCTATACAGTATGTTATAAAAAAAATACTACATATGTAACAACTGAACATGAAAAAGTAAGTGATTATTATTATTATTATTATTATTATTATTATTACTTTTATTATTATTGTTGTTGTTATTATTACTGTTATTATTATTATTATTACTTTTATTATTGTTGTTGTTGTTATTATTACTGTTATTATTATTATTATTATTATTACTATTATTGGCAGCACAGTGTCTTAGTGGTTAGCATTGTCTCCAGGTCTCGGGTTTGATTCCTGCGTCGAGTCTGTGTGCATGGAGTTTGCATCTTCTCCCTATACTTGTTGCGTTTCCTCCGAGGTCTCCGGTTTCCTTCCACAGTCCGAAGGCATTCAGATTTCTATTGGTGTTTCCGAATTGCCTGTAGTGTGTAAGTGATTACTGGTCATCCTACCACGGTTGTACAAATGGGAATAAACACAATGGTCACCATTGGCCTCCATGCTCCCTAGTTGGACTACAGAGGTTCAGAGATGGAGATTATTATTATTATTATTATTATTATTATCATTATTATTATTGTTGTTGTTGTTGTTGTTGTTATTTGTCTAGCCTCATTTCAGCATTGGATATTTCAGTAGAAATTAAATATAAATGCAGAGGTGGCATAGTAGCAAAGTAACAAAGTGCAAATACATTGTTGTTGTACTTTGGTATGTTTTTCATGTATTTGTGCTTTACTTAGGACTGTACTAAATATTTTCTGTATGTGATTTTGTTTTACTTCTACTCACTACATTTTAAATACTTTTTACCTGATGAACACCTGATGATTTTCTAATCTAAACGTAAGTGTTAACAGTGTCACGCACCCCATAGCACGATCTATGCTACACCAGGTGGGAAGAACAGGGGAAAAAAAACATTCCACCAATCCTTGTTTATGGAAAGGACTCCAAACCAGATAAACACACTTGTCTTTCCCACTGGCCGTTCAAGATACTGCAAGCTACTGTACAGTGTATAGTAATGTAGTTCTGCGTTCCCTGGGACAGAGCACCTCAGGAGAATGTAAGAAAAGCTGCCAGAGCACCAGATTGCAAACTATTAAGCCAAAGAATGTCCCTTATTGTGTTGGCATGCTTCCATCAGTGCCAGCTGGACTGTTGTTGGTGTTTGCAAGGTACTTAAAAGTTGTTTAAGTAGTTAGCTTGCTAGTTTCAGACCAAAACTGAACAGTGGTGCTTTAAAATATAAGAAGGTCATTCTGCGGGTTGATGTTACCTGTGAGTCACCCTGGCAATCCAACCATCAGTTTTTTATTTATTTATTTATTTATTTATTTATTTATTTATTTATTTCTATATAGGCCTGCATAGACACATCTGTATGGATGCATTTGTTTGCTGTGTAGGTGTTTCTGAGCAGTGGTGGTTGTAGGATATTTCTGTTGATTGTTCATGTCTTCATTTTGGTTATTGCAATTTAAAATTTTTTGTATTGTAGAATTTTCATGCATTGTATGTACTGTAGGGTCTCTGGTGTTATTTTTTTTTGCCAAAAGCCACACTCATCTTTTACTTTCCCATCCAATCACAAGCTGGCGGATGTTACATTCCTAAGACCTTCTTCCGACTGTCTTTTGAATAAATACGAGTGAGAGTTTGATTTAAGTTTTTTGCAAGAGGTTTTTGGCACACAAATAACGCCATATATAACCTGCAGATAGGAAAGAGGTGTGCTTCGACACTCAGAAATTGTCTGCTGCGAGTAAACAGTTACTTTGAAAATTCACAAGAATGAAGATATACTGCTGAGTTGGCTACAGATTATGAAGACAGTGAATTGAGTCAGGTATTTTTTTCAGGTTGAGAAAGAGGTAGTGACAGTACTGTATATTGATATTTTATTCTTATTGTTGCTATAATTGTTGTTGCTGTAAACAGAGTCTCTGCATTTTTTTCCCTGCATTCGTCTTTCTCAAGTGCGGATTATCAGGTAACTTAGTGTTTCTCAGTCATTTCACAGATAAGCAGCTGCAGTGGGATTTGCTTAAACCTTTAACGTTAAAGCTAACTAATGAACATGCAGGGTTAGCTAGCTCATTAAGAGCATCTGTATTTAGACAGTCCAATGTGTAAGTACAATTCAGGAAGAGAGAGAGAGAGAGAGAGAGAGAGAACTGACGCTCTAAAAACTGAAATCTTACTATTTGTGTCCTCGTTAGCAGCTCAATCTGTTTAGTAAATAAATCTCAGTTAGAATAAATTAATATTCATGTAAATGTACTCACAGATATGATAAATACATTCACTGACACTTCTTCTTCTAATTTCAATCCAGAGATATATTTATCAAGGCTGGGTGAGGATTGTCAGCAAGAAAAGTAGGTGAAAACAAACACCACAGGTTGCTTCTCAGAGGATATTCATTTATTCATCCATCCTTCTTTTTCTGAACATCATGTAGAGGATTGTGGGAGGCGGGGACGGGGTTCCTGGAGCCTCTGCCAAGAGTTGTTGGGCAAAAGGTACATCGCAGGGCACGCACATACGACAGGCAATTTGGAAAGGCCAATATGAAAGTCTTTGGACTGGGGGAAGGAAACCGGAGTAACCTTGAGGAAAAACCCACCAAGCATGGGGAGAACATGCAAACTCACTCCACTCACACAGACCTCAAGGCGGGAATCAAACCCTCAACCCACTGTGGCGACTTCATGTTCTTTACTGTGCCCAACTGTGACACCATGAAAACTCTGAAGAACCAGAAGTGACAGGATACCACAATATGGTGGGATATAAAATTAAACCCAAGTATGGACAAGTATGTAAATACAGGCAAGACATTTCAAGACTGGATACTGTATTTAATTTGTAATTACTCACTGATTTCAAGAAACCAGGTTCAATTCAATTCAAATATAATTTTTCTCACCTTGCTATGCAAATGTTTAAAAATGGAGAATCTGCACATTTGACAGCTGAAGTAAATAGGCTTGAAAATGGATTCAGGTAACGCGGCAGTAATGGATAATAAAACGAACACGTTGGTGGTTGTCTGAGTAAAATATGGTCTGGATAAATAATTGTCATACCTATCAATGCCTCTAACTTCTAGGCTGTTCTATTTTTTATTTTTATTTTTTACAAATGTTTAATTTCAGTACGCAGAAAGAATATTCTTCAATTCAATTCAATTCAATTTTATCTGTATAACTTCTAACAGTTTGTCATTGTTGCAAAGCACTTTACACAATCAAAAGAATTATTTAAATTTGTATGAGCCTCCCTTTGTAGCCAATACATTAGCAGCAAATTATTATACATTATGTATATTATTTACTTATTTATTTATTTATTTATTGGAATTTATGTTAAAATATGCAAGTGATGCATTATAAAATTAAATATCCACTGATTGCATACGTTTAAAGAACAGAAATCTGGGGCCTCCGAGTGGCGCAGTGGTTAAAGCCTTATCATCCGGAGATCGTTAGTTCGAATCCCGGGTGGTGCTGTAACCTCTCGCAGCCGGAGGTCTAGAGAGAGCTGATTGGCCGAGCTCTCTCAGAGGGGAGGGATGAGAGGTACTTAGTGCTCCCACATTAATCACGGCTCTACAGCCAATCAGGGGCGTCTGTGAGCTCGCGCAACGGAGGGAGCGGAGAGCGCTGTCCTCCGAGTGTGTTACGCCGCCCCCAACGGTGCGCGAGCGAGCAGTTCGAAAAGATGCGGTCGGCTGGCGTCACGTGGTTCGGAGGAAACACGTGATAGTCTTCGGCCCTCCCGGCTGAGTGGTAGTAGTAGCCTTAATGTGGGAGCCCCCTAGTGACGGGGAGGAATTGGACACGACTAAATTAGGGAGAAAATCGGGGAAAAATCCAAAAAAAAAAAAAAAGAACAGAAATCTAAACACTGGATAAAGTCTGGTTCAAAATTCCTGTTCCATTTTATTCACACATTAGAGTCAGATATGTTTACTGACGGAATTTTGGATATCACTCTATAAATAAAGAAATACTGTCAACAGCCATAAAAAAAATAAAAAAATAAAAAAAAATTTATACAATTTCTTGGGCTAAAACTGATATATGAACAAACCCTATGTACTGTAATTACCTTCAAAATTTACATAGGAATAACACATGAAAGTTTGATTCATGTAACTGCAGCTGAATTGGAAATTTTGTATGATTATTGAAAATATTTTATGATATATGGAGTGATATCCAAATAATAAATATCCAAAATGATATGTGCCTAAACATCCAACTTTTATTAAATATGAAGGGGTTATACTTTCTCTCCGGGCCTTTATTCAAAAAAGGTAATTGTAACTGTAATAATTATTAATATTAAAATAATAATTAAAATAAAAATTTATTGTTATAATAAAAATCTAAATTTTCCAGCCATATTGCCCAGACTTATTCGGAAACAGGTACAGCTGTCTGTTTCTGTTTTTTTTTTTTTCCGTTTCCTTTTTCCAGCTGTGATTTCTGCTAATAATAAGAATCTTACAAACATTTTTTGATCAAACTTTGGTACAGTGGAGAAGAAGCATCTAGTCTTAAGTATGAACTGCCAGTATACTGTAAGACATCTACTTCTAATCCCTTCATAGTGATTTAAAGTGAACTTTTTCAACCTGGAACTTTTTGAGTCCAGCTTTTTTACTAAGGTCTAAAAACAAAATAAAAATAATTTTATTTAAATGAAACTTTAAACGTAAAGCTAAAACCAGAAGCTGCAAAATGGCTATACAATGTACTGTATGTCAATGTAAATTAATTATTTTAGCTATTGCTATGTTATTAGACAACATGTAAAGGATTTCTGCCTCAGTTTGTCTCGATAACTTTAAAGAAACAACATCATTTTATTTATAGATGTTGAGTTCAACAGACACCAGGCTATCTACATGGCGATCCTTTCCACATCGTCAGATACTTCTAACATTTATGAACCTGTCAGTGGCGAATATAAGCTGTTTACACTGATGTACATGCTTGTCCTGTTGGATTACATAGATAGCATTTTGTAAATGTCACTTCTAGAGTTCACACTTGATGCTGGACTTATTTTGTTATCCCCTAGTGAAAAGTTGGACTTAAAAACAGGGCACTAGATGAAAAATCCTTGAATTTCCCTTTAACATATGTAGTATTAAATATGATTTCTTGACTCCTTTGATAATCTATTCACAGCACAGTAGTGGGACACTGTCCTCACTGTCAACAGAGAAAGGCATAGAGTTTTCTTCTGAATCTTAGATCTTAATGCCTTCTTTTCTTCTGTCTCACAACCCTCACCAATGCACCAATAATCCAGTTGTTTTACTGCCGGTTTGGAAGAGGATTGTTCTTTCTTGCACTGTATAATTAGGATTCTGAACTCTCACCCAATAGGGAGTATAAATTTATTTGAACACTTAAATTACTCGAATTACAGCATTAATCTGCTGAACTTGTGTTGTCATTTTATTAAAGGTGTTTAATAATATATATCTAGGAAATATCTGCAAAACAACAGTACTTCTCATCTAAATGTCTAGTGTAGTTATTTTAATGAAGGGTTTTTGTAATAATTAAAAAAAAAACATGTCAAATCACAGTGTCTTTCTCTGATCTAATAAATATTCAATACATTTTTCACTTCATTTGAATTGTCTTAGCAGTTCACAGAATATTTGCGCAAAAGTCTTGGGGATACTCGAGATGTTTTTTGCTTTCAATCTCTATCATGGATGCCATTTTTATCTCTTTCTTATAGTTGAATCGATAACATTGACCTTAACTAAGGCAAGTGAGGCCTGCAGTTCTTCAGATGTTGTTCTTTGTTCTTTTTATCGGATTCTTGGATGAATCTTCATCGTGCTCTTTGAGTGATTTTGGTAGGCCAGCCACGCCTTGAAAGGTTCACCACTGTTCCATTTTTCTCCATTTTTCGTGTATAATGGCTCGCACCATGGTTCGCTGGAATCACCTGAGAAATGGCTTTGTAACTCTTTCCAAACTGACACATGTCAATTACTTCGTTTCTCATCTGTTCTTGAACTTCTTTGGATCATCTTGCTTTTTTCTATCTTTTAGCATGCTTCACTTTGTCGAACAGGCTCTAATTAAGTGAATTCTTCTTTGAGGGTCTAATAATTCAATTCATTTCTGATTTAGCAAGGGTTCCATTACTTTTTCACATTGGGTCAGGTAGGTATGGGCAACTTTTTTCCTTAATAAATGAAATCGTAATTTGCATGTTATGCTTTCTCTGGTTAGCTTTATAATTTGTTTGAAGATCTCAATCACTTAAGTGTGAAAAATATGCCAAATATTTTAATTCAGGAAGGGGCAAATACTTTTTCACGTTACTGTATACTGAAAAAAATGGGATGGATTGCCTTAAGCAAATAGTTAAAAGCCTTTTACTGGATAATTACTGCAGTGATTAATATGGTTCAGCTGGCAACAAGTTATTTAACCGAAACTGATGCAGGGAAGATCTTCTCATTTCTTAATCAGCCATGTCAGAAGATACAGCCTGTGGTCATGGATAAACATTGCTCTGTTTTAGAAGGGTCAAATTATTGCCCTGCATCAAGGAAAGAAAACAACGAAGGAGATTGTTGAAACTATTTAAATCGGGTTACGAACTGCGTTATTAAAACCTGGAAGGATAGTGGTGAACCGACATCTTCGAGAAAGAAAAGTAGTCAGAAAAGCATCTGAGTTAGTGCTATGGGAGATCACTTAAATGCTAATGAAATCCAATCGTTAAAAAAAAGAAAAAAAGTAGAAAGTAGAACTTACGCCTTTGTTTTATAGTGAAAGTAAGAGCATTTCTACACACACAATGTGAAGAGAACTCAAGGGAGTGGAACCAAACATCTGTGTGACCTTAAGAAAACCACTTATCAGGTAGGCTGATGGCACAGACATATTCTAAGATGAAAATGCCAGGATTCATTGGGCTCAGGAAACTAAAAGGAGAAGGTGGGGGACATCCTGGATGGGGTGCTAACTCATTGCAAGGCACAAGCACACACACACACACACACACACACACACACACACACACACACACACACACACACACACACACACACACACAAATAAACACACACGCACATGCAAACACTGACATTTAATCATACACTGAGGGTAATTTGGAAACACCCATCACACCAATTTAATGCATGTCTTTGGGTTGTGGGAGGAAACTAGTGTACCCCGAGGAAGCACAACAAGCACAGTGAGGGCAGGCAAACTCCATGCACAAACACAGACTGGAAAAAAGAGATTCGAACCCCCACCCCTGGAAGTGTGAGGCAACTGTTCTAAGTGCTAATCCACCAAGCTGCCAAATTTAATCTTTCGTGTAAATCAAAAACCTTATAATAGATTAAAATGGAATCTATTAAAGTATTTTGCTTAACACAAACTTTTTTTTTTTTGGTTTATTTGACGGACAGGTAATAAGACAACATGTACAGAAAAAGGTCAGAATGCTGATTGTGTTGCCACCATACAGCGTTGTGCTCCCCAGTTTGATCGTCAGCTCATTTTACTCACTGTAGGAAGTCATTTTCCCTGTTTCAATGTGGGGGTCCTTTGGGTTCTTAGATTTCCTCCCACTTCCTCAAACCCCTGCTGGTAGGTGGATTGGTTATGATAAATTTCCCCTAGGTGTGAATAAGCCTTGTGATGAACTGCAGCTCTATCAAGGATGCACTCCATAGTCATGCTAAGTATTTCCAAGTTACAGATGGAGCCAATGTGACAATGGCCAGGATGAGCAGTCACTACTATAATCATCATGTACAGTTAATGTCTACACTTTTATGACACTTTTTTTCATGGTAGTGTATTATATCAGGATTACATGTATTTATTTCTAACATTTGAATTGTTAATTTCATTAAAATACAAAAGGATTTTTAGTAACAGTAGTAACGTTAAATTGATCTCAGGTCCTGTACATCCTGCTTCCACTGGTCATCCTCAACATGTGTCTACATCACATGATTTATAAATACATCACATAAAAAGTTAAAAAACGTAATGTATTCCAGAGGAACTGTCTGTAAACCTCAGAGAACAGTTTGTGTCAGGGCTCAGATTTGGCCAAGAAAACTGGAAACCTCATCTTAAACATCAAATCCACTGGGATTTTTTATTTTTTATTTTTATTTTTTTAGAACAGGCTGTCCATGAAAACTGATCAAAAGATGAAGAAGCAGAAGTTTAGTCATGAAGTTTGAAGAACTTGAGCCATCACATTTATACAGTAGAGGTGTGTATGGAGAACCTGCCCTCAAACAAATATTTTGCAAATCTCCACCAGTCACACTCTATGGTAGAATGGCCAGATGGAAGCCACGATGCAGTAAAACGTTCATAGCTGCTTGCTTAAAGCTTGCCAAATAGCAAATGATCCTCAGACTGTAAAAACCATATTCTATGATCAGATAAAACAGAACGAACTGACTTGAATGCCAGGCGTTTCATGTGGAGGAGTACAGGCGGTTGGCTAACTGTATCCATACTGTAAAGCATGGTGAGGATACTGTATGTTTCAGCCCCAGATACTGTGAAGCTTGTCAGGATGCAAGGAAGGATGACCAGATCAAAGTACAGAGAGAACCTTGAGGGAAAACTGATTGAACACTTGAAGACTTTAGATGTTTACATTCCAAAAGAAAAGGGGCAAAGCTTTACTTTCCCACACTTTCTCAACACAACAATGACCCAAAACTACAAATCAATACAGGAGCGGCTTTGAGACCAATTTGTAAAAAGAGAAAGCGAGAGAGTGAGAGAGAGAGAGAGAGAGAGAGAGAGAGAGAGAAGATAAAGTAGCAGTAAACTCTCCGCCTTCAAAGGTTCTTCAGAAACAAATGGTGTAAGATCCACAAACTCAAGTGTGCCATGATTGAAGCATCGTCCACATCAATAAAAAAAATGCATGAGGGTGGTGCTGTAACCTCTCGCAGCCGGAGGTCTAGAGAGAGCTGATTGGCCGAGCTCTCTCAGAGGGGAGGGATGAGAGGTACTTAGTGCTCCCACATTAATCACGGCTCTACAGCCAATCAGGGGCGTCTGTGAGCTCGCGCAACGGAGGGAGCGGATAGCGCTGTCCTCCGAGTGTGTTACGCCGCCCCCAACGGTGCGCGAGCGAGCAGTTCGAAAAGATGCGGTCAGCTGGCGTCACGTGGTTCGGAGGAAACACGTGATAGTCTTCGGCGCTCCCGGCTGAGTGGTAGTAGTAGCCTTAATGTGGGAGCCCCCTAGTGACGGGGAGGAATTGGACACGACTAAATTAGGGAGAAAATCGGGGAAAAATCCAAAAAAAAAAAAAAAAAAAAAAAAATGCATGACCTTGCACCATTATACTGTAAATGAAAACTGTGTGAATGTATTACTTCACCAAGCAACTATATATATAGTGTCCAGGTCACTATGTGATGCTGGTGGAGGAAAACGTTTCCTGACTCGTTCCTCCAAAACACCCCAAAGTGGCTGAATAATATTTAGATCTGGTGACTGTGCAGGCCATGGGAGATGTTCAACTTCACTTTCATGTTCACCAAACCACTCTGTCACCAGTCTTTCTGAGTGCATTGGTGAATTATCATCCTGATACATGGCACCGCCTTCAGTTTACACTGTTCGAACCATTGGGTGCACATGATGCTCCAGAATGGTTCGGTAGTCCTTTGCAGTGACGCCCATCTAGCACAAGGGCCTAGGGAATGCCATGATATTGCAGCTCAAACCATCACTGATCCACCGCCATGTTTCACTCTGGGCATGCAACAGTCTGGGTGGTACGCTTTTTTAGGGCTTCTCTACACCGTAACTCTCTCGGATGTGGGAGAAGATTTTCACTGCTGGCATCAATGAAACCGATGATTGGCATTGGCACGAGTGACCAAAGGTTTGGCTATAGCCATATACGGTATATAAATAACAATATGTGTGTGTGTGTGTGTGTGTGTGTGTGTGTGTGTGTGTGTGTGTGTGTGTGTGTGTGTGTGTGTGCAGTATATAAAATATATTCATTATTACAACCAATATGAGTTTCCATGATCTGCCACATCTACTTTTGATTTATTTGGCTAACATGTTGAAAACATGTAAAGTGCCAGAGAAGGAACAGCTTGGGAGCATACAAACAAATAAAAACCTAAGAATTTACTCTTCTCAGAAACATTTTGATAAAACTGACACTGATACAATGTATTATTCTGTATATAAATGTAAAAGTGCAATTAATTCAATAGATCCTCTACCTTCATGTGATGCTATTTGTGATGCATGTACTGCACATCTGGGATTGAATATAATATATGAAACACTAGGAAAGCATATAAAAAAAAATAAAATAAAAACTCCTCTTCATTCCTAAAATATGCGTACTTCACTTTAGAATAAAACTCATAATTTATTCAGTGGCCTTTTCTAAGACATGGCAGTCAGTCGTGTACCTATTTGCCTTGCTGTTATATGCTGACAAAAGTACAAGACTGTTTGCCATGTCCATTTAAATTCTTCTGGGCATGCTGAGAAGACATTCATGTTCCTGAGTAAAAACCGGGCTAGGCTCAGGCTTTACCACTGTTTATCTGCAGAGACTATAAACCGCGGAGGCACAGATGAGATCTACATGCAGTGAAATTCAGAACCGGAGTTTGGCTGCATATTTTATTTTGATAATATACCAGAGCGAGTGGGACATCTATAGACATTTGATTTCCCTAATAACATGTTTAGCAAAGCACCTGGCAGAAGCACAATCGAGCAGAGGTGACTTCCATCATGTGTATTCATGCTCATTCATGTTCAAATAGCAGCTGTGCCATTTGCTCAAGGTTCCCCATAGCACTCATTTGGCTGCATTTTAAATTGTTAATTTCATGGGATGTGTCCTATTTTGGTAAACTACCCAGTCGGTGTTTTGTAGCATTGGTTTCATCTTCATCAGGGTTGTTTGATAATGCTTTATAGTCACTCACAGTAACATCTCCAGTCTCATGTATACGCATACTTTAAAAGTTTCCAATAAGCTTTTTGTAGCCTTTTAATGTTTTTGGCTTTTCCCGAGGTTGCAGGCTGGCATAGTCCGGTACTGTGTAGCTTTAAAAGATCCAGTCTGTAGTCCTGGAAAGAGAGAAGAGCATCTGACTGCCAAAACGCATTTTATACCCAGGCACAGAAGCATTTTCAGCAAACAACACATCTGATAACGTAGTCATCTTAAATAACACTTTGTCTCCTTAGTGATTGCTTAAAGTCGTTCCAAATTGCCTTTGAACCATCCATGTTGTGTTTTAATCTTTCATTACTGCAAGTTAATGTGAGCGAGAGCTCTTCTGCCAATGCACCAACATGCTCATGCTTCACCTCACTGCTTTGTTCACGGCTAACGTGAGCTACAAACAAACTGTAGTTTTGAACAAAAGGCAGATCAAGCGTACTACTTTGGTGTGTGGAACAAGGGATTGTACATCTTACAGAACCCACTAGCTTTCCATTTAATGATATTTAGGATTCAACCCCAGAAGAGTTAGCTATCTGAGGCTATTCTAAAGTGGGACACAAAGAGACATAAAGAAACAATTATAAGACTTTTCACCACCTCCACGGCTTATTCTCCTCATCTTTAGGCTGCATAGCAGCAATAAGAATTGAAAACTATATTCAACCCTTGTTTGGTTACCAGTGGTTATGTTGTTGACCTTTAGTTTAGTTGTTTTTCTGTTGCACTACATGCTGTAATTAACCAATCGGGAATGTCAGAGCAGTCAATTCATTAAATCAGGTTTCATAAAGGATGACAGACTGGCATGCCTTGGCTATAAAAATAAATATATATTAAAAAAAGTCAAGGGTTATTTCTGAATAGATACATTTATTCGTGTGGAATAGAGCCGTTGGTTGAGGAATGAAAAATGTTAGTCAGATAACACATGTAAGGTAGAAACACACACACACACACACACACAATAACTATGAATCAAAATGAACTTATGAAAAATTCATATGATTTCGAACAAGAGAAGGTGATGTGGTTGGATGCCATTTCTTACAGTGAAGTCGTGAAAAAAATACTAATGTTATCCACAGCCGTAACCTTAACCTTCATACAACCCGAGTCGAAATGGAGATAGTTATAAATTTGTAAGAGTGAGGCCATGCAACAGAACATCATAAACAATATTAAATCTATCAGCATGTTACAAGTTCATACACAGTGAAAAACGACAACAACAACAAAAATAAAACAGAAAACGAGTGCAGTTATCTATTTTTGCCATTAATATAAAAAAAAAAAATATATATATATATCCTTAGTACAATTTAATCATGATGCCATTAGTATGAGTTTTGTTATCTCTCTGTTTCATTTAAGTTTTTTAATTTAATGTTCACTTCAATTAATGCTGCATTCTTCTGAACATTTAATTTTCTAAAATGAAAGACACAGGAAACTAACGCAATTTTATCACCTATCTAAAATTACTGCCATGGTGCCTTAGGGGGAAGACAGAGCCTCTGCTCACTATGACCAGTAATAACTTTAAAAGTGCTGTTAAGAAGGCAGCTGTAGTTTAAAAGTGGGGAGATAGATGCGCCTTTCTCCATCCCTGACTGCCCTCACAGTTCAATTACAGTGCAGGTCAAATCTGGAATGAGTAGCGTGCCCTTTCATCTCAAAAAGTGTTTCACAGTTTGTTAAAGGCTTGCTGCAGAGTTGGAAGCGGATCAAGGTTTCACAACGAGATCATTGTCTTGCACCTGCTCTTCGAGCCTTGCACCTGCTGTTTGCCTTGAAAAAAGCTACTTTCTCCTCCTCCTCCTCCTCCTTCTTCTGCTTCTTCTTCTCCAAGTGGAGAGATAACCACCTCGAGCTGTGACTTTTCAGCTCGGATCTGTCATGTTTTTCCCCACACAGATGCCTCTTCTTTGCTTTTACATAGTAATATATGTGAAATATGCATAATGTTTAGAAATTGCTCCAGCCTGCTTGAGTGTGCTGTTCAACTGACAGTGATGGAACCAGTGCACGGTGCATGAAAATGGAATACAAATTGCTGACAAGATATTGGACAGAAGACATGTGGCTGAAACCTGCATGTGCCATCATACAGTTTTTATATTCATGCATTCATTTTTAGTAAGCAGAGAGAGTACAGCACGTGTATGGGACAACATCCATCCATCCATCCACTTAGGAGCCTCTGTAGTATCATTACCATTGTACAGTAGTACCTCAGCATAAAAAATGCCATGCCTCATGAATCGAAATTTTGCAAAAGAAAAAACAATTGCCACATGAGCAAACAAACCGAGCTGAACCGAACGCCGGCTAAGTTGCATGAACGCCTGGGAGCTGTTCAAAACTTGTTTGTGTCAATGGAAAGCCAAGCAAAGTGAATTTACATATTTTTTGTGTTTATTTTTGCATTTTATGCAAGATTTAGTAAAGATATAGCACCATGGGTCCCAAGAATGGTAGCAAGAAGAAAAGTGAGCCACTTTCAGTTTCGTATTTAAAGCAGCTCATGTCAAGAGGAATCATAAATTGAGTGAAAGTGAGGCTTAATGTCTATTTATTTCATATTTTACGTCATTTACATGTCTTTTCTAAATGGTTTGATAGTTTTTATATGCAAAAATATGATTATAGTGATGCAAATTGGTAATATCGGTAATATTTTTGGGTGGCTGGTCTAAAAAAATTTTTTTTGTGGGAAAATGTGTTCGCAATATGAAATTTCGCCTTGAGAACTCGCCTCCGGAACGGATTAAATTCGTATGCCGAGGTAACCGTGCGTTTATTCCCATTTTCTCCGACAGTGGTAGGACCTCTGGTTAACATTTACACACTTTGGGAACTAATCAATTAGCCTAATCAGCATGTCTTTGAACTGTGGGAAGAAACCGGAGTACCCGAAGGAAACCAACCAAGCACGGGGAGGACATGCCATCTCCATGCACACAGACCCAGAGGCGGGAATCGAACCTTGCTCCTGGAGGTGTGAGGCGACAGTGCTACAGTGCACATAAGTCTGGAGTCCAGCAGTCCATCATACCCTAAGGCACACAAACAGGGGAAATTTAGATGCGACAATCCATCTATTAAACCGTTATTAAATTCATTTGAAATAAATGCACTTCGTACACGGCTGCAGGCTGGAATTAATGCACGATGATTACGGTGAAATAGTGGTGCAATCAGGCCTATTTTGCTCAGGCACATCCTCTGCGTCCTCACTGCACCGACACAAGCGCGTTCAAATGGCTGCGCCTGGAGAGACTGACTGACTAACCGGGTGTGTGTGTCTGTTTGTGTATGTGTGTGTGTGTGTGTGTGAGGAGGCTGATGCTGCTCCGGTATTTCAGCATCTCTCTCTCATCTCTCTCTCTCTCTCACTCTGTGTGTCTCCGAGTTTAATCTCGACTGCGACTAAAGACCTCGTTCAGATCCGTGTTTAATGTAATCTCGGTTCGGAGTGGAGTGCGGAAGCCCAGCGCGTTTGCTCTCTCTCTCTCTCTCTCTCTCTCTCGCGCGCGCGCGCTCTCTCTTCTCCTCCCGTGATGGTAAAAATGGCTCCGCGCTCGCGTGCTCTCGCCGCCGTCCTCTTCCTCTCGGTTCTCTGCTCGGTTTCGCGCGCGCTGAACGCCGACGACGACCCGTCGCAGGACGCCGAGTGCAAGACGAAAAGCGTGACGGTGTCGGCGCTGCCGTTCCTCCGCGAGAACGACCTGAGCATCATGCACAGCCCGTCGGCCTCCGAGCCCAAGCTGCTGTTCTCCGTGCGCAACGACTTCCCCGGAGACGTCGCCGTAGTGGACGACCTGGAAAACACCGAGCTGCCCTTCTTTGTTCTCGGTAACTTTGTTGTTGTTTTCGTTTTTTTTTTCTTCTTCTTCTTCTTTTTTCTAACTGATTGATCTTTTCCTCCCTGGATACAGAATTACAATCAGGCCTTTGATGTGTTTTGTTTTCTAGATGGAGCCAGGTTGTAGCTAAATAACAGTAGCATCTCACCCTCAGGCCTGGCTCATACACTCTCTCTCACACACACACACACACACACACACACACACACACTACTACTGTCAACACTGCGTGTGTGTTAATATGTAAAGTGCGTTAATCTAATACTGACTTGTCGGTGTGCTCAGGTTCTCAGTGTTGTTGCAGAGACTCAGCTCTGACTTTGCCCTGTGCTGTTATTTATTTTGCAAAAACAAACAAACAATGTGTGTTTGAGCACAGACTGCAGTGCTCATACTGTACACACTTATTCATAACAATGTGTTTTTCTGCTTATTAAGATTCCACATACATAGTAAAAGAAAACATTGCAAACAAACTAACAAGCAGGCGTTTTTTTTTTTTTTTTTTTTTTTAAAAGGTGCTAATGCACACTTATTTAAACAAAGTATTGGTGATGATTTTATTTTTGTACGTTATACTTATAATACAGAAAATCTGCGTTCCAAAAAGCTACTTCTGAAGTTTATGCAACATGGAAGTGATCAATCCTGCTTCCCTAAAAATTTCAAGTTGCTAACTTCAGATTATTTTATATGTGCCCCCAAAATAGCCATTTTTCAGCATAATACTATCTTGCTTCAAACCATAATAATTAAAATGCAAATTATTCATTTAGTATTGGTACTAAAATTGGTGTAAGTTTCTAGAAGCATATGACATGTAAAAACTGTTAAAGGATAAAATAAAAGGATAAATAAAAGGATTCTGTGCAAAATTAAGGATTTTTTTTTAATCTGTCGTCTTTGTAACCATGTCAAATTCATTTTGCAATATCTTAACATTTTTGAACTTTCAGGTTTATGTGTTTTTATTTGAAATCTAAATTGACCAATTTTCATCTGAATGACATTCAAGATCATTAAACGAATTAAGTTAAAAAAAAAGTTGGACACTACATAAAAGGGCAAATTCTTTTTATCTGATAAAAATATAAATGTGTATGCAAATTTACAAAAAAATGAAGCACGGGTCAGGCGATAAGAGGCATTAAGTATTAGGATAAAATGGTGTTATATGCTCCTATCTGAAAATGTACTTTTTTTTAGCACCAATACCATGTTTTGGCTAAACGCAAGCAAACAACAAGCAAACAAACAAACAAACAAACAAACAAACAGACATGCACATAACTTTGAATAAAAACTGTGACACACTTATTCATAACAGTGTGTTTTCTACTTATTACGATTTAGCACTCTGACCGGTGAGGGTGTTTCCTTATTACAGAAAAGTCAAGAAAAATGTGCAAACAAACGAGCAAATAATCAAACAATTTGCAGTGCTGGTTTCAAGCCCAGATAAAATGGGAGTGTTACATCAGGAAGGGCATCCAACATAAAACCTGTGCCAAGTTGTGTGCGGACCGGATAGTCCGCTGAGGCGACCCAGAGACATGAGTAGCCGAAAGGCTAACAACAGCAATATTCTGGTAGTGATGTTGTTTTATATACTGTATACACAAGGAGCATTCACATCAGACTGTGAGTTGTGAAAGTCATAGTACAAACACCTTTATTTCTCTATATAATCCCTTGCTACACTAATGACCTTATCCCAGTGTTTCACTAGTGCTTGGATACCATTAAAAGTAGAATGTTTTCTTCTTTAATGGCCCAAACTTGTGGAAATGGCTTAGGGAGGTTAGGACTGTACAGGGGATCTGGCTATACCACAAGAACAGCCAAATTCCTGTAATGTGCAAATAGTGTTCGTAAATGATTGTACAGTTCCCACAGATAGATGAGTCTCTTCCTCTTTTTCATCGATCTTTAAGGTTCAGACGTTCTACTCACTAAATGTTCACTGGTTTCTGAGCCACCTTGACCGGGATCATCATTCACAGGTGTACGGCCTTGTTTTAAACGTTTACACCATTTAAATGTGTTACTGTGGCCAAGAGTCTCATCACCATACTGCGCTTGAAGTCTTCTGTAAATGTTGATCGATTTTATGCCTTCATCCACCAGAAGTTTTATCAGTTTGACTTGGACATGCCTCCTGTGTGTGTGTATATATGTATACATACACACACAGAAGATTTTTTACAAATCATGGTGTATGTAATCAAGGATATTACATACCTCTCACCATAATGCTGATCTGTACTGTATATATCTGTGCTTCCAAATCATCTGGCTTTCGTTGTTGTTGTTTTATTTTATTTGCTACAGTGATACCAGGATAAAACGTGGTGTTAAAAAATGATAAATTTACACTTGTTAATCATCACTTATAAGTGGCGAAATTTTCCTTGATTTAGAAATCATACCACTTATTACATCTAGCGCCCATAAAATATCAGCCAAGGCCTTGTCCTAATTCACTTGAAAGGCATTTAAGAGCACATCGTGGGGAAAGTTGCTGTTGACTGTAATTGAAGTTCAGAAGTGGATGGATTGAGGATTGAGTTGGCCACTGTCCATGGTGCTGATATTTCACTTTGGTATTTCTGTCTGACTTGATCGTGCTGCTATGATGCTCCTAACATGAGTGCATGGAGCTGATGGGTCAAGTCATGTATTTCTGACCTTTTTGTCCTCTTCCAGATTGATCAGTCAGTGGAGTCTTCCTCTACCATACATTATTGCTCAAGTGAGAGTTTCTTTGACTTGACTACTTGACTTGACTTTAAATTAATTTATTATTTAGCTTAATATCACAGGCTCGGAAATCTACCCTTAGTTAGAACATATTTCCCAAGAGCATGTCTGACTATGGCTCAGGTTTCAAGAGTTCTTATAGCATCAAACTTACACATTTAATTGCATAAAGAACATAAAACTCAACTTCCCATTAGTAATAAATATACCGACATACTGAGTGGAAAGCTACTGCTACAAGGAGTTCTGCTTCAAAGACAAGAACGAGATATGATTAGCACACATGGCTACAGTAGCTCCTGTCTCCCTGCTGTTTGCCATGTCTTTGAAAAGCTCTTTTGCTTACAGTCTAGCAGTCACACGCACTCTCAAGAAAAAAAGCATTCACATACCTCATGTATGCAAGCAATCGTTGATTAAATGTATACAGTCATAAAAGTAAAATTAATAATAATTCACACCAAATTCTGAACATTGCACAGACATAATCCTGTCTTGCAGTTTGAGTTTTCATGTTGATAATTGAATGAAGTTGCATTACAAAACATTGAATAGGTCTTAACAAGAGGAACAAAAAAAAGTGTGCTTTTCAGTTATGGAAAGACCTGGGAGAGCCAGTGCACTTGGAAAACTGATGCCATGCTTACTTTACTTAATAAACTACTTGAAACATCCTAGGAAAAAAAATCAGTTTGTCCTTCCCAAGCTTGTGTTTTCAAGGTAGTTTTCGGATTGACTGAGACCCTTTTCAGGATAAAGAGGATGCTGAAAACTAATGGATGAATGAATGAATGATATTACTTATTACAGTATATTAAGAGAGTAGTCATACTAGGTTATTCTATAATGCTTCAGGTTGTGCTTGTATTATTCACTATTCGGTTAGAGAGCTACTGAAACCTGAATGTGTAATTACCAGCGTAACTGCAGTATTACTTTCAGCCGTAACAGAAACTCACCCATAATTGTGTGCAACAGTTTCTTCTGTAACTGAAACTTGCAACTTTTCAAACAGTGTTTAAAATAAAAAAATGTACGACACTAGGAACAACGATGCAAACGGTCAACAACGAGTGATTTATTCTTTGTGTACGTACAAAATTCAAGTTACAGAGGCAGACTCACATAAACACAGTGGGCCAGTTGATCCTACACTGGCTTGCATCAGCCAAGGCATACAGTCCTCTAGACACCTCCTAACTCCACCCCTATAGCAGACATAACTGGATGGAGACACAGTGTGATAGCAGCAGCTACGGGCTGTCTGGGGACGAGCCCGGCTTGAGGCCATTAAGTGTGAAGTAATTAATTTTTCCACAGTGAGGTCATGCACAAACACCTGTCAAACTGCAACCACCAGGTTCGGGCGACCAGGCCGAAACTCAGACTTCCTCACAATAAATAGCAGAGCTATGGGAAAAAAAATCCATTCAGTTACATATCGCAATTTTTTTAGTATTCTAATATCACCAATCTGACTCCCAAAACAATTTTTTAAAGCAAATGTTTACTTTATATTGGTTTGCATTTGAAGTGGTAAAATGTTACTGTTCCTCTGTAGTCCTATAGCTGGAGCACTCACACAGCACAACATCCTACACGTTTTTTTTCGGGAATTTTATACCTTGGCATACAAACGCCCCACCTCGTGAATTCTGACCTTAAAAACATATGCATATGAGTGACTGGGCCGAGCCGAGCGTCAGCTTGTGCCTACGTTGCGCGTCTGTGTGATTTGCGCTTACATTGCGCATACTATAAGTTTCGTGCACATCCAGGAACCTTTCAAAACTTGTTTGCGTCTGTGCGGCATGTTTGTGTCAGTTTCGCACATGAATGTAACCCAAGTGAAGGGAGT
This sequence comes from Clarias fuscus, assembly GCA_030347435.1. Classification (NCBI taxonomy): domain Eukaryota; kingdom Metazoa; phylum Chordata; class Actinopteri; order Siluriformes; family Clariidae; genus Clarias; species Clarias fuscus. Next base: position 9,172,112 of record CM059205.1, on the reverse strand, counting down.
TTATATATCCTTTTGTGTGTTTTTTTTTTTTTTTTTTTTTTGCATTTTATGCAAGATTTAGTGAAGACACCATGGGATCCGAGAATGTTATCATGACCGGTAGCGAGTAGAAAAGGGAGCCATTATCAGTTTTGTTTTTAAAGCAACGGTGTCAAGAGGTGTCATAAATTTAGGTTGAGTGAGGTTTAATGGCTATTTATTTTATATTTTACTTAATTTACATGTTTTTTCTAAATGTTTTGAATATATATACTGTTGGAAATTTGTAATATTGGCAATATTTTTGGGTGGCTGAAACGGATTATCTGCAGTCATATTATTTCATTGTGGGAAAATGTTTTGCAATACAAATTCTCAGCTTAAGACCTCGCTCTGGAACGGATTAAATTCGTATGCTGAATTACAGCTGCATTTAAATGATTGAATTGCAGTACAAATCGAATCTGCACCTGATATCGTATTGGGTGGTCCCTGGTGATTCCCATCACTAGAAATTAGACTGAATGTGGCCTCCGAGTGGCGCAGTGGTAAAGTGCTCGCCCTATCATCCGGAGATCGTTAGTTCGATTCCCGGGTGATGCTGTAACCTCTCGCAGCCGGAGGTCTAGAGAGAGCTGATTGGCCGAGCTCTCTCAGAGGGGAGGGATGAGAGGTACTTAGTGCTCCCACATTAATCATGGCTCTACAGCCAATCGGGGCGTCTGTGAGCGAGCAGTTCGAAAAGATGCGGTCGGCTGGCGTCACGTGGTTCGGAGGAAACACGTGATGGTCTTCGGCCGTCCCAGCTGAGTGGTAGTAGTAGCCTTAATGTGGGAGCCCCCTAGTGACGGGGAGGAATTGGACACGACTAAATTAGGGAGAAAATCGAGGGAAAATCCCCCCCCCCCCCCTCCAAAAAAAGAAATTAGACTGAATAACATGAACAAGTTGTGATTATAGCCGAAATCAAAACTGGTTGAACGCCCTCCCAGCTGTCAACCAGTATAATCATGTCAGAATTTCTGTCTGATCCCATTCTACTTTTTACATTCTACATTCTACATAACAAAAATGACAAGTTCAGACAAGTTGTGTCTTCAGCATCACATTTTTACAGCATAAAAAAAATATGTCCGGAGAGTACTTTGAAAAATGTCACATCCGATCTGTTAATGTTACATCATGTATCACTCTGATAAGCAGTGCTCAGGATCAGCCTCGCGTCGATTTTTAACTATCTAGTACCTCATAGACACAGGAAGAACATGCACAGGGTGTAAGAGCGGCTCGATAATACTGTCTGCTCTCATATATGGGATTGTTAACTACAGATGGTACTGAGATTTGACCCTGCACAGCTAGTCCATGCGTACCGTGCCACAAATAAGAATTACCCGTGGAGTATATACTGTCATATACGTGTAGCCAAAGGTTTGTAGAAGTTTGGAATGTGCTTGCTAGCACTGCTCTCCTGGTGACAAAGGTGGTGACAGCTGTGTTGGGTCTGGCGGTTGGTTTCACTTGGCTGTGACAAGTTTGTCATTTTGAGATGCGGCAAGGAAGGGCTGTCTGAACAGGTCCCAAACAGGAAATATAGAACGATAGTAGCTTCTACTCACTCTTGCTGAAAAGGGGAGAAACAGACAAATACACCCAGGAGTCTGGGGACAGCAGTGTGTGTGTTTGTTGTGTTGTCGCTGCTGTGGGATGATGTTGCAAAGTTGCTGTGGTGAGCTTGTCTTGGAGAAATTCACAGGCAGTGTGTTACAGCTTTATCCATCATTTCTTTTTTGCAGTGTTTGTGGCTGGTGTGGAATGGATGACAAATAGATACTTTTTAAATATCTGTATGCCAAAATAGTAGGAACATTGTACTATTTGTAGTGGAGAGACTTGTTCACAACGACTACATATGACAGTTTTTACGTTTTATTTTATCTCAGCTAGGTTAAATGGTGATAGGGGTTAAGAGGTGTTGTTTGTAAAAAGTTCCTCAGAATCAGTTTCTTTTAAATATCATAGCAGCTTATCAAACATTTATAAAGTTTGTTTGTCCTTAGATATTATCGTAAATCTGTACCACGATTATACAATTTTCCAGATTCAACATGAATTTTTTTCAGGTTTGCTTACAATTCTGAACAAATTTTGCGAATAATTTGCTCCCCCTACAAAGGATGCTGTGCTGCCTGTCACTATTTGAATAGTTGAGAGTGCACCACCTGTAGGATGATAGAGGCAGTGCAACATTTTAACGAGTTTTTTACCACACAAAATAAAAATAAATCACGATATGCAACTGAATCGATTTTCCCCCTATCTCTAGACTTTAGTAACACTTTCTGTCTTGGTCGGGGTGAACTCAAGGAGCGCTGGGTATGAGGTACTCCAGTCCACCAAAGGGCACCATGCACACTCCTTCAAACCTAGGGGCCATTTAGGGCAGCTTATCCCCCCCACTGCCATGTCATTATGTGGTGGGTGGAAGCTGAAGAATCTAGCTCTGGTGCTTCGAGATGGCGAACACACCACCAAATTGAATTTCTGTTGTGCTGCAGCTTTCTGATATGATGTTAATTTTGAAGCAGATACGGTGAAAATCATATAAAAGTCATAGAACCACCCACATACACTGAGCTGATAGACCTGATTTGTTGTTACGATTGAAAACCGAGTCTGATGTTACATAGAATACACCGAAGATTGACTGGAAATTGAGGAGGCGCTATACCATCAGGTTTTTAATGAAAATCTACACAAGGGACCCATATACAGTCTGATACAAGCACATTCACTGATATTGGAATGAATGAAAAATGCATGTTTATAATTAGATACCCAGCATCTCAAAAGGATCAGTGCATTTATAGTATTGTTGGGATGGGACTGCGTTTTTCAGTATCACTCTGCCTTAGTATGTACAGTATTGTGTAAACACTTGAATAGCATCAAATGTTAATTACAAAAATCTAATATGATGGAAATGGTGACTTCCGTGGATCACTGTGCACTTGTGAGGATACGTTAAATGTGTTGCTCTTTTGGTCTCGTCACGTTACTTGTGCTCTCTTTAAGTGTTAATAGGAATGCTAGAATGATAAATGCATTGTGAACTAGAACACGGACTTCGCAGGAAAACAAGCATCAAAGTCAGATCAGATTTGCATTTAATGAAGTTTCACATTCATAATTACTAGTGCATTTGATCTGACTCCGCTGTGGACGTGTCTGTCCTCGGTAATGGTGAGCATGACCACATATTCATGCCATCACACACCTCAAGCACTCAATCCTTTTAAACAATGGATGTCATTTTAGCAAAAATATGCTTGGATTTTGCTTTAAAGGATGGCAAGCAGTTAGATAGATATTTGTATTTGTTGAAGTCCAGAAGAAGGAAGAAAGCTAGGCACCTCGCTTTAGCTGGTTAAACAGCTATTTCTAGCACTGCTACAGTATGTGCCGACTGACATCATTGAGAGCCCCTTGCAAAAATGTGTCTGTTTCATTCATTTTTTATTTAATTTTTTTATCTTTAAGCATTTCACTTCATATCATACTGTATACGACCATGTATGGGACAAATAAAATTTGAATTTGGATTTTGATTTGATCCGATCTAAAAAAAAAAATAAATAAAAAAATGTGAACGTAGCCGTATTTTCCTGATGCAAGCTGTATTGTTGGAGAATTCAGTATACAACCTTGCAGAAGTGGCTGAATAAAAAAATAAATAAAATAAAAATCAAACTTGCCCATGTAGCCAGTGGATGAAGCCCGAGCATTTAGCACAACAGTCAATTTCAATAGACACTGAATTGCGGACCCACTTGAAGGAATTACATCAAAGCTGCAGAAAACAAGCTGTGGAGGGACGGTGATTTAGAGAGAAGGCTGAAAGCAAAAGTGAAGACTAAGGTGGGTCATCTTCTCTTGATGTTGTTGCAGAGAAAAGTAATTTAACCACACAATATTAATCACGAATTGTGGTACCCAAACGCTAAGGTTGAATTTTCAATATTATACATGTAGGGAACAATTTCTGTCTGCTGACTTAAAACTGTGTGCTACTGAGACACTACCGAGCAGATGCAACCTGCTGTAGGATGGGAGCACATGGACAAGCTGTCCAATTAAGTGAGTTATGTTTCCTTTAGCCATACTGTAGGATGAACCTGTATGGGAGCATTGTGTCTTGCGGGAAACTGTAAACATGCGTATGTATTGGAGCATTGTACTGTATCTTGTTAGAAGCAGAACACACATATATGGGAGTATTGTGTTGGTGGGAGCAGGATGTTGAAGAATTGTCATGTAAACATATATACTGTAAGCGTGCTTCTTCGAAGAGTTGGGAGCTTTTTCCTCTGAAGAGAAACTGCTCGGCTTCATTCTGAAAAGAATAAAGTCTATTGGCCTCAACACCCCTGGTCTCTAAAGTGATCTTTGCATCTTCCCGGACCTACTGTAGGTACAACACACGTGGTGCTGTCCTATTTTACTATATGTACAAAGTCTCTAAATACTAGCAGTTTTTTTCTATGATTTAGAGTTCACCATGAAATTATTATTAACCATCAAGCCGTGAAGATTTAATAGTCAGTTAAGTTAGCCTTTGCTGCCATTTCCCAGTGTAAAAAAGAAATTAAAAGACCCAAGTACATATCAAAAGCTGCAATTAGGGTTGCTGTCCTTTATATTACGGCTTTGGTTTTGTATTGAGAAACAATGAGATTTGTCTTGTATTTCTGTAGGCGTTTTATACATATACCAAGTCTGCACAAGTGAATCATTGTTTAACAGAAAATAGCTGAAAAAGCTTAGACTCTTCGGAATGAGGAAGAGATTGATAGGCATTGTGTGAGATCGCATGTCAATGTCCTTGTTGCCCTGGCTACTGAGACGTTCGTATTGTTCTTAAAAAACGCTTTTACAACACCATGAAACACAAGAACCTGTTGAAGTGAGTCTCGGTGTAAGGTGGGCTACTTTTCTAAACATGAAAATGATTGACTGATAAAAAAAAAAAAAGAGTCATGACATAAATAGGCTTCTAGGCTGACAGCAGTTCTATTAAACTAGCTAACATTAGCCTCTATTACGCTAGCTAACGATACATGGCAAAGTTTGCGTTCAGCATACGAACGCCCTTGCCTGATGAATTTTCGACTTAAGAACTGAAATTTTCCAAGCAATTTGCCTCGGCTTATGAACCTTTTTTGGCATACGAGCGCACAAACCGAGCCGAATGCATGAGTCACGCATGCGTCCGGGAGCCGCTCAAAACTTGTTTGCGTCAGTGGAAAGCCAAGTGAAGTGAGTTTACATATTTTTTGTGGGTCATTTTTGCATTTTTCGCAAGATTTAGCGAAGACATACCACCATGGCTCCCAAGAATGTTTAGCAAGGACGATAGCAAGACGAACAGGGAGCCGCTTTCAGTTTTGTTTTTAAAGCAGCCGGTGCTAAGAGGAATCACAAGTTACAGTACGGTTAATGTCTTTTCTAATTGTTTTGATTGTTTTTATATGCAAAAATATGAATACATTGTTGGTAATATTGGTTATATTTCTGGGTAATATTTCTGCCTGCATTTGTATTATTTTCTATGGAAAAATGTGTTTCGCAATACGAATTCTTGCCATAAGAATTCGTCTCTGGATCGGATTTAATTTGTATGCAAACTTGCTACTGTATATAGTATAAACCAGTAGCCATGTTTCCTGAACAATCAGCAATCATCAGGCTAACTGTTACAGTATATTAAGTTGTATAACTTCATAGTCAGTTGAAGTTTAGCGAGAGTTAGAGGATTGCTTTTTTTTCAGTTGGCCTTATAACACTATTGATGTGTTCATGTGTGTGTGAGAATAGGTTTCAAAACTTCCTCATCTTTACACTGAGCCTGAACGTTTCAGAATATTGAAGGACAAAATAGAAGTCTGTCTTTCTGTACAACATTGCAGGGCGAAGTTTGTCTGATGCTCAAATGAAGCATAAGCTGTCCCACTTAGGTAATCTCAGTCTGTATCTTTCAAAGTTACGGTCTATTTAAGAGAATGTTTTGCTTTTTGGTTTCTCAGGATAGTAGTTCCTGGCTGGGAAATATTTTAGTAGTCACTGTAGTACGGGGTGATCTTCACAGTTAATTCAGGTTAATGTATTGCAAAAAAAAATCTTGCACAAAAAAAACAAAACACAAAAAATATGTAAACTCATTTCATTTGGCTCATCACTGACGCAAACGAGTTTTGAACGGCTCCCAGACGTACTGTATGTGTACCTTAGCATTACGCATTCAGCTCGGCTCGGTCCGTTCGCTCATATGCCTGAAAATGCTTTGTATGCCGAGGCAAATTTCACTTCATGGGCGAACATTTTTAAGGCAGGGTGGTTGTAAGCCAAGGTACTACTGTATTAAATTAAAGGTTTCACCACCAACAACAATCAGCAGTTATTTTAAGACATGAAGGTCAGCAGTTCTGGAACAGGACACACAATCTAATATTTTGTTAGACTGCCTTTTGCTTTGATTACGGGACGCATTTGCCATGGCATCGTTTCTACAAGCTTATGCAAAGTCACAGAGGCACTGTGTCACTGAATCGTCCTTGTTGTTCTAATTACGGCTAAGGTGAGCTGCAAAGCTAAACAGCTTCTAGCAAAAGACTGAATACTGAATCCCTATCTAACCCTTGATCAAGGGCACTACTCGGTGTGTGGAACAAGGGATGCACATCCTGGCGCACTAGCTTTCCATTTAATGTTATTTGCAAATTATCCCCGGTACTTGGAAGTTAATGTAACGTAGCTGATATTCTGAAGTGGAAATATACTTTTTGGTCTTCTCTTTATTTGGCATTTGGTAGGCTATAGTCATCACCGTCATGCCTACTGTATGTCTGCATCACAGCTGTGCTGATGTTCTGCAAAATAGCGCTTCCTCTCGTTTCATGTTGCTTAAGTAAACCGAGCATTCACGGTTCATCTGCACCTGTGGGCACCAAAGGCTAGCCTGTCTTTTCTGACTCCAAGGAAAAGCAAATGTACTCAGTGCATCACAGCCTGCTGCATATGGAGCTTAGCAGGCAAAGAGTTCAAGGTTGTTGATCCGGCCTCCAAATTCCCCCGATCTCAATCTGATCAAGCATTCACGGGATGCACCGCACAAACAAGTCCGATCCATGGAGGCCCCACCCCAACAACCCACAGTACCCACAGGATTCGCTGCTATCGTCCCAGTGCCAGACATTTACTCTATCATTATTTACTCTATCGCTGGTGCAGAAAGACTGTAGATGCAGACATTACTCTGGGGCAGGAATGTGGAAAGCAGTTTGATGTTCATTGTAGAATTCCTGTGTAATGTTGTGTTACTCACAGCAGCAGTAATGGCTACGTGGAAACATGCCCCGATTTGGAATCTCTTTTTTTTAAATTTATGTACAGTAGTGTGCAATGGAATTTTAATGGCTAAGAAAGACCAAATGCTAACTCATACAGCCATGCTTGTTTTGGTTGTTTTATTGCCCCAGGTGTTTGCACTTCCTCTTCTGCTTTGTGTAGCCATGTTCTGCTGTTATTAATGCAGTTTACAGAGCAGCCACAAGAACGTGAACAAGCTCTTTTTAATTAGGTACATTAGTGTAATTGGTTCAGCAATTCTCTCTCTCTCTCTCTCTCTCTCTCTCTCTCTCTCTCTCTCACACACACACACATGCAGTCATTAAATATCAAACCTGTTCAAACCCAGGGTAGAGGCTTCATTGTAGGTCATTACCTCATCAAATCAGTTTTACACAAACTACAGACTTTCCCACTTTCCCAACATGGGTACTAAGGAACATTACGCATGAAACACGCCTTCCTGTATATTTTATGCATGCAAACAGTTGTTGTCTATTTTTTTTTTTTTTTTACAGCTGTTTAATTTTTGTCACAAAACAAAGTTGTTAAACCATGAGCTTAATGGAGTGGATCTATCGTTCTTCTCCCTTTTTCTCTTTCTTGGCGTTCAGGATCACTAGGTTAGGTTTACGGGACTGCGGCGTTGGAGTAGTGAAAGAATCACAAAGAGAGGCTGTGTGGCAGTCAGCGGTTACCATAGCAACAGGAGCCGGTGCTTAGATGAGGCCTAGAAGAGAAATGACGTTATGCATTCCGTCTCAGGAGAAGTGCAATATGTGTAGAAAATCAGATGCAGATGCAGTGCTGGCTGCAGTGGTGGGCTTCACAACCGCCGCGTGTCCCTGCTGACTCGCGCGCTTTACATATTCTTATTGCGGGTGCCTTAAATTCCCCCGCCAACATTCGCCGTTTGATAAAAGATTGAAAATGTTATTTTTCTTGCAAATCCCGTGTGAATGCCCTCATAGGCTAGTCACCAAATGTATTCTGCCTTTTGCTAATGAAACGTAGCCGCATAAACCCTGATGTGGAACGAGCTTCCAGGGGCTGGGATTATGCCTACGGATGCATTTTTTGTTTAGTTTTTTTTTTGCAAATTTTTTGCTTTTTGCTACAGCATGTCGATACGGCTTTGTGATGCTTGTAGTTCTTGTGTATGTGCTGTGTAACATTAAATCTCAGTAAGGGAAATAGACTGCCACGATCAACATTATTATTCCATAATGGAAGCAGCTTGATAACACTAGCTTAATAGTGTAATGAGGCCCATTATGTTTAGCTTTAAGGCAACGTGTTTGCACAGGCTTCTGATTAAATACCTTATTGTACTTTGGAACTTTTATTGCATAGACTTTTCAAAGTATACTGCCCACGGTAACCGCAAACTTTATCTGACTCCATTTAAAAAAAAAAAGAAAAGAAAAAAGGTTTGTATGCAACTGATTTGTATCTCTATTTTATAATGAATATCAATTATCTGCCACTTGCACTCATTCTGCACCTATATGATTGTACCACACTATGCTATATCAAGAAGATCAATATGTAAAACGTAAAAAATATGCATTGATTAATTTATTAAGCTGAATATGAACATGCATTGTTCATAGGAACATTTGCATAAGAGATTGAATGTTCATGAAAAAGTTTTACTCAAAAGTTGCCTCTGAGTGTGTGTAAATACAGTATGTACTTTTAAGTAATGGAAACTTGATTCACTTTAAATCATGTAACGTCCATGGATTACTGCCTTATCGGATATGGAATGTACTGTCAGGAGTCAAACTGAATTATTATTATGTTTACAGCTGATGTGCAAACGGGTCCCATCTGCTCTGCAGCCATAGTTCCTTTCATATATTCTTCTGAACTTTCCCCTCAACTTGCAGCACCGACTAATCAACATTTTCACACTATCCAGAGTTCACCGCAGAGCCACACAGCATGCATGAGCTCGCGTCTCACTGCACGTGACATAACGCTCACAAATTCTACTTCTTTTTAAACAAGTCAATATAAGTCTTAGAGGTCTGTAAATGTCTCTGTTCATTTGCCAGCAGAAATACAGCCCACATCTTGCATTCTGGTGTGCTTCATTTAATTTTTGTTTCATTATAGGGCATTTCACACACATTTTCAGGCTTTTCCAACTTGATGGAAAATAAGTAGGAATCGATTGCAAACTTTTCATTCACTTTTTATTCCCTTCACCATTTTACTCACGTCATCAGTGTTCAGTGATATAGAAGGTAAAACACAGCTAAGAGCTGAAGAAGGCTAGCTGCTGGAGGTTAACTGCTAACCTACTTATCTTTAGCTTTTAAGAAACAGAGCTGTAGCCTCATACTAGGCGATTTATGAAATCTTTCTCAATGCAGGTAAAAATTGAGGCGACTATTGCGAGATAACACTCACATATCCGCCCACGGCACATCACTTGCTAAATATTTTAAAAATAATAATAATAAAATTGTCTTAAAAACGGTCCTCTGGTCCAGATCACTATGTATTTTACAGCATTTGGCAGACACCCATATCCAGAGTGACTTACAGTGTACTTGTTATCTCATTATACTTCTGAGCAGTTTAAGTGCTTTGATCACGGGCCCAACATTGGCAACTTGGCGGTTGTGGGGTTTTAAACTTGTGACCTTCTGAACTGTAGTCAAATGCCTTAAACACTGAGCCACCCCAGACCCCTTCGACAAACGAAGTGGATGTCCCAGATTTGCTATGCAGTTAACTTGTGTGAGTGATGTACATTTCCTTTCTAAATAGAGCAAACTGTTTGGTTGCTGTTTTAGATTTAACACATGTATATGTCTGTATGTTTCTTTAATGTAAAGCTAATACTTGTTTTCTTTTAATTATTGCACTGAAATTCATCAAAAAAAATCACATTTCGATTATTTTGACAACTTTTGCAATTGCCATATAACTGTAACACAAGGCTGAATTCCAAATTGCTTTCCAAACCTTTACCAAGGGCACTACTTAGTGTGTGGAACAAGGGATTGTGCTCTCTATTCATCTAATGCTATTTGGGATACACGAAAAATAAGAGGTATTATATAATGGTCAATGCGCCACCTGGCGGGATTATACAGCATTGAAACCATCTTATTAGAAAGCAGATGGGGGCGTTTATGGGGCGGGGCATCGTTAACTGCGTCATCGCGGGGGATCACGTTCCATGCACGGACAATGCGAGGAATTGTGACGGATAGTGCAAGGCCCTTTCATGGAACAGCCGGCTGTTTGAAATGGCTTCATCTGTATATGTAACTGTTATACGTACCATTTTATGTTCAGACGTATTTTTCTAATATAACGGCACAAATGAGTTGACTTCTGTTGCCATGGCACGTTATAATATCATGAAAAACATGCTCCCTATTTAGTTTTGCTGAAAAAGAGGAGGTTCACTGGGTTGTGTTTTATTTTCTTTCCCCTGATCTATGACTTGGTTACAGAGATTCCTACACAGTTCCTTGGACTCCATGGCTTGTTTGTTTTGTCCTGACAATGCGGTGTAAATTGGTGGCCCTTATAGACGTTGGTGTGTGCCTGGCCAAACAGTCAGCTTGTGCAGAATGTGAGCTTGACCCCCTGTCTATTAGGGACAGGGCTCACCAGGAACCACCCGATATAATGTTTGGCTATACCTAATGTATGTGCTGACTTGATTTGAATTACGATTCTATATTCATTTTGTTATAATTCTGAACAAATTATTTACTCCTACCACACGTGATGCTGCGCTGCTGGTCAGTGTGTGAATAGTTTAAGCACACCACCTATAGAATTATGAGAAACGGCAACATTTTACTACCTCAAATGCTGGTTTGACGATACATGAATTGGAACACACAAAAATCCAGATACGTAACTAAATATATTTTTTCCCCTATCTCTGTCGTTCATAGCATCTAGTAGACACCATCTTATCCATGAACAATATGACGCATTTGTATAATTTGCTATCAAAAGTACACACTCATACTACTTCACTAGGTCAGGGACGAAGAATAAAAATTATAATGATTATAGAAAAAGAAAATTCAACTATATAAGCAGAGAGCTGATGGGTCTGTTGACCCGTAGTCACAAAGCCATGAACAAATACCTCAGCTTATTGAGCTTGTATGGGTATGGTGGTTTAAAGGTCAGTGTGGGTTATTATATTTTTTTGTATACAGATAGTGAAAGCTGGTGTTATTAAGTCCTGTTTGCAATGCATCTCATTTTTAGTAGTCATTTTGTGGTTCTAGCACTCTGTGCACTTTTGTGAAGTTTTGTGGCCTCAAATAAACTGCAAATAAACTTGACATAAAATGTGCCAAGAACGTGCTTTACACTTTATGATAAATCAACACACAGTCAAATATGATCATTAGTATTGGGTACCAAAACCCGGTGCCCTCTGGTTCTCTGAAACGGACATAAGAGCATCATCACAGAAGGTGGACACAGTTATTACCTTGCTCTGACAGCAGCTGATAGCATTGGAGCTTGCTAAGCTAAACACGCTTAAATTCAAATGCCTAAAGCTAAATATTCTACGTAAAGTATGGTTGTATTTCACAACAAAGGATGCAGAAGTGCAACCAATGTATTTCAACAATTTTGTGTAAAAGGGAGCAACATGTCAAATCAAATGCAAACATTAAACATTTATTTTAAGAAATGATTTTGCAGCTGGTTTGACGACACATGAATTGGAACAAACAATGAACATTTAAGGACACATGGGATGAAGTTAATAGCAGAGGCATACACCATATTTAACAGCTTGCAGACATCAGCTGGCAGTGTGGATGTGCCCGGCTCCAGTCAGACCAACCCTGGCAAAGTCAGTAGAGATGTTGTATTTTGATAGATAAGGCAAATATGCTCAGATTTCTGCAAAATAATTTTTGGAATATGAAGCTTGTGTGTAGCACACCAAGAATACCAACTACTTTGATGTTATTGGTGATAAACTATTGTAGTTGGGTGAGGTAGTTCAGTGGAACCTTGGATTGCGAGTATCCCGCAAGACGAGCAAAACTTTTAAATAAATTTTGTCTTGATAAACGAACGAGTCTTGATTTACAAGTACCAAATATCATTGAGTATCATGTGGCACGCATGCGCTTCTTGTTTTGACACCGAGAGTAACGTGATCACAACTGAGCCAATGCTTTTTCTCTAAAGCAACTTTAGTTTGTATGTGTGTGAACTCGCGCGGGGTGGGTATGTGTCTGCTCTCGCACAGAGGTGTGTGTGCTCACGCGGGTGTGTGTGTGTCCTGCATAGCAGCCATCTCCCCCCCACCCCCCCTTCCTCCTCTCCTGTCTCTCGTCTCAATCACTACAGCTAGAATTCTTTTGCAGTGATTGTTTCAAAAACTATTGACACACGTGTTGTCTGCTTCCCGAATTCAGCTGCTTGTTCGCTGTTCTTTTGGAACATGCAAATCCTTACCATTACCATCACTACTGCCATCTAGTATGTGTGTGATTATTTTTTTTAGAACTATTTAATTCTTTTGTGTTGTTGTCAATAAAGGCATACATTACAGAACTGTCGGCTCTACGTTACTACACTTTTCAAAGCTAAAGTGCAGGTTAATTTATTTTATTTCTACTTTATATTTTGTATTAATATCGTCTGAGTTTATTTCTTATGAGGGAAATTTACTTTGATATATGAGTGCTTTGATATACAAGCACGCTTCCAGAACGAATTATGCTTGCAATCCACGGTTCCTAATTTAGTTGTATCCAATTTCAACCCCGACACTTAGAGTCTCCCACATCAAGGCTACTACTCTCCCCTGCTACCCTGTCAGGGAGGGCCGATGATCATCATGTGTTTCCTCTGAACCACGTGACACGAGCCGAACACATCTTTTCGAAACTGCTTGCTCATATACCGTTGGAGGCTGCGTAACATACTAGGAGTAACATACTAGCTCACAGATGCCCATGACTGGTTGTAGATCCGCGATCAAAGTAAGAGCGCTAAGTGCCTCTTGTCCCACCTCGCTAAGAGACCTCGGCCAATTAGCTCTCACCAGGCTCCCGGCTTCGAGAGGCCACAGCATCACCTGGGAATCGAACTAGCGGGCACTTTACCACTGCGACACTCTGGGGCCTTCAACTTTTAATATATAGTTTATTTTTCAACTTTAAAAAAATATATTAAAAATGTTATGTTATCCAGCATTTTTTTTTTAAATATTGCGGTTCAGACATTGTTTAGGCACCGGTACCATTTTAAAAATATAGATTTGGCATCGGTTGATACCCAACCCTAGTGGTCACAAAGAAATGCTGTGTTTCTGAAACTATTGTAAACCCAGTGGTGTTTGCTACTACATACTACATTTCTAAAAGATGATTAAGTTTATCAGGCTCATCATATAAGCCTTTCCGCTTCTTGCAAGTCAGTTGGTGATGTGCTGTGGTAACAACATGAATCCTTTAGCCTACAGAGACTACAGAGTCTTTTGCTATTAAAAATGTGTAATGGTGGAGGTTAGCTTGGTTAAATTACATTGGTTGCATACAGAGTATTCAAATGAAAGTTTGATATGTCGACATGCACTCTGTGCATATGACAGTATATTAGCATATCATTTTATGCGTTAGGTGAAAATGCCAAAAGCCATCATGGCGTATGTTTCTGATCATCCTTAAGATCATCCTCCCTTTCTCCAGGGAAGAGAGATGTCATTCAAACTGTAGGGATGTAAGGATAACCCTTATTAGAAAAGCGAACAGCCCGTGTTAAAATCTGTATGCACATTCACGTGGGTCTGCCGAATGCCTCCATGGGAGAATATAGTCGACTTGTGCAAATGCTTTGTGAAGACGGCTCGTGCTGCATTAAGAGCCGGTGTCAGTAATGTATGGCACCTCATGAGCCATTACCTGCCGAGAATTCCTTATGCATAGAGAAGAAAACAGAGATTGATTGCTGCTGTCACATTCAGGTAAGGAGAGAATGGCAACAAACAACGGCATTCATTTAGCTCTTTTGTAGGACTGAAATGGTAAATTAGCAGATAGGATTGCGCAATTTTGTATTATTGTTTACGAGAGGGAAGAGAGTTTCACATTTGACCAGCAGTCTTACTGCAGTCTTTCTGTACTTCAATCTTTGTCAGCTTTGTCTGCAAGTAGATTTGTTAGTCACGATGCGGAGGAGGTTGCTCCATTTATTGTTTGAAGTAAAGTGGCAGAAGTGGCAGAGGTTGTGCCGTCTGGAAGTCTTTCAGTGCTTAAACCATAATGGACTACACATGATGGGTTACAGGGTGACCAAATGTCTCAGAAAATCCAAGCCAAAAAAAATGAGTAATGGCATGGTCATCTGTTGCCTTTTCTGATCTGTTCCCTTGTCCCCTTTGAGGGAGGTAATCAATCGATTTTTCATTCTTTTTTACCACATTCTGCTGTACTGAAATAGCAGACTTCATTATTTTTTTCATACTATTTCAGAATTGAAGCGCTTTGTAACAGCAGGTGCATGAGACGTTTCAAGAGCTGAGTGGGAGACATGTTCGACTGATTACTTTTGAGTGATACCAAGACTAGATACTATAGAAGTGGTAGGATTTAATGCCGAATCAGGAACATACTGTCCTCCGTATCAAAGTTTTTAAAAGCTCATTAGTCTCTCCTGAAATATATCCCCTATTTTAAGAATATTTTTTTTTTTGCTCGTCCTGTGCGCTCCCTCTGATGTTGTGCAGTGAGATGCAGCTTTCTGCACTTGTACCTGCTTTCTATTTTAGGCATTTGAATGAAATGCATTCTCTTTCCCTTTAACGTGCTGAGCTGCTCCTGGAAAGCCGAACTAATGAGACGGCATGGTACATTGTGGCCCTGCTGGAAACGGGGATGGCATCTAAGGTCTTAATGGACGGTTTTACAATGTCTGTATTAGCTTTGGGTCATTCATAGTTCATGTGAGCTGTACTAATAGCATAGTGTGTGGTGTTTCCATCTTTTTGCTTTGTTGTGGAGAGTAAAATTTGCGCATCTCTGGATAAATTAAGCGAAATGCTAGAACGGACAATACTTTTTTGACCAGTTGTGCACAATTTAATAAATTAAACATTAGTATCACGTTTCAGTTACAATAACTGATTAAAATGAAAAATTACCGTAAGCAATTGTCATCCATTTTACTGGATTTACCGAGCCAGCCCTGGTGAATCAAGCTGCTTCCACATTAATGAACTCAAGTAACTTTTCAAGCACTTTGACAGGGAAGGGGGCGGGGCATCCAGGCCTTTACCGGTAATACAGTATTAAAGAGTTCAAAACACATGCGCAAATTATTCCAGGTTCATATGTCAGTTGGCTTTTGTCTCGTTTTGTAAAACGCACTTTGTGTTCATGTTGCACAATGGTTGAAATGTCTGATCATATAATCAGATTGAATCTTCCTGCACATTATGGTACAGTAGTGTAAGATTGTATTGTATATCCATAATCTAAAATCCGTTCATATCTACATAATCTAAAATCATATCTTCATTGTGTACATCAAACTTGGCTTACTCATTTATCAGCTAAAAACCGATGAAAGGAAACAATCCAAGCAGCGCCAGCACTGTCCCCAGTGGCTATAGTGGGCTCATGTTTCACTCTGTGCCCAAAACTGCACTATGCACTTCTACCTTGTAGCTTGTATTTTTTTTTTGTTGTTGTTGTTGATGAGACGTGTCAACTATAAAAATCCACGAGGTTTTCTAATTGACTTAGTCAATTATGTGGACTGAATGGACTGTGAGCACTTAAATTCTCTCTGCCTCTGCCCAGGATGCATTAGAGCAGCACATTATAATGGTGGTGGGTGGAATAAATTTGTGAGGAATTTCGTGGGAATAACTTGATTAGACAGTTATAAATAAAGACCTGTTTATTTTAAGGAATACACACATACACATACACATACACTCACCAGACACTCGATTAGGTCATTAGGTGCACCTGAACAACGTATTTCTGAGCAGCCAATCACAGGGCAGCAGCTCAATGCATTTAACCATGTAAACATGGACAAGACGATGTGTTAAAGTGTGAGAATTTCCGAAATCGCCTGGGATTTTCACTCACAGCCATCTCTAGGGTTTATAGAGAATGGTCTGAAAAAGAGAAAATGTCCAGTGAGGCACAGTTTTCTGGGTGACAGTGCCAAGCTGATGCCAGAGGTCAGAGGAGAATGACAGCCAGACTGGTTCAGGATGATAGAAAGGCAACTATACAGGAACTCAAATAAGATCTCATTACAGTACAACCGGATTATGCTGAAACCTGTCTCTGAATGGACAACACATTAAATTTTAAGCGGATGGTCTACAGCAGTCCAGACCGCACTGGGGGTTGATCCTGTCGGCTAAGAACAGGAAAATGAGGCTATTAGTAGCACAGGCTCACAAAAACTGGACAATTGGAGGTTGGAAAAACTTTTGATTTCTGCTGCGACATTCAGATGGTAGGGTCAGAATTCGGTGTACAGTAAATGTGAAAGCAATTAAACTGCAATTCGCTGCAATTAAATGTCCTCCGCAGTATACAGTATATACACACACACACACACTAACATGCATGGTGGAGCCTTAGAATAGATCTGTGTTTACTTACTTATGTAACCTTTTCATAGATGTTATGGAATATGAGGTGTATTTGTTTGCCCTAGATTTTTGCAGCAGTCGCTCGGTCAAACCAAATAGCCGGGTGAGGCACGAGTAAGATCCAAAAAATGCAGAAAGATTGCCTAAAACAGAAAACATGGCACACGAGGTGAAGGCCTGCTCTCAAGGTCAGGTTGAAGCAGAAACTCGGAAACACTCCTGTGATTTCTAAATGTTCTCCTGCTGTTCATTTACATGCATTCAGGGACGGCCTTTCCAGGCAAAATTACCATTCAAAATTTTCAAAGTGTTATTTGCATATTAGAGCCACAACCCACAGACGCAGGCAAATTTACATGCAAAACCCATTAAACCCAGCTATTGTGCGTGTGTATGCACACACTTATATATAGTACTGTATACTGAGTATTAAATTTGCTCCTGTAAGCGTGTGCCTATGGAGAATGAAGTGTACCAGTAATAAATCAACAAATAATTGTTATTTAAAAAAATCCAATTAAGAATGAATTCTAATTAATTAAACTGAAATGTAAATATTTAAAAGTTTGTAGCCAACCATGCTATTTACACACAGGTGTTGTATAATCACATCCCAATCCTATTTGCATCCATTTACATTAACTTTGACTGTTCCGTGTTTTGATTTAGTGAGGTGAAGACTCCCTTCATCTTGACGTTTCAGTTTATTACCACATCCTCTGTATATAAAGTATGCATGTCACTAAAAGCACTTAGAATCCCCCCTAAAAGCACTTAGAAGCTGGCATGTGGCTCTTCTCACCAGGGTGCAATGGACACTCAGTTTGTGTAATTGCTATTTAGAAGATTTTATTTAAGTTTTTATGCAAGTATTTATAAATTGTAATTTATATTGTGGTTTCTGGTCTGATGAAGTTCATCCTTAAACGAAGTGGGCAGTAGTGCCCACTTGGAAGAAGTGCCTAATGGGTGTTACATACTATTGAGATGATAAATAAATATTGGCACACATCCTCTGAACGAGATCATTTGGCCAGTTATTTGCTGTTAGCCAATACAAATGCAAATGGTATGTTTAATAGTTATATATTGCAGTTAAAATGCAATTGCAGGATTTGTCATGCAGCCCTCCTGCCCAGGTACTAATGCTGATCTACTAAGCTAATTAGTTTTGGACCACAATCTAAATAAAAGCTATCTTACAGCATCATGGTGTATACTCACTCACTCACTCACTCACTCACTCACTCATCGTCTGTGCCGCTTTATCCTGAGTTTTGAGAGGCCTGGCGACTATTCTAAGAGACTTAGGACATGAAGTGGGGCACACCCTGGCCAGGGTGCCAGTCCATTGCAGGGTACACAGACGTGCAAATACTCACACACTACAGGCAATTTGGAAACGCTGGAGGAAACCAGCCAAGCACTGGGAGAACATGTAAACTCCATACACACAGACCCCGAGGTGGGAATCGAACCCAGACCCTGGAGGTGCACTATGCAACCATGCCACCATCATGGAGTAAACTCTTTTAGTTAATCTTTTATGGGGGAAAAAACATTTATCGCACACATAAAAAATAACTTAAAATTGAGCTGATGAACAAACAATAATGAATAAAAATATCTAATAAACAGCACCATTTATTTAGTTTTTCGGACACTCAGTCAACTACAGTACATCACTGCATGCATTAGTTTATACTGTATCGTTATTATTTTATTATCACAAGATAAACATCACAGAGTTTGTTTTTTTAGCTTGAATTTAAATACATAGTTTACAGTATTGTTTTTATTGTTGTCTAAGGTTTTATTGCTCAGTCTTAACATACTTCTTAACATACTCTCGGAGCTACAAACAGCTAGGATCAATGCATCAGGTTTAATTAACCAATACAGTAAGTTATATCCCAATTAGCACTGTACATGCCTGGGTCTGTTCGGACACTAGTATGTATTTTTGTTTTAACATGTGTGTGAGACATTCACCATATGCTTGTAAAAATAATATAATGTGATAATAATATTACTAATAATAATAGTATATACAGTGGAACCTCGGATTGCGAGTAACATGGATTACGAGTGTTCCGCAAACCGAGCAAAGATTAGTTTACGAGCGCCGAGTATCATGTATCACGCATGCGACTCTTATTTTGACACCGAGCGTCACTCTCTCACCTCTCTCAAACTTAAAAAGCGAGGTGGGGAGAGGGAGGAGAAGTGTTACTGTGTAAAACGAGGCGAGGGAAGGGGCTAATTCCACACACACACACACACACACACACACACACACACGGCGCCGACGCGCACCAACGGAAACACTTATCTGATGGGATTTATTTGTACTTTTTTTTAAAGGTAAAGTGCAAATTAATGTTTTATTTTCATTTTATAGATTGTATTAATTATTTTTATGTATTTTTTTGGGGGGGGCTGTGGAACGAATAATTTGAGTTTTCATTATTTCTTATGGGAAATGATGATTTGGTTTACGAGTGTTTTTGGAACACGAGCCCACTTCGAATTATGCTCGTAATCCAAGGTTCTACTGTAATGCATAATATAATGCATGTGATGATGAATGCAGAAACAGAAGAACATGTAATGGTTTGATACATGTGCAGTATAGCCTATCAGAAAGCCAAGCCAAGCTTCTTGATTGGCTGCTATTGTCCATTCTCTAGCCTCTGAATGGAATGGAACTATGTTGTGATGTTGAGCACACAGGAGAAGACGGAAATACTTGAGCTTGAGTGAGCGTAAATGAAATCTGAACGCAAAACAGAGTTTTACACTCGGAAATAACGGCATACTACACCAACTGCACCAGGTAAACTGACCAGTCTGTTGAGGTCTGGCTTCTTGTGGCAGTGGAACACTGTAAATGAGGACGAGAGATGAGAGAAGTGATCGAGTCGATTAGTGAATTCATAGTGTTTTGTTTTACACTGTGTGAGTGTGACTCATACAGCAATCTGGGTTTGTTGTCCAGTAATCAGAATGCAGGGAAGCACATGCAAGCGAAACAATGCCATTCAGAAATACCATCGCGTGTATGCATGAATCTGGATTGCGAGGGTTTTTTTTTTTTTTTTTTTTTTTTAGTAATCTTGCAGCCCTATAACACACAATGCTTTCCACCTCTGGCTTATTATTATGTTGGCTGAGAGTGAGAGAGAGAGAGAGACTGAATGTACCAGCACGCCGACCAGAGATTGTGTGTGTGTGTGTGTGTGTGTGTGTGTGTGTGTGTGTGTGTGTGTGTGTGTGTGTGTGGGTGCATATATGTGTGTGTGTGTGTGTGTGTGTGTCTGTGTGTGTGTTTGTATGCGCACTGAAAAGCTACATTTTGATTCTAAGCATGGACTAGAATAAAATATATTATACTCACCACGGCTTCCTCCAGTCCTTCATTCCCCAAACTCCCAGAACCTTTAACAATACAGGCTAGTTAATAGTAGAGCTTTGAAGCCAACCGCTTTGTGAAACCCTTTTATTATTGTTAGCTACAACAGCAGCAGAGAACTTTGATGACTCCATGGTTTTGTTATTCCTCCCAAATTACAGAATTTTCATGATTACTAAGTTTCTGGGATAAAAATACTTTATGGTAGTGATTTAGCAGTGAGATATACCGTATATATAATGTTTCACTTAAACGAAGGGCTCTGGTGCCTTTTGTCTTAAAGTTATAGAGGTTTCTGCAGCACTGTATTTTTAACCTGATGTGTCTTGATGCAGAGACTGAATAAAAATAGACTTATAAATAGAAGCACATTGTTTTTCTGTTGAACTTTTTATGAGACTGCCAATAAATATGGAGTGAGCGTAAATGTCAATTGATTTTAATCTAGTTAATCTCAGTCGTGTTTGCTGTAATGTATCATGATTAATCACAATTTTACAAATGTTGGAATAAAAAAAAACATGCAGCTTTTTAATATCTCAAACAAATGTTAAATGCATGGCAATGCATGCAGTGGCTGAGTAGTTTGGGGTGTAGGTCAGTGGGGCTCGAACCCAGATCCTCAGTTCTGAAAACCAACAATCTAGAGACTGAGTCCCCACTCCCACATCTTACATCTAATGTTCGTGTAAAAATAGTTCCCCTTGAAGTAAACTCGAGCACCAGACTGGTTTTATCCAAACTTCCATCTTGGATAATTATAATGAAACCATTTAGCTCACCTGGTGATATTTCTTCAGTTATCTTATTAAAGTGTTAAACGTTCCATCAAACACAGACAGATAACCCCACTGTGATTATGGAAAGCCATTAGGGTTATACTTAGTCTTAACCTGCGTTAATACTTTTATGTTGTCAGCCCTAATACGTATATAGGTGGCATGGTGGCTTAGTGGTGAGCACAGTGGCCTTGGCCCTCCAGGGTTGAGGGTTTGATTCCCACATTTGCTCCTTATGCATGGAGTTTGCATATCCTCCGGGTACTCTGGTTTTCTCCCACAGTCCAAAGACATGCAGATTAAGCTAATTGGGATTCCCAAATTGCCCGTAGTGCATGTGTATATGTGCGCCCTGCGATGCATTGGCACCCTGAGTGTGCTTACAGTCTTCTGGGATAGGCTTCAGGCCCCTGTGACCCTGAATGAATATAACTATAGTCATTTTAGGAAAGATTTGCCACATTGTTAAAACTATGCAAACCTTTATTCTGCACCCATACATGGTTCTGGGTTCCTATTTCAGCCATATGATATGCAGCACCTGTTAAGATTGGCACAGATCATTCATTCAAATGACAAGGGCGAAAGTATGCTACATGCAGCTTAGTTAGCATTCTGCCTCTCATAATTACTTTCCATCTGTCTCTGATTCTCTGGTTCAGTGGGTTGTGTACATCGTGGCTTAAATTCAGTTGTAACAGATGGGTTGATGTTTCAAACCAGCAGTATAAACTCTAAGGAACAGCTCGTATGTATGCATGCAGGCCTGCTTTCTAGCTCCTGTAACTAAACTCGAACTCGTCGGCACATCTTTATATGGATGATTAACCTGTAAGTAACCTTTTCTTGAGAGGAGGTTAAATAAGTGGATTCAGGATTGAGGCGTTCACTGGTCGGCCCCCGTGGACTGTCTGCCATTAACAGGGATAAGAAGACTGACAATTTGAACAGCCCAGGAAAACAAGGGAGGCGAAGCATGCGAGGTGCAGGGCTAATTGCTAGCGGAAGGCTACAGCATCAAATAGATTTTGGCCTTGACACATGACCATGTGTGTGTTTTCACGTATTCAAAAGGATTGGCTGCAGGGTTTTTGACTTTATTAGTAGGCATGAGACGATACGCTAAAGCCATGGTACCAGATTATAGACACGTCTCAATACAGGCTTCTGGGTAATGATATTTTCCTAAGACTATATTGACCCAAAATATAAAAGTTTAATATGTTTCTTATAAAATAACAAATTGGAACACTGCAAGCCAGGAGATAAAGATATATAATACACGATGCATTTTCTCCCAATTATAAACATAGATGTATTTCGTGATGGGTATTAATATGGAAGTGTTCTTTGAGCGCATTAAATGATTAAACTAAATTTAAAAAAGTGTCATCACAGTTTCTACTGCTGTCTGACATCCATGTGAAATGCATAAACACGCAGGCACACGAGTGTCACTTTCATCAAGAGCTGAATTTCATAGAATTTCATTGTATGAAGATGAAGATTTTATGAGATTTCTCAAGCCAGCTGTGGCGGTTATTAGAGCGTATGTACAGTACTGTGGAAAAATCCCGAGCCTCTCCTCATTTGTTCAAATTCACTTTAACTACTGTATGTAGATTAAATTGAAGAAATGGAAACAAGTGTTTTACTGTGAAAGGCTGCAAAATTGCTTAAAGATTTTACACACAATTTTAATATGTCTTTTTATTTTTTTTATGTAACAACCTCAGCAGCGGCCTCATTTCCCCTCTCATCTGTTCCAACCACTCAGCCTTTAGCATCACCAGTATACTAATCACCGGCCAGATCAGTGGGTAAAGTGTGCAGTGGTAAAGTGCTCGCCCTATCATCCACAGATCGCGAGTTTGATTCCCGGGTGATGCTGTAACCTCTCGCAGCCGGAGGCCTAGATAGAGCTGATTGGCCGAGCTCTCTCGAAGGGGAGGGATGAGAGGTATTTGGTGCTCCCACATTAATCACGGCTCTACAGCCAATCAGGGGCGTCCGTGAGAGGGTGTTTCCGGCACCGTGTGGTGTAGGTGTCTTTGAGAGACCACGATTATCTCCTTGGCTGTCCTCACTATCTGCTGTAGGGTCTTGTGGTTCGAGATTCCCAAACCAGACAGTGATGCAGCTGCTTAGGATGCTCTCGTTAGTCCCTCTATAGAAGATGTTGAGAATCGATGGTGAAAGCTGGGCGTTCCTCAGCCTTCTCAAGAACAAAAGACATTGTTGGGCTTTCTGGTGCGAGGAACTGATGTTGAGGGACCAGGTGAAATTCTCCTCCAGCTGGGCACCCATGAATTTGGTGCTGTTGACGATCTCCAGCTGAGCGTGGTCACTCTTTGTCCTCCTGAAGACAACAACCATATCTTTTGTTTTAGCAACGTTCAGAGACAGGTTGTTGCCTTTAGCCTCTGCGCTTCCTCTCTGTATGCTGACTTGCCGTTGTTGCTGATGAGACCCACCACAGTCGTGTCATCAGCAAACTTGATGATGTGGTTAAAACTATGTCGCTACACAGTCATGAGTCAGCAGCGTGAACAGCAGGGGACTGAGCACACAGCCCTGGGGGGCCCCATTGCTCAGTGTGGTGGTGCTGGAGGTGCAGTTCCCGATCCGCACTGACTGAGGTCCAGAATTGCAGTTACAGAGGGAGGTGTTCTCGATCAGGTGTTGTGGGATGATGGTATTGAATGCTGAACTGAAATCTATGTACAGCATTCGAACGTAGGTGTCTTCACTGGATCATTTCTCAAGTTAGATGGTTTTTGGTCTGAAAATGAGAGGCAATAAAGCTTGGAGAAGTATTCCTTAACAATACATGAACGCTTTAAAACCTGCGGGGCGATCACATTTGCATATTATGGGGCAGGGGTGGCTTAAGGCTGACGGTTGCTGGGTTACTGATTGGAAGGTCGGGGGTTGGAGCCGGAGCACTGCCAAGTTGCCACTGTGGAGGCCTTGAGCAAGGCCCTGAACCCTATCTGCTCCAGGGGCGCTGCAACCTGGCTGACACTGCACTCTGATCCCAGCTTCCTAACTGGGATATGTGAAAAAAAATATTTTTCCTGTGCTTTAAGGTAAATGTGACAAATAATTGAACATTCTTACTATATCTCCATTTGCGTGCAATGAGAATCATAAAATAGGGCAATAATTCTTTTTGGATACAAAATCAGATTGATATCATTGATATCGAACTTCCATTATGCTCCTGCGACACCATTTCCCCCCAACACGTGTGCAAAATGGGTGAAAATACGTTTCTAACAAAAACACTAAAAAGCATTGCGCTTCCTTTCACACATTATCTATAGCCCTGAGGTGTGTATGCACGTCATCACGGTGCGTGCGATGTACGTTGTGTGAGCTTGCTTGATGCTTGATGTCATGAGCACGGTGCATTTGACTTCTCGTGCCTCCTCTGGTGCTGCGTTATCTAATAATTCATAGCGTTTTATTCTTTGCTTGGTTTATCACTGCAGTTTTACACACTCATGTGTCTCTCTCTCCCTCTCTCGCTCACTGTCTCAAACACACACACACACACACACACACACACACACACACACACCATGTTACACTTTTGCGTGTATAAATAAAATGAAAGCACTTTCAAAAAAGTCCACGGCCCGAAATGCTTCGTCTGTAATATTCCCTGAGGAGGATGATGAATTCTAGAGGCTATTTAGGTCTTATGTTTTCTAAGTGCAGCCTTTGTGTTTGAGACATGTGCTGTAACGCTTCCCTCTGATCAGCTTAACCTGTTTGGACTATCAAGTCAACCTTTTTCATTAGAATACATTATGTTCCCACTTGCAAACTTCTGCTAGCAAGTTTCATTCCACTTAAAAGAGAACTGAACAGAAACTGAACATCACGGTACACACAGAAGAGCAGAATTTATTTCAGCCGTATTTTTTTTTTTCGATCATGGTATTAGAGTATTAAAATGTGGTCTCGTGCCTGATCGTCAGACAGAACCGTTTTACTGACAGGCAGAACATTGAAGTAGAAATGATTGTAGAGTCTTACCTTACTGAGGGTAAAAAAAGTTCACCTCTGACATATGTGTTCATTATCTTACCGCCCACACTAGTGTCTCGTGCAGTGATAATGTAGAATTGCAAAGAGCCAGGCCTGTATATGATGTGTGTTTCATCTGCCTGTCTCACAGCCTGCAGCTAACAAAGATATATTTCTAGAACTTGAGAAAATTCGAAAGAGTTTCTCCGGCATTCTCCTGTCATACATATTTAACACACACGCCATCACTCTCCAGGCAGCCGCAGGTGACTGTGCATTTATGGCCTGACTCTATGAGCACTTTCTTTTTTTTTTTTTTTTTAAACAGCATTTATCTTATCTATTGTTGCACTGGGCAAAATCCCTCTACAGATCTTTAGTTTGTATCAGTATATGAAAGGCTTTACATGACAACCAACACTAATTTATTAAAGGGCACGACTTAGGCTGAAGAGACTGCCCCGGCGAGTGCTCTAATGGTATTTATTTGACCCGGAGCCAGGTTTGCTCTAGTTCCAAATCCTGACTCCAGTGTCTAATAGTGTTCCAGGTTTACACTGAAGGGGACGTGTTCAATTATGGTGCATCATGAGAGGCCGTGTCCTGGCGCTAATAGCAGTAGTGAATGTAGGACACAGTGGGGAATCCTGGCGCATGTCCTGCTCGAGTTGTTTCCGTGCCCCGAGGGATAATACTCAATGAACTGCAGGCTCCCGGATAATGAAGTGGATAGCTAGCCAACGATCCTTAGAATTTGCTCGTTTTGCCTTTTTGCCACTGTAACGTGCAAGTCAAGTTAAATAATATTTGAAGTGTTTGCAATTTGGGTCACACCGTACAACTTTTTAATGTTATGCATAATATTAGTATTATTACTATTGACTATGTTTATGTGGTCAGATTCTAAACTGATACTCATGGTAAGAATGAGGCAGTGAGGGCGTGGCACTAAGAGCTGTAGACTCAATTAATTAAATCATTTGGGCCCATTTTAATTCAGTTTGCAGTTATTTAGGTAAACGTTAAAATGGTAAATAATCTAAAACGTACAAATTCATAATTGAAAAAAAAAAGTGCGATCAGTGTTTCCCTATAATAGGTCAAGCATGGTGGGTCGCCATACATAAGTAAATAATAATTTCCGTGTCTCCTTTCTGCTTCAATCTGATTTGCTGCTAACAGCTTTGGTAAGAAAAACAAACAAAACCACTCATTGTTGATCGAACAGTAAACAGTTTGCAATTAAAGAAAGTGTCGGTAACATGCAGGGGGATGAAACTGAGCAGCAAAGTCTGCTTTCATTCGATTTCTAATACTGATAATAGACACATCCCACACACTGATAGCAGCAAACTGAAAGCTGCTCTTTATTAAGGCACTGTGTGATGAGATCAGACTTCTTGTTTACGTGAGTAAAGATTTAATCAAATATAAAAAAAACACATGATTTGAATGATAATATAATATAATATAATGTAATATAATATGATATAATATAATACATGATTATATTGTATTGTATTGTTATTGTATTGTATCTTCTATACCGCCTTTTGAGCATATGGCTAATATAATTTGTTAATGAAAATAAATGCAGAAATACAGTGATCTTTCTATGGAAAGCAATGCAGAGGAACATTTGCATTGTCAGTCTCAAGAGTCAGTCGTCAGCGAGACGGGGTGGGCTGACGGATATATACGAGAGTTGAAAGCTTCGGGTGAAGGAACAATCCCCAGTAGAGACCAGCTGAAGCAAAGGATAAGAGATATGACATCAATCAAATAGTTTTTGATATAATATCTACTCTGACTATCCATCATACTCTATATATGTGTAGGAATGAGTATAAAACAAAGCGTCCTGTCCTCTAAATGTCCATCAGGTGCTGTCCACTTGAGTATATTTCAGAAATTTTGGAAGCACAGAATGTACCCGGGAACATGAGAGATTGTGGGGCTCAAATAGGAATATAGTTCCAAAGCAATGATGATCGGGCACAAGCACCTGTGCCATCGCTGCCCGGACTTACCGCACAACTCATATTGGCTTGATGCCGATTATATAAATCCCCTAGGAAGAGTATATCCAATTCATGCAAACGACCCAAAATAACTGACTTTCTGTTGCGTCGATTCCATGACATGCACGGTGAAAGTTGTTTATCTCAATGAGATCTAAATGTGTACTGGGTTTCACATGCCCAGCCGCGCAGGTGTCCAAATGGCAGCAGATTCTAACTTGAGCATGTTAAGACCCCCAAAAAGCCCTAGATGCTGGAAAAAAAAAAAACTTATTAAGCAAGAGGGCCATTCACACACTATGTTGTCATAGGGGTGTTGTCATAGTGCTAGGGCTCTAAATAATGAACCTGTTTCTATAATATGCTTCTGAAATTCTGAAACACTTCAAAACATCATTTATAGAAATGCGTAAGAGCTTCATTACTTTTTAACTTAACAGCACTAAATTCTGTAAAAAAAAAAAAAAAAAAGTTCATGTTAACCATCCTATTTAGAGATAAATACGTATTTATTTATATTTTTCTATTTATTATGAATGAATATGATTAACTGTGCAAAATAATGAAATATTTGGGAATTAGTAAATTAATAGCAGTAAATTAATTAAATGCAGTTAATAGCAGTAAAATATGTGCACTAATTTATGTCTTCACAGGACTAGCTTGATATCACGTTTCTTCACAAACATATTTGTATGATGATCAAACCTTTGCATATTTCTTTTCCTGCTCCTTCTTATACGTAGCTCATGATGCTTCTGAAAAGGCTGTTGGCAATTTCTAATTCCACACGTTTATGATATCTTAAAGATCAGCTTGTTGCTAATCTCCAGTTTCACATGTTTATGAGCTTCAGCAGCAGTTCACAATGAGCCAAGAGCCTCAGCTTAAGGTTCACATGAAGCACTCTGGAAAAAAAGGTAATTAATTATTACTCCACTACAAACACAGCTTTAATTATAAAGACATTTTTTATTGAAAAACCACTACATAACCTGCAATGACATTGCATCCAAATACATGCACTTCGATATGCAGCCGGTCCACCTTTTGCGGACTATAACAGCTTCCATTCTTCTTTCAAGGCTGTTCACAAGATTTTGGAGAGTTTCTGTGGGAATTCGTGTTCATTCATTTTGTAGAGTGGTTATGAGGTCAGGCACTGATGTTGGACGAGAAGGCGTGGCTCACGATCTCTGTTCCAGTTAATCCCAAAGGTGCTCGATGGGGTTGAGGTCAGGGCTCCGTGTTAGGGCCAGTCAAGTTCTTCCATACTGAACTCATCAAAACATGTCTTGCTTTTCCCAAACTGTTGCTACAAAGTTGGAAGCATAGCATTGTCCAAGATGTCTTGGTATGCTGAAGCATTAAGATTGCTCTTCACTGGGGCCTGAATGAAACAAATGAATTTAATAATTATCAGGTCCGTCCAAGTATTTTTGTTCATATAGTGTACTTGTGGTATTGTGAAGAGTAAGTAAGGAATAACACACCATATGATTATTTGAAAATAATGATTCTGGAGCATGTTATTCCACTTATACCTCAATGATTTGTCAATGGCGCCACGTTGGCTTGGTGGTTAGCACTGTCGGCTTTCACCTCCTGGGTTCGATTTCCTGACTCCATTTCTGTGTGCACTTCGTGTGCTTGGTGGGTTTCCTCTGGGTACTCCCGGTTTCCTCCCACAGTCCAAAGATATGCAGATTAGGCTAATTGGCATTTCCAAATTGTCTGTGGTGTGTGAATGTTGACCGGAGGTCCTACCACGGTTGAACAAGATGGGAATAAATACTCACAACTGGCCTCAGCAGTTCCTAGTTAGAATACAGAGGTTCCTAGATGGATGGATGGAAATTAATTTGTGAATGATTTTGTAATTGTTGTTTTTACAGTAATTTTTTATGAAAAAATCTATTTTTTAAAAGCATAAACAAAAGAGGGAGAGTCAAGTCTGCTGCCCGCAGCTCCTCCTAAACCATAAACCATATATGGAAATTTAACCAAACTTGCATCAAATGGTTTTAAAAAGCATAGTACGGTTAACTTAATTTTAACAATCAGTGTAACAGTCAGAGGTAGCTACATGGTAATACCATACAAAAAAAAAAAAAAAAAAACCTTCACAGAACCATTCTTAGGAAGCACAGGTGTGCTATTTCACTTTTAGAAGCAGGTGACACATGTCTTCCTTGGAAGACTCATAAATTATTACCCTAGCAACAGCTCGTTCACAGGAAATGGGACGGCAGGCGCTCCATATCATCTAAGACTAAAATATGCAGATTCATAAGAAGGTGGTGGTGTTTAACAATGGCTAATCCTTAATGTGAGGGAAAAAATTATTTCATATTTATTGAAGCAATTTTGTTTGTTGGCGCTACAGTACATGTTCATCAGTTTATTATCAGTGTTTTATGTGACGTGTCTGCGTAGCATTTTCTGCTTCATCTCATTGTTAAAAAGAGAGAGAAAAAAAGCTGCTCGTAATTTTACAAGGAAAACTGCTAACCACAAAGCCCTTTGTGCTGAAGGCTGTCTCATGCCTGTTACAGCTTTACCTCCGGCCACACTAAACACACCGTGATAGGATGAAAACTTTCCAGAAAACACAGCAACTCAGCGGCATCATTATCAAATTGTCATTCCTCTCCATAATGGATGCCTGTGCCATGCTGGTCATTAGATTTAACAACAAACACTATTTCTGGCCAGCATATTGGTTGACAGATGTCATCGTGCAGCCCCTGAGGCGAGGACAGATGACCTGTCAACATAACTGAAGCAGAGAAATTGCTGTCTGGAGGAAAAAATAAAGCTAAACATTTCCACTTCCCTCATATCCTGTATCGAAGATCTGCTGATCTCCTGAACGTCCGTGTGAAAAGGCCGAGGGTCCTGGAAGGTGCGAGCTGTTGGATTTGAGATGCTCGGGAGATGAGCTTTCTCTGATGTGCTACTGTATTCTTTTATCTTCCGTCTCACAGACCTTTCAACACTGATCCATAATTGTTTTTTTTTCCCCCCTTGTAGTTATTTTGTAGTCTATTAAAAATAATAAGAAATTAACACAGCATTAGGGGATTCAGAAATGTGTAGTTTAAAATGTTTCCTGAATGCATCATTATATGCATCTTTAATGCATTTGAAAAATACTTTGAAGACCACTTCAGAATTATTGGCACCCTCCGTAAAGATATGTAAGAAAGGTTAGTCTAACAGGAAACTAATCATAAATTAGATCATTAACAAGTCAAAATGTAATAAATCCCCAAGCCATCCATTTATTAATTTGTAGATTGGATTCCCCTGTTCCCCCGTAATTTAACCTTTGCTATGCATGAGGCTAGAGACTGCCCCGTGTTTGATTATCAGGTGAGGTAGAGCATGCCATCCCACCCACCCAGAGAGCATGACCAGTTCTGCTTCCGTTAACATCCTGTCTGTGGGTTTTTCGGAAATCAAACTCACAATCTTCAGATAATCAGGCGATAGGGTTTGACCACAGTGGGATGTGGCTGTATGCGTGTGTGTGTGTGCGCTGTATAGTTAAATCCAGTTATGTTGTTCTCTGGCGTATGTTTTATGTGATAAATGAAATTACGAAGGTCAGCTTTTAAGACAAGTCTGCAACTTTGCTGTATGCTTTTCAAACTGTTCAGTTTTCAAATGATGCTTTAAAAGAACCTGCTAAATAACTTGTAAAAGTGTAAATTAATTGTAATTCAGAACCAGACCGGAAATATTGTGTTTGAAGGCATAAATAAAATCTTCACAAAGCCTTCAAAACTGAATTACAATCGCTCAGAGGTGATGCATGGACTCATCTCTGCTGATGTATCTGTAGATGCATTGCTTAAAAGCTTCCTGAAAATTAAATTTGCTTTGAGCTGAAGATCTATCGGCAGGTGGTTTAGCTTAAAAGCACCTTTTATATAACGCTCGGCATTGACGTTTGGATCGAGTCATTCTAGTTTATTCAGCCGGCTTCATGCTGCTACTTGTGTAACAAGAAGCTGGAAATCTTCTGTCTATTACAGCATTCCTCATAATTTTAATGGATTGTGCTTGAAATTACAAAGGAGCTGAATACAAAATAGGCCTACTTAACCATTAGGTGGCTTTCCAATAGATCTTTTAAATTTAGCTACAAAGCAGCTTGACGTGCAGGCTGAAATGACAGCAGAATAAAGTTCGCTGAGGTTCTTGAGCGGGCCTTGGAGATATGAGGACCTATTTTAGATACTGATTTACAAGCTATTGCAGTCCAAGTGAAATATAATGCTACATACGTTCGATTTACCTTGGGAGTAAAATTATGTGAGTATTTATATTGTAATTTGGTATTACTATATATAATATATATAAAAAGTATATATAATACTATATATAACATAAACCATCATATAACCAGTATTTTTTGTCAAACCTATTATTTGTACTAACTGATATAGATGGTTATCATTTTTGTCTTTAAAAAATTCAATTCCTAAACCCTACTGCTAATTCAAACTGTTCATAATCACAATCGAACCACATACAACATCAGAAAAGTGTTACACCAGTTCTGTTGTGCTAACCGTTCACTGTGTTTAAACAGCCATGACTATATTCATATCTCATTCCTAAAGTTATATAAGGAAATAATTAAAACTGCATTTCCATAAGCGATGTGGAGTTCTTTCTGCAGTTCTCTGTCAAAGTGTGAGATATGATTATGATTCTATCACCATCTATAGCCTTTATTAAGGATGAAAAGAGTCCCACTGTCTCGGTCCGATTGCTTTGTAATGAAATACTTACTTTCCACAATGGTTGGACATTTCATTATATCAGACTTCAACACATTTTCACTGATTTGCATAGAATAAATGGCCACCTGACCATCTTACCCATTTGTCTAGAATGTCTTTGTATACTGTCATGTTTAAAATATTCCTTCACTGGAAATAGGAGACTCATCCATATTCCAGCTTGACAATGCCCTTGTGCGTAAAACGAGCTTCATGAAGACTTGGTGTGCGGTAGCTGGAATGGACGAACTCCTGCAAAGTGCCCTGACCTCACCCCTGAACTGGAACACCGACTGCATCCCAGCATCATGGCCTGGCCTCAGTGTTCCAGAAGAATGGAAACTATTATAAGAGCAAATGATGTTCATAAAGCATGTGTGTGATGGTCACATACTTCTCACTGCATACTGCACTAGTGTAAGTGTTTTTTTGACTTGTAGGTTCCATGCCATTGTTTCTGTGTTTTCTGCATATTCTGTCTATACAAGGTAAACTATAGCGTTGATTGGCTCTGTTGAGTGACAGATATAGCCATGCCCACCTCGAGGGAAAAAGCGGTACATTAATTATTATTATTATTATTTTTATAATAATAATAATAATATTAATAATAATAGCCAAAAAAGTGATATATGCTGTGATGTGATTTGGCACATAACTGCTCATAACTTCACTTCTACTCAATATTTTGATTTAATTTATAGTGCAGGTTTAACGTCAGGCAAATACCTAACAACTCGTTTCATTAAATTCTGTCCAGCGAGTTTTGCAAGATGGTCTGACAAAATCTGGTTGGACAGAAATACAGACGGACAGATAGACATGCAGATAGAAAATTTGTTTTCTGTTCCTCCAATGTATGAAAAGATATCATTGAAAGAGCGAGCTCTGACCAATGTTCAAGACAAAACCTTTCTTTTATTTATATATACTGTAGTCCAAGAATACAGTATATACTGTATATATACTGTATAACTATATATATTTTATATATAGATATATGGAAGCACATATAACATCACCAATGTTGTACACTGCTGTTACAGTACGTTAACAGTTAAGAGAAATCAATTGCAGCATATGATTATACTGCCTTCGTGTCCCCACCGCCAAAGAGGAAAAGGCTGCGAGAAGGACTGCGTTAAGGCCGCGCCCAGAGAGAGCTGGGAGGGGCCACACTGGCCATCGACAGCGGGTGAAGAACCGTCGAGGGAGCGTGCAGGAGTGCTGCCTCTGCGTGCTCCGTTCTGCCACTCCGCCCACCGCCACTTTTTGCCAATAGCGCGCCTGCATGCCAGATGGGTGCTGCCTCGGACCTGCACATGCACTTTCCACTCTTTTCCTCCCTTTTTTCCCTTCCTTCCTCCTTTAAATCTTTTTTCTCCATTTATCTAAATAAATGATCCTTTTTCTCATTAAGACTTCATGGTGCACATAGGGTCGAAACCGTTACAATATATATACAGTGGAACCTCGGATTGCGAGTAACGTGGTTTACGAGTGTTCCGCAAGACGAGCAAAAAATTTTATTACATTTTCATTTGAAAAAACGAGCAAGTCTTGGTTTACAAGTGCCGAGTATCATGTTTCACGCATGCGCCTCTTATTTTGACACCGAGCGTCACTCGTGCGCTGCGGAATTGTGTGTAATCGCCTCCCCTGCTGGGTCTTAGTGCTCGTCTCTTACTTGCATAATCAACATCTCCCTCTCTGTTTCAGCATCTCCTATGTGTGTGCGCGCGTAATTTGACACCGACACACACACACACACACACACACACACACACACACACACACACACACGCACACTCTCTCACCTTTTCACCCCCCCCCACACCTTCGTAAACAGAGAAACTCTGCTTGTCTTTTACTTGTATAATCAACATCTCCCTCTCTCTTTTGTGTGTGCGCACGCGTAATTTGACACCGACACACACACACACACACATACACACCCCGACACACGCACAGACACCCCCTCTCCGGCTTCACAAATACACAGAAACTGCTCTGTCGCGATTCTTTTCAAAGGTAAGGTGCTGGTTCATTTGTTTGTTTGTTTTTTTACTTTACCGCAATGATTCCGTTAGTATGCGCTCACACCAGGTCAGAGAGATTTCTTTTTTTCCTGTTAAAACGGTGTTTCCG
Organism: Clarias fuscus; assembly: GCA_030347435.1. Lineage (NCBI taxonomy): Eukaryota > Metazoa > Chordata > Actinopteri > Siluriformes > Clariidae > Clarias > Clarias fuscus. Next base: position 9,137,907 of record CM059205.1, on the reverse strand, counting down.
CTGTGTTTGTGTGTGTTCGTTTGTTGTGCAACTTAAAAAGTGATTCCGTTAGTATGCTGTCATGTCAGTGTCAGAGAGATTCCGTTGTGTGTGTGTGTGTGTGTGTTTGTTATTAAACTTAAAAAGCGAGGTGCGGAGAGGGAGGAGGAGTGTTACTGTATAAAACGAGGCGAGGGAAGGGGCTAATTCCACACACACACACACACACACACACACACACACACACACACACACACACACACACACACACACACACACACACGGCGCATGCCCGGCGCATGCTTATCTGTTGGGATTTATTTGTACTTTAAAACTTTAAATTGCAGGTTAATTTGGTTTATTTTCACTTTATAGATTGTATTAATTATTTATTCATTTTTTTGGGCTGCGGAGTGAATAATTTGAGTTTTCATTATTTCTTATGGGAAAATGATGATTTGGTTTACGAGTGTTTTGGAACACAAGCTCACTTCCGGAATGAATTATGCTCGTAATCCAAGATTCCACTGTATATATAATCACACTGTATATTGATCTCTCTTAACTGTTAACATAACAGCAGTGGTGTAACACATTGGCGATGTCATATGCGCTTCCATTGTGATTATGGACATTTTGGATACTGGCTGGAAGAATAGAGGTTCAGACTTTAGCAAACAGTTCCAGTCCTCACAGGTACTTTGGTCATGGCTATTGAACATGCGGTTTTCTTTAAGCACACAAATTTAGAATTTAAAAGGAAAAAAAAAAATCTGCCTGCCATTTTCCAGGTCACGCTCGAGTTCCTTTCCCCCTGATGTAAAACCAGCCACGTTCAACTGCGCATGTTTTCAATTTGCTTAATATTAAGGTGTTACAGTTCGACAAATTTAATCTAAATTTAATCTGAATTTTCATTTGCCAAGTTTTCATTCCATTAATTTATAGTATACTGAACAGCATGGCAGGATCTCCACTATTTTTACAACTTAACGAACATAATAGAAGCCATAAGGGCACGAAATGCCGACATTTGATGATTTACGAGTCGGAGATGCTTGGCCTGTTAATGCAGATCTTTATGTATTGGCTTCAAAAGGAGTGTGTGAGCATTTCTAGCAATGTCTCATCTTATTAAAATACTTAACACATTACAGCAAAATCCTAAAATGCATGCTGACATTATTAACAGCACTTTTTCTCTGTCATTTTATTATTTACATAAATCCTTAACAAATGGCTCACACTGTTGTCCCTGGTGAGAATAACAATACCTTCAAAATTTTGATCATGCTTTCTCTTTTCATTCGTGTTTAACCTTTTAGCACATCTGTGGGTAAAACTAGTGAAGTCTGACACACATTTATTTCTCACCAGTGGAGGTGAGATGTAATCTACGCAATAATATAATAAAAATAGTATTGTTTTCCTTACATCTCTCAAAAGCTGTTGGATCTAATTTATTTCTGTGAGCTTTATCATGTCCCTGGTTACTGTACATACTGTACATGACACGCAGTTCATGTGGTATTGATTGCCTAACGAAGGCCTGATGAACAGACTGTGGTTTGTTCACGAGAAGAGAGTTGAGTTGGCCCTTCTGGAGGTTGGGGCCTAGTAAAATATTAGTTTAATTGAGTCCATTTCATTTGCACTTAAAGCCAAGTGTAGATCTTTTCCCCCATTAGCATGCATTAAGAGTGGCTATTTCAGGACGAGAGGACGGGAATGCTTTACAGGGTGGTGGTAAAGATAGGATCGCTGAACTCACATGCCTTAATGGGCAGAAACAGGAATAAACAAGAATTTAAAATAGCCTTTAAATGTGTGTGTGTGTGTGTGTGTGTGTGTGTGTGTGTGTGTGTGTGTGTGTGTGTGTGTGTGTGTGCGTGTGTGTGTTTGTGTGGGTGTACAGTATGTCTGTGTGTATATACATTGCCATTAGAAGGGATTCTGATATTGTGTGGATTCTTTGGCTCTCATGTGGAAAAAATGTCAAATCCTCACAGGTGAAGGGTGAAACAGAAACCCAGAATTGAATTGAAGTGGTGTGTATGAGTGAGTCTAGGTACAAACTTGTAATTTCAACTTCTGGCATTGTGCAAGGTTTTTTTTTTCTTTTTCAACCTAGCACATCTCTAGGTTTCGTTGCATTTCAGTAGGGCCACTGTTGCATCTGGCTTTTTCTCATTAAGGTACTAAATCTTGATCCAGATTCCTGTTAAGCTGAACTGGATTGACTAACAATATTTAGTTACAGTAGTACAAGCCTTAATGGCGAACCTTAATAAAGGACATGCACGTACTGTATAGTCCCCTTCTTGAGAATTGTGTTTGGAGAATTGTGTAAAGATGTCAAAAGGGAATGGAATTTCAGTTTGTGTCTCTGAGCCATGTTGGACTCGAGTGCCAGAGGTTTGGAGCTCCCCTGCCACTCGCCGATTGTTTGTTACCTGCTTTTCAGGCGACGCTGCTTTTTGTCCATTTCGTATTTATATCTACTGTATATTTTTGGGAAATAGAAGCAAATGTAAAAAAACAAATGCATATTAAAATGAAAATGAAGCATCAATTGCATTAGAAATTAAGAACCACTTCAGTGTTTATTATGTGTTATTATCAACACTTAAGGAGCATTTATGATTTTGTTAGGGAGACACATGAAAACTATTCTTTTTACTGCCTCAGTGAAGTAGAATATACATATACATTTATATACTGTATACACGGATCAGCCATAACATTATGACCACCTGCCTAATATTAAGTACAGTAAAACCTCCCTTTTCCCACCAAAGCAGTAATGACCTATGGGCTCTGAAACATTTCTATTGGAACCAGCATTAACTCTTTCCTCAATTTTAGCTATCCCAGCTATTCCTTTGGATCGTACTACACAGACCAGCCCTCGCCTTAATGAGCACAGCCTTGGTGAGCCTTGACCACCCATGACCCTGTTGCCAGTTTTCTTTCCTTGGATCATTTTGGTATTCCACTGCAGCCTGGGAACATCCCACAAGAGCTGCAGTTTTGGAGTTGGTCCTTCATACAGTTGCCACATTTTAGTAGATAAATTGATCTAGATTAATATCCTGTTACAATGGTAACTGGAAGTGGGTGACATACTGTATATTAGGCCGTAAGTGAAACTTTTTCCTGAAAAATGACATGTTGGAAGCAGAAAAAATGAGCAAAAATATGAATTTAAGTACCTTAAATTGTGCCAAAATTGGGGCCAAATTGTGATGGCTAGATGACTGGGTCAGAGCAATATAGAAATTAAATTTGCCTGGCAGAAAAGACAATCATTGAAGGGTAACGCTAGCTTTTAAACTTTATCTTAGTCCTCATTTTTTCATCCAATCCCTACCCACCAGTCAATTCTCCTCTATCATATGATAGCCTTCACCCTCCCAGGTTGGTAGATAACATGTGCTTCCTCCGATGCATGTGAAGCCAACTTCGACATCAACTGCTGCTCATGCTGCATCACAGGGTGACCTAACCCACTCGGAGGTTAGAGTTATCTGCCCTGTTCTTCATGCATGAGCTCACACACACACAATTGTCTAGAGTCACTGTGATTGACAGAGGAAAGAAACTGTGCTATGCCTCATACCCAAAGAGCACAAAGATATGGCTTCTTTTGGATTCAAACACACTATCTCCTTATGTTTGGATGAATGCCTTTCTGCCGCGCTACTTGGAAGCCCAGTTTGTCTTTATCTTTGACCTGTAAATTCACATGCCTCAGTGTTTTGAGCAAATAAAAAACAAGAAGTTGGAGCTGTGGCCTGTGAAATATCTTGCTCCTGCATTTGCACTGGATATTTTATCCACTAACATATGCTAGGATTTTGTGCAAGAATATATATATATATATATTTTTTGTCTGACTTTTACGTCTTCTTGCTAGCAAAAAAAAAAAAAAAAAAACCTCACTGATCCCATTGAACCAACAGTTCAGTTATCCTCAGATGCTGTTTTCTATAGATTGTGCATTTTAACCTGCCAAAATCCCATGCCCTGTTCAGACAACGCTAACAGAAAGACGGCCATCAAAATGCGTCAACGCAAGCAGGCGTCGCCAGACGGTTAGGAGTTGCCAGGTTACCATTTGCAGGCTATGGAACAGATTCCGAACAACTGGTTCCACTGCTGACCGCCTCCTAGATCTGGAAGGCCAAGAGTGACAATGGCAAGATAAGGCAGACTGATTTGATGGCATCATTTGAGAAATTGTACAGAAAATCCTGCCAACGCTGCTGCTGGTATTCCAGGGTTGCACACAAGTCTTCGGAATATTCAACCACATTTGGCTGCAGGTTCACTTGCTGGATGTGCAAGGAGGTCGTATCTTGAGCCAATGTTGACTCTACGTCATTGTCAATGTTGCCTGAATTCTGAATTTTTTGGGTTTTGTATAAAATCAAACTTTTGATTTGACAGAAATAAATTATGTAAGACATTTATCCCTGCAACATTTCTTTTCTCTTTAAGTATAAAATCATTGTTGCTTTGTCTCTGGTGCAGTTAGCAATGAAGATGTCATGCAGTGCAACTTTTTGTCACCTCAGTTTTCTCACCACCAAGTATTACGGAGTACTGAAGATTAGCCATACAGTACCACATGACCTCCTGCTCCAAAACAAGAAAAGATCTTGGATGCAGCACAGCATGCACAGCGGGGTGGAAAGCATGGCTTGGCTGTAGGTAAATCCCTACAAACATGTAAGACCCATTCATGAGCACATATAGAGTGGTGTTTATGCAAGTGAGGGCACTTGTGATCCCCTCAGACACCCCCGCCGCCTCCCGCCTCCCGCCCAAGTAATTACTTCTGCTTAATATTGGTAATAAGTGAAGCATGTATGATGAAGTAGTTTGCAGCGTTTAGTTTAACCTTGAAAACACTCTAAGCGCAGTAAGAGTTGTAAGATGAAGCCCTTTATTCTTTTCAGATGACTTTGTATTAACATCCATTGTAATTTTGTAAACATGCAGTGTGGAGAGTTATTTTAGATAATTGAAATGATTGTACTTCAGAAGTCAAAGCCACATGATGACATATTATTATTATTATTGAATTATTACATAGTAAAAATAAAATGATGGTTTAGGTGCTGAACAAATAAAGCAGGACTTAAAGAGCATTTCAGCAAATCCCATATAGACCACAATTGTCCCTTTTTTTGTTTGTCTGCCTAGTCAGAGAGCCATGCTTAGCTGAAATAAATTTTTTATATTCGGATTTAACCCGATTTACTAAATATGGCTTAATGTTAAGCCGGTACAAGTCTGGTGTCTAGCATCTGACCTGCATCAGATGCTATTCAGATGCTAATCAGACTAGCATCTGATTGGTGTCTAGCAATTACATTTAGCAAATATAACGTAAAGCAACATGATGTACAGTAAAAACCATCTGTCCTGTCTATATAGGACACTGCCCATCATATTGATCGCTGTTAGGCCATATGTATTGATGGAGCATATTGTTCTTTACATGACTCTCAAATTTATACTGTATCTCTACATTATGGCCAAAACTTTTGAACAGGCTGAATAATAAAGTAGTACATTCATGAACCACTGCTTATATTACATACTATACAATGGAAGAAACATTTAAACTTCGGTCAGCAGAAATTAAGAGCTGGAAAATGCTGCCATGTATGCCCTGTGGGAGCACTTTGTAAACAACAGTGATAATCAGATAATCAGAAAATACATGAAATCGCAAAGCAACATACGGCCTACACTCATCCAGGCAGGACTTCCTGGTCAATTCAGTCTAGGTTAAAATAATCCCTGCAATGCTTGTGAAGTTCAGCTGCAGATGTGTAAGCCCTTCCTCACTAGTGGAGAATGCAGGATTAACACCGCATACATAAATGCATCAAGAGAACTATGAGACAATAATGGCACAGATGGTTTAACAGCACCGTTAGTTGTAAAGATAATTATAACGAAAAGCCTGTGCTTTTTTTGCACGTCCTTTTTGAGAATCATGCCAGTGAAAGATTTTGCTACATATAATGCAAAGCTTTGATTATATGCTTAGTGTGTGTATGCAGGGCGGCACGGTGGTGTAGTGGTTAGCATTGTCGCCTTGCACCTCCAGCGTCCGGGTTCGATTCCCGTCTCAGTGTGCATGGAGTTTGCATGTTCCCCCCGTGTTTGGTTGGTTTCCTCCGGGTACTCCGGTTTCCTCCCACAGTCCAAAGACATGTAGGTTAGGCTAATTGGCATTCCTAAATTGCCCATAGTGTGTGAGTGTGTGTGCCCTGCGATGTGCTCTGAAGTCTCCTGGTATAGGCTCTAGGCCCGCGTGACCCTGAATACAGGATTAAGCGGTATAGATGATGAGTGGGAGTGTGTATGCATGTACAAGAACCGCAGTCTTCTCTTTCAGATTAAATTTTCATTTAAAATGATATTAACTATTATATGTAATGTTTTGGCTGTTCACTTTTCTGTTAAACGCACTAGCGGAGTCCAGCTATAAAATCTCCCTGTGAGTCTCGGCATTGAATCTCAGAAACGTTCGAAATACTTTAGAACGTTTTTGGATGTTTTTGAACGTTTTACCTTAGAAGGTTATTGGATGCTAAGACTTTTACTTATTACAGACAGTACTTGAATTTTAAGAGCTGATTTGCTGCGGATTTTCTGATTAAGTAAATATTGTTGAGTGTAAGGTCAGCGTTTCACGTCGGCGGTTTAAAGTTTTAAAGAGAGGCAGAGCGTCTCAGTGTCTTTAAGGTCACTGTACATAAAACCACTAAAGATTTTAGGCTTGCAAGAGGCAACATTCACACACCACACTTAAGGAGCCACACTTCAAGACTGGTAAGTCGGAACAAGTCACTTAAAATACACGAAGCTGGCATTTGATACTGACGCAAGAAAATATTGAGATGTCAGACCATATTATACATAAAATATATATAAAATCTGCCTTGTATTATAAAAGAAATGCAGGGTTATCAATAAGAATGGAGGAAAACCCACAAGTGTATATTTTGTAGTATAAGGTGCTTCAATGTGGATTGCTTGGTCTCGTGATTTGGATCATGTGATATCTTTACACATTTTCCTTCAACCTTTTGCAGTAGGATAACCTGAGTCTTGTGGAAAAACCCGTTTTTATGCGTAAGGCCTTGCCTCGTGTCTGTGGTGCTCCCCAAGGTCTTACGTGGAAAAAGGGTTTTTATTAAGTAAATAAAGGGAAGATTAGAGGAAAGAAGGGGAATTAGGGCAAGAAAAAAATAAAAGATTAGGGTGGAAAGTCAGAAGCAGTGTCCAGCAGGCATGGTGGCACAAAGCTGGTGAGCGAGGGCAGTGGCAGAATGACGAAATGCGTACAAAACAGTAGCGGCAGGCTCCTTCGTAATATATATTCACATTAAAGGCCAGAAGGTATCGAGATCCAGTAGCTCTAGCATTACTGGTGGATCCACGCATGCAGTATACACATTGTGGTAGACCACGTGTGGGTAGATGTTTGTACAAAAATAGTCACTCGAATAAGTGTTTAAACCTTTGTTTTGGTGAACAAAGATTTGTTTATAGGTCAGTGTATGTTTATGCGCCCCCCCCCCCATGAACCTCAGACTTTCAGCTTCTTCTTCCTCTGTCTGCAAGTAGAAGCTTCATGCGGAGCCATAAACATACACTGAACCATAAACAAACACTCACACACTTTTGTGCCACCATGCGACTTCTGTTTGCTCAACGGTAAAATGGTGGTTTTTAAATCATTTGTCACTGGAAATAAAACTGTGAAGTTGGAGAGCATCGTGACCATGAACACAGCAAGTACCTGCATGTCTGTGTCCCCACACCCTCTGGGACAGCACGTAGTGATCAATAAAGCTAATTTTGCCTCAAATTCTGCACTGACTTTCTCTTGCAGTTTGCTTTCAACATAATATTCGATTCAATTAAATTTTATTTCTTTTGCGCCTTTTAAAAATGGTAATTGTCACAATTGTTTCAGCTTTACAGAATCAAAGAAATCATGGAAATAAGTTGTGAGGTAAAATTATTATTTGAAGTTTGTTCTTGACGATGATGGCATGGAAAACCACTAACAGGGATGACAATAGAAAGGAACCTTGAGAAGAACCAACTTCTACAAGGAACCCATCCTCAGTTGGGTGATACCAGATAGATATAGCAGGGATTCATTTGCAGTCATACCAGGCTCAGGTGCACAACTCTTTGTGGGAATTTCAGACCAAAACTATTGAGTGACTGCTGTCACAAATCATCAGAGAAAAACTGAATGCAGCAGCCGAGTCCAAGACTCAAGTGAAACCATCCTCAGTCAAAACACACATCTCGAGCAGACCGGCACAGGGCCAGCAGGGCAGAGCTTCCCCTTGTGACGAGAACGCCGATCAGAAATGGGGCAACAGGTTGTGTCAGACAGGTCAGGAATGCAGAAGGGGTAGAGATCTCAGGCAGCTCAGGAGTGCCATGTGTAGCTCGACAGACAGAGAGGGAGAGAGAGAGAGAGAGAGAGAGGTATCCTCATAACAGACCAGGACTATGTATATTTTTTGCAGATTGCAAGCAGGGACTCTAGCAGGAATAACGTTAACAGCATAACTAAAAGGGACAGTCAGCAGTAAACACAGACATGAGGGCGTCAACAAGCTGGAGTGATCAGTGAGAGTGGGCAAGAAGGCATCTAAACATAACAGATCACCATAATACTCAAGAGTCCTCCAGATCCGCTCCTTTACCTAATTACAAATCATTACACACAAGGCTTAGCTAAATAGATACGATTTCAGCCTAGACTTAAACACTGAGACTGTGTCTGAGTCCTGACCATTAATAATGGGAAGGCTGTTCCTATTCTATAACTTTGAGGCTTTGTAAGAAAAAGCTCTCCCCCCTGCTGTAGTTTTCATGATACGAGGTACTGACAAGCAGCCTGCATCCTTTGATCGAAGCAGGCAGGCCGAATATAACACTAGCAGTCGACTCTGGGACTATGATGCGAGACCATTTAGATCAATAGTAGTATTTAAAAAAAATATATTTTATTATAAACAATAAAATGTTTTGAAAGGAATGCATATTTGGCACAAAAGCAATGTATTGTTTTGGCCAGTGAATAATATGCTTGGATGGATGGATGACTTATGCAGATGATTTACAAAGTAAATTTTGGACCCTGGCTTATCTGTTAGTGGCAGTATTTCTAAAAATCTGTGCTTGTACTTCATGTAATTTTAATCATTTTATTTTTTTTAGCAACAGAAGATGATTAAAAACCATGATTACTTCTGATGTCTGTTTATCTAAGGAGAACTGAAGGTTCTGAAGGTGTACTCCTTTAAGAATAACTACCGGTCTTGGCACAGCATGCAAGGCTAGTTTAAATGCCAGCATACTGTATTTGTTCAGCCGCACTGAAATGTGGAAATGATATTGCAAGTCATCCCCACTAAAGCCCCACACCAGTGTCCTGTCTTGGCTTCATTCAATGTTGCATTATTGTTCACCTCCAGGAAGAGGAGTCTCACAAGCATGGGAGCTTCCCTGTAGCTGGCACTAAATGATATATCCAAAGATTTGTGAATTAAATGCAATGATGATATGCAATTACAAGCAGTGCATTTTTTCATGTTCCTGAGGGGCCTGGCTATGTCTCAGGATCTGTGCGTAAAATATCGTCTCATTTTCAACTAATTAAAGTTTCTCTAGTGCAGGCTGATTGTGCTCCATCACTGCCTGTTGTTGGACGGATTTTTATTTCTAGATGGAGCATTTAGGTTATAATGAGCACTAAGTTGTCTGCTCGGCATTTGCATCAAGAGAATTGCTGTATTTTCCAGGCAGGAGCATGCATGAATAAATAAATAACTAATACTTGCTTGCATAATTTATTACTGGCTGGTTTTGTTTATGGGTAAATGGAATCACTGTGTACAATTAAATCTTGCAAGCTAAACATATCTGTCAGCAATTTTTAGATATCTGGCACACGTATTTGTTACATAAAAGTATTTGTCATAGTTTTCCTTCAAAGAATTGAGGGTGGTGTCATTCAGTATTTTTATTTTTTTTTTTGTCTCTGTGACTCAGGGTTCCAGGAGATGATTTGCATCAGTAATATAGTTGTTTGGTGCCACAGTTAGCGTGACGAATGCCTTGCAATTATTTCGCTCGTGTTTGAAATACGGTCATAAGTACTGACTGATGACTGCATGCACTCCGCTACAGTCTGTTGATAAATACCTATCCAGCAGCAAGATTTACAGGCATTGTTGTGGTCTTTAACAATGCATTGATAGTTTTATAATGTAAACATTGAACTATTTGCACAGCATGCAGAAATCCAGTCTACTTTCCATCGCTGTATAATTTGCTGTTGTTGTCCTGGTATCATGGACTGCAAGCAAAACAGTAGCATTAACATTGACGTGATGCCTGAGCCTTGTTCAAGAGGCAGAACAAATAAGACACGAAAAAAGCAAACAAACAATGAAAAAGACCTAGTGGCCCTGGGATGAAATCGAGTGTTGGAGAGAGACTGGGAGATCCGAACAAGTTTCTAACGTTCGACAATATCTTTCAAAAAGCTTAAAAGGTACAGAAAACAAATATAAAATGGAGTGCATATGCAGACACTCTACATTCCCCCCGAGGTGTCAGATATTTTAAGTCGTTTTAAGTTTTTGTTGACTTCGGATCCGGAGGAAGGTGCTGCGTTTAGCTTCACTTTGGATTGAAGGGGATTTATTTCCTGCTATAAAAGGTATGTCAGGAAGAAAGCCACGGGAGTAATGTTATTTAGTATAGCGAGCTCTCATATGCCATGAGTTATTGAACATGAGCGGAAGTCGTGCAGGGTAACGAGACATGCAGTCCTTTCCAAGCAGTCATGCTGTGTTGAACTCTGTTGCATTAAATTGACTCCCAGTCCCCAATGCGGCATTGATTTGAGAAAGTTTCCTGCTTTTTGGCTTTTGACATTTTTTTCTTCCTTTTCTTGAAATGATAAAAGAATGGAGAGAGAGAGAGACAGAGAGAAATGATTTTTTTCTTCCCAAGCCCCTCTGATGTCAGCTTTTCTCTTCACTGCCTAGATGACAGGTAGCCACCGATAGGCTACCTTCTTCTGCTTGAGCAATTTTAAAAGATTACCTTCAATTTTCTTCTTAAGCCATGATTGTCTTAAAATGGGATAGCATGGGGGTGTTCTTGCTCTGTGAAGTTTTTCTTTTTGAAGGATCGCTGCTTATGCGGCTGTGAGAGTAGCTGGTTGCGATTGCTCTCCTGCTGAAGATAAAGAGCCATACTGTACTTGCAATTGCTTTAGGGGGATTCGATGCAATAATCATAACGCTTATTCACTACTGTTTATAGAAAGTAATCATAATGTGGTACAGTAGTCATAAAGAACATCATACTGTGCTTCTGTTTTAAAACGCATCCCCCTGGCAACTGTATCGACAGGAAGCAATGTGACTGCACTCTGCTTATTTTTAGCTACATAAATCTTCCCAAAAGAATTGTTTCCACCTGTGCCAAATTACCGTTTCATAACTTTTTTAGCTGATTTGTATGAAGAGTCAATAACTATAATCTGCAGGCTGATGCTACATGGTACAGCAGAAAAGAAGGGGATTCTGTTCAGTTGTACCGCCTATGGTTAGCAAGCTGTAGCTGGGCACTATATCACCCTCCCCCAAATCGATCGTAGCTTATTAGAGTGCTACGGTTGTGGTTTAAAAAAAAAAAAGAAGGCGGCAAACAAGCTTACACTGTACCATCTGTTCTACACTACTGTTAAGCAACACGACCACACAAAAAAAGGAAATCTTATTTTAATGACATTTTTAAGCACTTCCTCTACATCATTAAGCACATTCATTTCACAACCGTGTAAAAAAAATATAAAAAGGAAAGGAAAGCCAAAATATGGATGGTCTGTCACATTTAGCAGTTTTCATGTTTTCATTTTTCAAGACACATGGAATACTTCATGCCTCGTAATTTATTTAGTGCATCTTAACATCGAATTAAGTGTCCTTCAGCTTTAACTCACTTACATCACTTTTTATGCTGGTGAGCAGACCTGCCAAACTTTCTTGCATTTTGTGTACGCTGCAAAAAAGCCAACAATTAATTGTTTATTCATTCAGGGTGTGAATTCAACACAGGGTGTTGCCATCACACAATATGTCACCAAGCTGTTCGGTCCTGTGCCTGCTTCCACTCTGTACAAGATGATGTTGAGCTGCTTCATATCGTTTCCAATGATCCATACCATGTCCATCTTGGCCTGCCTCTTGGGGGACACTAACCATTGGGAGAGTCATTGATGCATATGGTCAGCAAGTGAGTCTGTGGCAATGTCCAAAGAAATACAGTCTTCAGCCCTGATCAGCTCTGTGATTGTCATTTGAGAAATGCTGTTGCATACTTCCTAGATTGTAACGTGGAGGCGAAATATTATCTGCAAGCTGATCAAAGCCTTCAAGTAATTTTTTCAGGTGGCTACAGTCAATGTCCATGTCTCTGCACCGTAAACTAAGAATGGAAGGATGTAGGCATTGTACAATTGCATTTTCGTCACCTACTGTATGTGATACTAGATATGCTTGTCCAAGTCCTTCATGCATTTGTATATGATCTTTATTCTTCTAGGCAGCAACCAAGATAGACAAAGGAGTCCACCTGGCATTCTAAATATGAGCTGAACTTGCTGGATTGTTATTAAGAGCTTGGATTTTGTTTTTGGACCAGCTGATCTCCAAACCAAATGCAATGGCTTCACTTTTCATTATGTCAAATAACCGCAGCAGAATCTCAAGCATTTCAGCCAGGAGTGCAATATCATCTGCATAGTCCAGGTCAGTAAAGGACTGTTGTGGATGGTCCGCTTCGAGATCAAATGCATTGGTGTCAAGAATAGATTTGGTGCAAAAGTGCAGTCTCGCCATACACTACTGCTAGTTTATAACCAATCGACTCTCACATAGCTAACTGTGTCCATATACAGCTCCTTCAACAATGCCATGGTCTTTTGGAAGAAAGCTCTGGAGCAACAGCCCTACAGTGTCCCTACAGAGTCGAGATCAGAGGACAGAGATGAAGAAGCCTGTCTTTTAGTATATGGGCAAACAACTGTCCGCCATGGTAGTTTTGCACTTTCTGTGGCTACCTTTGCACTCGTAGAAGGGAGAATAGCACTCTTTTTCAAGTCTGCTGGCTCTCTCACTCTTGGGCATCTTACCTTATTCTGCATATTATTGGGATTCTCTTATCCTTCGGCTTACCAAGTGCCTTTGCCACTTAATTCCCAGTGGGAAGCGAGCAGTCAGTCAGGTTCTGCGGAGGCAGCCGTCGATTTCCGCAGGTCGGATGGGCAGTTGAGAAGGTCAGAAGCATAGCCCTTTCAGCGATCCATGTTCTTCTTCTTGTCAGTTATTGGCTGACCACTGGCATCATTAATTGAAGTGCAAACAGGGCAGCTTCCTCTGAGTCCTCTAAAATGGGAAAATGCATCATTGACCTGTACAAACTTACAGAGCTGTACAGAGCTTTCTCACTCTCTGTCCTGGTCTGCAGCATACCTGCAAGCTTCTCTCTTCCTCCACCAACTTCCTGGTTGCATTACTGATCCAATCTTTGGATTTGCCTCAGGCCACAGGAAGCATTATCTCTACAGCAACAGCTCCTTTATAGGCTTCCCAGTTTGTGAAGTCAGCAGTAGACAATACAGCAACTTGGTTGTTGATATCTGTCAACATGGTATTCTGTCTATACCATGACCAGCGAAGATGCACTAGCACAAAAGTTCAGCAACCTTTCTGTGTGGTCTTTCTCAGTTTCACTACCAAACAGACCTTTTACACACGTGGACAAAATTGTTGGTACCCTTCGGTCAATGAAAGAAAAACTCACAAGGGTCACAGAAATACCTTTAATCTGACAAAAGTAATAATAGGAATTCTATGAATGTTAACCAATGAAAGTCAAACATTGCTTTTCAACCATGCTTCAATGGAATTATAAAAAAAATAAACTCATGGAACAGGCCTGGACAAAAATGATGGTACCCCTAACTTAATAGTTTGTTGCACAACCTTTTGAGGCAATCACTGCAATCAAACGATTCCTGTAACTGTCAATGAGACTTCTGCACCTCTCTGCAGGTATTTTGGCCCACTCCTCATGAGCAAGCTGCTCCAGTTGTTTCTGGTTTGAAGGGTGCCTTTTCCAGACAGCATGTTTCAGCTCCTTCCAAAGATGCTCAATAGGATTGAGGTCAGGGCTCATAGAAGGCCACTTTAGAATAGTCCAATGTTTTCCTCTTAGCTATTCTTGGGTGTTTTTAGCTGTGTTTTGGGTCATTGTCCTGTTGCAAGACCCATGACCTGCGACTGAGACCCAGCTTTCTGACACTGGCCAGCACATTTCTCTCTAGAATCCCTTGATAGTCTTGAGATTTCATTGTACCCTGCACAGATTCAAGACACCCTGTGCCAGATGCCCCAAAGCAGCCCCAGAACATAACAGAGCCTCCTCCATGTTTCACAGTATGGTGTTCTTTTCTTGATATGCTTCATTTTTCCGTCTGTGAACATAGAGCTGATGTGCCTTGGCACAAAGTTCCATTTTTGTCTCATCTGTCCATAGGACATTCTCCCAGAAGCTTTGTGGCTTGTCAACATGTAGTTTGGCATATTCCAGTCTGGCTTTTTTATGATTTGTTTTGATGGTGCGATCTGACACTGATGTTCCTTGAGCATGAAGTTCACCTTAGATCTCTTTAGAAGTCTTTCTGGGCTCTTTTGTTACCATTCGGATTATCCGTCACTTTGATTTGTCATCCATTTTCCTCCTGCGGCCACGTCCAGGGAGGTTGGCTACAGTCCCATGGATCTTAAATTTCTGAATAATATGTGCAACTGTAGTCACAGGAACATCTAGCTGCTTGGAAATGGTCTTATAGCCTTTACCTTTAACATGCTTGTCTATAATTTTCTTTCGAATCTCCTGAGACAACTCTTTCCTTCGCTTCCTCTGGTCCATGTTGAGTGTGGTACACACCATGTCACCAAACAACACAGTGACTACCTGGAGCCCTATATATAGGCCCACTGACTGATTACAAGATTGTAGACACCTGTGATGCTAATTAGTGGACACACCTTGAATTAACATGTCCCTTTGGTCACATTATTTTCAGTATTTTCTAGGGGTACCATCATTTTTTATCCAGGCCTGTTCCATGAGTTTATGTTTTTAAATAATTCTGTTGAAGCATGGTTGAAAAGCAATGTCTGACTTTCATTGGTTAACATTCATAGAATTTTTTTTAATTATTACTTTTGTCAGAAGTTATTTCTGTGACCGTTGTGAGTTTTTCTTTCATTGACCGAAGGGTACCAACAATTTTGTCCATGTGTGGACAAATAATTGTCTCTTGGTATACCAAAGGATCAGCTGACTAGGCTTTGCCACACTCAATGTCTGCTTCAAGGACTTGTAGAATCTGTCCTTTTTCACATCTGATGCCTCATTTGGAGGTGCTTAAACCTGAGTGTGCTTGGCAACCAGACAGGGTTGCAGGTGATCAGTGCCTTTGCAGCAGTTTGATCAACAACCAATGACTATGAGTTATGAGGAGATGCCCTTTTGACATACTGACAAAAAAAAAAATCTGTCAAGTGGACTATTTAACCAATACATAGGACAAAGTTGTTGACGTGCCAGGGTGTGTCCATGTGCCAATGGGCCTGCATACAACATCTTTTGGGACTTGTTCCTCTGAGATCTATTGCATTTTTGCCTGAGAGCTGCATGGCAATCATTTACCACAGTGTGAGCAGAAGCTATGTACCAGCAGAAGGAACCTCCACACTTGACCCTCTTTTCACCTGCCCCAAGACTAGCTGCCAGCTCAAACATGGAGAAAGAGCACTTGATGCACTTTGGCAGCCTATGCGGAGCCCACACCACACTGTGAAGAAGAATTACATGAAATAAGCTTAAAGAGACCCCAACGTATATTAATAAGTGCACGCAAATGTTTATGCTGGTATGCCTTTGTGCATTGGAAATGGCAGTAGAGTTAAAAACTACACGATGCATGCTGAATGTGGAACAAATTTTCAAGTAAGAAAAAACACCATGAAAGTTTAACAGGAAGAATATTTAGAAGGACAAGATTGTAATATCTGTCAGCTCATGAATTTCGGGGGTGTTTTTTAAAATATTTACGTTTACACTCACTCACTCACTCATCATCTATACCGCTTAATCCTGTATTCAGGGTCACGGGGAGCCTGGAGCCTATCCCAGGGTACACCCTGGACAGGGTGCCAATCCATCGCAGGGCACAGACACACACACATACACTCACTCATTCACACACTACGGGCAATTTGGGAACGCCAATTAGCCTAACCTACATGTCTTTGGACTGTGGGAGGAAACCGGAGTACCCGGAGGAAACCCACCAAGCACGGGGAGGACATGAAAACTCCAAGCACACAGAGACGGGAATCGAGCCTGGCCGGGGATCGAACCCGGACCCTGGCGGTGCAAGGTGACAGTGCAAACCACTACACCACCGTGCCGCCTTGCATTTCTACAATGATTGCCTATTTATTTGATTTGATTTAATATGTTCAGACATGAAATTTTGGTTCATCGTTTGAATATATTGTGCTACAGTATTTACCACATATTAAATGCGAACTGTTCTCCTTTAAACTATATTTGTATTTTACATTACAACATTTAAAGTGGTACATATAAAGATGAACATTATGGAAAAAATATTTTCATATTTTGGTTCCAAATAGCTTAAAATTTGGAACAGTGAAAGTTGTCATTTTTATTCTCCGTTAAACCAGACGGTCTCGGCTCATACACAGGCTCCTCAGAGGCGCAGTAGAAGTTTGAATCCCATTGGAGCAGATTGACTGTGATTTGGGGAGCATTTATTGGCACTTTTAAGTTGATCAAAGCAATAATAACCAGTCATGAGTGAAACCTGAAGTGGACTAAAAAATGTCCACTTAAACACTCAAGTACTCAAAACATGAAGGCGAATATACTGTAATGGCAGATAAGCCGATTGAGATTCTGAACTGCTTTACAATCACATAGTAGTTTTGAACTAGAACGCTCTCTGTTGACATTCACTGAATTCCCTCGATTGGTTTTTATTTATGTGTTTGTGTTAATATGTTACTGTTTCCATAGTAACAGCTTGCACTCTTGTACAGTGTACACTCCGCATGATCTAAGCCTAATAACCAGGCTTAAAAATGTGTTGTTTAACAACGTACAAAAAATGTATAATTGTCTACTTTTTTGTTTGGAAGAATTTCAATAAAAAACATTTATTGAAGGAATTGTGATTGTAAGCACTCTGTACCCTTTGCAGCAGGATAGATGAACCTGGTGTATTGGTAAACTGACAGACTGTGTGTGAGAGAGAGAGTGAAAGAGATAAGGAAAGGTGGGTGAGGAGAAAGAATTTATCCTGTCTATAGTGTGCAACTTCATCCATTCATAAATTATTTAGCATAATTACTTGCAAAGTATTGTTGTATAAGCAGAATCAAGACAATTCGCACCATGGTGATGTGATGGCACAAGGTGAAGTGCAATATAACCGCAAAGCGCTCTACATCACGTGACGAAGTTGCATACAACCTCTGTAGCATGTAGTGTCTGTAAAAAACACTGTAATAACCCAACCCATCTGTGTGAATGTATACTGTTACTATAATATTGTAACAATGTGTGTGCGTGCGTGCGTGCATGTGCCTGTGTGTGCGTGTAAACCACTTTTTTTGTAAATTCCGTGTCCAAGTGTAAAGTGACTGTAACTGTACCGCAACAACGGCCCTCATGAATAAAAAGGTTAAAAAGGCTGTAGCAGTGCGGGAGATGAACCTTTTTAACGTTTCTCCTCAGAATTGAGACACACCCTAAACGTCAATTACAGTGGAATGGGACTAAAAATTCACTAGTTCCTTCCTAATTCACTTCCTTTCATTATAAACAGACTATAAATAAAATACAACATATTGGATGAACTATTAATTATTTTATTAATAGTAGATAGGTATGAAAAAAATGCTCTAGGCTACCAAATCCTTATTTTTAACTGAAAGCACTCTTCCATTTTCAAATTTTTTGTAGAAACATCAACCAATCTGGATGTTTCTTTTTTTCAGTTTTTGAAATGAAATGTAAGCCTCTATAGATGGTAGAAAGAAAGAAATTCAGTTATGTAGCGTGACTCTTTTTAGAGGCAATTGTATGTATCGGCACATGGATTAAAAAATTATCGTTTTAATTTGAATATGTTCGCATCTGAGGTGGTTGCCATTCCTCTATCATCATACAGGTGGCGCATTTCACACATTGGCAGACAGCACATTATCCTATTATAGTTTTTATATTGAATTGGCATTATTATGAAATCATAATACAGATCAAATCTGTTGTATCGGTTGGAACTTGGTGATTTCCAGTCCTTTAAGCCACAAAGGTTCCTGTCAAATTTTCACTTCATATGAGATCAGTTTGCCTCCTGTGAGTTCTTTTTTTTTTTTTTTTTTTGGATTTTTCCCCGATTTTCTCCCTAATTTAGTCGTGTCCAATTCCTCCCCGTCACTAGGGGGCGCCCACATTAAGGCTACTACTACCACTCAGCCGGGAGGGCCGAAGACTATCACGTGATTCCTGCGAACCATTTGACGCCAGCCGACCGCATCTTTTCTAACTGCTCGCTCGCGCACCATTGGGGGCGGCGTAACACACTCGGAGGACAGCGCTATCCGCTCCCTCCGTTGCGCGAGCTCACAGACGCCCCTGACTGGCTGTAGAGCCGTGATTAATGTGGGAGCACTAAGTACCTCTCATCCCTCCCCTCTGAGATAGCTCGGCCAATCAGCTCTCTCTAGATCTCCGGCTGCGAGAGGTTACATCACCACCCGGGATTCGAACTAGCGATCTCCGGATGATAGGGCGAGCGCTTTAACCACTGCGGCCTCCTGTGAGTTCTGCTGAAACTTTCTGTCTTTTCTTTCTTTCACGCTATACATTTAGGGCTCTTACACACTGGTGATGATACAGCCACCCATAGCTGGGCGTGTAGAGAGCAGATTGGCCGAGTCCTCTCGAGAGGGAGGGATATGGCATACAGTACCCGCATTTTCACATCAATCATAGTGACACTAATCAGTCACGGGTGTCTGGGAGCTCACACAAGTGGAAGGGCCGAAATAAAGAAATAATGTTTTAGAGGAAGTAAAGGGCCCTAGCAGAGAGATGGGTGGGGATTAGCTACAACTAAATTAGGGAGAAAACAGGGGAAAAATGTTTCTGAATCATTTAAATATCTAAAACTTTATAGTGCTGTTTTATTTATCTATTTATTTATTTATTTGCTTATGAAGGTAGAAGCAAAGTCTAGGATATGTAGTGTTTTTGTGCAAAAACACAAGTGTTTTCCGAGAAAGTTCTTTTTTCAGTTCTCTAAAAGCCTATGAGAATATGCAGTCTGAGATGCTATTGATAAAATGTAAAATGCATTTGCTAGAAATTTTCCAACTGGTTATTTCCAACATTAAACATCAATATGAAGTCTATAAATGAAATCGGATAGTATGTCATTACGAGAATGTTATTGTGCATATGCATTGTTTAAAGGAAATGAGAGCTGCCGTATTCAGTGAAACTCAACCACTTCTACTACAATCTGCACTGACGACCACGGCTTTACCAAAAATATACACCTCTGTAATCTTATACTTTAGGACTCAAATACCTGAACAGTTTTCTTAAGATGACAATATTATAGCCGAGCGACCGAGTTTGCCTATATTTTAGCATTCGACACCTCTGTGTCACTTTAACGCTTGACCTGGACATTTGCACCTACATATATATAGCGAATATAACTTCATCATACCACTCAACACCTACAGACTGTTTATTCACGGTAGTTGTTTTCTGTTGAAGGTCAGAGACTGTCGAGAAGCAGAAGATGACTGACAATTATGCCTCTGCTAAGTGTTTAGATTAGCTGCTATTTATGGCCGTTTAAGCGCGGAATTTTATCTGCAGCCAACACTAAGCAGTGCTGAAAAGCCTCATTGTGGTTTTGCAAACGGATGGGCTGTTTTCATCAATTTGCTTTGTTTGCCTCCTGCTGGTATGAGCAAGCCATTGACCTGCTTGCCTTGCTGTATAAAATCCTGAAGAATTATTACTGCTATTCTACTGCTCTCAAGATCATCTTTAAAAACAGCTTTTGCCACAGCTTGGAGTCTCTCTGCCCTTCTGCGTCAGAAATGTACTTCTCCTGGGTGTACACGTTCTGCTTCTCTAACACTGTGTTATATTAGTGCAGTAGCAGGCTTTTGACATCATGATGTACAGCTATCATGCCAGCTCCCTAAGGACTATATACTTGCAGTATGCGTGTATGAAAATGTATAGCTAAAAGACAAGCAATGTAGTGGATGTCAGAATGATGACACTATAGCTCTTAGCATTGTTTATTATACACAGTAGGCTATATTCAGACCTGGAGAGCTGAAATAGGCACTCGTTTCTGTACACGGATGGATTGTGTATGGATGTGTTAAGGATCGTTTCCAAAGGATAGTTGTGTGATATTTGTGTGAACTGACTATATGGCATATGGTATGTTAATCAAAGCATTTCTCTGGCATTTGCATGTGTCCTGCCTTGCGTGTGTAGTAGTTTGCAGTGGGGACACCTTAAGGCCTTTAGGGAAGGTGTTATATTTCTCAAAATATATTCTTATCTCATTAGATAATTATTACATTTCTTACAAACATTCCTATTCCTACAAACCGTCCTAATGTAAATTTTGGGTCTTAAGGACCTGGAGAGTGAGTTGAAATTCAGCCAGCCACCATTTTTTCTAGCTGTTGTTACGTGGTTACTGAACACTAGATACTTTTTTGGAGGCCTAGGTGACTGCATGGTGCCCTGAAATAAGATAATACAATTTTGGTGTATCATTAGAGGGAGTATTTATTATTATTTTTCATAAGCCTGCACCAGAAATGTTAAGTTTCCAGTAAGTCCCCTACATGCAAACATTCGAGTTACAAACTTTCAAAAATGCGAACATGTGTATACTCATGTTCAAATCGCGGCAGTTACTGTATATCACATGTGAGTGCATCGTGCATCCTCTGCAAGTGCAGTACAAGCTCAGGATGTCCGGAAGCAAATGTAAAAGCAGTGGTTATGAAGCTGGCTAAGCAATAATGATAGAGACAGAAGTGGAAATAATTGAGAGAATGGAGCGAGGTGAAAATATGCCAGATATTGCTCGTTCTTTAAACATTAGTCATTCAACCATCAGCAAGGTTCTAACGAACTGTACTGTAATATACCACTTATAGCCAATTGTGTTAGTATCCTAGTACCTAGACAATGTTTTGTACCAAGTTCTGTTCAGAGGTTACTGGTTATGATTAATGTGCGATGTTTTCTGATGTTGTGAATAAATCAGCACCTTAAGTAACAACATATTAGACCATTCTGTTTGTTTTTATATATTCTTTTGCATGACAGTTACTAGTGAGGGATAGGTCAGTGGTTAAGGCCTTGAACTACGGTTCAGAAGGTCCCAGGTTCAAATTTCACGACTGCCAAGTTGTCTCAGTTGGGCCCTTGAGCAAGGCCCTTAACCCTCAACTGCTCATATGTATAACGAAATACAAAAATGTAAGTCGCTCTGGATAAGGGCGTCTGCCAAATGCCTTGATGTAGTGAATTTTAAGCGCTTGCAAAAATGTTCATGAATTTTAGCCATTGTATGTCGATATACTTTCTCCTCACTTGGAGAAAAATAGAAGTGTAAGAAAAAGAATGCAATGCTTGATTGTGAATAATACTTCACAGCAGTTCAGTTACATGGCATTTAGTTTTTTTTTTTTTTTTTCTTTTGAGGCAGTTTCACTGGTTTGGAACTCACTGAAGGCCCAAGTCTGTGCGGCACGGTTCATTACTTGTACTTTCGCAGGTTGTAATAGTGTTATAGTGGTAATAAAGTTAAAGAGTTGAACGTTCAGGTTAATGTGGTGTTTTCAGTGGGTTTTACTAGTATTACTAGAAATTACTGTACAAGTCGCAACCTCATCTTGAATGCAGCAAAGAAGAACTAAAGAGGTCCAGAGAGATAACTAAAATAGGAAGACCTCATTTTTTACCTGTTTTGTGGTGCACAAACTGGAAAAGTGATCATTTTTTGCACTCTAGCCTTCAAGGCTGGTTTAATACTATAGCCATTGTCCGGAAAGAGGGATGGACAAAAGACAGCCAAAGACGAGAGGACGTAAAATAAATATATAATTAAATAAATAAAACACATCAACAAAATGATGCTCTGTTTTTGTGATAGCTAATTCTTACCTGTTCAGTTAGTAACTGGAGTACCCGGAGGAAACACACCAAGCACAGGGAGAACATGCAAAGTCCATATCACACAGCCCAAAGCGGGAATCAAATCCCGAACCTGAAGGTGCAAGGCGAAAGTGCTAACCTCTGATCCACTGTGCCACCTTTGTAGAGTTATTTATTTATTTTAATTCTTTGAATTAAGTTTATGTAATGTTGAAAATCTTGTTTGACCAGTTCAGTGACCTTTTGTTTTAAACTTATCCAAAACGGTAATGATCGGTTATTAGTGCAGTGCTTGTCTAGTTATATTATTTCAGGAATTTTAAATTTAGGAATAATGTCATTGACTACAGACTTAGGTACCACGGTACCTCGGCATCCGAATTTAATCTGTTCTGGAGGCGAGTTTTAAAGGTGAAATTTCGAATTGCCAAATGCCGTTTCCCTGTAGGAAATAATGTGAATGCAGACAATCCATTCCAGCCATCCAAAAATATAACCAATATTACCAATTTCCATCCCTCTGATCTTGCAATAAAATAATTTTGCACATTAAAAACAATCAAAACATTTAGAAAAGACATGTAAGTGAAGTAAAATGTGAAATGAATAGACATTAAATCTCACTTAACCATAATTTATGATTTCTCTTGGCATCAGCT
Organism: Clarias fuscus; assembly: GCA_030347435.1. Classification (NCBI taxonomy): domain Eukaryota; kingdom Metazoa; phylum Chordata; class Actinopteri; order Siluriformes; family Clariidae; genus Clarias; species Clarias fuscus. The sequence goes on along the minus strand of CM059205.1, from coordinate 9,114,826 downwards.
GCTGTAAAAACAAAACTGAACGTGGCTCTTTTTACTTCTTGCTATCGTCCTTGCTAACATTCTTGGGACCTACAGTGTAGTGCTATGTCCACTAAATCTTGCACAAAATACCAAAAAACACACACACACACACAAAGTAAACTTTTAAAAAACTTTTGTTCAGTAAACTCGCTTGGGTTGGCTTTTCACTGTCGCAAACAAGATTTGACCGGCTCCTGGGCCGCACTCGCACGAGCTCGGTTCGTTCGCTCAAATGCTGAAAATGATTTGTATGCTGAGAAAAAAGTTTCAAATTGAATTTCTTAAGGTGAAAATTTGTGAGGCGGGGCGCTCATATACCGTGGTACCACTTTAATGAGTTGCTAGATGGCTAGGTACAGGTATGCTTATTTATTGACGTTCTCATGTTACCTCAAACTGCTAAAAACGCAGAATCATGTAATTTGTGACATTTGTGACACTACATGTGGTGAATTCATCAGACAGACAACAGAAGTGGAGAACCTGAGGTTAGGATTTTGTTAGCAACATGCTAGGCAGTTGAGGGAGATATATTGTCTTATTATTAAAAAAGAAAACCAGTAGTCACAGTGTTTTGAGATTAATTTCTCTGCATGTTGATTATGCTAAAGATATGCTAAAGGTTAACTTATTTAAATTTGAGAAGTTTTACTTTTGTATTTCTGATGCTGTGCTATAATTTATATGTGACAAACACAGCTGACTTCTTATTTCGGAAACTCAACCCTTTCATTCAGTGCAAAAAAAAAAAAAAAGGCTTTCCATGCTTCATTTTTCTGCAGTTATAGCACATCAATATTTAATGACAAAGCTAATTGTTTATTTTACACTTGGTATTATTTTTGTTAGTGTTTATTAAAGTGTGCAGGAGAGTTTGATTGTTGTAAAAACTGGATAAAACCTCAAAAGTTTAGTGTGGAAATAAACAGAGCCTGCATATTTTAAGGGTATATTTTTACCTCATAGCACAGTGCAGTTGAACTTAATGATAAGGTACCGTGGTTTTAAATGCTGTTAAGATTGGCATGAGCCTCACTGGTGCAAATTTATGCAGCAATCCGAAAGATGTGATGGAATGTAAATCGTGGAAAGTCTCATTTGTACCACATTTTCAACTGGTCTCTGTACACCAGAGGTGTTAATTTAACACTCATCAGTTCTCTCTTGAACATTGTTGGCTGCCACAAAATGATTGAAGGAGGACGCTCAGTTCCAGCCTCAGTTTTCCTCAGTAGATTCTTGACTAGCTTTTAAATTGCATAGTCAAAGAGAAAATTAGACTGGGCGTGGATAATACCACTGCTGGAACATTCTGATTGGACATTTTGACGAGATTCTGACTGTAGCTGGGTCTTTCTTCACTGACCACTTTAGCACACAAACCTGCAAGCAACGAATGCTAAAAAAAATACTACAGTATGCTGTAGTGAACTATTATTTACTATAGTAATTTGCTACACACAATAATAAAATTTATTATTTACTATAGTAATAATTGCATATTGCAGTATATTGTAGCATTTAGCATAGTGATTTACTACACACTGTAATAAAATGTAGTATTTACTAAATTAATTACTATACAATATAGTAAACTGTAGTATTTACTACAGTACTTGACTATATCCTGTAGTAAACTGTAGGATTACATACAAACTTAATTCTTTTGATTGTGTAAAGCTGTGTGCTTTGCGACAATGTCAATTGTTAAAAGCGCTATACAAATAAAATTGAATTGAATTGAATTGCATAGTATTTACTATAGTAAAGTAATGTTGTAGTAAACTGTAGTATTGCTATAGCAATTACTGTACCATATACTAGAGTATTTAATAGAGTAATTGACTACATCCTGTAGTTTACAATTATTACATGCTGCAGTAAACTGTAGTTTTTACTATAGTAATTTACTGCATGTTGTAGTAAATTGTAGTGTTTACTATAATAATTGACTATATCTATATGTAGTAATTTACTACATGCTGTAATGAGCTTTGGTGTCTCAGTGGTAGGGTTCTCGTCTGTCATACCGAAGGCCTGAGTTTGATTCTCAGCCTTAACCTCAGCTGTTGGGTGCGGTGTCAGTCCCAAGCCTGGATAAAATTGCATTAGGAAGGGCATCCGGGGTGCAGATTGGATGGTCTGCTGTGGTGACCCCTTGTCGGGACAACAACATTTAGTATAGTAATTATTACATACTGTGTTTATTAATTTACAACATGCTGTAATAAACTCTAGCATTTTCTATAGTGACTATATCCTTTAGTAAAGTATAGTATTTGACTTTAAACTGTAGTGAACTGTAGGATCAGTATACTGTAGTATTCCTGCTGGGGTTTACTACAGTAATTTTACTACACTCATGTTCAAAAACTCTGTAGTGTTTACTGTAATATTTTTTTCTAATAGGAAGCGAGCAAAGACCAACCACTAATGTTTTTGTATGTAGGTACATATTCACCTAACAAACCAACATAATACAACTCTCAGTAAATCTTATAGTTCAGTAACAGGATCCAGCACATGCTGACATTATGGTACACAGGTTAACCTAGGTGAACATTTTAATATTTTTCTGCAAACGTCCTTCTTTCTTGTCATGTATTTTATATGAACTCAGGGAATGGCTGAGTGAGCACAAAGGACCATGGAGGCATGCTTTCATCATCATCTTTGGAGCTAATCACCACATATACAATATTAAGCACAGCTCTAAAACCTTAACAAAGTACCATTTGCTAGCTATTGCAGTTAATGTTCCTGGTGTTGGATGGGATGCTAAAGCAGATCTGACTTTGACTGATTGCTCGCTTGTGCATTGTTATTCAGGGGGAAAATTGGCACCATCAGTGAAATATACCTTGAAACAAGCCAGTGAAGATAAACTTTGATCTTCAGGGGATGTGAGTTCTGTTCATGCACAATGTCTGAAATGACTGAAAGTTTAATAGATGCTAAATGTTAAAACATGTTATAAACAAGAAAAATTATAGTCATTTAAGACTTTTGCAGCATGTATCACTATATGTATTTTTTTTTGTTTATATACAGTGATGTGAAAAAGTGTTTGCCCCCTTACTGATTTCTCATTTTTTTGCATGTTTGTCACAAATTAGTTTGATGTTTCAGATTTAAATATTAAAGATAACACAAATAAACACTTCACTGCATTTTTAAATGAAGGTTTTTATTGTTAAGGGAAAACAAAATCCAAAACTTCATAGCCCTTTGTGAAAAAGTGTTTGCCTCCTAAACCTAATAACTCTTTGGGCCACCCTTAGCAGCAGCAACTGCAATCAAGCGTTTTCGATACCTTGCAGTGAGTCTGTTACAGCTCTGTGGAGGAATTTTGGCCCACTCATCTTTGCAGAATTGTTGTAATTCAGCCAGATTGGAGAGTTTTCAAGCATGAACCGCCTTTTTAAGGTCATGCCACAGCATCTCAATTGGTTTCGGGTCAGGACATTGAATAGGCCACTCCAAAGTCTTCATTTTGTTTTTCTTAAGCTATTCAGAAGTGGACTTGCTGGTGTGCTTTGGATCATCATCCTGCTGCAGAACCCGAGTTTTTGCTCAGCAGTGGTTTTCGTCTTGGAACTCTGCCATGCAAACTATTTTTGCCCAGTCTCTTTCTTATGGTGGAGTCATGAACACTCACCTTAACTAAGGCAAGTGAGGCCTGCAGTTCTTTGGATGTTGTTGTGGGATCTTTTGTGACCTCTTGGCTGAGTTGTCGCTGCACTCTTTGGGTAATTTCGGTCGGCCGGCTGCTCCTGGGAAGATCCTCCACTGTTCCATGTTTTACACTGCAGTCCCAAAACTTTAGAAATTGCTTTATAACATTTTCCAGAATTATAGAAAAATAATTGTATTTTTTTAATTTTTTTAATTTCTTTGGATCTTTTCATGATGTCTAGCTTTTTGTGGGTGTGGCTAGAGAAATTGAACTCAGGTGTTGAAGTTACACTTCAACAGGGGGAGCAAACACTTATACATGTGAACCGAAGTGTTTGTTTATAAGCTTAACCTATGATATGTTTACAAAGGGAAAAAGGAACTTACTGTTTTGACAGGTTTCTTGGAAAAAGTAATTACTTTTTTGCAACATTCTGGTTCAATTTTGTCCACTTTCTCTCGGCAAATCATCTTCAGTTGAAAAAGCTTATCAGCGTATCTCTGATGGACTCACAATTTCAATCTTCTGCATAAATAAAGCCAGGAAATTGCTTAGACCATACAAGTAGCTTTGCCTTCTTATTAAGCAACCAGTCCTGCATCAGTTTGGCAGTTTTCTTGATGTCTATTAGACAGCTATGCTAGTGGTAATGACAGTTTTCTTGACATGTATATTAGACAGCTATAGACTTAGTTTGGAAATGTATAAGAGGAGGCTGAGCAGAAAACAAAAAGGAGGCCAAAGATATCAGATCTGTTCAAATCTGTTTAGATATTTACTGTGGTTCCGAAGTTGCAAATTTCTCTCATGCTACTTTCATAATATAACCTTCATAACCACCATGCCACCCCATAACAAGCTGTTTGAAACGTTTTAGGAAATAAGCGTTTCCTTCTGAAAGCAACCCACAAAATGTGGCTACTAAAGTACAATTAAAGTCCTGTCTTGTGGCTCGATTATAATGAAACAGAATGTAAGAGAACCCCCTGCCCACCAACTATAAAACATATTGCTGGAGAATTGCTTTGGCACATTGTGGCAGCTTGCCATCCACGTGCTCTTGTGAAACTTGATAAAAACCTGATGTACTCATCAGCTTTATCAGGAACTAGGGGAAAAAAGTTTGCCACTGACAAGAGCTTAAATCACTTATGAAATCATTCATTCACTGTTTGCCAATCCCAGTCTGAGCATTTATAGTGTACTGACTGCTTTTGAACCTTGTGGGTACCTTCTGTACACTATTTCCAATTACAAAATGACTGTACAATTACTTTATATATACCTGATGCAAAGTACAAGTACATTTGCGTTAGACATAGCTGCTGGGATTTTTTCCATTTTCCTGTCCGTTAGATTCAGTGAACATTGAAATGGTCAGCTTTGGTATCCAGCATGGAAGCACAGGGGCAAAGCAGAGATCTCCTTGTGTTTACAATATTGCCATCAAGACTTTCATTTGGGCCATCCTATTGCTACTCAGAACACCCTGATGATAGCCTCCTGTTCAGGCAAATTTTCACCATATCAGTGGAAAGTTTTGGCACCCGTGTCACCTTTTTATAGTGTGTGGAAGCTCTTCTGTGAATGTATCCAGCACAGTGCTTGTTTTCCAAGATATTGTCTTTTCTTCATGGAGCTTCTAGACCGTCACCATCTACTCTAGAAGTCTTTGCGGAAATCAACTTGATGGCATCACTTGAACCTTATCACCTGAAACAAAGAAATGAAACACAGAGCCTACCTCTGCCTTACCTGCGACCTTCAGTGAACATTTGTTTGCCCTTGCCCTTGTTCCTTAATGGCTCACTTTATAGGCCTTTACAGTTTACTGACTTGAAATATTTTAAGACATCCTTTTCGCTCACCATTACACTGGGTAAAAGGGTTGTATGATTCTGAAAGTGACATTTTGCTAACCAAAGTCAACTGATTTTGAAGAACTGAGTGGAGTCTGCAAGCGTTCCATACTGTGAGTGGAATGTTTACTGTAGTCCACTGCAGTCCAGTATTACTTTTGATATGGAGGAACGACAGTGCCCTGGATGGGATGGACACCCAGAACAATAGTAAGCAGTTGATTAACCTTCAAAAGGCAAAGTATGGGCAGGTGTAGATCAGTGGTTAAGCCATTGGAATATTGATAGGAAGGTCATGAGTTCAAATCCCAGCACTGCCCAGCTGCCACTGCCGGGCCTTTGAGCAAAGCTCTTAACACTCCAAAGACCTCTTAACTTTGTCATGTTTTATATGTGCACTGCAGTTGTTGCTAGCAGGTGTGAAATTATTTTTAGAAATTAAATTCAGGCTGAGATAATGAAATAAGTTTGCTATTATAGGATATATAAAGCTCAGATTTCTCTAATATCTTGCCACATCTTCAGTTTTCCAATGAATGTTTAGATGTGTTTACATGGACCCTAATATTCCACTAACAATGGGAGGATTAGTCCAATCAGATTAAAAATGAATAATTTTGAAACACCTCAATCAGAGTGGTCTAATCGAATCTGGCCCTTTTTGAATGTAACGGAAATGGAGGGTGCACACGGTTATATACTGTACCTGTTAAACAGGTTAGTAATAATTATGTAAACACTTGATCAAATTTATCAGACTGAATTCTGTAGTAGGAACATTGTGTCAAAGTCTGCTAACATCTCCGCCAGCGTGCCATGGACGACCCGTCCATGTCGAGGATCATTATCGGTGATGAAATGTGGGTGTATGGGTATATGCCCCTTGGACGAACAGTGGAGGAGCCTATCATCTCCACAACCGAAAAAAAGCCGCAGCAGATCCGCAGCTCGTCCAAGTGCTGCGTTGTTCATCGAGAATTATATTATTATAGAATAGCAAATTCTACTGCTAGGTCTTAAGGCATCCGAGAAAAGACATAAACAGTCAAATAAACAGAGCTTATAAAGCTCTAGAGTTAATCTTAAAACTTTTTGATACCACCTCCAATTGACATCAACAAGAGGTCAAGTCTTCAATCCAGTAGTAATTAAAACACGACATATGGAATTTTGGATCACTTTTAATTAATTCAAATGCGTTTTTTACACTAATTTTCACAGAAAAATAAGGAAATCCAACAGACATCTGACTAATTTGGAAATGTCAGTGAAAGCCGTATAAGAGGAACAGCAGTAATCATTTGGCTTTGTTATTTTACACATACTGTATAGTATGTTCCATCAGTCATAGTGCTGTCACAGCAAATCAGGCCTGTTTAAGTGTGGGGAGGAGGAGTGCAAGCATGCATAAGTGTTTATTTATTTTTTCAAATCCAAGACGGAATGTGAGAGTTACAAAATAGTGAGTTAGAGAGATGCTATGAATCACAGAATAATTACAATAGTAATTATTAGTGTTAGTTATTACATAAAACCTGAATAATAAAAAGAATGTAAAATGAATAGATAGATAGATAGATAGATAGATAAAGGTAATATCAATAAATCCACATTTTACCCCCCACTGGCTACATAAATGTGCCACACAACAAATTTTTCAAAGCCTCTCTGGATAATTGCACCACAACACCATTATCTGCATTACTTTGTAAAAAATGGTTTTAAAATCCATTGAACTTTTCACATTTCCAGTTGAGTTTTCGCATGTTTTGTGTTTAAAGCACGCTCTTCAAACAGCACAGTCCTGGCATTATTCAGCAACATTTAGCTAATTCACAGTCTGTGCCCTCTCTCACTGCAGAACCCACTTCCACATGGAGAGCTTCTGTCTTGTCTCTCCTAATGCTTTATAATTATATGTCTGTACCTTTACCATGAAATGCTTACAAGTCCGACCAAACAGCACACCAGAGTCTCGCCCACGTTTTAAAGTGCTCTGGAGAATCCAAATGCCTTCATTCTTGGAGATCTTGCATTCCGTAGCATTTAGATTCATCCTACTTGGCTACAGTAATTGTTAGTGAAGGTTAAAGGAAATTGGAAACTTGTGTAGAGCTTAGGCCGGAGGAATAATACAGTATTCCTGTTGCAGTTGACCGAGGAGACAGTAACATTTGTATTTAGTTGACCTGTGAATCATAGGTTGAATTTTGGGCATTGAACTTTTAGCATTAAATTTTACTGTCTGATTTGACTCAAGCAGCTAGATTTCTTATAGGTTTTGAAATATTAAAACTGGTAAATTATTTAATAAGCACTGAAATACAGTACTGTACATGCGTTGTTGATTTTTCTTTTAAACGTCATGTCTAATTCAAAGCGGAAACCTTTTCCCCTGGCCATCTTCTGCTCCACACTCCAGTCCAGTAGGTGTTGGTAGGTGTTGGTATTGCATACTCTCACAAAACGCGAATATTCGAAGGACATTGTATTTTTTGGCAAAAGCTGTGTAAAAAATTTAAGTAGTTTTCGTCTTACTGTTTAAAGTCTACCTAAATATTTTTTCTTAAATTATGAATCGATTCTAAATCATAAATTGCCCCAACAGTGTAATAAATTGAATCAACCAGTAAAAGATTGGGATTGCATACTCATTAAATTGCAAAGCTCTAGCATCTGCAGTAGTAGTGAATATAACCCTGAGACTTGTTAGAGCTGAAGTGTAACGAGCAGAATTTACTGCATTACCTTGATATTAATTGACATGCTTTAGGGGTAACAGAATTGTTTTAGATGGAGAATACCGTATACAGGTGGGCCCAAAATATTCAAACACACTTCACTATATATATATATATATATATATATAGATATAGATATAGATATAGATATATTGTATATCTATGCCTCTCTTCTGATGGCCACATGCTAGCATCAGCAATGGTGCGACTTTGACATTTACATTTGAGCATTTGGCAGATGCCCTTATCTTTGAAAAGTCCGTGTGATTATTTGTCGAGCATTTGATGGTACATAATCTCAGAGCACATGGAGTAATCTATAATCTCCTATACGAGTTTTTTTATATATATATTTAGTGGGGTTTACCTTTTATTTGCAGTTTTTTTCTTTTTTTATTAAATGTGGCTATTTTATTATGTAGAAAAAGTTGTTAAGATCTGCAATATGTTTGTGCTTTTGCAGAGATTTCGGGGAGCTCGGAGGACATAGCCTTGGTGCGCTGGAGGCAACAATGGCTGGAGAACGGGACGCTGCTTTTCCACATCCACCATCAGGATGGCAATCAGAATGCTGCTGGTGTGGACACTACCGAAGACCCGGCGAGTGACACTGCAGCAGAGGAGGAGCTGCGCATTCTGCACATCTCTGTGATGGTAGGCCCTGAGGAGAGAGACAAATGCACTTTAGACAAGAAAGGAAGTACCATTTTAATTCAGTTAATTTGATTTAGCATTGCTTTCCACCTGGTGCACACTACCACGCAGAGCTGTAATAATGATAGTAATAATCCACGATAACAATCAGGCAGCCTGGTGGCACCAAAGGTAACATTGCCACCTTAAAACTCCAGGGTTCCCTGTCGGATCCTGATCTTGACTTACTGCTTTGGGTTTCTGTATGTGCACTCGCTGTGTCTTTGTGGGGTCTCTCCCACCTTCGAAAACATGCTGGCAGGTAAATTGGTGACTCTGAATTTCCTGCATGCATGATTGATGACTAATGAACAATTACAAAAATGGATAGTGCAGAACAGTCAGCGTCACGAAAGTAATGTGGTCGGGTTAAAAAACAAACATGGATGACCATTTTGGGAGATCATTTAAGACTTTGTGAATTTGCACAGCAAAAAAAAAAAATATTAGGAGTAGAAATTATAGTTATGCTTAATACTGAAAATGTTCAACACAATGTAATGTGAACTCGCAAGATCTGGACTAAGCAGCTGTGTGACCATAAAAAAGCCTACTTGTTAGTGAGACTGATCAGGAAAAAAGTTTCAAGAAAACCAAACATACAGTACTGTAAAGAATGGATTTTGGAGCAATGGAAAAGTTTATGTGCTGTGATAAGTCTAGACTGACTCCAATCCAGAGCGATGGGCGCATCATGGTGAGAAGGGTAGCACATGCAGTGATGACATCATCAGGGTTACTTTAGTTACTCCGGTCTAGACTCAGCAACATCATATGGCAATAAAATGAAGTCACCTGACGACCCGTATGTACACTATCACCAGGTTATCACATTTTTGACGCATTTTATTATGATGGTACGGCCATATTCCAGGACATTGCACGCAGTAATTAAAGATAAAAGCGGTCGAAAGTTGTGGTAGTTTGCTATGTACAAGTGGTCGGAATGCTTTAGCTGCATTTTTAACATAAACCTGATGCCCGCTACATTTTATTGAGGTAGAATAAATAAATAGTAATGACTAACAATAAGAAGCGAGTTATGCATAAATAGCCTAAAATGTAGGTAGTCACCTATGATAATAGACGGATTCTGATTCATATAAAAATATTATTCTGTAATCGTTTTCTTCAGTTAAAAAAAAAAAAAAAACTGTAAATAGGTCACTTTCTCTTAGCTCACAAACAAGAACTCTTATGTATTTAATTTTCACCCGCCTCTTGTACACCTTCAGTCTCAGACACAGTTTAGTAAACCTAACTTCTCATTTTACACTCGCCTTCCCTCTGCTCAGCAAGAGCTGCAGTTTCCCCACTGAGTGCAACTGTGTGTTATTGTGAAATGGGAGAAAGAAAGATTAGCGACGGGGCGAACAGATGGCTGGTTGCATCGTGTGTCTCGGCCGGTGGGCCGGTTGCTAAGTTCTGCCCCTTCCAAAAATTGTGTGCTTTTATAGAGCATCTCTTGCTGTTACCAGTTAAGTGCACTAATCATGCCAGGGACAATGCCTGCCCTCAGCCCCTGGCTGCTGTTGGGCTTATCATGAGAGCAGCAGGGTTGATGGTAGTTTTTTTGTTATGGATAAACAAGCACAAATTGAAATTCCTTAAATCTCTGCCTTTTTAATATTCATGGACAGCTTACTATGATGACGTACACAAGTATAGGATTTTCTTTCTTTGTATAGACCTGCAGTTTGCACTTAACACCTGAGAGTTACAGTATATACGTCAAGTGCGTCCCTTGTTGCTCATCATTCACATTTACATGGACAATATTTCTTTAATCCGATTAAAATAATTCCCATAAGGGATTCTACGTTAAGGTCTATGTGGGCGCTGATCCAAGAAGATGTGTGTTTACATGCTCAAAGCATTTAATCAGAATAGAACTTTTCTGAAGTTCTGGAAATGTCCAGTTTCCAGACTGGAAATGTCCAGTGTTTCTGCCTGCTGTGGTTAATCTGCTGGAAAGACAGAAGAAGAAGAAGAAGAAGAAGAGAATGATTACGTTTATTTCCCCCCTAACTTCGACATTAGTTTAGGCTTCTTTTCCGAACAAACCCTGCATTATGCTTTAGGACAAGTTACAAGACTTCAGTCTCATCTATGATTGGTTAGGTACTCTGCATGTGAAAAGCCATCTGAAACTTCAGTTAAAGAAGCGTGATTTTCCTCTCTGAAACTTGTCACGTCGCTGACCTCCACAGATAATAAAGAAATGATTGCCATACTGTAGGAACACCCTGTCCCCGTATTTCCTGATTCTCCTCAAGAAATTAAATTTTGCCTGACATTTTCACATGAAGATTCGCATCCTCAAGACACACACAAAGCATTTTCAGGCAACCGAGCCGAGCCGGGCCGAACCGAGCCGAACCGAGTCGAACGCTAAACTTGTTTTCGTCAGTGGGAAGCCAAGTTAAGCAGTTAACTATTTTTTTGTGTGTTTTTTTTATTTGCATTTTGTGCAAGATTTAGAGAAGACATGTTGAATGTTGGCAAAGGACGGTAGCAAGAAGGGAAAAGGGAGCCACTTTCAGTTTTGTTTTTAAAGCAGCCGGTGCCAAGAGGAATTATAAATTAAGGTTAAGTGAAGTTTAATGTCTATTTATTTCATATTTTACTTCATTTACATGTCTTTTCAGAAATGTTTTCGTTGTTTTTATATGCAAAAATATATGATTATAGTGTTGAAATAGGTACTGTAATATTGGAAATATTTATGGGTGGCTGGAATGGATTATCTGCCTTTACATCATTTCCATTATATCCAAATTTTCATCTTAAGAACTCGAGTCTCGCCGGATTACATTTTTATCCCGAGGTAACGCTGTACACGACTAATATTTACATATTGACCAGATTATTAAAGGATTACACCTTCGCTCTGATTTGGGTCGAAAATTCATCCAGATCAGGCTGGATCAGGTCAGTCAGTCCAGATCGAGGTGTTTACATGATACGGTTTTATTTAGTTTGCGGGCATGTAAACACAACCGTTGATGCTCATACAAATACTAAAACGGGTGTTCTGCTTAGTGTTAATCTGGCGTCTCACGGAACATTTTATTTTGCTTTGTTTGTTTTGGCTGTTGTCATGTGCTGCTAGCGATGAACTTGTGCTAAAATATACGGCGATTTAAGCAGCATGTTTAATGGAGAGTGTTAGGGCTGTAGGGCAGTGTGGTCATTAAAAATGATTCGTGAGCAAAATCTAGACCCTGGCAAGAGGGACAGGAAGTGTGGGTGTCTTAATGCTCAGTGCTTGCGGAACTGTGTTTCAGTCACGCATGACGATTTATCTGCACACTCGCCGCTTCATTCTGGCAAAGACGTTTGTGTGCATGGCACCTTGCACTCATTTTTAATGACCACACTTGCTGGTATTGCTCAGGTTGGCTGTCATTGTTTAAACAATATAAGATTCTTCAGGTTACGTAAGTGTAGGAGATTTTCTCAGCTCACAGTATAAGATTTGCTTTGACTGTCATCGGTAATCATGAATTACTCCTAGAGCGCCGTCATTAACGTATGTACATAACGGTAATGTCACATCACCATGTTGGATGTAGAAATTGAAGCATTTTTTTTTATGGTTGCATAAAAATAAGCTCCGTATCAAATACTTTATACCAGTGTTCATAATGATGCATCCCTCTCAGCTTTAGTCGTGATCATAATTTCATGTACAGCTTGACTTTTCACTGTAACAATTTGCGTTTTATGTTTATTCACCTACATACATAAACTATAAAATTGTCATTTTTGCGCCGGAGCATATCAATTTATCCTATAAAGCTCTCAATTTTTATGGTCCTATATGCAGTGTTTTATTGTAGACTGCAGACTGTTATTTGTAACATAAGTACATGGTAATGCTGGGCTTTTATAACTCATAAGTAACCTGGCACTTAAGTGCTGAACAGAAGGTGGTCCACTTCAAATGAATGAATGACCTTCGCTTTTTCTGCTTGTTCAGTTTCTCCAACCTTCAGGGCCCCTACGGACCGTCATACTCTTTAACAAGCTCTCACCTACCTTGGTTCGCACCCATTTTTGTACCCGCATCCTCCCAGCGGTCGCCGTCCTCTTCATGTTGAGATGTCCCTCATGTACCTCTCCTTCATGTCGGCTGGGCATTTTGCAACCAGCAATTTGCTCTCCTCTGCAGGGTGTTACATTCACACAGCATTCACCGAGCCCTCATTTTCTCATTTGCTCGTTCCCCGATGGTTTGATGCTTGTCAGAGGGCTGGCTCAGCTCTTCTATGCCCTTGCAGTGAATTGTGAAAACATGAGAAAGAAGGGTGACCAGTTGTGAAAAAAAAATAAAAAACTCTCATTACTTTTCATTACGTTTGACATGTGGCCGTACGGCATGAGCAGAAAGTAGACACATGGCCAGTAAAGACAATAGATTGGATAGCACTTATGGTGAAGAAATATACGACAGTCTTTCCGGTAAATTCGTGTTGCATGTTGTGTCTGTGAATTTCCTCCGTAATGAGCAGAGTACTAGGCTGTTGGACAAGCCACCCATTTCAAAAAAATGCCTTCAGTGCTTCCTACCTGTGAAAAGTTATTCTCTTTGTGTTGTTTTTTTTCTTTTAGCTTCATTCCTTTGCTACCATTTATTGCTCAGATGGAACCTTAACAGCTACAGAGGTATGACTAAAAACATTTTGAATAAATATCACCTGCCAAGTCACATTAATATCAGTTTATTGGAAGACATATTGATGGATACTGTTCTAAAGTCAAAGGAGACATGGTATCCCTGAACATGTGTGTGTGTGTGTTTTTTCTTCTTTTTTTTTTTTTTTGCCATCCTTCATTTTCTGGCCCAAAATGTACCGATGCCACACTCATCCACAGAGAAACTAAAATGTGCTGTGACTTGCATGTTCTTAGATCACTTGGCAGTGAGTTCTACCCCTGTTTCATCTATGTCGTCTAAACAATAGGATGAAGACGAATGTAATTATTTTGTCAATTACATTAATACAACCTTTAAGATTATCAGTCTATTCTTTACTCTATACAGCAATATAATCACTATAGACATTATTATCATAAGATGGGGCTGTTTCCTATCGTCTTCCGTTAAACAAGAGTTTCTTTTACTTTGAGAAGCAAAGCAAGTAAAGCTTGTGGCCCTTCCTTCTGTAACAGTCCCAGTTATACTGTATGCCTCTTAAATGTTTGCAAGATGACTTTGTTTTTGAATTACGAATCCGCACTTGATATATGCATATGCAATATGATTATGGTCTCTGTTTGACTTTTTCCACCCCTTTTTATTTTTCCTCTACACCTACCCACTGGACTTTGTAGAGTTAGTGTTGTTAGTGCTCGGAAACACTTCCCTCCACTCTTCTTCAGCCAGTTATTTATGAATTCTCTCTCTCTTCTGGGAATTAGAGAGGATTGAGTATCAGAGGAAACATACAGCGTGGCATTAAGTTATTTGATACAGAGAGCAGCAGCAGCAATAAAGGGGGAAAAAATCAATGTCTTCCTTATTGGCCTAGAGCCAATAGTGTTTAAATATTTTGCTCGGTAGGTCTTCTCTGTGGGATCGCACATGTCATGTTTCAGATCTCCATCTGGATATGGTTCTGTGGCTACATGAAGTCAGACTGAAGACTTGGCAAGGTTTGCGCATGCAAAAATTCTGCACTAACTTCTGGACAATCTGCTCTTACCTTGCTGAGCTGGAGGATGAATCCCACTTGATCTTGTGTTGGAGGGCTGTGCCTGATTTTGCGTAATTAGCATAGATATCGTACCTCCTAACCACCATATTAGGGCACGTGCAAGTCATGCTGTGTGCGAAAGTACAGTAGTGGTGACATCAAAGTACTTTGAAATCAACTGATCACTGACCTTTCTGAATCAGTTTTGAGGGTTTCTTGGCATTGTATTGCCATTTTTAGTTCTATTTTAATATGTGAGGCAGTTACAGTAGGCGCATGATTGGGCTACTGGATTGAGCCTTAAACATTCAGTGAACATTGATCTTCATAAGAACAGCATTTATAAAACTGGCTTGAACACTAAGGAGATGGATTTTAGCCCTGCTAGCGATCTTGTGCGGAAAGTGATGTATCTTTGGGACTGCCTCTTCCCCTAGAGCACAAGAAAGCAAGATTGTGACCAATGTCTGAGTACTGGAAATGGGGGCAAGCAATGTTAAAAGCAGGGAAAGATGAATTAGGTAGCTGTGAGGGTGACATCCTTGAAATTGTTATTGTAGGCCTAACCTTCAAGTCCAGAAGTATCATGCCTGAAAAGCAGGCGTTCTTAGT
This sequence comes from Clarias fuscus, assembly GCA_030347435.1. Lineage (NCBI taxonomy): Eukaryota > Metazoa > Chordata > Actinopteri > Siluriformes > Clariidae > Clarias > Clarias fuscus. The sequence continues at coordinate 9,099,525 of CM059205.1, read as the reverse complement.
GCTGATTAAAACATAGCTGTGAATAATTCTGCATAACACACTTGGCCTCATGCAGCAACATTCTCTTCGATTTCACTTCAATTTTCTCTTCATTCTCTGTTTGAAAATCGACACCAGATGCACCAGACATTTTTAACCATCTCAATCTGCTCTTGCCTTGGTGAGCTGGATGATGAATCCTACTTGATCTTAAATTGGAAAGCTGTGCCTGATTTTGCGTAATTAGCATACATACCTCCTAACCACCGTATTAGAGCAGGTGCGAGTCATGCCGTGTGCGAATCAAGAGGTAATAAGAAGAAGAACTACAGTAGTAGTGACATCAAAGTACTGTGAAATCAACTTAAACAAAGCAAGCATGTGATCCTTCAGACTGAAGAGCGTGTCGGTCGAGGGATGCACAGTTAAAGGAAAAAAGTAACAGTGAACTGGATAGTGATTTTTATAATTATGTGTTTCAGAGTGCTCGTGGCACTTCGAAACGGCTCAGCAGCCATTCATCTGTCTCATCAAATCTGCGCGATCTCTAAAAAACATGCTTTCTGAGCACGCCCTGGACAGTCAAAGCATCCAACAGCAATCTGTAAGCCATTCAGAAGCTGAACGGACACACACATTCCAAGGGTTTTTATAGTCTTAACTGGGATCAATTTCCCAATTTAGCCTGATCCATTCATTATAATTCCTCTAAAGACATATGTGATACAGTATGTGACTGTGATCTAAATCTAAATTTGAGTACATAAAAACATTTTTTTAATGCATCTTAATTTGGACAAGCAATTTGGGAAACATACTGGGAAAACAGTTTATTCTTCTCTTTTTGGTAAAAAAAAAACTAAGCAAAATAATAGAAAGACCTAAATAATGTAAATAATGTAAATAAATTGCAAACTACAATAGGTACTCCCTCTATTGTATCTATCTAGCTATGCACTACCAATCAGTAGTTTGGACACGCCTTTTAGTTCCATGGGCTTTCCTAATTTTTTTATTCTACACTGTAAAACAATGCTGAATGCATACAAAATATGCAGTGATGTCCTCTGAACTGTCGATATTGAGATGTGTGTGCTACTTACTGCGTGCTTTGTAAAGTCTCCATAATGGTTCTAATCTAAAATGCTGTTAATTGGTGATGTCTGAGGCTGGTGACTCTAAATGAACTTCGTCCTCTGCAGCAGAGGTAAGTCTTGATCTTTCTTTCCTGGGATGATCTTCATGAGAGCCAGTTTCATCATGGTGCTTGATGGGTTTTGCAAATGCACTCGACAATACTGTTCTTGCAAGAACTATTCCAGGACAGCTGACTTGTTGTTGCTGACCTTACCCTCTGTAAAACCACCGTCCCCCATACCACCCGCTTTAGATTGCTATGTATTATGTAATATTTGTCATGAAAATTACATTTTCAAACTAATAGCGATGATTAGCCACTCAGAATTCAGTATTATAACGCGCTGTTCACAAGCTCACACAAGTTTGCGTCATTTTTCCACTGGCCAAGAGAACAGTTCAAGCACAGCTTTTGACATTTTTTAAAAAGAAGAGAATTGAAAATCCTTTCAATGGAGACGCGATGAAAACGAAGGATTTAGTTTAACACGAACGGTTTTTTCGAAATAACTGACACCATTAATGATTAGAACAAAAGAGCTCTTTACCCCATTTGTGTAATTTCATTCTCAATTTGAAGAAGAGACTTTGTTTTTTCATTAGACTTTGTGGCTTCACCTACAGTACATGCTTGGGTGCAAAAGGGTCAAAATGATAGTTGTGACAATTTCATGTTTAAATGCATATGTTTTGTTTTGATTTAATTAAGCTTATATTTTGCTAATAAAACTTTTTTTTGAAATTGTTTTATTTGCAAAGATTTTGTATAGTTATATAGTTAGTTATGATAAAGAAAAAATATATAAAAATACTAGACCACACCATCCCACTTGAATTTATTATTTTTTTTTACAATTCAACGACGAAACAGTAACGTCAGCCAGGTGGACAAAACACCGCAGGAAATATAATTAGATGTGAATTGCTCAGATGCCATTACAATTTTTTTGCATCTCTAATGCGCAAACAACAATGGAAGATCAGAGGAAAAAGGGATGAGGTGTAAGCAAAAGTGAATGTAGAGCAGTTTGATCAGGAAGAGAACAAAGGAGAAGAGAGGAGGTGTGGAAGAAGTAGAAAGCGTTAGGAAAAGGGGATGAGAGAGAACGTGGAGGGATGCTGGGTAGAGACAGTATTGTCTCGGGACCAGTCCTGTAATGTAATCTATTTTTTCTATACTTGTGACATTCTCATTCAACAAGAACAAGGCCAGGAATAACTGGGATTGAGGCAGATTGTGGTGTTTTGAGGTAATATCCTATCATTCAGGCCTGGAACAGAAATAAGTTCAAATTCATTCATGATTGCTAATGTAGTGTTTTTTTTTTTTTCCTAGAGAAAGAACATAATGAACGAAGCCCATATGACAATAACGCCTCTACAGACAGTCGAGGAAGCTTTGGGGGATGGAGTTAGGCATTGTTTACGCAGGCACAATGCTCGAGAAAACATATTGTGTGGCTTGATTTCTCTGACCTCACAGAAATGAACAGCTTGATGGATTGTCGCACATGACTAAACTAAAATGCTCGTCAGTTAATGTTTATCATGGTTTGCAATTTGCATCTTCTTACTTACCTTACATAAACAATCAAGTTCCAAATGCTATTTAAGGAACTTAAAGTGGGCCATTTATATTTCCCAAAAGGTTATTTTACATTTAAAAAGGATAGTTTTGACAATTATAATGTTGTCCTTATCATACTTGTGTGATTACAGTTGAGTCTGTTATTTAACACATGTAAGCACAAGTCCTACACAAACACATATAATAGAGTCAACATGTGTAGTTTTATACACTGTCTGAGCCTGAATCTTGGCAGTCGTCATGTAGAAACACGCTCGTGCCATCAGGGGAGAAAATAAAATGCATATATGTGAGACCCTGGTCATGCAGTACATTTTACTGCCACATAACGTTGCTGAGTCTAGACCTGACCAACTGAAGCAGCCCCAGGTCATAACACAGGTATGTACTGTACAATACAGTGGGCACTAGGCATCATGGGATGCATCGCTTCATGCACTTGCCTTCTTACCCTAAACACATCACTTCCTTTCTATGTTTATGTCTTCTGACATGATGTTTAAGGAGTACAAATCTGCTCATTGCATCAGTTAGGATTAAAAAAAAATGATCCCAACTGAAGCTTATTAATCACTGCAGCAGTTATCCAACCAAAATCTTAAAAATTGTTTGATTATTTATATCTAAGCAGTGAATATTTTGGCCAGGCAGATTTACACACCTCAGTCCCTTACCACAGAAAGACATGTGCAACATTCACAACCTGTTTTCAGTTGAGCTAAGAAGCAAGAAGCCGTGGGATAAATCAACGCTCAGGCCCTTATTTACTAAGATCTTGAGTTACGAGAGCTAATTTGCATGTGCAGTTTATCTAGTACTTATTGGGCATGTTGCAGGTGGTTTACTTAAAAAAAAAATAAATAAATAAAAAACTTGAACGTCAATGCATGCAAAGTAGCTGTAAATGTTTTTGCTTGTGGCAGTTGTTTTCAATATCTGTGGCTGAGTCAGACCTTGAAAAGACTTCTAGAAATGTCAGACTGAAACTATAACTCAAGCATAAAGGCAGTTGGCAGCATCATATCAGGTACTGTAGTCCTCGACTTCTAGTTTATATTGAATCTACAGTTTGTGGTTTACATTAATTGTCTTTGGCAGATGCCCATATCCAGTGTGAAATAGCTTTCCTCAGAGGTCTAAATGAAAATCTGCAAGCTGACAGGCACATAGCAAACTTCTCTCTGGCACAGACCGTTCACGTGGCCACTGGCATCACAACCTTGCTTATGCAATACATTTCACCAAAAGAAAGATGAGAGGAGTTTACCGAAAAGTGCTCTAAAGCACCCATGAAAGTTAAGACAGATGAAACATCACTGATGGAATTACGTCTATTGTAGCCATAATATTCAAAACAGCCGGTCATGGGGTGGGTATACAGTATAAGGCAACAGGTGAACAATGAGTTCTGTTGGAATCAGGGAAAAAAAAAAAAAACAGGCAAATGTAAGAATCTGAGTGACTTTGAAATGGTCCAAATTGTGACGTTTGGATGACTGGGTCAGAACACATTCAAATCAGCGAATCCTGTGGGGTGTTTCTGGTGTGCACTGGGTAGTACCTACCAAACGTGGTCTACAGAAGGCCAAATGGTGAACTGGTTAATGTCAGGTTCATGAGCACCCAATGCTCAATCATCTGTGTGGGGTATGAAGGCTATCCCATCTAAAGAAAGCTGTCAGAAGCTTGGTGTGTATGGGGCCAGGTAGATACAGAACGGTCAGGGTGCCTACTGTATGCGCACCCGGGTCTACCTTAGAAAGCAGCTACAATGAGCATCAGAACTGGACTACTGAGCAGTGAATAAAAAGGTGGCCTGGTCTGATGAATCACATTTTCTTTTACATCATCAAACCTTGAGTCCCGCCTTTCATGTGGATGTTACTTTGACATGTACCACATACCAAAAAATGGTGCAGACTAAGTAGATCCTTTCATGTCCATGATATTCTCTATTGACAGTTGTTTCCCTAGAATAATAATGTGCCCTGACACAGTGCAAAAAATTGTGCAGGAAGGGTTTGAGGACTATAATAACGGAGTCAGGGTGTTGACCGAGCTCGCAACTTTGATGGAGCATTTGTGAGATCTGCTGGACAAATAAGTTTAATCCATGGAGGCCCCACCTTGAATCCTACAGGACCTCTATTGTCTTGGTGGAAGGTACCACAGAACACATTTAGATGTTTTGTGGACACTATGCCTTTTGAGATGTTTTGGCAACAAGATTGTGGTGTATGTATTGTATGACCAGTGCCAGCTGTCAAGCCCATATCTTACATGAATAGCCTCTGCTCAGTGCTGAATGCACATCTGTTGTGGAGAGTGAGAGGGGATGGTGCTGCTTCCTGCTGCCTTGGTCAAAGCGGGCATATTGAATTGATTGAACACATCAGAAAGGAAGATGCTGCTAGTTCGGAGAGACTGTATTGGTTTGTGGTCAGTGATGGTCTGGATGCCCTTCCACATACAGTACACCTGGCACCAAAGATGTGGAAATACAATGAAAAACTTTTAAAACTGCTTCTTTTCAGGTTGGCTCTGACTGTGCTATAGGCCTCTGCTTCACTGAATTTAGTAGCAGTGTCTCTTGGTTTCAGCAGGAGCCACCCCTGAGGTCATCCATGACTTTTGACTAGAAAAGATTTTTTAGAGATTTAAGGGTTGTGTCATTCCGTTCTGTGTGTAAGTCCAAGGTGGCCTTGTGAGCCAGAGATACTTCAGTCTTTATCCAGGAAGTGCTCTTGCGGTGAAGAAACCACCCCAGTTAAATATACTCTAATACTCAAAATCAGCAGAGCCTGGACTGCTTAATGTAAATGCGTAAGACTCCTTTGTTCTTAACAAAGTCCACTTCTCTTTTCTCTGCTCTGAAGACGTATCCCTCTAGCTCAATGGTGCTGTTAGAAATTGTGCTGTTAAGCCATGTTTACGTGAAAATAATGTTGCGTTCCATGATCTGTTCATGCAATCGTATTCGTCCATATCGTCCACCAGATATTTGCAAGAAAAATGCTTAGGAAAGGTAGTTGATGTGGCTTTAGCCCTAGCATGGGTCTAATCCTCCCCCACCTTTGTTTATGTTTTGGGCACTGATGCTGGCCTGTGCCTGCTGGGAGAGCTGGGTCAGCAGTCCATGGTGTCCTAGTGATTTCCTGAGGGAACTGAACGTTGTTTAAATGCCGTCTGAGCAGCTGTAGTTGATTTCTAGCAGCGCTTGTTGCGGATGTGAATTATACACAAGGCTATTCTGACTGAGTAAGCTTGCAATCAATAGAGATCACTCCTAAATAGTGTAACCCGGGGAGATTTGCACTGTACATGCAGCGCTCTGGTCGTAAACAAACGAAGCATGTGAATAAAGTGAAGACAACACTATCTTCATATTCTACTATGGAAAGTGACATACGATTAAATACACAGATAACAGATTTTGTCTGTATTTAAAGCACAGGTTTAGAAGAGCTACTATATACTCGTACCTTGAGTGTTCTTTATAAGTAAACCTGCAGTACTTCAGGATGCGCGTCTTTATTGTGGCAGTAGTCTGAATCATGTATGTTAGAATTATAGAGAGAACTTTTTAGCTTTTTAGATCTTTAAGGATCTGATCATCCTGGTTTTTCCTCTGTATGAGCATACAACATTGGTAGTCCTGTGGAAGAGATTAGAGCCACAGACTCTCTGATTTGTTTTAACTTGAGTGAGCTATAAACTTTTTAAGGTTATTATCATATACAATAAAGTGTAGAGATAAACGTAATCGCTCACATTGCTGAGATCACAACAGACTTTGGGTTTAGCATGAACTAGGAGTCTTGCCCTGTTTGCTTTCTGAGACACTCCAGGAAATGCATCAATCAGATATTTGAGATGTGACCTAGTGGTACTTTTCCTTTGCCTTATGGGCGCTCATCTGTAGCAGGCACTTAGAGTTTAAGTGGTTATAATGCCTTGTTTTATGGCCAGGCCCATCCAGCAATGGAAAGGCTATTTCCTCTGCTCATGTGCATTTTTTATAATGATGGTAACCAGATCAGATAAAGATGTTGCACAGTACCTTTACTAAAAACAACAACGGAAAAAGCTTTACATAAATCTAATAAAAATATTTACTTAGCTGGCACTTATTACATAAAGGGGACCTATTATGCGAAATTTACTTTTCAGTCACCCAAGCTTGAGAGCTGTATCTACTGTAGATATGTACTTCATGCAGTAGTGAAAAACAGTTTAATATAAGCAGTTTAAATACATTTTACACATAAATAGAGTTAGTTGATCTTGAAATTATGAAAGAATCAACACAAAAAATCATAAAACAAAAGTGTGAAGGTGCACCATAACTGGACCTCATGTAAAGTTTATTTTTAAATATTTGCATTAGGAGTGGGGTGAGGTTTTAGACATGTTTATGACGGGTCTCACAATGGTACGGACTAATTAAACATTTTTGCAACACTTAATGGACGCTGGTGATATGAACTGGCCGTTATTAGCTTTATAACCTATTATTATTACTGGTAGTAGTAGTGTGAGGAGGCGGAGGAGAACTGTAAATCCTTTAAATTATGATGAAATTGGCAACATAAATAGTTCATGTCCACAAAACCTATATTAAATCAATCCACATCACAGATGTTCAGAGAGAACCCAGTCACAGAATCACTTCCAGCAAGAAACACTTTTAATAACATTGTCATCTTAAACGACACTTTGTTTCCTTAATAATTGTTTCTAAGTTGTTCAGATTTGCCTCTGAACTGTCTGTGTTATACTGTTCATGGCGAAGACAATCTACCACGCTGACTACTGTCGCCTCTAAAACAAGGTTGAATCCCAATTTCCTGATCAAAGGCACTACTTGATGTGTGGAACAAGGGATTGTACACCATAGTGCATTACCTTTCCACTTAACGCTATTTGGGATTTAACCCCAGACGCTGGAACAAGTGGAAATATTCTCAGGACTGTCCACCAACTCTAAGGTTTATTCTCCTCACCTTTTAGCTACATAGTACCGGTAAGAATTTAAAACTACTGTCGCCCCTGTGAATGAGGTCAGTATATTTGAAATAACAATGCTTGTTTCATCATTATGCTGTTGTGCATCGGTGACATTGTTGTTATGCAGTGGAATGTCAGGCTTTCCACCAAACAGATTACAGGTTGGCGTAGATCTTTGCTAATTGGATTACAGGCTGACACGCTGCTAGCATCTGATGTTTTGTTTGACTTTAATAGGGCTCCTTCATAAAGCGCTGTCCTGTCTCCTCTAATTTTAAGTCTCCTGTAACTCCTGTGTATTGTGTTACCTAATTTTCTCCACCATAAAGTTGTAAGCTGCTCATTTGGTTAATGCACACTGACAGATTGGAAGGAAATTAAATTAGTGAAAACTGATTAGCTGTTGACTCTGGGGCTGTAAGCGGACACTGTGTTGGGATGGTTTTTCTCCCGTAGCATTTGTGGTATGTACCGTAATCACTGGTGCATGGGAAGGACTGTATAGGGAGGGCTGAGAGATCTTTTCTTCTGATTAAGCTGCCTTTCATGTATTAAGCAGTTTCATTGCTCTAAATAAAGTATATTGCATGCATGTGGTTTCGTGCTAAAAATAACACTTATTGGCAGCGACACCACCAGGGCGTTCCTCCAGGGAAGATGACGGTGGAAATTATAATTTCCATACCTCTGTATCAGGTTCCAGAAGTAAGACTTGTCACCCCAATAGGTGGTTTTATCATAGGCTACAATCTAATAATTCACCAAAATTAAACTTTCTATCAGCTAGGCGTTTATGAAACAATGATGTTTGTTCCTGCAGAACAATTAAATTTCTGTTTCATTTTTAAAAAAATATGTCTTATTAACTGAAAAAACTGTGAGCGCTTATTGATCTGTGTAGAATCAGAAACACATATTGTTCTTGATTAGACTAGTCTGTACCCAAAAGGAATCTTTGGTTGTCCAAACAATATGGTGATATTAATCTGACAACATTACAGATGATGGAACAATGTTGGTATTAAAGATTTATTTATTGTTTTTAAAAGCTTTGATGAAAAGATGTCACAACAATGTTGACATGAACATCAGTTGTTGTAGCCAGAGCACTTCATGTTAACCACTGCACTTTAGTTTCAGATTAGACCAGTGTCTTAGGGAGCACTAACCTTCATAAGTCAGCGTGCCAAAAGACATCATCCTGTGTACATCAGGAGCTGTGCAACTGGTCCTATTCTGACCTGTGTATGTGTGTTACCATGTCTGCTATTTAATCATGGACACAAGTTGGAACAAAGAGCGAACGTGAAATTCTGTGTGAAACTGGGGAAATAATGACACATGATTTGAGAAGTTTACTGCAATGCTGCAATGAGTCATTCAAGGTGTTCAAGAGCGGAAGAACATCACTGGAATACGACGGGAGATCAGGAAGACCTTTAACAAGCTCTACCTCCGAAAATGTGATTCACCATTCGGCAACTTGTGCGTGGTGACCATCAGAGAACAACCCACAATATTGCTTCCATTGTCGGTTTTTCAAACAGAACATCACATGTGATTTAATCCGTGCTGTGTTGCTGCCAAGTTCGTCTCCAGGCTGCTGACCCAGGAGAAGAAAGCACATCGTGTCAAAATCTGCCAATTACTCTGTCAGCGTGCCGTGGATGATCCCTCCATCATGTCGAGTATCATTGCCGGTGACGAAATTTTGATGTATGGGTGATGAGACCATGAGACAAAGCAACAGTCTTCATTGTGGAAAAGCTCACCATTTCCACAATCGAAAAAGGCGAGGCAGGTCTGCAGCTCGACCAAGTGCATGCTCATTGTCTTTTTTGACATTCGCTGCATTGTTCTTTGAGAATTCTATCACCAGGTTTCGTATGATGGAGGGTATACGTCGAAAGTGACGAGATCTGTGGCAAGCAAATCTTGAGCCCACTAAAAGATGAGCGACATCGGATACACAGGGTGTGTGAGGGAAGCTGTTGAGTCCCGGCCTCCAATCGGAATTCTAAATCCTGTTAGAAAATGTTGTAGGACGTTGTGCAAATGGATGTTAAGCTGCCTAAAGGCTACGAAGAATGGTTAAAATGTCATTGTTTTGAAGATCATTGTGTTTAGTTCTTTCATTCAATGTTATCTCAACATCAGTTTACCAAAATTATTCTAACACTCCAAAACCATGTTCCAATCTTGAACGTCATCACAACGTCATTACAGTTAATTTATAACGGTCATCCAACTAGGGTTCCTGCTGGGTATTCTGCAGATGACAGCAGCAATGCATCATATAATTATTCTATGTGTGTTCGGAAGAGGAAAATTATGGCTCATGAACTGAGCTCAAGAGCAGAATGCTCTTGACATGTGAAAATGTAATTAACCACTCAAATATCATCAGGAGAGAATAATTCCATCAAGGAACAATAGACCAGAGACAGAACACGGTTTAACATTGACATTGTGTCTTTCCAAGTAGCAAATACATCGAGTGGTATGTTGTTGATATAGAAATTGTTCGTATTGTGCGGATGTCTAATGTCATATATTTATTAGCTTTAATGCAGAAACGCCTTTTTAAGTTATGTTACATTGCATAAGAAGGTTCCTCCTTATGTTTCTAGCATGATATTTGTGTAACATCAATTGACTTCAGATTGCTAATTGGAACCCTTTTATCTTATGTTTTCAGGGAAGGTGGGAAAAGCGCGCATCACACATTCTCTTTATTCTTCAGCCCCCTCAACCATCCATTCTCAACGCGTTCTCTCCGCCGATGTATAATCGGTCATGTACTTAACTTTGTATCAAGCACAAACAGGAAACTGGCTTAATGACTTTGAAAGCATGAAGGCATTTTAAACAAAACAAAATAAATTAGGGTAGTTTCATGATTTTTCCCATGTGCATGCAAATGCAACATGAGTGACCTTCATTAAGGTGCCATTCATTATTGCCCTTGACTAGGTAAGTAGGCAAACAACTTATGCAAATTAAGTGTACTCTTGATGTTCAAACTCAGGATAAAAAATAAAAAAAAAGAGGCAATTAAGGGTTTCTCTTTAGGCTCAGTGATGTGCAATTGTTGGAGTTGTGGTCTTAGTAGTTTCCAACATGGCGTCTGTAACTGCTGCCCTTCCCATACTGTATCTGGAGTGGCGTTGGATTTCAGCTTCTGGAATCATTTCGGTGTTTTATCTGCCTGTTAACTCTTCCTAAGCTTAGCATGTCTTTCTTACTTTCTCCTGTTACTTACTCTGCTTGCCCTTTTATAATTTTTTTTTCTCTTTCTGTCATTCTCTCTCAATTTTTCCTCTGTCTTGATCTCACTCTCTCTTTCTATCTTCTGTGTGCACATTTATCATTGTCTTCCCTTTTGTTTGCTTTTATCTATTTGGCCTCTGTTATTCGTCTCTTCCATCTTTCTCTCTTTGTCATCACATATTTCTTTCTCTCTTCTCGCTCCACAACCTACCTACTCATTTTGGATTTTTTCCATTTCTTTATTCTGTCCCTCGGTGTCCCTTTTTCTCACTTTCTCTTCTCCCTGTCTCACTGCCTCTCGCTCACTCTTCCAATTTTATCTCTCTTTATTTCTCTCCTACCCTTGCTCCTATCTTTTCATATCTACTCCTACACACACTACCTCTCACTCACCTCTGTTATTTTCCCACCTTCTCCCCCCATCTGTTTTTCACTCTCTCTCCGTCACTTGCTCTATCTTTCTGTCCCTTTTTGCAGGGTGGGATGATTGCTCTGCTGCTTTCCATCTTGTGCTTGGTGCTGATCCTGTACACACGGAAGCGCTGGTGTAAGAGGCGTCGGGTGCCACAGCCTCAGAAAAGCGCGAGCGCTGAGGCAGCTAACGAGATTCACTACATCCCATCTGTGCTGCTGGGCGGGCAGGCACGTGAGAGCTTAAGGAACTCCCGGTGCCAGGGTGCCAATGCCAGTGGCACTCTCAGTATCCGTGAGACACCCATCCTTGATGGCTACGAGTATGACATTGGTGAACTGCGCCAGCACCTGCAGCGTGAGTGCATGAACGGTGGTGAGGACTTCGCCAGCCAGGTGACACGCACACTCGATTCTCTTCACGGCTGTAATGACAAGGGCAACGTGGATCTCACCCCTGGTGCGTTCTAGGCTCACACCTCAGAGCAATGCCTCGCTTTTTTAAGATGGTCAATATTTGGTGTATTTCAAGAATCAAGACATTCCTACTGTATATCTCAAACTTTATTAATAATTGGGAAGAGTTAGAAAACCCTGTGCAAGAGCTACTCCTCTTTAAAGCTGGAGCTACAGTATGCTCAAACCTACTTATTATTTCAAAACAGGTTTAAATAGGCCAATGTTTAATTTATTGTACTGATCTGATTTAAGTTCATGCTGGCCACAAGATACCAGGTTACAGTCATGAAATCATAATCCACCTGATATATATATATATATATATATATATATATATATATATATATATATATATATATTTTTTTTTTTTTTAATAAAATGATGTGAAGTTTTTTGGTTATATCCCAGGGTTCCTCCTAAGGTTGGAATATAGTTGTAATGACATTGCGATGACATTTATCATTGGGACAACTTTGAAAGTTTGAATGACCTTTATAAAATGACTTTGCAAATATAACGTTGTAAATACAACCTCAAGATGAAGTAAATTAAATTAAATTGTAACCTTTTATGCATTTATGCCAATTAACATCTAGTCGCACAATGTCTGACTCCCTCCCTTGTCCCGCAAGTTTCTACCAGGGTTTAGAATTCCCAGGGATCGGGTTACAACAGCTTCCCCCACACACTGTGTGTATCTCATGTCACGCATCTCGAAATGTTGTAACCTCTCTAGCTCCCATCTTAGTTACTGTACCATAATATACTGTTTGCAAAGGGTCACTGCATCATATGTGCTTTCACTGGACAGATCTTAAACCTTAAACATTATGATTTTACCCCTTTGCCTGCATTTTGGTAAATTCCTGTTGTTCAGTATTTTTGTGGTGTTTGTTGCTATGTTATGTACAGTATGTGCTTCAACATAATGTTCACTCGTGGTCCTGTTTTACAAGCAACCAGAGTTTGGCAATCAATTTGGTATTAATATAGTTTTGAAGTAATTTTCTCGACATTGTGTGAGGGGCATTCGTTCAACGTTATGTCCTCGTCATGTTGTTCTAAGTCATTTCATCAAAATGATTCTAACTTTCAAAAACAGCCTCATATCAACATTGTTCTGTATCGTTAACAAATTAACGTCACCGCAATGTTTCGACAACCAAAGATTCCTGCTGGGATGGTACTGTAAGAAATTTTCTAACGTTCTAATAGAGATATGGCCATGATATAATGGAGAAGCTGACAGCTCAGTTTAAGTAGATTGCAGCACTAATCTTTCTATTACGTTAAATTAAAGTGTACTTTGGTATGTGCTTAGAGATATTAACATCTTTTTCGAAGAGAGACGCATTTGTGTACATCAATCTATACCTGTACTTCTCTTAGATTTATGTGATTGGAAAAACCTATTAATTGACAAGCCTTTTAGTCCCCGCGTACCTGCTCGGACGAATGCACCGATATTGGTTTTACACATCGATTTATGTTTAACATTATATAGTTATCTTTAAACTTTTTTGCGTTGATACAGAAGACAACTAAATACAGTAGTACCTCAGGCATATGGATGAATTTCCACCTTAAGAACTGAAATTTTGCAAGAAATATGCCTCGGCATACAAAGTATTTTCGGTATAAGAGCGAACAAACTTAGCTAAACCTGTATGCCGGTTAAGTTGCACGTACAGTATGTCTGCAGTTCAAAACCTGTTTGTGTCAGTACCAAGTATTTCTGTGTGCATATTTTGGTGCAAGTGAAGACATAGCATTTTTTTTTGTGCAAGTGAAGACATATAGTAGGCATTTAGTGAAGTCATACAGTAGCGTCAATGGTCCCAAGAAAGTTAGCAAGGATGGTACCATGAAGAAAATGGCGACACTTTCAGTTTAGTTTTTTAAGCGGCCAGTACCAAGGTGAATCATAAATTAAGGTTATGTGAGTGTAAATGTCTATTTTACTTTTCTAAACGTTTTGATTGTTTTTATATGCAATAACATGATTATAGTGGTGGAAATTGGTAATATATTTGGGTGGCATGAACAGAAAATTCTGTCTCTGGAACTAAATAAATTTGTATTCTGATGGACTGTACTACTATACCACACTTTCCTCCTTTTCAGCTAAAAACAATACATTTTCTTTAAAGCATAGTTGCTTTAACTTTTATTTGAAATTTGCACGTCTTGAGCAAGTTGAAAGTGAATGGAGGACTAGGTTCTCTTGCAACAGTGAAAAGTAGATATGCTAAGTAACAAGTAACAAGTCACATGCCTTTGCCTTGATTATTTTTTTTTTCTTCTAACTGTTGTTGGAGGAAGTACAGTAGGGTTTAGTAAACATTTTAACTATTTGTAAAATTAAAAGGGTAAAAAAAAGGCTATTAAAGGCTAAGGGATTTAGACATTTTCCACCTACTTTTAAATTTTAAAGTCAGTTATATCCGGCAACAGCGACACCTTTACTGGTGTGATCTGTGTTTTTGTGGGGTGTAGCTACAGTGTAAGCATTATTTTTTTCTTCCCAAATGATGACCAGAAAATATAACGTGATTCTCTATATTTTAACAAACTAGCTGGAGTCAGTAGCCTAGCCTAGCGCCTCAGGGGAAGCCTCTACATTCAATTTGTGGGTCTGTGTAAGCAGCGCATTAAAAGCTTAGGATAACCTTTCACCTTCAAGCAGAGCTTATCTTTTAGCTAGCTAGGTAGTGTTAAGTGAGCTGATGGAAGCCTTTTCATCTAGCACTCAGCGTACACTTTTTTAATTTGAGTCACTACCTACTGAATAGTGTCATTACCGCACATGTTTTTCGTAGTTTGGAACACACAGCCCTGAGTTCTTTCTCAGTGTGTGCACTCACCGCTGTGAAATTAATTTGAAGACCGTGTGCAGTAAAAGCCATATTATGAAATGTTCCTCAAATATCTCGAACCAGCATTTTTCTGGCAGACAGAAGGAAATTCCAGGAACATTAGCAATAACTCCTGAGTGCTGTAGTGGTAATGCACCGGCCATGGTCAAGATTCATTCTCTAATGGGTAAGTAAAGGGGTTCAATGACTTTTGATGATCATTTTAATGCTTCTGAGTGTGTTTATGTTGTCTGTCCATCCATTTTTTTTTTTTCGTGCGATAAGTGTTTGAACGTTTATAGGATTTATATGGAACCATCCTTGTGACCAGCAGATGAACTGATTAGGTTTTGGAATCGATCTAATTGGTATCAGAATCACAGCAGGGTCAAATGTGTGAAATGGTTTTCTATCAACAGCTTTTTTTCCTGTTTGAAGT
This sequence comes from Clarias fuscus, assembly GCA_030347435.1. Classification (NCBI taxonomy): domain Eukaryota; kingdom Metazoa; phylum Chordata; class Actinopteri; order Siluriformes; family Clariidae; genus Clarias; species Clarias fuscus. The sequence continues at coordinate 9,084,380 of CM059205.1, read as the reverse complement.
ATATTGTAAGGGTATTTCTGGCATGCATATTAGGAACAAGTAGAACTACACTAGAGGCGCCCTCTGCTCGTCTCCCCATCCCACATTCTGTATGTACACAAACCTCATTTCCCAAAATCATAGTATTTAAATGTATTTAAAAAGCATTTCATGCACTCATTAATGCACTACGTTCGTATCAGTGGTTTAAGAAGATGCTCACTATGTGCCATAAATGTGCTGTTTCCTTTGTATTAAGTTCTTACAAGCTCCATGGTTTAAAATGGCAATAATTGGGATTGTTAACATTGCAAGCTAAATGCCAGTGATTCTCAACCCTGGTCCTGGAGGACCACCTGCTCTGCAAATTTTAGCGTTTTTCCCTGCTCTTCCAGACCCTCTTCAATTAAGGAAAAGCTGTTAATTAGCTGATTAGTTAAATCAGGTGGGCTGTGAGCTGAGAAAACTGTAAAATGTGCAGGGCAAGTGTTCCTCCAGGACCGGAGTTAACAACCACTGTGATAGACTATTTAGCTGCCTGAAAAAAAATTACAATCTGGATCATAAAATATTTTATGAGAGTCGTGACAAGTACACAGTTCTTCATTGAATTGGAAGGTATGTACTGATTCATTATACAAAGCTGAACATTTAAACAATTTCTTTTTTCAATGGAGACATAAATAGAATGAATGACAAGAAGTCTATCTACAGTATATACTGTACAACAATCAGCCATAACATTATGATCAGCCACCTAATATTGGGTCCCTGTCGAAGACACTCAAATCCTTAACGTGCCATTGTAAGCGAGATAATCAATGTTACTGTATTCACTTGACTTTTAATGGTCATAAAGTTATGGCTGATCTGTCTGTGTATTAACAAGCATGCCAGAACATTTTAGCAAATTTTGTGATACACGATGGCTATGGCTTAAACAAAGCCAATGGCTTTTTATGTTGAGGAAAATCATGTATGTAGCATAATCTAGTTATTTTACTCTAACAGTGGTACTGTTATATTGGGATTAGTTTAAAATGTCCATGCAAAATGGTACCTCAGGGTTTTTCCTTTCGTTTAAAAAATTTTTTTTTTTTAAGTAGGCCCACTCAATTATTTTAAAGTCTACTTAAACTGAGCCGTAACCTAAACACATGGCTGCTTGGTCAGCTTATCTATATAACAGTGGACTTTTTGTAGCGCTGAAACTGTCTGCCATCAAAACACACTGACAAAGGGAAACCCTTTATTTATTATTAAAAAAAGTAATCGCTTAGTTAGTTCTATTAATAAAAGGTCACAAATGCCTGTCACTGTTGTGGCATACAGAGCTTAATGTGATATAAGTAGTTAAATGTTACGTAAATTATGCATGATAGTCATTGTATTGCTTATGGGACACCGCAGTACCAGAGGGCCCATTTTAAACATCATTAAAAGAAGAAGAGTCCCTTGAGTCAACTTGTGACACAGAAGTCGTCCAGGTTCATTGGACGCACAGCTTCTGAGAGATCAGCCATGATTGAGTGTGAAATGATGCTGATATTTGCCTGGAAGAGTGTTCTGCTATGAATAGTCCCAGTTGGCTATGCTAGAGAGGGGTAATTTCATGTTTCCATGCCCATTTAGTAGTACAAAAAGCCCTGCAGTGTCAAGTTTCCTTTGTTGTAGTGTTTGTTTTTATACACACATAGCACTGTTGCAGAATGGAAAATGATAATGACTCGTATCTACTCATATATACTCATGTCTAAAACACGGCAGACGAAACAATTAACAAATCCGATTTATACATAACGTAGTGTAGCGTGAAATCTGGCCCATCAATAAAGCTTTAATATGCAAGTCATACATAATTCATGCGTATTCTCCCGATATTGATCAGTGTATTCTTTTGGATTTCAGCCTGAGACACACTGCATGATTTATACCAAGCCTACAGTAACTGACGGTGGAAATGTAAGAAAAAAATACCACATTGTCACAAACAGTTATACTGACTCCAGCTGAAGTTAAACCTACAGTAGCTGGTTGTTCAGCAGTTCATCTTGGCTGTCATGCATCATAGACCTTTCATGCATGACAAACAGGTTATAGAGGTATAATCGCAATTCCATAACACACACTAGAGGATAACATGAAAATAAATGTTTAAGACAAGCAGTGGGCGAATCAGTTTTAAAATAGGCCTGATTATCTGCTAGTGTGGTCGAGGCCTTACTTTTAATATTGATACTTTTGGTCCCCTTGAGTGGACTGTGAGTCCTAGAGGATAAAAATTGGCCATGCTTTGCGATGAAAAGGGGTGGAATACTTACACTCTCATTTCAATCACCGCGATGCTAGCCAATCATGGGTATCCGTGCGACCATGAAAGTCTGCAGTGTAGCGCCTTCCTCCATGTGTGTTACATCACCTCTAATGTTGTGTGAACATGTCAAGCCAGGCAGTCGTATTTTTTCAAGCTGCTGCTCATGAGTTTTGCCTTCACCGCTGTCACTTGATGGGGAAAAGGACATAGACAGGTGGAATAGGCAGTGACTTAATAAGGGAGAAAATCAGGGTGAAAAATTTAAGTGTGATATTTCCACCCAATCTCTCTGTACCAAAATCATGACAACATCTGTCAAACATTATTGAAACGAGCTCTTCTGCAGCTGGGTGTTATGTGCTGTCCACATACTGTATCTGTCTCTTCCTGATTTCTTTCTCTCTTTTTTTCTCTTTCTCTGCCTGATTTTGAGCTTTTGCCATCAGTGGTCAGTGTTATGTGCTTTCAAACCTTCTCTCAATGTCTAATGCCTAACATTAACCTTTTTTGACCTCTTTGCCGTCAGGGAATGACAATACAAAACTGTCCCTGATGAGCAAGTACAAGGATAACATCATAGCCACCAGTACCGTTGACAGCAATCACCAGCAAAACACGCTCCTCCCACACAACACCTCCACCAACCAGCGCATGCGTCTGTCCAGCAACACGCGCGGTGAGTGGTCGGCCATGCCTGCAGATGCCTGCATATAAAAACATGCCCGCTGCCACCCCCAGCTGCCATTCTCACTTCTTGGGTGTATACCAAATGCTAGTGTTTGGTAAAATCGTAAACATGAACAGCATAGAGAATCCTGCATGAACAAATTTAAGTGTTATGCTGATAATAAGATCAGATTGTAGATAATAAATCAACGCACCTCGCTAACACACCTTGACATGGTGCGTTATCACACACATTCCCCCAGCTTCCTAGGCTATATATGAGCGTCCCATACTGTAGCAATAGCATATTTCTTAAGGCATATTTCTCACATTTCTAGTGTTTTGGAATTTTCTAAAGTAGTTGATATTAAAAACTAGACATGACTTCTAGTGTTTGGGACAAAGCCCTCGAAAGTGGGATGTTTACCCTCCTATACATTGTCATAATCCTCTTAGAGAGCTTTTCTGATTTCATGGACTAATGGTTGTGTAGAATATCCTGTGCGTGTGGTGTGTGTTTCAGGTCACTTGTATTTTGTTGTGTCTTCCTTCTCTTCCTTCTCTCTCTCTCTCTCTCTCTCTCTCTCACACACATCTGTTCCCATCATTCTACACTTTGTAAACAGCTGTTTGGAGTGTTTAGTTTAAAAATGAAGACATACTGTATAAATATCCTATTCATATAATTGTTGCCTAATTGAACAATAACGAGCAAAGGCCCACACCCGCCTTTATAAGGTCTCAGAGTAAACGGTTCATGTCAGAGTAAAAATAAAGCCGTGAATTTGAGAGAATTATCTGTAGCCTTGAGAGACAGGATTGTGTCAAGACACGGATCTGGGAAAATTTCTGCAGCATTGAAAGTGCCCAAGAGCATAGTAGCCTCCATTATTCTCAAATAGAGGAGATTTGGAACAAATAGAATAACTGGGGACAAAGGGACTTGGTCAGAAAAGTAACCAGGAGCCCACGGGTCACTATAAATGACTTCCTGAGTTCCCTTGTGAAGATAGGGGAACGTTACAGAAGGACAACCATCACTGCAGCACTCCACCATTCGGGCTTCTATGGTATATTGGCCAGACAGAAGCCATCCCTCGCTAAAAGGCACATGAAAGCCTGCTCGGAGTTTTCCGAAAGCACCTAAAGGACTCTCAGACCATGAGAAACAAGATTGTGTGGTCTGATGACACAAACATTGAACTATTTGGAATCAGGAAATCGGGCACGGTGCATCACCTTAAAAGCATCCCTCGATTGGATTGAGATCTGGAGAATTTGGAGGACACCTCTAACTCCTCAAACACGTTGCCGTCTTCCTCAAACCAGAAGAAGCCACGGCCAACAGGGAATACAGATTCCATTAACTGGTGTACTTGGTGTGCAGGCACTATGCTTTACCCTTATAACATCCCTACAGTCAAACAGCTAGTATTATTAGTATTAGTAATAGTAGTAGTAGTACTAGTAATAGTGATATTATAAAATGATGATGATGCTATTTGGGTTTATTGATGGTAGTAATCGAATGTGCCTCAGAATTGTTGACCAGGCAGTTATCTCCGCTATACTTACAACTCCTCTTAGGTAAGGTCATTATTTTTAGGTATAAGAAATGCGATGCTTGTGATAAGTCTCCAGCTAAGAGTATTTTTTCTCAGATCATAGTTTATGCGTTATTACAGGCCAAAAGTTTTAATCAGTGCATCGGCATGACTTTTTGTTAGTTTGACTACAATGTAAAGTAAAATAAATGTAAGCATCTATGTTTCAGTATGACTGAAATCATACTAAATCAACCTTTTCAATGTCGGACACCCAGATAATGCGGTCGGGACTATAGCTTCCCCTGGACGTACAGTATACCTCAGTCAGGCTCAGAAATCAGCCTATTTGCTCTGCACATGCTCTACAGCTCCCACCTTGGGGTTAAAATGAAGAAACTAACATTACAGTTGTGTCGTCTGCATACTGGATAACACCATAACCATAAGGGAGAGTGTGAATCTCATTCGTACAAAACATAAAGCGTACAGCACAAATAAAATGTATAGCTTGGTCAAGTTGTCCATGTTTTTACTGCTCGACATGCTATTGTACCAGTTTGCCACTAGATAACTTATTTGTCAATTGTTTTGGAATTGGAATACTAACAAGCTGAAAGGGAGCATATCGCCAACTATCATTGCGGTGGTAATGGGAAAAAAACTGATTCAGTGATGTATTGGGTTTCTTTTGTGTGGGAATAAATGTATCTCCACACTGCTTCCAAAATCAATTATTATAATGTTTTATTTATTTATATACCTGTGCGTTTGCAGTTGATGTGGTAAAATGTTACCCTTTTACCTGTAATCCTGGTGCAACCTGATGATTATCATGAGGTATCATGAGAAAATCGTATCAGGTGGTCCCTGGTGTTTCCCATCCCCGGGATGGTCAGTAAATCGGTTCCCTATTACTGAGACAAGGTATAATGAGACAAGGACAGGTGTCCAATTAAATGGCCTAGTCAAGCTATAACCATAGCTCAGCTTATCTGTGCATGTAAACATAGTGTTTGTGACATAGTGGACACAGTAGTTACACCAATCTGTCAAGACCATCATGCTGGTCTCAGTATACAGTAGCTCCTCACTTGAGCTCGCATTACGCACAAAAAAAAGTGCATCAAATCATAAAGGTCAACGACAAGGTTCTGGTTTTAGCAAACCAGAAAACCTTATGTTTTCTAAGTGTCCCTGCTACGTCTTGTGTAGATCATTATACTTCGAATCATCGTTCTTTAGATCATGACATTCAGATTCCAGGGGTATTATAATGACTTGCTTTCTGCACCTGAACCAGCAGATCAGCATGCTGAGGGTGCACTGATGCTAGGCTTTGAATATTTAAACACGCTCATCTTTTATTCCTCTCCATGAAGCGTTGCACCTTTTGGCCTGAGCTTAATTGTGGAGGCTGGTGCACATTCACCAGCTCTAAGAGTTTCAGCTAATTCCTTTAAAGTTCTTCTTCGTTTAACATTATTTTTGCACCATGTGTATCACTGTATTTCGTTCGAACCCTTAGTGTAGCTTTAGTTATATACGGCTATTGCTCAGGGACAGTTATACTCCTATAGTAGTTTTTGTCTCAATCTTAAAATCTTTTTATTCATTTTTTTAGAGACAATAATTAACAGTTATGCTTTAAATACTGTACAGGTCAAGAGGTTTGTTAGTTTGTTTTAAGACACACGTGTCTGCGTAGGTTATTAGACAAGCAAGAATGCACTGTAATGAGAAATTCCCTCAATAAGCCTAATTTATTTAAAGATTACAGTTTTTTATAGCATTTATTGATAGTTGGGATAAAGAATGGAGGTCGTACTGTAACAATTGTGAAACAGGTTGCAGGGCATCTGTTAAGTATCTTTATTAATGTTCAGGGTTGACCCTTAGCAGAGTTTATGACGCAGACAGAGAGAGCAAAATCAAAACCTATTCCAATGCAAGAATTCTTCAATCCAAAACAAAGGCAAAGGTCAACCGTGGAAAATGAAATAAATCTATAGAACTACAAATAGAGCACAAAGACTAAAAGATAAACCTGAGAATTATAGATAATCATTAGCAAGACAGAAAGAAGCTTACTTACTAATACGATTAGACAAAACAGGGCAATAATGCACTGGTGAAGTGCAAACGATGGACGTGTTGAGAGAAGTGCTGTAGCATCTGCCCCTGCCTGATTATTGCTTAGTCGTTATGGTCAAGGATTCTTGTGCATGGCTCATATGTGACGAAAAACCTTTCAATAGTGTCGAATCAGAGCTGACATACTGCACTTCTGCTTTCACTGAGGACAACCATTGAAAAAAGTCTTTATTTTCATGTTCCAGAGATTTGTTTGCCGACATCACTTTAGTGTTTCGGTCATGACATAAAATGCATCTGGAGCGGTGGGGAAAGAAAGCATTATTTGCTATTATGTGTGCCTTGATTCATCACACGCTTCCCACATCCGGAATGGAAATACAGTACCAGAATAGTATACTTTTATATTAAAATATCAATCCTTGCTTTCTACCTGATGCAGATGTCATATTTTATTTTAAAGGCAGTGGTTGTGTTACAGCAAAGATGTATGAAATAACTAAAACATTTACTCAAGCAGAGACAGTGCAGTTTTTATGCCAGTGCTGTGCTGTGCCTTTGTTCATGCCATGCATAACAGTAGATTTCTTTTTTTCCTTTGGTGTCCAGGGTAAATAGTTTCTGCAGCTATACACCATAGGAAGCAAGTACTTGCTATTTTCTTCAGGCATTTCTTCTGCATGTGTTTACCCACTGAGATAAGACGCGGTTAAATTTGTGTGGCAGCTAGAAAAATCCAAGGTGAAATGTTGAATTTTTCATCTACATTGAATTCCAAAGAGGTTCTCCCGGTCTCAGATTTGCATATTCTTTTAAGGGAATCTAAAGCACGAAAACCGCCGTGTATTCCAGCAGAAAGTTGGTGTTATATTGGGACATTTGCTGCACATCCGAGATTCTTTCTTCTATTATACACGCAAAAAGAAACGTAGACCCAAGGACGATTGAATATAGTTTTTCATTTTCTCTTGTTAAAGCCAGCTGAGGCTAATCTTTTACAGACAAAGGTCACTGCAGGTTATAGCAATGGTGCTTGTGAAGGGACTGTCTAAAAACTACAAAACTAGGACTGTAGCACCAGTCAAAATCTTGGACACATTTCGACTTTTTCCTACATTCTAGAACAAGGCTGGATTTTTTTTTAAAACTCTAAATAACACATATAGCATTAGGCAATGAAGTAACAACAACTACAACAACAGTCGGTTGCTATTTTAAGAAATGAAGGTCAGCTGTTCTGGAATAGTTCCTGCAATCACAGTATTGTCCGTGGAAAAAAATTGAAAAAACCCATCAAGGACCATGATAAAACTGGCTCTCATGAAGACCTTCCCAGGAAAGCAAGACCCAGACTTACCTCTGCTGCGGAGGAGATGTTTATTTAGAGTTACCAGCCTCAGAAATCACCAGTTAACAAACAGCACCTCAGATTAGAGCCGTTATGAAGCTTTACAGAGCAGAAGTAGCAGATACGTCTTTTTTTAAAATTTTTTTACAATTTCTATAATCCTACAGGTGGCGTGCTTTAGACTGTTCAGACATTGGTAGACAGCACAGCGTCCTGTGCGGAAGGAGAAAATGATATATACAGTACAGACCAAAAGTTTGGACACACCTTCTCATTCAAAGAGGTTGAATTTGTATTATGGCAAGAAAAAAGCAGCTAAGTAAAGAAAGACGAGCGGCCGTCATTACTTTAAGAAATGAAGTTCAGTCAGTCCGAAAAATTCAGAAAATTTTGAAAGCGTCCCCAAGTGCAGTCACAAAAACCATCAAGCGCTACAAAGAAACTGCCTCACATGCGGACCGCCCCAGGAAAGGAAGACCAAGAGTCACCTCTGCTGCGGAGGAGAAGTTCATCCGAGTCACCAGCCTCAGAAATGGCAGGTTAACAGCAGCTCAGATCGGAGAGCAGGTCAATGCCACACAGAGTTCTAGCAGCAGACACATCTCTAGAACAACTGTTAAGAGGAGACTGTGTGAATCAGGCCTTCATGGTAGAATATCTGCTAGGAAACCACTGCTAAGGACAGGCAACAAGCAGAAGAGACTTGTTTGGGCTATAAACAAGTATAAACACAATAAAGAAAACTCTTTGAATGAGAAGGTGTGTCCAAACTTTTGGTCTGTACTGTATGTATATATATATATATGTGTGTGTGTGTGTGTGTGTGTTTATTATTCAACAGCAAGGCATTATCAGTAACCTAAACTGCAGTGGGAAGAGTCCCATTTTTATCCCGCTGCAACTCCCCTTAATTAATACCATGAAAATAAAGCATGTTTCGACGTTCTTTCACCCCGCATTCTTTCATGTGGTCTTCAAGAGAAAAAGCGTACGTATCGAAGCCATATCTTGCTACATCTAAGTGCATGAAATGCTACGGTTCCTTTCCACATACAGTACGATGCCAAGGTCTCCTTACCATTACTGTACATCATTAAATATATGCTGATCAGCCATAACAATAAAATCCACTTGCTTAATATTGGGTAATAATATGGGTCTCTCTTGTTTCACTGAGAAACTCAGAACCATCAAGGCATGGACTCCACAAGACCTCCGAAGGTGTGCTGTGGTATGTGGCGCCAAGGTGTTAGCAGCAGATCCTTGAAGTCCTGTAAGTTGTGAGGTGGGGCCTCCATGGATCTGACTTGTTCGTCCAGCAAATCCCACATATGCTGAATCAGATTTAGACACACACCCAGCCATTCACATGAAGTAAAAGAAAACATTATCTATCATCAGACTAGGCCACCTTCTTCCATTGCCCCAACCATTGGCAGGTGTCAATATAAGATGATAATGTTATTCAATTAACCTGTTGGTGCTTTTATTGTTAAGGCTGATCAATGTATATACTGTAGATAGATACACAGACCAAGTCAGGTCAGGTACAGGCCAATATTTTATCTGTAACATATCTGTACCTTAGTGCACAGTGAAATTCTTTGTTCTTCGCATATCCTGGCATGGTTAGGAGGCTGAGGTCAGATCACAGGGTCAGCCATTATACCGAGGTTGGGGTTGAAATGCCAATTTTATGATCAACAACTCAGAGCCTAAACACACTGCGCCACTATCCCTTGTAATGAATGTAAAATAATTAATAAATGATTCATTCTCAAGCCTTGGTAAAATAGGTACAGCAAATTGAGGAAAGTAGGCCTGAATGGAGTATACAGTTAATTGCTGGGGGGGTTTTCCATTGCATGGCATATTTTTTGAAACAGCCAATCAGAAATGATTTTCCCAAACATGATGTAAGTAACATAAAACCAGCCATTCAGAGCAAGCACTAGGATTAGCCTATTTGTGTGGTGCTGAAAGTCAAGTCAAGTCAAGTCAATTTTATTTATATAGCGCTTTTAACAATTGACATTGTCGCAAAGCAGCTTTACACAATAAAAGAAGTAAGTTTGTATGCAATGTGTATGAATCAAAATGATAAGATTGTCCCTGATGAGCAAGCCGAGGGCGACGGTGGCAAGGAAAAACTCCCTGAGATGGTAATAGGAAGAAACCTTGAGAGGAACCAGACTCAACAGGGAACCCATCCTCATCTGGGTGATAACGGATAGCAGGGATTGATCAGCATAATAATGTGTACTGGAAGTTCAGTATAACAGGAGATGTGTTTAAAATTAAAATTAAAAGGAGTCCAGTTTGTTCCTGGAGGCTCAGGTAGACGGTAGAAAGTGTCCGCTATGACTTTGTAATCAAATTACAGTTTGTGAGAGACTGCCACCTTACTGCAGAGAGGCTTTTAGATCATTCATATTCCCCGAACAAGCCATCACAGAATCCCAACTCAACAACTGAAATGAAATAATGCACACTTTCATCCCTGCATAGCGAAGTGACCAATGTGATTTCATACAGTGATATGGCCATTACCTCTTTAATATTTCAAACATACTGTATCAAAAAAGCTTTTCAACTCTTCTTTCTTTTCTTTGTAAAATATTAATTCAAAATATGACATTAACTTAGTTCAAGATCAAGATATACACTACCAGTCCAAAAAAAGTATTTCATTCAGCCACATTTAGCTTTGATTAGAGTTCACAGTGTGGTGACCAGTTCATGAGTGGAAATGATTCGTCAATCTCCCAGAAGCACTCTATCATATTTTAAGTCACGGTGCTATCAGGAAAGAAAAAAAAAATCCATGTCATTGGATGTCATCTGTGTTGAACCTGGTCATTTAGGGCATTGGGTAGTCAGCTGACTTTACAGTACTTTGTTGCTGAGTCTAGACTTGATTAACTGAAGCAACCCCAGAGCTTGAGCTTTGAGTGCTTTGTGTCATTGTATAAAAGTAATGTGCTGAAACATTGCCCAGTGACACTTAACTGACACATATTGCACTGCAACCCATCCATCATTGTCTGGCTACAGAGTCCAGTCTAAAGTTCATACAGACATTCACACAACATCAGGTGCGTACGATAATACACAACTTTCAATGGGTTGGAACGGAGATTAGATCATCACTCTTATTCTTAGACAGTGATATGATATCCAAGCATTCGACACAGACCAATTAATTAAATGCATTTGCTTCGAACCACTTTTCGGCCATGCATCTCAATGCACATTATAGCTTTTTGCTTTCTTACTTATACATAAAACTGATTTGCAAAGATCTCAAATAATGAATGTTAGATTGTGTGTGCGGTTAGACAAATTGTGTCTGTACTTAGGAGGTGTGTTGCATTTGTTTTTACTAAAGAATGATTGCAAAAAGAATATTGTTTTCTGTAACCACTATGCATCTGGATTAAAAAAAATGTCTTCTGAAATCAGAAACAGATGCTGAAGAGTAACATGGATATAAATGAAACTTAATAATTACAGTAGAATATACTAGCTTTAAGCAAGATTGTGATTCAGTATATGGCCAAAAATAATGGATACATGATCATAAATCTCCAATGCTTATTTTTAACATCCCATTCCACATTTTTCCCCTTTCTGACATCACACACTCCTTCACTCATTCTCCACCACTTATCCTGCACAGGATCGTGGGAGGTCCAGAGCCTATCCCAGGGACTTGAGGCGTTACACCCCGGATGGGTGCACAATCCATTACACACTCACAGTTACACACTCATTCATACACTACGAGAAAGTTGGAAATGCCAGTTAGTCTACAGTGTGACCTCGGATTGCGAGTAACGCGGTTTGCATGTGTTCCACAAGATGAGCAAAAAGTTTTAATTCATTTTTAATTGAAAAACCTGAGTATCATGTAGCACGCATGCGGTTTTTGTTTTGATGCAGAGTGTCACGTGATCATAACTGAGCCAATAGTTTTTCTCTCGCGCGCACTGTGGAATTGTGGGTAATCGTCTCCCCTGCTCGGTCTTAGTGCGCGTCTCTCTTTGACTTTGTGTTTATATGCGTATGCACGTGTACTGTTTATAATAACACACGTGTGTGGGCGAGTGTAAATCAAAAGCAAGTCTCATTAGAGGGGTTAAAGATCCCTTTTCTCTCTCTCTCTCTGTCTCAGCCTGCACTGCACTTTGTGAGTGTGTGTGCCCGCGCGTCATTGGACAGCGTGCTCCTTCCCCCAAACACACACACACACACACTCTTAACGGAAACACTGCTCTGCCGCGATTATTTTCAAAGGTAAAGTGCAGGTTAATTTGTTTTATTTGTACTTTACAGCAGTGATTCCGTGAGTGTGTGCTCACTCGAGTGTCATTAGCGAAGTTCCTTGTTAATTTTTCCGATAAAACTGTTGTTCCGTTAAGAGTGTATGTGTTTGTGTGAAGGCGGGAGGAGGAGGGATGTGTGTGAAGGCAAGAGGAGGGGAGGAAGGAGCATGCTGTTGTGTGTGTGTGTGTGTGTGTGTGTGTGTGTGTGTGTGTGTGTGTGTGTGTGTGTGTGTGTGTGTGTGTGAAACTCAAATAAGAGAGGAGGAAGAATTTCTGTGTAAGTCGAGAAGAGGGAGAGGGGAGGAGCTCATTCCTCCTCCACACACACACACACACACGCACACGCACACACACACATGCACATACACGGTGCATGCGTGAACAAACACTAATGGAAACACTTATCTGTCGGGATTAATTTTTACTTTTTTCAAATGTAAAATGCAGGTTAATTTGTTTTATTTTTACTTTAATTATTTTTATGTATTTATTTTTTGGGCTGTAGAACAAATAATTTGAGTTTCCATTATTTCTTATAGGGAAATTCGAGTGTTTTGATATACGAGCCTGCATCTGGAACAAATTATGCTCGCAATCCAAGGTTCCACTGTTCATTCTTTTTTATGTGCAGTTTTTGCATAGACAATCATCGATCCATTGTCATAAGTTTTTTTTAAGTAAGAGAATTGTATTCATGCTAATTTTTTCTCTTTGCAAGTCCTAAACACCTTAAAGAATCCCGATTCAATATTTTTGGCTCAGCTCTAGTGGAAAGGGTCTTGTGCATCCTGTTTCTGAGATGGATAAAAACATTTGGATGGCTTGTATGTGTGTGCTGTTGGCATTATTAGTTGTGTGGACAAGCTCTGTATATCTACTATGAACTTGCAATAATGAAATACACATCAATGGATTATAATGTACACTTTTGTACCAAGACAAACATTTGGACCGATTTTGATACAGTTTCAAAACTTTGTTCATTACACTGTGTCTTCGTGCTCCCAAAACCACTGATACAACATCTCAGTTAATTCACATATCTTCCTGACTTCAGGAGTGTGTGTTAATGCCGGGAAGCAGTATACCATTCAGGAAAGCGGTCCTCCAGTACAAGGGTTAGGAAACCTTAATGCCATCAGGGCATGATGCTTCTGAATCTCAATTTAAACCCAACACATGAGGTGGGATACATGGTGTGTGTTGTGTCACAAACCAGATCAGAAACCCACACTGCAACCAAATGAATACGTAATCAAGAGTCTCATTTTCATGTGTTTGTATGATGGGATTTACATCAGATACAGTGGTGTAAATAATACGTGGGGATAATGCCATCTGATTAAAGCTGTGTGATTAAATGATTATGCAAATTAACCTGTTGGTCAGTTTTTCGATTCAGAATTTAGTCACACTTTTATTAGTCACACAAATTATTTTGGTCAACTTACAAATGCTAAATAACCATTTTCATATTTATTTATTTTTTTGCTAATACGTGCATTTTGCAGGACGATTCTATGTCTTCTTTTGAGTTCATGAACAGTTGGTGTGTTACCACCACCTACTGGACTGGAGTGTGGAGCAGAAGCTTTGCAGGGGAAAAAATGAGAAATTTAACAATCAAAAACACAAGTTATACAGCATGTCATTGCTTATTAGATACTTTTAGAAGTTTTTAGTACGTTCAGACTTTCTTCTAGATGTTTGAGACAAATCAGACAATGAACATTAGAGTTATAGAATCAAATCGAATAGAAAATAGCAGTGCCCAAAAATCGAATCAAATCCAACAGACAGGATTGATTCTAGCTATGATTCACAGATCTGTTACGATTTAACTAACCTTCTTCTTTTCTTTTGTCTGTTTGCAAATGTTCTTTTTGAAGGAAGCATCATGATTTTGCATTTGTCTTGTGGCTTTCTAGCTCTTCCCATTTAATAATAATTAAAGACAAAATCACTGGCAAGTAGTCAATGTTGAGTCACACTGTCATCAGGATAAAACCTGTCGCTGTTTTGTGCATTTGGCTAAGGGGAAAAAAAAATCCCCCTATTTTAAGTCAATCATTCATTACATAGAGAGCAGAGTTTCTTGTCTGCACTGTTTTCCAAGAAATGCTGATTTGTAATTATAAGAAGTTTTAAAGGATTTAAATCTGGAAAAGTTCCAGTGAATATTGACTTTTTGGTCCATTTAATTTGTTCACGTTTATTCAGAATGTAGACTTGCGTAGCAAAGTGCAGAACCCTAATCAAACATCTTTTTAAACTCAATCAAGGTCGCTACAAGTCCAAAGGTTTTTTTTTCCTTTTCTTTTTTTTTTCCTGTTGATGATGGATTTTGTGTGTGAATTCTGCAGCGGGTTCAGCTTTCCTGAACCCGGATGGGGATTCTGGGCCTGAGACAGATGGCGAGCCGCAGCTCACCTTCTACACTGACCCCAACCGCAGCCGCCGTCGCAGCCGAGGTATGCGAAACGGTAACGCCAACCCAGCGTGGGGCTCCGGGGGTAAGGACAACATCCACACAGTCCGTTCGTCGCATGATTCGGCACCTGCCTGCGCGTGTAAAGTGTGTGTCCGGGAACTTTGTTCACGCGGCTGAGCAAAGCAGTAGTTGTGCCATGTTTCAGCGTGCAACTACATCATTAACACATGTTGTCATTAACAACCAGGCATGTGTCTTGATAGCTGGATTGTATGCATCTGTGATTTGTGAGATCCTCCATTTGGAATGTTGTTTTTCATCAGTGGCGGAAAATAATAGACATACATTATATATATATATATGTGTGTGTTTCTCATCTCCTAACTGTCCTTCTGTTGGCACTGTCAGTCCGTGAACGGCACTTTTTCCTCTCTGAGCATTATGAGATGCACGGGAATCTCCAACTGTGGTTGGCATCAGCAGATAATTCAAACTGACTTTCAGAAATAAAAAACATTTTGGCCACACGAGGCTACTACTCTACATTGCACGCATTTTAAAAGTCAGCAGAGTAATAGAAAATATGCCGTTTCTAACACTTGCTCGACAAAGCTAACACAATTAATTACAACCAACATTTGGACATCTGTTGCAGTCCTGGGAGTATGCTCCGTTGGACTAAACAGTTGATTGACAACATTTTTAAAACCAACATGCATGGCCAAGAACTGCCCGGATAACACATTGGGGCCGTGCTCTCTTTTGCATTTAAAAGAATGTTTGTGGAAACAAATATCCGAAGAGAACATTCATTTAAAAGAGTGCAACAGTGCGTAGAGAAAAAAAAATAAAAATGAAATGATAACTAAATACCTACTACTCAAGTTCTGTGAATAAATGCGGTGTAACTCAGCGAATAAAAATGAAACCAAAAAAAGGAAAAAAAACACAACTGGAGGAAGGTGAAATGCTTTTTTGTCCTCGTCCTTGACCAGTTAATATGCAGTGGTGCTTATACAAGGGGATTAATTAAGCAGCACTGCGGACTTGGCCATGCGCAAGAGGCGAGGTGATAGGACGCTGCCGTGAGTGAACACTCGGGAATCTGTTGAACTAGCACACCTGATCACTCCTGACATGTTTACTTTTAGCAAGTGTATGCGGCTTCACAAGTGGCATTTTGTCCAGTGCACCACGTCCCATTAAGGTGTTACTGCATGTTAGAGACAATGTTGTAATCATTTCCATGCAGATGTGATAGAGTAAATGATATGAACGCATGCAGGAGACGTCGATCGCTGCTGTATGTGTGGCTCAGTGATGATATTTTGTACCCAGCACAGCGCACAAACCTGCTCTCATTTACCCGTTCAACAGCCGCACAAACACACAGAACTATAAATGCTTGACCCGCACGCACAGGTCTTTTACTAATGCGACTGTAGTAACCACACCCTCTGCCAAACAGTTATTTCAAACACTTGCAATACTACTCGTATCTTTAAATCATGCCAAAAAAAATTATCAACAGTATGTTGATAAAAAATATCAGGTATGTGCATGAGAAATATTGGATATTGGTTCAAAACTGCCATACTGCAATACCCTCTGCCCATCCATTGAGTGGATATCGATGTCTGAGCCATGCAGCTTGCATACTGTATAACGTCTAGACTTTAGTTTAGACTGCTGTTCAACCATCTTCTAAATGGGAAGATGTAACTTGACAGTGAGCTGCCACTGTGACTGCAGAAAACAGCCAGTCATGTTGTCCTTTTCTTCAGTCAGCATCCAATTACCAACTTCTTAAATCATGGGGATAAAAAAAAAAAAAAAAACACAGTTCCAGACGTGCCACCTTTAATTGCGCGCAACCCGATAACTCACATGGCAGTTTGTTTTGCATTTCTTCACAGTTTGCCTTGCCAAGCTTGAACCAATAATTTGCTCCCTGTGATGTGCTGATTTTGATGGATGTGGTTGCATGTACTATGTTTATACTGACGAGGTGAAGAGGTGTGTCATGCCCGTGTCGATGTTTGTAAACTGTAATTATGATGATCACTTTTCCTTGACGCAAGTCACTTTTACTCCATTTGCAAGTGAGACGTAATTTTTGGTAATGTCAAATGCAGTTACTCAACTGATTATGAACAGAATAACAATTGTATAAAATGTCAGTGTTCTTCAACACCTAAATCCCTGATACCAAAGAATATATTGTCATGTTAGGCCTCTCTTTAATTCTTGTGTTTTACAGCTAGATATGAATTTGAATTTGCATTGCGCTTTGTGTTGAAGGGTATTTAACCGGGGCCATTTCTCTTGAGTTTGTTGTGTTTATGAACATGTACTGGGTTTTATGACCGGTATATAGACTGTGACTATGCTGCAGCACTGATAAACAAATAGAAAGCAAAGAGAGTCAAGCTAAAGCCTTTTTAAATCTCACTAAGGCTTCCGGCGTGATTACTCTGTTGGAACCAGGGATCAAATCAGCCAGCTGCGTATCACTCTAACCGTAGCTGTGCTTTTATTTATGTGGGGCTTTATTTTTTGCTCCCTTTTTTTCTCTTGTCTGCTTGTGCATTGGTTTGTGAATTCTTTAACACTCCCCATTGATTTGATTGCAATGGACGAGTCCAGTATGTCTGCATGTGAAAGCGTAAGAGGGTAATAAAAAAAGCAAATTCAGTTTTTGTTTTTTAGTTTACTTACTTATTAGTATACACAGCCAGTCCAAAAAAAAAAAAAAAAAAAAAAATATATATATATATATATATATATATATATATATATATATATAAAACGCTTTATCTTCTCACCTTTTTCTTGTCCATAGTTCACCGTGCCGCTCGGCTGCCCTTTTTCATGCATCAGTGGCTCAGATGTAGAAGTGTTTGTAACTGCCCAGGGGTCCACTAAAAAACTGAACTTCCCTACTTCAGAGCTTCTATCCTTTTTTTTTTCTTTGTGCTCTTCTCATATTCTCTTTCTCTCCAATTCTGCTCTCTTGCTCCAGGCTCCCCACGCAGTCCCATCAATAAGACCACCCTAACTCTGATCAGCGTGACGAGTTGTGTGATCGGCCTGGTGTACTCCTCTCACCTGTCGTGCGGCCTGAATGTGCGCGTGGTCCTCCATGTACCTGAGCACCTGATTGCTGATGGTAACTGCATCACTTCTTCCACTTTATTGGATTGTACTTGTTGTCTCCGTCAAGCAGTGCACATTATTTTGAACAGTTTAGTACTAAATAAAGCTTCTGTTACTGTCTCTGCTTATGTGTCTGTGTTCTATTGGAATAAGGATAAAATTGTTTCATAGAGTAATGAAAATGCCTTTATCACAGTGAGATGCCAAAATATCCCTTTCTCTTTGCCAGTATCTGTACTGGTAATTAAACTTTCAGTACAGCCGAAATTGATACCCAACCAATGTTTTTTTTTTTTTTCCCCTTAAAACTACTAAGCTGAAAATGGTTTTGACCCTATTAAAAATGAATTACACTTTCAGCTAATTTATGATGCAAATATAATAGTACAATGATATTATAATGTGTAAATGTATAATATTGGTGGCTCAGTGGTAGGTTAATCCCCTGCCATGTGGAAGGCCTGGGTTCAATTCCCACCCAAACCCCCGCCGCTGGATGCAGTGCCAGTCCCAAACCGGAAAAAAATGGGAGGGTTGTGTTGGGGAGGGCATCTGTGTATATATACATACATTGTGTTTTTCGCTGATACTGATCCTGAGTATAGGATCGATGGTATTTTATTTTTTTTATCTTTTCCCCTGGATGTTAAACATGACATTTTTTTTTTATTTAATGTCATGAACTTTTTTAAAAAAAGGCAAGACAACTTAAAAAAAAAACTGAAGATATTAGTATACAGACAAAGATTTAAGTATTGATGCAGGGCTCTTAGTAAGAAAAAATATTGCTGACATAAAAACAAAACAAAAACAAACAAACAAACAAACAAACAAACAAAAAAAAAATATATATATATAATTCTGTGTAACATTTTGTGATCCTCTGTTGTCCATATACAACAATATACTGAAATAAAAACTCTTTATCTTGGTTTAAACAGCAGTGAGGCTCGCTTTATAGCCTATGAAATGTCCTTAGCAACAGATAACAGTTGGTCATCTGAGTCCAAAAATTCCATTATTTTAATTTAGTCAGACTCTATGCGTTGCCATCATCATTTGTGATTCCTTATTTAAAATCTTTTCGAAACCTGTAGTTACACATGCTCCTACTCGCGTGTTGCTGAAGGCTGCATATTTCTAGTGGTGCTTTAAACCTGTAGTGAACACGTCCTCGGGCATTGTACCCTCTTTTTGATATTTGCCGCAAGTGTTGCTCATGGATACAGTGAAATGTTTCATCTGCTGCTCAAACTGTTTGAAAGCTAGAGAGTAAAAACTAATTTTTAACCAATAATTGTCACATACATTATAGAATAGTAAAATATATAGAGAGATTTTTTTCATATCGTAGCATGTCAGCCTTGATCTCGCACCTTTGAAACAGACATGGTGAAGAGCCTTGCTCAAGGGCCCAGCAGTGGGAGCTGGAGTTTGAACCTCTGACCTTCTGTGTCAGAGCTGTTTTGATGGCATGACGGGGACCTACAGTCTGTATACTGTATATATAGTCTGTACAGTATAAAAATGTGTGTGGTACTTTTTTGTCCATTTTGGATGAAGCACAAAAATCTGGAAAATGTTGATTTTTTGAAAAGTGTGAGCATCCCTGGGTATTCATCTTACATACAACCAGTATTTATTCCCCTTTTTCATCAGGAGGGGCCTGGAGTGTATTCGGGGAACTTAGGGCACAAGGTGGGGGTTTGTTCTGGATGGGGTGTCAACCCATCATAGGTCTCATACCCACACACACACACACACACACACACACACACACTATGGGCAAATTGGAAATGCCAGTCAACCCACAGTACACTGTATGTCTTTGGAAAACCCACCAAGTACATGGGTGAGACCTCAACCCTGGAGGTGCAAGCTACAGCCACCGATTTTTTACCTTAAAACATCTGATTCTTGTTATAATTACTGTTGTGACAGTATAAATGTACAGTCAAGCAAATCATGCCTAATGTTGATGAGACCTGATTTTACCATGTGTGTCATAGTACAGTAAATACTGTAGACCTCGCCTTTAAAAATGTCCAAATGTCCACCTAGTTATGCACGTGGCTATTTACAAATGATCTATCATGTTGCTGTCTCTACAGTTTTTAACCTGTGAAACGTAAACGGAATACTAAACATCCTAAAGCACGTGGTTTCTGTTGATATCCTGTGAATCAGCGTGACACTTACTCTGTAATATACATGTGGAACATGTCACTCTGTCTAAGTGTCTCCTCTGATGGTCCAGCAGCCGTGCTGAGAAAGCATTAAAGCATACTCTGGTCAGGTCACGTAGACTTACACACAGAATTTTGAACAACAATAACCCCTTCCAGCTCTTTTCCCCCAAGGACTCTTTGTATGAGTTTTGGACCTTGATCGTGGCTGTGAACTGGATGTGTTTGTTAATGAATTTTAATGTGACACCTGCAGTTTAAGAGTACAAGCCAGATTTTTTTTTTCCTTTTTTTCCCCTCTGCCCTTGCTCTTTCCTTGCTGCTTTTCTCCTCCCTGTTTCAAGTCGGACAGCTGCGCAGTCAGAGATGTCATCCTCAACCTTATAAAAAGCCAAAAGAATCTATGAATATATGAAAATACATGTTATGTTTAGGTGGATATCTTGGATAGAGGAACGTCTGGGAGTGGATGATGTACCATTGACGTTTTTTGAGTCATTAATTTCTTTGTAACATTACATGGTAATGGTACAATGTCGAGTAAAAACATAAAATATGAAAAGAATGAGCCCAACTGACGTAGTCTAGGCTTTTAAAAAATGGCAATAAATATAATGCTGCAGTAGAGACATGTCCATGCAGGGATATGCAGTCTTTGTGCATTCTGGAAATTTACAGATTTTGAATGCTTAAAAAATATGAGAAATTTAATTTACTTTAAAACTGTTGATTTTGGCCAAAAATAATTTCTGCAAACTACTGTAGAAAGTAAATACAAAAAATGTCCTTTCTATCTTCATATCCTATAAATATGAATAGGAATTGATGAAATAATAATCAAATTATTATTATTTTTGTCTTATGTACATCATAATACCAATTATTTCATATAAAATAACTGGTCAAAAGTTTTTGGACACCTAAGCATCATATGTACTTTATAAACATCCCAATCTGGATTTATTCTCCCTGTGCTGCTGTAATCGTTTTCACTCTTCTGGGAATGCTTTGCACCAGATCAGTGAGCATGAGTGAGGTCGGGTGAAGAGGCCTGCACTGCACCAGTTGCCATTCCATTTCCTTCAAAAAAAAAAAAAAAAACAATGTTCAATGGGGTTGAGGTCAGAGCTATGTCCAGGACAATTGATTTTATTTTATTGATTTTTATGTTCCTCACATTGTGAGCAGTGGCATTGTAATTTTGGGGCTGCTTAGTCTCAGTGAAGGTGAAATTGTAATTCTGTTACAATAAAAGCATTCAATATTGTGCCAACAATTTAGGGAGGAAGCATTTATGGGCGTGATGGTCAGGTGGCCACGAACTTATAGACCAAATAATGCGCTTTATATCAAAATAGATATTCTGTTTATTAGTCAATGAAAGGTACAGGTTATTGAAAATGAAGGTTCAGAGGGTGGTATATACAGAAGTATAATGTTGCATAATGCAAGAGTTATAAATGCTCAGGAAATTGCAGAGGAGTACACTTGCATATAAATATTTGAAGAGTTGTAGACCTGTTTATGAGACAGGATGCACCAGTAGGTTACTTTATTTCATTAGATTTCACACTGTTTAAAAATGTGACTTGTTCTTCTGCCTTGCAACTGTATACATATAATATACATACTGTAATGCACAGTATACACTGTATGTTATACATTCATGAATCTTTTGAAGACAGATGGTTTCCTACTCTGGATCTTCACATTCTGGGTATAGTGTACATTCACAAAAACTAACACGATGCATTATGTTCATCTTGATTAATGTTGTAATATAATATAATTCTGTAATAAAGGTAATTCCAATGGTATGTTGTCAGAAGTGTGTGAGATATTCGCTTGATGGAGAAGGAGCTTAAATAATCATTCTTTACTAATAAGTCAAACAGTACATGTTCGATCTCACTGTTGTGGCGCGTGGTTCTCGTTGCAGGTTCCAGGTTTGTCCTGTTACAGGGTAGTCAGCTGGATGCCTCCGACTGGCTGAACCCTGCTCAGGTGCTACTCTACTATCAGCAGAATGCCAGCGGGCCATGGCTTAGCGAGCTGTGTGGTCGTCGCCTTGTCGATCCCTGTGAACACCAGTGTGATCCTGATTCAGGTATGCACACACACACACACACACACACACACACACACACACACACACACACACACACACACACACAGAGCTTCGAATAATAACAATCATCGTTCATAGTCCTATTTTTCCCCCCAAGAAATATAAATTATGTATGTAAAGTGTTATTGCTTCTGAAAAAAGTAACATATCTGAGATTGAGCATTGTTCATGTTTGATGTTTCAATGAAGCAATGAATGGATTTAAATGAAATGCATTGCACATACAGTATGTATGATTATCTGCTAAATCTTGAGTACACCATTGTAACAGCCAGGAGTGAAGTTTTATAACCGCCTTCCATATCAGATGATACAGAGCAAAGGCTTCCTTACTCACAGTGTTATATGTAATTAAGGTCAAGGTTTGGGTTCTACACACCATCATTGTCACCAGCATGGGTGACGTCGTGAAGGTTTTGAGTTGTGAGATGTGGAATACCGGGTGGATCCGGAGCGCCGCAGGCAGCTGGAGCCGGTAGGTGACAGGATTGACACGGAGGGTGATACGATACGGGCCGATGAATCTGGGTGAGAGTTTTTTGGATTCCGTGTAGCGGTGTAGGTTTTGTGTGGACAGCCATACCTTGTCACCTGCGTGGTACAATCGTCCCGGAGGGTGTCGATGGCGATGTTGTAAGGTGTAGCGGTTGTTGGCGCGCTGGATGGCCTCCTTGGCTTAAATCCAGGACCGTCGACACCTTCGGACCAAATGTTGGGCCGAGGGTACTTCAACCTCCGGTTCTTGATGTTCGAACATTGGAGGTTCGAAACCCTGGCATACCTCAAATGGGCTCAACTTCGTGGCGGAGGAGACGTGGAGGTTGTGTGATAGTTCCGCCCAAATGAGGTAGCGGGCCCAGGAGCACTGGCGGTCGGCAATGAAACATCTCAGGTAGCGCTCCAGTTGTTGGTTGGCCCGTTCCGTCTGACCATTAGTTTGGGGATGGTAGCCCGAGGAGAGACTGCAGGTAGAATTGATCAGACGGCAGAAGGCCTTCCAGAACCGTGCAGTGAACTGAGGAACCCTGTCCGAGACGATGTCCTTTGGGAACCCATGCAGATGGACTACGTGCTCTAATATCAGCTCGGCTGTCCTTTTAGCTGACGGGAGTCCGGTGAGGGCCACCAGGTGCACAGCTTTGGAAAACCGATCCACTATGGTCATGATGACATTCTTTCTCTCGGAGACCGGCAGGCCCGTGATGAAATCAATGGCAATGTGCGTCCAGGGTCGACGGGGAACTGGGAGTGGCTGGAGTTCCCCTGGTGTTGGTTGGTTGGAGGTCTTGGCCCTGGCGCACACTGGGCACGCCTGGATGAACTCCTCGATGTCCTTGGCCATTGAGGGCCACCAGAAAGCGCGCTGAATGTATTTAAGGGTGTGCTGCGTGCCTGGGTGCCCCGACAGCCGCGAGGAATGGCCCCACTGGATGACGTCGGCCTTGATGTTCCCTGGTACGTAGAGTCGTCCAGGCGGCACACCTGCCGGTTCGGTTTCCGTGGCTTGTGCCTGGCGAACCCTCGTCTCCAGTTCCCAACAGAGCAGGGCGATGATCTTGGAAAATGGCAGGACAGGCGCGGGGTCCGTAGGGGATGTCCTCCTCATGTTGTCGAGAGAGAGTTTTTTTGACCCCGGGCGGTATGATAGATGGAAGTCATAGTGCACGAAGAACAGAGCCCACCGCGCCTGCCTTGGGTTGAGTTGTTTCAAATTCCTGATGGTGATGGGGTTTTGGTGGTCGGTCCAGACGATAAATGGTTCTCTGGCGCCCTGGAGCCAGTGTCGCCATTCTTCCAATGCCCACTTTATGGCCAGCAGCTCGCGGTCCCCTACCCCGTATCGCTGCTGAGTGGGGTAAAATTTTTTGGAGAAGAAACTACAAGGGTGTACTTTCTGGTCTGGACCCCGTTGGGAGAGAACAGCCCCAGCGCCCTCATCTGAGGCGTCCACCTCCACAACGAACTGTTGGTTAGCATCTGGATGGAGGAGAATTGGAGCGGTGGTGAATCGATGGCAAAGTTCGTGGAATGCGGTGATGGCAGTGGAGTTGAGTTGAAAGTGATGAGATGATGGGCGAGTCAGTGCGGTTAAAGGTGCTGCGACTGTACTGTAGTCCCAGATAAAGCGACGATAGAAGTTCGCAAACGCAAGAAACCGTTGCTTGAGAGTCTTGGGTAGGGGCCAATGATGTACAACCTCCAGTTTCTGTGGGTCCATGGCCACACCCTGGGGCGAGATGACAAAGCCCAGGAATGACACATACTCCTCCATCGCCCGCGTCTCGGTGGTGGAGAGAGAATATAGACGGCCGCGGGGTGGAATGGAGCCTGGCTGGAGTTCAATAGCCAGGTCGTAGGGCCGATATGCAGTGGGGATGGCGTTGGTGTCGACATCAGGGGCCTCGGACTCCCTAGAGCACGTCCCAGCCGGCGCCCGTAGGCAGAGTTCGAGGCAGGTCGGCCCCCATTGTAGGATCCGGTTTTGAGACCAGGAGATGAGAGGGTCATGTTGAAGTAGCCAGGGATATCCAACGATGATGGGTGGTGATGAGATGGAGGTGAGGTGGAAGTGGATTAATTCTTGGTGTTGATCAGTGGTGAGGGTGATGGGTCGAGTCTAGGTGGTGATAGGGCTGGAGGAAAGGGGCCGGCCGTCGACAGATGTTACTCGAACAAGCTGGGATAATGCTTCAGTTTCCACCCCCAACTTTTTGGCATAGGAGGAGTCAATAAAGTTTCCGGCGGCACCGGAATCGATGAACGCGGAACTTTGGACTCGTTTGTGGCCAAATTGGAGGTGTACCTGAACCAAGAGACGCGAGACGATGGACGTGGTGGCGGCGAGATGAAGGGGACCCGGTGAACTGCACCCCTGGTTCACGGGGCCTGGGCGTTTCCCGGGCGTAGAGGGCAGATGGCTCTATGGTGCGCCGCCGACCGACAATAGGCGCAGAGTCCCTCCCTGAAACGTCGTTCTCGCACTGCGGGGTTCAAGGAGGCACCACGGCGGAGATCCGGCGGGTGTCATAGCGGTGGTCGTGAAAGCTGGTGGTCGAGGCGTGGAGTGTGAGAAGGATGTCGTGATGGGCGGCAGGGTGCGGGGGGCTGGCCTCGGACGAGAGAGCAGGCGCTGGTCAATCCAGAGGGCGAGTTGAATCAATTCCTCCAGCGTGGTCGGAAGCTCTCGTTCGGCGAGCTCGTCCTTGATGCGTGAAGCCAGTCCCTCGTAGTAGGCCGTTCGGAGGGCGGCGTCCCCCCAGGTGGTCTGCACAGCGAGGGTACGGAAATCCGCGGTGTACGGAAAGCGCAACGCACAGTCGGTCTATGGAGTACCTGGTGGAATTGAACTCAAACACAAGATCCAACGCAGTTAGAAAGACACTGCACTTCCCATCAGTACCATCCCATTTATCCGGCAGGGCTATGAAAACATCAGAGAAGGGGGGGGATGGCGCCGCAGCCGCTGCGACGGGCATGGCAACACCTGACTGAGCAGCCTCCCCGTGGAGGGTCGCGTTCTCCTGCCGTAGCTCCGCCACCTCGCGGCGCAAAACCGCGACGTCTTGGAGGTCCTTTTGGAGAGACGCGACTTCACCACGGAGCTTATTGATCAGCTCGGCATGCTGGTCAACCACATGGCAGAGGCAAGCAAACTCCGCTGGGTTTACTGCTTTAGGCTCAGTCATTCTGTCACGAGCAACCGGAGGATAGACTCAACAGCCTTAGCAGTTAGCCCGTGTAGCGTGGATGGTAAACCCAAACGCGGAAGTAGCACGTGTAGGCAGGATAACCACGCGTTTAGTCTCAGAACTCTCTTACGCAAAGAGCAAGGATCTACACAAATAAACCCGCGTTCTAGCAACACATACTCAATCAAAGAAGCAACCCGAATCGGTGAGTACTCACAGAATAGTTGGCGAAGCGTCGGCAAAGGCTTGGGCGAACTCGATGACTGAGCAATGTGAAGAGCCATTTTGTCTCCTTTTATGGTTCCTGGTTCACGACCGTCCTACTTCCGGGTCCTAGTGCCGGTCGTGTTACGAGTGTGCATGACAATCATGTATTATTCCTACTTAAAAAATGGGCTACAGAAAAACTGTTCTGTTTTATTCTCGATAAGAACAACCGTTTAATTAGGATAGCTTGTTTTTCCCTTTTTACTGTTTCTATTTTCATTTGTTACTATTGTTTGTAATTAACATTAAAATATTGGACTGGATTTATTGTATAGTCCATTGAACAATCATAATTTGCACTGTTTGTTGAAAATGCCATAGGAACCTTTCAGCGGGTTCCGATTGCAGAAACTTGCTCAATCAGCAAAGAGCTGAGCTGAACAGTACTCACAGTGTTGGATCTAATCAGTGTCTTTTGGCAGCACCAGTTATGAGTTAGATCCCTTAAGGAAAGGAGATAAAAGAAAAAATTTGCTAATTCGGTTTAAAATCTTCGTGTACAGCATAAGGGAGTGAAAGCTAAATTAGGATTTTATATTCTGCATCTCACAAATGTATGATTTGTATCATTCTCCAAGGCACCACCTACGTCTAAATGAAAATCAGATCAGGAAACCATTTTGTGCTTTTAAACTAAATATTTATGCTTCCCGGGACCCGGGAGAGCCGAATCTGTTTGTGATAATTGTATATTTTTAATGCACAAGCCCCCCTTGCAGCTGAATGGAAATGATTTTTGCCTCCATGATAAGATTTTAATGAGCGCCTATTTCACTTATTTTTCAGAAGTCATATTTATTTCGGTTCATAGGTTTGTTTATTTTAACGACGAAAACTGCAGTCAAATCTATTTGCTAATAAATTTGATGTGCAACTCAAGTAATCATCATCTGAGCTAAAATCCATGTAAATCACAAAAAAAAAAAAAAAAGTTTCTCTTATATTTGCATCTCTAATTCAGAATCGCTACAGTCTCAAGCGAACATTGAATGGTGAATTTGCCAAGCCTAAATGAATCACAAGTTATACCGGTGGGAACTTGGCCTTGGTTTTCTAGTAAATGAAATCTAACAGATGAGGCCTTGGCGTTGCCTCGCTTCAGTAATTGCATTGTGCTTTCTCTATGCCACATTCTTAATGAAAGCCGTGGTAGGAGTCAGGCCACAGGATCGGAGGCTGGATCTATGTAATGGAGGAGATGGAAACTGTACGACAGCCTCAGTCCGACCATTGGGTGAAGATACTGATGAAATCCTGGATGGGAAGCGACAATATCTGAGGTTTCTAAGCACATTAGAGAGAGAGAGAGAGAGAGAGACAGGGAGTGTGCGACAGATGCAGACATTTATTGAACAGGAACGCGGCACGTCGCGCATACGGCTACCCGATCTGGTCGCTACAGTTTCATTAATCTGATTGATTAACGGAGCTCTTTAAGGTTAGGGAGAGAAAGGGAATTATTGTGGATCAAGGAATTAAAACTTTAAATCATTAACAGGTAATGGAACACAACCAGCCTTTTCTACACAAATCAAATAGCTGTGATGGCTTTCTGTCGAGTGCAAGTTTAACTACAAGGCAACATCTTTGTTGTCTCATCGTCTATACTGCTTTATCCTGTGTACAGGGTCATGGGGGGCCTGGAGCCTATTCCAGGAGAGTTAAGGCACAAGGCAGAGTACATCCTGGACTGGGTGCTAATCCATCACAGGGCACACATACTGTGCACACTCTCCTTCGCAGTTGGACTGTTGGAGGAAACCGGAGTACCCGGAGGAAACCCACCAAACATGGGGAAAACATGCAAACTCCATGTGCAAAGAGGCGGGAATCGAACCCGGACACTGGAGGTGGAAGGCGACAATGCTAACCACTAAGCCACCGATATTTCATATATTTTATTTTTCTGGGTTCCCAGATTTTCTCCCTAATTTTTAAGTTGTTTCCAATTCCTACCCGTCACTAGCTCCCACATTAAGGCTCCTACTACCAGTCAATCACATGTTTCCTCCGAACAAGTGATGCTAGCCAACCACATATGTTTGGGAGCGGCGGAAATCACTCGGAGGACAGTGATATTCACTCCTTCCACCCTAGGTTGGCCGTAGAGTCGTGATTGATATGATGGCGCTAAATGGCTCCCATCCCACACCCAATGAGAGAGCTCGGCCAATCAGCTCTCTCGAGACCCTGGCTGCGGAACGACTCTAGCAACCTCCAGATGATAGGGCGAGCACTTTACCACTGCGCCACTCAGGGGCCCAAGCTGATATTTTATTAGTCATTACCTTATCAATCCCACTATGTCTACTCCAAGTTCTTTATTGTTTAAAGTCGGCGCTTCATTGATCTGTACTGTATGTGTGTTACATAGTGCTGAGCCAGGTAAATAATTTGGCAATTCACTGCAAGCAGCAAACACTAGCTTTCTGTATGAGAGTCTAGAAAGCATGAGCAAATCAAATAGAGAACACCATTACATCATCACCGATGCCTTTTTTTTTCTTAGAAAAGCAATATGAATGGTCCTTCTAAAGGAAAATGGTCTAGGTATTTCTTACATCTTTTTCTCACTAGAAATCTTGGAGGAGATGAAACGCACTCCAGGCACTGGAAATCCGATTACTGTATATGAGTTTATAGTAGCTTCTGTGGCAAATGTGAAATAAATAGTCGAGCAAATGATGAAACAGTCTAAACATTATGCTTATCTGTGAGGCAGCAGTGCTGTAGCTGCATGTTCACTGTTTTTCTGACGCCAGCACTTTTTGTGTGTGACTTTTGTTTGGTTTTGTTTTCACTCTGTTTTACCGCCTTGTTTTCTTTTTCTGACGTGAACGCATTTGTGAATATGATCGCAGTAAAATGAGACTGGAGACGGATGGCCTCTGTTAACAACATGTCAAAAAAACTCATTTATAGCCTCTGAATCGAGCAAATGAAACTAAATGTGACTTATTATTTCTCAGGATTTTTTATTATCATATATATACATATATAGCCACTGCAGATCTTAAAGAACGTGTGTTGGCTTAAGCCGGAGCTGTAAGAACAGGATAAGGTTATATCTCACTCAGCAGTCAGGATGCTTTCTTGTGTGGGATGGATTTTACTACGTGTTCAGGCTTTAAATATTTATAGAATGTATTTGCATTCCGCTTGGTAGCTTACTTCTTTAAGGTCATTTTCAGCATGATTTAGAGCCTGTCCATTAAGACCTACAGTCTGAAATCAACTCAGGCATCTACCGTGTAACACTAAATCACAGAACTACTGACACAAATCTGAAGTTAACATGCAGAATATGAATTTTATGGTTGTTTACATGGTAGTAATGGAACTCTGGATATGACACATCACACACTTGAACTAGTGAAGAAAGCTTTACATTGAATCATATTCCGGTTAAGAGCAACGTGAATGACGGATACCGCCTTTTTTTTTTTTTTTTTTTAAACCTTCCGAGTCATTTTTAGACGGTTACTTTAGAAAAAACAGATTATACAGTCTCACTTTTCAGGGATTTCTCATGTTTTCATGATCATCAACAATGCAAATTGTTATATTGATACAAAATGTATTTGACTTTTTAACCTAATGACCACTAAAGGAAATCCGTAAAATTTCTTCTGCTCTCAGGCTGAAAATTTATGACGAAAATCTGAGTTACAGTACTGTGCAAAAGTCTTAAACCAGCTCCCGTTTCCTCCTATGAAATTAAACTAAAATACAGTGGTGCACCTCAGCATACAAACCCCCTACAGTACCTCACAATTTTTTGGCTTAATAGCCGAAATATAGCAAGAAATTTGTATCATTTCCGGTGCGGACGTGCATTTCCAGGAGCCGTTCAAAACTTGTTTGCGTAAGTGGAAAACCAAGTGAAACGAGTTTACAGATTTTTTTTCTTCTTAGATTTAGTGAAGACCTAGCACCATCGGTCCCAAGAATGTTAGTAAGGACGATAGCAAGAAGAAAAGGGAATGGTAATTTCCATTTTTACCACTGTATGTAAATTTGATTTAAAAAAATGGGAACAAACATTTTACAAACAGCAAATGTTTCAATGTAAAGTGCCTCAGCTGTATACTAATCACTGGCCTGATCATGTGACATCATCTGCAAGTGTTTCTTACTAGTTCATGCTTTAATTACGATGCTTTCTGTATGATTGAATGGTTCATAGGTCACTGCGTGGCTGAAAGCGCTCAGGTAAAGGGACTGAACTTACCATGAGCCAAAAAAGTTACAGTGGAACCTTGGATTACGAGCATAATTCGTTCCGGAAGTGGGCTCGTATTCCAAAACACTCTTAAACCAAATCATCATTTCCCATAAGAAATAATGAAAACTAAAATTATTCGTTCCACAGCCCCCAAAAATAAATACATAAAAATAATTAATACAATCTATAAAATGAAAATAAAACAAATTAATCTGCACTTTACCTTTAAAAAAGTACAAATAAATCCTGACAGATAAGTGTTTCCATTGGTGCGCACACGCGCCATGTGTGTGTGTGTGTGTGTGTGGAATTAGCCCCTTCCCTCGCCTCGTTTTACACAGTAACATTCCTCCTCCCTCTCCCCACCTCACTTTTTCACAACAGTTTCACAACAAACACACGCACGCACACACACACACACAACGGAAACACCGTTTTAACAGGAAAAAAAGAAATCTCTGAGACTGACATGAGCGTATATTAACAGACACACTTTTTAAGTTTTACAACAAGTGCATAAACACAGCGGAAACACCGGTTTAACGGAAAAAAAGCGAGACTGGCACGAGCGCATACTAAAGGAATCACTTAAGTTTCACAACACACGGAAACACCGTTTTAACAGGAAAAAAAAAGAAATCTCTCTGACCAGGTGTGAGCGCATACTAAGGGAATCACTGCTGTAAAGTAAAAAAACAAAAAAAACAAATGAACCAGCACCTTACCTTTGAAAAGAATCGCGACAGAGCAGAGTTTCTGTGTCTTTGTGAAGCCGGGAGGGGTGAAAAGGGGAGAGAGCGTCTGTGCGTGTGTATGTGTTTCAGTATCAAATTGCGCACGCACGAGCAGAGTTTCTGTGTTTGCGAAGCCGTGGGGGGAGGTGGGAGGGGGAAGGGGGGGGGGGTATGAGAGAGTGACGCTCGGTGTCAAAAGAGTCGCATGTGTGAAGCATGATACTCGGCGCTCGTAAACTAATACTTGCTCGGTTTCCGAATAAAAAATTATTTAAAATCTTTGTGGAACACTCGTAAACCACATTACTCGCAATCCGAGGTTCCACTGTATTCGGGATACCTGGAGACCTATTCCTCAAGACGACATTATAACACAAGGAACACAAGAGTCTGACTCTTTTGGAACCAAAATAAACAATTAGAGGTGGCTCAAGATGTTTGCACAATGTTTTTATTTATATTTGTTAAATTAATAAATTAATACATTTCCAACTTTCAGCCTCTACAGAGCGGTTGAAGCATTTATGACTTAGCTTCCATGTGCGGCTGATATGGGAGACAGATGAATATTGCACTTTTCTGCTTTCTCAGCTGAAGCAGTGTTTATCTCAACACAGATTAATTCACCTGATGGAATAACCAGTTCACTGAAAAAGAGTAGATGCATGTAGTTTCTTTCATTTTGCGCTGACTTTATCTTGTTGAACTCAACTTTCTTTCTCATGAGCTCAAGAAGAAAAAAAGGAACACCTGGGAGATTAAACAGCGAAGTGAAATTCTAGTTTGCTGACTTTGTAAGAACTAGTTTTAAAGCAACTCAACAGTATCATGTGATCGGTTAGTCAAACTGCTAGCGGAAAATCGAAATCAGTGAACCGTATGCAGAAACATGCAAAGTGTTATTTTGTCTTTTTAATATTTTAAAGGCATGTATGGTACGCTACACTTTTACTTTAGATATGATGAAAATATATATTTATTGATTTCATTGTGTAGCCTGACCATCACATCTATATGTTATCTATATCTTCTTCTCCAGACTGTTGCCACAAAGTTAGAAGCACAAGACGTTTGAGAATGTACTTTCAGCTTCCCTTCACTGGAAAACCTAATCCAACATGACAGTGCCCTTGTGCACAAAGTTGGAAGCACACGACTGTTCACAAAAGATATGTTAAGGCATGGTTTACCAAGGTTATGGTGGAAGAGGCCTGCACAGAGCCCTGACCTCAACCCCACTGAACACATTTGGGATGCATTGAAACTCCAACTCTGCTCTAAGCCTCCTCCTTGTCTGACATCAGTGCCTGACCTCTCTAATGCTCTTATGGCTGAATGAGTTGAAATTCCCACAGCCATGCTCGAAATTGTAATGGAAAGCCTTCCCAGAAGAGTGGAGGTTATTATAACGGCAACAGAGGACTATATCTGAAACGCAAGCAATTATACGGAAATAATCCACGCTGGGATAGTGCAGTACAGTCATTTCTTCACCAGCGTCGCCTCCTGTCTGACTCTCTCTCTCTCTTATATATAAATAAAAATATATATAAATAAAAGTGATTTTTTTGTTTTCTGTACATTGGTCAGAATTTTGTCTGTCTAGCCAGATTTTGTCACATCATCATGCAAAATGTTGAGTAGAAGTGCGGTTATGAGCAGCTTATGTCACAGCATCTAGTGTCTTCCTGGACGAATGTAACATTTTCCCTCCTCGGGGTGGGCGGGGCTATACACGTCACTTAACAGAGCCAATAAACGTGATAGTGTACCGTGTATAGACTGAGTACAGTATACGAAAGACAGAAACGATGAATGGCACAGCATGGCTTACGCCAAAGAAATTTAAGTAGACTATGAAAACTGAACCTTTAAAGATGAATATATGAAGATATTTAACCTTCAAAGATCAGTGTAAGTTTATTCTTCCTGAGCGAGGTGCGTCTTAAGTTCGACTGCATGACAGAATGCTGTGGAAGTTTTGAAGTCCTTAGATATCTGCCTGAAGTTTAACCTGCACCATAAGTGAAACCAAAATGTTGAGTTAAAGCGTTGTTATCAACAGTTATGTGCCATATTTAATAATCTACCTTAATAAGCCTTTAAAAAGCTCCTTGCTCAGTATAAAAAAAAAAAACACCTGCACCGATATATACTGTAGTAATTAGAAAAGCTAAACTGAATAATTTCACTGGGGTGAGGTTTATATTTTCACCGCTGAAATAACGGATGTGCTAACTGAAGTTTCAGCGCTATACAGTAAGTGACATGTTGTTTTAAGAAAAAACTTGATCTTTATCCGATCTACTTATTCGACTTCTCATCTGACACTCTCTGATTACTGAACATTGAGTGTGTTTGGCTGGCGGCGAAAGTAGTACAACTCCGCGTA
The DNA here is from genome assembly GCA_030347435.1 of Clarias fuscus. Classification (NCBI taxonomy): domain Eukaryota; kingdom Metazoa; phylum Chordata; class Actinopteri; order Siluriformes; family Clariidae; genus Clarias; species Clarias fuscus. The sequence goes on along the minus strand of CM059205.1, from coordinate 9,050,902 downwards.
AACTACTACTACTAATAATAAAATTTACATCTGCCTAATTTCAAGACTGTACAGTGCTGTGAAACTGTCCAAAGCCCAGGGTGTTTTAACAAGACCTGGCATTGGCGACGACTTCCATAAATCTCCTAACAACAGGTTTCTTTTTAAATCTATTATCAATCTTATTATAATTAGATTATATGAAGTGTCAGATGTCCAAGCCTGTGTGTGAACAACCATAAAAAATAATGCATACAAAAGTAAAATGCACCTTCTGACCATTCAGATTCAAGAATTCACCTGCATTATGGTATAATATAATTTTTCCCTCATAGTCTGTTTACTGATGCTTAGAAATATTAGAATATTTTACACTGCAGTTGATTTGCAGTTACTCAACAGTCTTATGAGCCTGATCCAGAATGGACCTTACCTTTTCTTTTTTTACGTTACCCAACTACAGTACGTATTTAAACTTATAGCTTATACACTTTATGCACACTTTACAGCTTATATTGATTACAGTTGATTACTTCTAATATTTCCACACAGTAGATTGCAGATAAACATTGATTCAGCCAGCACACATCTTATCATTTATGCTTATAAACTGAGCAATGGCAAGGGATTTGTGTGTGTGTGTGTGTGTGTGTGTGTGTGTGTGTGTGTGTGTGTGTGTGTGTGTGCGTGTGTGTGTGTGCGTGCGCGTGTGTGTGTGCGTGCGCGTGTGTGTGTGCGCGCGCGTGCGCGTGTGTGTGTGTTTTTTGGATGCCTGGTAGGATTTTCTTGCTTGAAACCTCTGCAATACCAAACACCCAGGCGAAGCAGGAAAAATAGGAAGAGGTCACTATAACAGTCATATCTGTTTGTCTGTGAAACATAGTTGCACATATTATTTGCAAGATCAGACATTTTGGTGCATGAACCGCATATAAGTAATCAGAAATACTACTGCTGTAAATATCAGAGGTCACTTTTCAGGAAATAGGTAAAGATATGGCCAGCTGTTCTTTTGGCTTGAAAAAATACCAATTTACGAACAACTCCTATTGTAAAAACATTTACAAATAGATGGTTCCTTCACTCTTTGATATTTGAAATGCCACATATTTGAAATGCCATTTATTTGGTCATGCCACCATTCAGAGTGCATCCTTATCATCCTGTACAAACAAATCACAAATGACACGCTTACACTGTGACCTGACAAAACACATTATCGTCAGCCAGATGACTGGGAAGGTCTGACACATCTGCAGTGCCGATTAACAAACTGATGGTGGGAATATGCCATGTACACATCAGAAACTCCGGCAGCACTTGCAGACTGTCCATAGCACCCCTTATAGCAGTACATTTACACTGCAGCACTACATACTGTAGTAATGCACGCTCACCAGAGCCCTTTTAGGACATTTAAGTGGATTTAAAAAAAAAAAAATTTAGAGTAGTGTAGTCTGGTTAAATTGTCGTTACGTGATACTGTAAGTTTTGGGAAAAGGTCATGGTTATAAAAGTGCTTGCTTGAAGACTAGCAGGAAATAGTAATTTCATAATGTAGTGTCTCAATGAGTGTCCTTGTTCACAGGTACACGGGTATTTTTAAAAATTAAGTTTTTTTCCTGTGCAGTTCGGCTTTTTGGCCGCACTCCTTTCATGGGTGAGAATACTCAGAAAGTCGATTTCAGTGTTGATGTGTGGAAAGAAAAAAAGAAGTGTTTTTGGCTTGTGAAAGTGTGTGTGCTTATGCGGATATCACCTGTGATTGACATCAACGTGTCACATTGTCGCACTTAGTGAAGAGTTTTTTTTTGTTTGTTTGTTTTATTCACGCTTAGATTTATTCATACTGATTGGCCAACATGGTCTTACGATTAGGGTTTAAAATTTTTTTTTTTATTAAAAGAAAATATATTATTTATTAATTTATTTATTTATTTATCTATTGATTTATTGTTTCAGAGCAAAGGATGAAACCCTGATTTTAAAAATACCTGTGCATGTGTGGATTACATTTACGTTGAGAAAAATACATACAATTTTTCTTTGTTTAACATTTGTTTAAAAGTAAAACCCTATTGATTGACTTACAAAGAAGGAAGAAGAAGCATTTCTACTGTTTCAGGTGCAGGAAGTAATAAGCTGTGCAGTCGGGAGCTGCTTGCTGGCAGAGGCGATCACAGACAATCAGCTGGATGGTTGACTTTTAATTCCCCAGTGATGTGCAATAACCCTTAGCAGTACATTTTCAAAAAAAAAATATATATACATTTACGAGTCAATGGTGTAATGTCCACATGTTTTAGTACGCACCAGGACAGAAGATCCAAACCTCCAACCCAAATCTCTTTCTAGTCATAATTACTATTAACAATATTTGCATATGTAAATATACATTTCACATTTTGGGATCGGCCCATTTAATAATACATTTCTGCTCTCTTTCAACAGCATTCTTGATGGATAATACAAATGAATGTTAAATATATAATACACTCATACTGTATATTGTTTGCTAAGTTGAACACACGTTATAGATCCTTTTTAATAATTACCTCAAAATGTTCTATGAAGAATGTACGGATGTCTTTTAAGGTGAGAGCAAGTAACATGGCGAAATGGGGAAGGGCTTCTGGAAAGTGAAAGTTAACGTTAGGCTGCATTCCCATTACAAGCCACTTCTTTCAATTCCAGGTTTTTGCTCAGATTACATTTGCGCATCATCATGGTTCACATTCATAATTAAAAGTGGAAAAATTTGAATCTTACTCACGCATGCACACACCGATGCATCTTTGTTCATGCCATCTGGGTTAGAACAAGTCGTATTCATCTGCTCACTCGTTCATTTCAAACAATTTTAGCAAGATTATGTTTGGGATTTTGCTCTGCGGGATGGCAAGCAGCGAATCAGCTTAGGTCCAGGAGGACAAAGAAAGCCAGGTGCCTTGCTTTAGTTGTTTTAGCAGTTGTTGCACACGCGAGAAGTGTCATGATTTCAGATCTGCCTATTGTCATGCAAGTCACATGACTATGTACCAGCGATATATCTGATCTTGGACCACATACGAAAGTGATCTAAAAAAAAATCAAACGTGTGTCGCATTAGAGTAAAAAATCTGAATCAGCATGGTAATGTAAATGTAGCCTTAAAGAGTACACATCACCCACGCAAACAATTCTCTGTACACATCTTGATTGGCTTATCTCGGATTTCTGAGGCATATTTTTGAGAGATAAAGTGTATTAGCGTAATTCAATGTTAAACCGCAGAGCTCGTATACAAAATGCATAAAGATTAAAAGGTCAAGTAATCATAGCAAATCCCACTTGTCATGATGGCAGTATAAACTTGTGACATTGTATTGTACTTTACACAACGTATATTTTTCATTTTTTGGTTTAGCCCAGAAGGCGAACAAGTCCTGAACTACAAAACAACACACACATCTTAAAGTTACTGTAGTATTTGATTTTAATGCATTTAAACAACAAAACATTTTATGTGCTGCAACAGAAATGATCATTTTGAAATCAGGTCCCTATACATACAGTATACTGTACACAGAGCTGATGTGCTGAAGTCTGATGCCTGTCCTCAAGCAGCCCGAATGAGTTTAACAGGCAGTTTAATGAGTAGCCAAGTGCAATTCTAGTAACATGTTACACAGGTCATTCATTTGGCTTTTGTGAGATACCGTACGTGCGATCACATTAAAGCCTCCACTTCCATCCTACCTGGGGTCACACTGCAATTATAGCGTGTCGCATCAGTAACTGTCTGCATTAATTGACATATTATGTTATGCGTTTCACCAGCTGGCAGCACAGTTTAAATCTGCACTTTGGATTCCTTTACAGGTGAATGCCAGTGTTTTGATGGATATATGAAAGACCCTGTTCACAAGCATCTCTGCATTCGCAATGAATGGGGACCGAATCAAGGGTAAGTGATTAAGTAAGCCAACTTTAACCCTACCTCATTGTATTCTACTGTGTCTTGGACATGATGGTCAGGAAAGGGTGAACAGCCTGATAGAAACATTGATCCCAAGTGATGCAACAGAAAAGCATCACTGAATCCTGAAAATGCCACAGGCAGCACAGCCACCTTTGGTTGGCAGAAGTGCGTGTGCTCTCTGGGTGGTAAGGATTGCACGCGCTCTCTTTCCTGTCCATCACAATTATAGGAGCGAGTCTGTGTATGTAGAACATGCGAAATAGTCCAGAAGGATGTGGCTCAAAGAAAGCATGAGTTAGTCTAAACCCTTGGCATTTGGTAGTTGTTTTATGAGAGGGGAGAGATTGTGGGTGGGAATGAAGAGAAGAATAAACTTGGGAAATAAATAGACAAGGGGGAACACTACAGTAAATATGGTCTCGGTTATGGTGCAGGACAGTCATGAAAATCCTGGAGAAATCATGCAATTTAGAAATACAGTACTTTTTTAGCAACTTCATACAAACATTGATAGAGTAATCATAAAAATAAAGAAGTATTCCACAATAATTCTTAAGTTGTTGAGATCAGTTCAAATTCCCTCACTTCCCTTAAAGGCTATCCATAATTTTCATATATGGAGTTTTTATTCCTGTATGGCTGCTTTGTAACCATATCCATCTGTACGAATAAATTTTTTATGGAATTCGGTTGAACTTCCGGCGTATCGCAAGATGATTTGTGACAATTCAGGGTTGTCGAGATGAGAGTCTTACAAACACCTTAACAGATGGCGTTCTGTTACTAAGTCAGCTACGCTAGCAACACTAACGTCATAGAACGCAGACGTAAAAGTGGCGAAAAGAAAAGTAAAATGGCTCAAATTCCGAACATTTACACAGACAAAACAAAAACAAATAGAAGCTTTCAGAATTCTCTACGGAGGAGCATTTAATATGTATTGAAGTTAATTAGAGATTCTTCCTTGCCAAACAGTGTTTAACGTGCACTTGTCAGGATTTTGGGCTGCTGTTCTGGAGTGTTTAAGACTCAGTTGTGTGGAAAACCTTGGTGTTTTAATTGGAAGTGAGATGGGAGTGATGATGGTTGGTGAGATGGATCTGTTAATTAGAAATCTGATTGGAACAATTGAGAAGATAGGCAACAGGGATGTGCCGGCTCTTGACGGTGAGGGGTTTGCATGCTGAGAAGGTGTGAAGATTATTTAATTGGACCTAACACCTCAGGGAGGCAAAAAAGAAATCCGACGAGGTTGGGATGAATGTTGAGCTATTTTAAAGTTTCGAAGGATCTTAAATATTTCCTATGCTGAACTTTACATTCATAGCCTTTTCACTGATAAAGGTTTTTGCACAAATGGCATTTGTGATAGCATTTGGGCAAAAGTCACCGTGTTCCTGAAAAAAGTTTAAATATGCCAAGTCTCAAAGGGGACAATTTAATATTTACAAAACAGAGCTTTGGTATCAAGAAGCAGCTTCTAACCGCTTCTAACCGCTTTCTTTTGAGAGTCATTGTCTCCTCGTCTGCTATTCTCCATCTATGACCCGTGAGCTGCCAAGACATTCAGATCTATTACTTTATAAATATCTGCATAACTCCAGCTACAGCTACATGCCAGTCAGAGAAAGGTGTCTCGGTTAACAGTGTCTATCAGAAAGGTGCACTGATGAATGCATTTCCTGGCAAAGATAGAAATATCGGGCAGGTTTTGACCTTGCTGGGACATTATTTGATTTAAAAGAAAGAAAAGATCCTAACATAGCCTCGGGTTAGGGGTAAGGGTAGGTGGAGGCACAATATTAAGGAGCTACTGTATATTAATAACTATGTCAATGGGAGAACCAAGGTACAAGGATGGATAGAATTTTTAATTTTTTATTTTTGTATAGCAAAACATCACCTTTGCACTGACATGCCTTGTAATAAAATAGTACATCTTTATATGTAAGGATCGCGATTCAGTGTGTTTGCGTCAGCTGGTGCATCACATTAAATAATAAAATGGATGTGTGTGTGTGTTTGTGTGTGTGAGAGAGAGAGAGGTGAGTAAGTATGTTGAAATGAATGAAGGAAATAAGCAATTGTCAGTAAAAAATAAACTGCATTTATGCGTAGGTTTAATGGACAAATTCAGGGCTGTTATTGGGTAGTTACAGTTTTAAAGAGTTTCAAGGTCAAATGCTACAGTGTTGAGTGGGCAGATTTATGAGAAATGGAATAATCATACCGCAGCCTGATTCTGTTTTGTTCCCAGTCCGTGGCCTTACACCATTTTCCAGCGCGGTTTCGACTTGGTGATGGGGGAGCAGCCATCTGATCGCATCTTCAGGTAAGAACAATGAAAGCCTTTATTGCAGCTGGCAACACGTTTCAAATTGCTGTGGGTGTTTGATTATTTTACTATAAGATTTACAAGTAAAGAAAAAAAGAATAAACAATAGCCATACATTTAAAACCACAACTTTGGTATAAATACAAAGCAATTAAACAGTATTACACAAAAGGGAGTGCTGTTGTGCTCAATATCAGCACAGCTGTAATGCCAGGTTTCTGGGGTAAAATCCCAAATAATGTTTCCCACTATGGTGTACAATTCCTTCTTCCACAAACCTAGTAGTGCCCTTGATCAGCGGTTAGAGAGGGATTTTTGTAATTCAGCCTTGCGTTAGAAGCAAGTTAGCATGTTAGCCGTGAATAGAGCAACACGGACAGTTCAATGGCTATTCGAAAATGACAAGAAGCAATTACTAAGTGTTGTTTAAGATGACATCTCTGCTCTTCCCAGTACTGTGGACCATACTGTCCCACTGTCACTCATTCTGGTGACTGACAGTTAGTGTAATTAACGATTGCTAGAACACCTGTCACACTGCGTGATACATACTGTATATATAAAACGTCCGAGTTCTGTTATGCTCTATTATTACCGCTCATAAAATGCCTCTCTGTAAATCAGATTACTCAGTCTGGGTTAACTGCTGTTTAACTGTAAGCCTTACGTTTTGTGAAATCTGCCAAAAAACGTTTACAATGGGAAATGAGTTTTCACTTATCAGATTATAGGCATCATTCTCACCTGAGGTAAAACTTACTTACATGTAGCCCCTGAAACCCAGAGCATTTTTTTGCAGGTTTTTTTTTTTTTTTTTTAAAGGCACTTCGCCTTTTTTTACAGGCACGATGGTTTAGTGGTTAGCACTGTCGCCTTGCACCGCTAGGGTCCGGGTTCGATTCCCGGCCAGGCTCGATTTCCGTCTCAGTGTGCAGGGAGTTTGCATGTTATCCCCGTGCTTGGTGGGTTTCCTCTGGGTACTCCGGTTTCCTCCCACAGTCCAAAGACATGCAGAGTAGGCTGATTGGCATTTACAAATTGCCCGTAGTGTGTGAATGAGTGAGTGTATATGTGTGTGCCCAGCGATGGATTGGCACCCTGTACAGGGTGTACTGTGCCTCGTGCCCTAAGCCTCCTGGGATAGGCTCCAGGCTCCCGTGACCCTGAATACAAGATAAAGCGGTATAGACGATGAGTGAGTGAGTATAGGGTTCAGGACTGTGCAGTATAGAGTGACATATCTTTTTTTTTTTCAGCACAACTTAGCCATTATAATGCACTGAATTTCATTTCATTTTAACCAACTATACTGTACAAACCTGACTAAGTAAAAAGAAATAAAAAATGGATTACACAGGCAAAGAAATAGCCCAGATACACGCAATCACACATTTTTCTGGTTGTTTCCGCTTGTTCCTATGACCAAAAATGAATAATAATAATCTTATTTTGAGAGTTCAAAATTTTTGCAATGTCATTCCCATATTCCTGTAGTGGTTATACAAGTAATGATAACGTTTGTTCTGCCTGACACCCCTGCCTGTCTGAAGTCTCTCCTGTTAGCACACACCAGCAAGGCTACCATATAAGGACATCTATTTTTTAATCGTCTTTGACCTTCTCTTAATTATTCCCGTCTTAATTATTAGAATGTACACATAAAAGTGTTAAAAAGAATTCATGAACAAAGCATCACTATCTCCTTACTGAAGGGACATCTGTTCACACTACCACTGGTTAATTTAGTTCAGTTCTTCTATTTATACCGACATTAAATCATTTTTAAACTGCCTGTTGCCATCCATACAGACTCTGAGCGCTGTGTTCTCTGAGAAAGTACAGAAGCATTTCAGATATTTTTTTGAGTTGGTGACTTATCAGGAATTGTCTCGATTGGGTTTTTTCTTTTCTTCTTTCTTTTTTTTTTTTGCAATGACACATGACATTAGATGAACAATTTAATTAAAGTAGAATGCCTGTTAAATCAGCCAAAAAATGCACTTTGGCCAAAACCAGATTTTAGCCACATCCGATGGCTTTTCTCAGACCACAACCCACATTTTAATCAATTTCCTAACATTTGACAAGCTAAACTGTAAATGTCAGTGTCTTGTTTAATGCTAGAAAGGAGCGATTTAAGATCAGAAGGCCACCATCCAAACACAATCATGGGAGAATAGATTACACACATTTTCCATGTTACTATTTATTTATTAAAATCTGTGCCCATTTGCTTTTATCATATTTTCTCAACCTTGACTAGTGCCAAAACATTTCTGTTTGATTTTGGCATTTAAACTCCCTAAGTCTTATCCATAAATTATAAATGTATCAAAACAATTGGCAGGAAACCTGCTATTATGAATAAGACATGACTTTTTCATTCCTACATATGACTATATTATATGGCTGTAATTGAGTAATTAATCAGTATTATGTTCAAAGAAAAAAAAAGAAGAATCACATATCAGAGTTTTTTAGCAAACATAATCCAGTAATAATAGTAATAATAATAATAATTAAATCCCATTGCTTATGTTCCAGATGTCTTTATCCACTGTAAATATACACAAATTGTTTTCTGATATGAATGTGGGTTTATTTACAAAAATTGCTTTTCATGTAGTACGAGCAGACTTTAATTTAGTTTACTGCTTTAGCCTATGGCACTTTATTGGAGATGCGTGGTTTGGGAGTTAAGCACTTTGTTACAGTACTTCGGTGTTTGTTGCCAATATAGATGTCATAATAAACTGTATGTACAAAGATCAGACAAATACTTCATTGTTTTGTTTTAAGCAAAACATGTTCAAGCTATATCAAAAAAATATTTGATATAGCTTGTATGAAATATTTATATTACATTTTATTGAACAAAAACAAAAAACAAAAACAGCTCTAATCAGAGGTGCTGCTAATTGGTGATGTCTGAGGCTGGTAACTCTAAATGAACTTCTTCTCTGCAGCAGAGGTAAGTTTTGGTCTCGCTTTCCTGTGATGGTCTTCATGGTGCTTGATGGGTTTTGCAAATGCACTTGACAATACTGTTCTTGCAAAAACTGTTGCCGAACAGCTGACCTTCGTGTCAGCTGCTGTTGTTACCTAAATATTTAATGCCGTGTGTATTATTGCCTAGTTTTGAAATGCCCAGTGTTGTTCCTGAATGTAGAAAATAAATCTAACCAATGTGTCCAAATATCTTTTGACTAGTACTAAAAACACTATATTGCCAAAAGTATTCACTCATCTGCCTTCCATGCATATGAACTTGAGTAACATTCAACTCTTAATGCATAGGGTTTAATATGATGTTGGCCCACCCCTTCCAGCTATAACAGCTTCAACTCTTCTGTGAAGGCTTTCCACAAGGTTTAGAAGTGTGTTCATGGGAACTTTTGACCATTCTTCCAGAAGTGTGTTTGTGAGGTTAGATACTGATGTTGGATGAGACGGGCTGGCTCGCAGTCTTCGCTCTAAATCAACCCCAAGGTCTTTGAGGTCAGAACACTGTGCAGGCCAGTCAAGTCCTTTCACACCAAACCCAATTATCTATGTCTTTATGGACCTTGCTTTGTGCACTGGTGCGCAGTCATGTTGGAACAGGAAGGGGCCGTCCCCAAACTAGCGCAAAGTTGGGAGCATGAAATTGTCCAAAATGTCTTGGTATGTATTAAGAGTTGCTTTTACTGGAACTATGGGGCCGAGTTCAACTCTTGAAAAAAAAACCCTACATAATAATACCCCAGACTTGTCTACCACTTCGTGGCTGAGTTGATGTCGTTGAACAGTGAACCTTAAAAAATATATATTGTAGAAAAACTGCTAAAGTTTACCAAACATGGCAAAAGTTATTTAAAAAAGTTTAACTCACATATACTACATTCTTATATATATTTTTTTTTATTTTAATGTTGATTATTGCAGGTTACAGCACTGAAATATGAAAATCCAGTTTCTCAAAATATTATTATTATTTTTTTTGTTAAAGTCATTTACAATTCATGCAGTATACATGTATCAGTCCTAATGTTAATTGAAGTTGCTTGATGTCCAGTATTAAGTTTCCACAGTTAATGATCATTTTAGGTGTGATGTCTCCTGTTCATGTTGTGTTTTAAACACATCCAAAGCCAACACAGCCCTTTACCAGGAAATTTTCGAGCAACTTTGTGGTTCTGTCTGCTGACGAGCTTTATCGAGATGCTGATTTCCTTTTACAGCAGAGCTCAGCACCTGTCCACAGTGCCAAAACTTCCACTAACTGGTTTGCTGACCATGATATTACTGTGATTTATTGGCCAGCCAACTTGCCTGACCTGAACCCTACAATACATAGAATCTGTAGGCTATTGTCATGATTAAGATGACATGTGACCCAACAATACAGGCGAGCTGAAGGCTGCTATCAAAGCAACCTGGCCTTCATTAGTGCCTCAGCAGTGCCACAGGCTGTTCGTCTCCATGCCATGCCACATTGATGCAGTAATGCATGTTAAAGGAGCCCAAGTATTGATTGGACATTTGAGCACGGACGTTGCACATCTGTATTGTAAAACCTCTTGAAATGGATCTTAGGAAATATTCTAATATTTTGACATAACGCGTTTTGATTTTCATGAGCTGTAAGTTGTATTCATGGTCATGGAAAAAGAAATGCTTGAAATATTTCATATTACATGCAAGGAATTTAGAACATGAGTGATTTACTTTTTGAATTAAACTATGGAAGGAAAAAAAACTTTTCCATGATATTAAACTGCATTTTTCCTGATTCATTCCTCTTTTGTTTGCTGATGTTGATGACGCTTGTTTAGACAGATTTTTGACAAGCATAGACAAGTTCACAAATACGAAAAGAACATTGCATAGTGGGAAAGGTCATAAGTTAAGGCCTCATAAACTGGTAGCAACAGGAAAGATTGGATACCAGTTTGTGATAGGCTTTTAATATTTTGTATACTAGCAGACTTTGATCCATCTGACAGTATGGTCATTGAGATGACACTGAAATTCGAGACTTTTTCTTTCCATATTGAGGTTGTACCCCCATCATGTCAGCAATTTCCACAACCTCTGCACCCTTGTGCTTCCCATGCATTCTGCAGGGAATGATGTGCGTGCTTTATTTGTCAGCCCTGCTGCCAAGCGTAGTCCAGCTAAAGCAGCACGGCTGTGGCATTGTTACAGGTTGACCCCAATCTAAAATGTATAGACATATCATTAGGATCCAGACTACATTTACAGACTACACATAGCAAACTTTGGGGGAAAAAAAAAAAAAAAAGTTTGATTATTACCACCAAATGCACACATAATTTGTAGATTAAATTTAAAAAGAAGTAGCATTCCATGTCACATTACAACCACAGCAATTATTTTACCATAAATCAAATTTAATATTAAACTATTATTTACTTTATACATTTAATGTGTTCATTAAAATTTGTAACTTTGCTTAAACTACTGTATAAATCTTTTGCTTATCCTTGAAATGATGATACATACAGTAGAAAAGTATGGTATAGATAATTAGATCTTTAAATATTGTGTAAATAAATGATCAGTCAGGGGATCTGGCAGGTAGGAGCCGTTGCTGCATTAAAACCTAATCTAAAATAGGATCATTCAACAGTCAATCAATTTAGTTGTGTACTAGACATTTACATGAGAACCGGTTTCGGTGTCAAGGAGATTTGTTAAAACATACGCCTATCTCTCTTTTTTCCTCAATGTCTTTAGATTAAACTAGAGGCAAATCCATCACCTCTGCTGCATACGCTACCATTCTAAGCTTGTGCACTTTGCCTTTCACTAGCACTATGGTGAAGAAAAACTTTAAACTGTCTTTTTTCCAGATACTGAACTTGTCTAGTGATGTTTTGTCCGCCATTTTTCTGCTTCTGATGAGGCCTCGACCTTTGACCCCACACATGCGTGGTAATATGAATGAATCGGTCTGATGTGTCTGCTCTGGTTTTCTGGAAAGTTAAAGCTTTAATGGATTTTTTTTTTTCTTTTTCTTTTTACTGTGTTTAAATTGTTGACATGTTTAATCCAGGAGAATGCATTTAAAAATGTGTGTACTGTAATATTAGTTACTGCCAGTGGTGAATTTACAGTAAATAAATATCATATTCACATATCATTATAACATATTTTCAGCTAAGTGATGGTATATTTCAGGTGATTATTGTACTTTTGACAGTATTTAATTATATGTAATACAGCGAGCATATTGGTATTTATTTATTTATTTATTTTTTATTTTTTTGGATTTTTCCCCGATTTTCTCCCTAATTTAGTCATGTCCAATTCCTCCCCGTCACTAGGGGGCTCCCACATTAAGGCTACTACTACCACTCAGCCGGGAGGGCCGAAGACTATCACGTGTTACCTCCGAACCACGTGACGCCAGCCGACCGCATCTTTTCGAACTGCTCGCTCGCGCACCGTTGGGGGCGGCGTAACACACTCGGAGGACAGCGCTATCCACTCCCTCCGTTGCGCGAGCTCACAGACGCCCCTGATTGGCTGTAGAGCCGTGATTAATGTGGGAGCACTAAGTACCTCTCATCCCTCCCCTCTGAGAGAGCTCGGCCAATCAGCTCTCTCTAGACCTCCGGCTGCGAGAGGTTACAGCACCACCCGGGATTCGAACTAGCGATCTCCGGATGATAGGGCGAGCGCTTTAACCACTGCGCCACTCGGAGGCCCCAGCATATTGGTATTTATGTTTAAAATACAGTATGTATATAAAAAAAATCAGTAAATTCAATAAGGTCAAACCATTTGCACATCTGGATGGTGTTTTTATTCAAAGGATATAAGTGATACAACCCAGCAGTTAAAACATCTTCCTATGTAGGTCTAGAGTTGTTGGGCTTTGAACTCATGGCTTTCTGCACTGTAGCTCAAAGCCTTAAATACTGAGCCATTCTTTTATTTAACTAGCTGGCACGAATTTATCCACCTCTACCATTAAATATTTTACGACACTTTCTCACACACAAACATTGAAAAGGGGATTGTTTGCTTAAATAAAAGACACCAAAAATTTCTTGTCAGATATTGACATGGAGAATATTTACCTTTATCACTTTCGAAACATCTAAAACATTAGATGCTGCACTACAGTATGTGTTGCTTTTAAGCGGTTTTATGTGAACCTACTTTCTGTAAATCATTAAATTCCCAGGTATTTACAAACTAGGAAAATTCCACACCTTACCATTTTGGTAATTGTGAAATAATCTCCCATAATACTTTTTTTTTTTTTTTTTTTTTAATAGCATATAGGGTAAAATAGCATCTTGTCTGCTATTAATGGTTGAAGAAGTGGCGTAGAGCTTAATTAAAGACCGTTTCACAAACCAACGTAGGTATAATAACATTTTCTTCATTCAGAGGACGACAGTGAGGTAATAAATGTTTAATACATTTACTAAATTGGAATCATGCACAGGCATCTAATGCAACATATTAAAATGCAGGCATTAGACAGAGTTATATTCATCACTCACCGAAGTTAGAACAGGAAAGTATAATTGAACATAATTAAGCCTTTGCTTTTATAGCTATTTTATGTTGTCATTTAATTCCTAAAATGACTCTTAGTGTCGTTCCTGTCCTTGCCCTTTCATTATGCTCACTTGGCACTTTATTAAATGCAAATTAAACAATTTGGCTACAAAAAATCGCAAAGTCTGAGAAATGGTATCAGTTTCTGTGCCCTTTCTAATACAGTTTATCCCATGGTACATTATCAATGCATGTCAATGTATATGGAGAATGTGATTACAGAGGGTACAGTTTCTCTAAAGCTCAATGAAATGACAGTGTAAAGGAGGAAGCATGGCATATTTAGTTCAGTTCATTACAGTTGGAACCCATTCCCTGCTGGATTATAGCAGATAGTGAGACTATAAATCATTAATCTGATACAACTGTAGATGTAAAGTCAAACAGTAACTGAAAGATAGAATTAGTGTGTGAAGTGTGTTGAACATGGGCATCTTCATGATAATTTTTTTAGATTGTTCCAAAGATCATTTGGCCTCTGCACATCACCACATTGAAATTGGAACAAAAAACTCAGGGTGTGAGCAAAGTCAAGACTTTCAGCAAGTAAACAGTCTCTTCTCAAAGTTGATGTGTTGGAAGAATGAAAAATGGGCATGGGTGTGGATAGGGGTGGACACCAAAGTGTGATGGCAGGACGACCATGTGATTGGCTCCAAAACAGCAGGTCTGGTTTTTGTAATGTTTCGTTGGAAATGTGGATGTTATTTTGGCATGCACCTAAACATTGTTGTAGTACAGCTACACAGCAGAAACTGCTATGGAATGGGTTGAGGAGTTTGATGGGTCAGAGCTGCTTTTGGCAGCACGAGGTGGACCTGGAGAGCCGCATAGCATGGGAAGAAGATGCCACTTCTGGGTTCTCGAACAAGCCTCTAAACCCTCTCTTCTCCATGAGTGCAATATATGGGCACAGTCTAATTCAGGCCATGCTGCTTAAGTGAAACCTGTGTTCTTGACATTGATGTTGAATCAAATATCAATTTAAAGATTAGAAAATCAAACGTTTTTTTTTTTATATATAAAAAATTAAAAGCCTGATACATAGTCGTGTCTTTTTGAAATGTCTTTAAATGTTTAATGTCTTTTTTTAAAAATCCTCTGATCAAAACAGGCATTAGTATTAGGCAAATGCACCATCAGACGACACAACAACATATACTTCCTTTTTTTTATTGTGCCATTTTTTTATATGAATATATTGTTTTCTGTGAATGAGTGATCAAGATGATCATCGCATCATTTTGAAGTAAAAACTCTAGACTACAAGATCCAGGTCACGCATAACTGTTATTTTCTCCAAAATACAAATTTGTACATACATTCTGCTCACATATTACTGTAGCCCAGTTTGTGCTGAATACAGTGTAGTTAGTCTTTAGACATTTATATGTTTATAAGTAACTGAAAAATATACAAATGTCAGGACATGTCAAAACTTCTTCAGGTCCCCAAAACAACCTCAGACAGGGTTAACAACAATGAAGCCAAAGAAAAAAACATACATTTAATACTAAGCACCCCCTTACTGCTTCTACAAGATGTTACTGGGTAAGCTGTAGGCAGGTGCTGCTAATTATCAGCCCTTGATTAATTGATCACCAGCACGTGTACAGACCTCTATAAAAGATAAAAGATTTTGTAATGGCCTAGTCAGAGTCCGGACCTTAACTCACTTGAACTCCTGTTGTGAAGCCTTAATAGAGCTGTGCATAAGAGAATGCCCAAAAACCTCAATGAAATGGAGCAATGTTGTAAAATCGACTGGACCAAAAGTTATTGCTGATAAAGCTATTGAATCCTGGGGGTACTTCGAATTGTCCACATGATTTTTTTTTTCATTCATTCATTTCATTTTGTTAAAGAAATAATGGCATCAATTTAAAAGTTATATGTTGTTGTTCTTTTTATGTTGTATTTAAATAATACCAAGACCTGCTGCAATCAGATTTATTTTTATGTTTTTGCATTCCAAAAAGAGGGGGCACTAACTTTTTCACTAACTTTTTAAGGCTAAATTGCATAATAATCCAGGGGTTTATTTGCTTATTTGCTGTATGCAAACTGTAAAGGAAGGATTTGTGACAGAAGCCTGTTTTTTTTTTTTTTTTTTTTTTTAATATTCTGACACTGGGATGATGTCCAAAGCATCATGGCTTTGGGTTTCATCAGCAGTGATTAAAATATGTATATGCAATATACTCTCTCAGTCTGTGTAATATTGTATCCAATTAAAAATTCCACACCCCATTTTTTGAAGAGCTTGGTTACAATTACAGATTTATAAAGCTTATAGCTTTTTACTTATGTCTCCATAATTAATGTTACATTGCAATGAGTGTAACAGGAGAATGCATTGAATTTGTTTAAAAGCTCAACAGTTTTTAGTGAAGGTCCAAGTGATTATCAGAATCTGGACAGAAATGTTCTGCCAGAGTACAGGCATGAACCAGCACACAAACACATCTGCCTTTCTTCATTGAAGATTCATGTTTTTACCAATTTCACTGGTCTCAGGGGATCTGCCTGGCACTGATGAATACACCCCTGCTGTTGGACCATTCATACAGCAGGTTGTCTAAACAGATGGCCAGGTCTATGAGCTGGTCCAGAGTCAGGGTGTTGTGATGACAAGCTAACTTAATCTTCACTTCTTCCTGCAAACCCTGGCAAAATGTAGTGATGAGTTTCTTCTCAATGCAACTACTAAAATCAGCCGGGGTGTGGAAGATTAGCACATCCAGTGGTTAGACATACAGTATAGTGAAGGTGTGAGCATACTGTGGAGCATGGGGGGCGGGGGGTGTTCTCTTGACAACTGAGGTATGTTTTATATGTGTTAAGTCAGCTCATAGTGATAAGCGATGGTGGCAGTTCTGTCTTCCTTCTGTAGACGAAGTGTCATAGGATGTTAAATTTTACCTTAAGCACTTCATAAATTCTCCATCATTGCTTCATCAAGTAATTATGAATGTGCTTATGAATGTATTATACCATAGTGCAGATACTGCTCCAAAAAAGTGTTACCCGTTTTTTAAATTGTTTCTTTGTCCATCATCTGGTGTGTTTTGGATGTGTTAATATTGGCTCTGTTCTATGACTAATAATGTTTACGAGATGTTGAGGAATTTGTTAACAAATTACTCACGTTTGTGAAGTGATATGGACAAAATTATTTGGTCAAACCTGCAATGACATTGTATCCAAATACATATATTTATATATGGAGTTGGTCCCAATTTCGCAGCTATAATCCACAAGATTTTGGAGAGTTTCTGTCGGAATTCATGCCCACTGATTCTGTAGAGCATTTATGAAGTCAGGCACTGATGCTGGACAAGAAGGTCTGGTTTGCGGTCTCTGTTCCAGTTCAAAAGGTGCTCGATGGGGTTATCAGGGCTCTGTGTTAGGGCCAGTCAAGTTCTTCCACACCGAACTCATCAAACCATGTCTCTATAGTCCTTGCTTTGTGCACTGGGGCACAGTCATGTTGGAATAGAAAAACGTCTTCCCCAAACTGTTGCCACAAAGTCTGAAGCATAGCATTGTCCAAGATGTCTTGATATGTTGAAGCATTAAGATTGCCCTTCACTGGCGATAAGGGGCCTTATAAACGTATAAACACCTGAATTCAACAATTAACATGTTTAACCAAATCCTTTTGTCCATATACTGTAGTCAGAGTAATATATACCAGAGTAATCGTTCAGAAACCGTTATCATTGTTTTTGTTAGATATTAGTGGTGGTAGTGGTGGTGGTTTGTTCCACCTTGTTCCACCGTATTTGTATATTCCTATATCCGTATATAGTAGATCATAATGAGGATTTAAAGCTGGCATTGACTGCTAACGGTTCATCGGCACATTAATTAAATATTAAAGGATACATTTAATCCATGCCATGTTTATGGTTTCTTGTGGATTTTATGAAAGTAAATTAATTAATAATGAATGACGGTGCTATTAACTATCTGATTAGATTTTTATTCAGCCAACATCCAAATAATCAACAGACCTAATAGCTTAGGATTTAAATGAACATGATAGTAAAACATCTCAGTCAGAAATAGTTTTCTATTTGAGTTGTTCTGAATTTACAAATCAGAATCAGAAAGTGCTGACAACATTGGTCTTGATGTTCTAGTACATCTACAGAATAATCCCATCCAACAGGATTTATCCACCTGAAATAAACGCGGTCTCCAGACACTGCTTTAAGATTTTGTATTTTGCAAAAGTAGAAGAAAAGTGGTTGTTGTCACTGAAACACATCCAGGAGTGTTACAGACAGTACGACTCCAGTGGTAGCATTTCTGAGCTTACACAATGCAGTGTAAATGTCTAATCATTCCAGATGCAGACTGTGAAAGGTAGGAAACACAAGACAGCTCTGTCTGACTGCTGTAGACTTGCACTGACGCTCTAGAGTGTGTAGGTGGTCCGTGTGCAACGTGAGGATGAAAAGACTATACTGTACACGTAGGCCGCGATGTGTGTATTTGATCTTTTCTAATCCTGAGCTTGTTAAAGTCTATACTGGAAGCTGAATGAGTGTATAAAGCCATCCATATACAGTACGTGTAAATCATACTGTACATTAGTCAATCTTTCTGGCACTTTATGACATATACTATATAATATATAAAATGTGGGAAAAAATATGTGAAAATATGTATTCAATGTTGAAGTATGGAATTTTTTTTTTTAATTTATAAAATATTAACACTGCAACCCTGATCATAAAGCAGTTGAGAGTGAGTATAAAATGTTAAGCTGACTGCATTTCAGAATGTAATATTTGATTACCCAGAAGATTTTTAACAGTCTGAGATAACTATGGTAACTGGATATTAATTTTACAGACGTGTAAGTGTTCACATTTACGCTGCGCTGATTGCGGACTTTATCCACATTCCATGATGTTTTACTTCTTATAGTAACTGAGGTTTGTGGACTATAAATCATCATAAAGTTTCCAATTATAGTTTAAATTCCTTGCTATTTATCAGCGTAAAGTGTCAATGAGCAGGATTTAAATACGGGATGTGTTTTATTCCATTATTCATAGAAGATAACCGTCCATGCAAATTCTTTTGTCAGCAGAATGCCAGGTTGTAAAGGCAGGCAGAATTACACACAAACTAGTAATCTATTGCTGTCACACAACCTGATGTGTATCTCCTTTGTTTCAGGTTCACATACACACTGGGAGAAGGAATGTGGCTGCCTCTGAGCAAAAGCTTTGTCATTCCGCCAGCTGAGCTGGCCATCAACCCCTCTGCCAAGTGTAAGACCGATATGACTGTCATGGAGGACGCTGTAGATGTAAGGTGGGGCATTTTCCACTTTCCACCAATTCATGGAAGCAGAAAAGGATCCCTGAGCAAGGCTTCCTTTTACTCCAACAGCAGTGCAAATTGCTAAGTTCTCCATAGGGAGCTAAGCAATTTACAATTTACATAAATATACATTTATTTATTTATTTATTTATTTATTTATTTAGGAAATAGGAATACAAAATCATGTAAATGCAGATAATCCATTGCAGCCACCCCAAAATATGACCAATGTTACTAATTTCCAACACTATAACATTATAATTGTGTTTTTGCATATATATATATATATATATATATATATATATATATATATATATATATATATATATATATATATATATATATATATATATATATATATATATTTGTTTTTTTAGAAAAGACGTGTCAATTAAGTAAAGTATGTGTTTTTATAAAACAACAGTAATGAGGAATCTTATGGAGAAATGTGATGGTCTTCTACTGCAACTTTTACTGATAGAATAAAGGAGAATAAAAGTTCATTAACATTCATCAGAAGTCAATTACACAATGCACACTGCCAAGTAATAATTAAATGCTGTATTGATGTTTTTCCTCCTTTGCATATGTTTTATCTTTAAACTTTAGGGTCAAATGGAATATTTTCAAATTTGTTAGCATCTCCAAGACTAATTTATCTATTGCATTATAAAAGCCAAATATGTAATGAAACGTGGTGCTTTACAATAGTTCCCTTTTTTGGGTAATCAGTAAAATGGACCTGTCTATAATTATGATTAGCCATATAGGGAATATAGGATCCCTTTAAAGGCCATTTGTGGGTGTAGCTAATCCACATCTTACCCTTATCTTAATTGGAATGGCCAGCATGCTGTAGACAGATGCCTCGTTAAACTTAAGTCTCCGATTTGATGACATGTGTCGTATTGCTTTCACATGCACACATACACCCACGCACATATGGCCATATTCTATAATGCACAGTTTACAACTGCAGACAGATTGAATTTTATACACATTTATTTTGCAGTTGATACTTAACATCATGTATAGACTATACACCCAAGTCGATTTCTGTACAAAAGTATTTCTCTTTTCTTCGCCTGGATATGCAGTACATACACACAGGCACGCGGGAGTGCACACGACGCCTGGAAGTTTTCTCAGATTTAGGGCTGCAAATGACATTACTCTAGATTTCAACACATTGCTCATGCAGAGTGACTGGTGTCCCAAAGGTAAATTTGACAGACCGGGCGATCCTCAGACACTGGAGTGATATGCCCTAAGACACTGCGGTGCAGTTGAGTGAAAATTGCCTCACTGCTGAGCGGTTTGAGTTCACTGGAATGTCTTGCGGTAATTCACACAGTCCTCCCATGTTGTGCTGAAGCCTGGTTACACACAGCAGGCTCTGGATGAATAGTTTATAAAGATTTGGTCTCTGATATGCTCCGCAGTGTCTGAGAGTTCTCTGCTGCTACAGTATAAATGAAAAAGTCTGACTGTTTGGCTGTTGGGCATCTGTGTTTATTTGGTTTTGCGAGTAGAACTGTTTTTATTATTATTATTATTTTATTATTATTATTTAATGATTACAAAAACAAATGTAAATGAAGTACTTGCTTAATGTACTGCCACAAAAGGCAGCCAGAGGGATGCAAGGCAAACAAAGCAGAAGGACAAGGCAGTAATCTAGGGTTAATCTAGGGCATAGGTAGGCAGACAAGCAAACAGGCATAGACAGGGTTAGACTAACAGAGGGTACATCCATATTACCAACCTGAAGTGACTCAATTCCGATTTTTTACCCAAATGTGCCACAGATCTGAGTCACTTTAGTACGTTGTTTTAGATCAGATATACAGTATATCCCATACGTGGTCATGTGACTTGAATGAAACCGCTTAGGTCGTAATTCATGTGACATCGGCAATCAGAACCGGCAGTGCGGGGATTGCACAGCAATACTAGCAAAGGCTGCTTAGTTGTAATTACTGTATGGATATGAACCTTCATGACATGCAAAACTGATCTGAAACATCGGAATTGAACAATGTTGATTGTAATGCGAACGTAGCCGAAAGACTAATCAATAATCAAACCTGCAAAACCACGCTTATTATAAGGTAAGTAAATGTCTTAGTATTAGCTGATGATCAAGAAAAACAACTCAACTTCAAATTGTATAAACCACTACACACACCATGTAAAGCTTTGCAAGGCATTCTTGAACAGTGCAAATGTTTGGACGTATAAAATACATTTCATTTGTTTAATTTTAAAATATAAAATATGGTTAATATGTTTCATTGAGTCCTGATCTGTATTATTACTGTTTAAACAGCCTTCATAGTACGCTTGTTAACACAGGATTTGCATGAATCGTCCTGTAATTAAGTGTTAAAAGGTAGAAATCATTTCAGATGTGCATGAGTGGACTTCAGTCTTTGGATCTTAACGGACATGCTCTAAACCTGTCATGTCATGCCAAGCCACAGCCCCGTCATGATCACCTGAGCATTCCTTTCATCTCACTCTCACTTCCTGTTCCCCACACCTGTTATCACTGACATAATTGCCTATCCTATTTAAGCCACGCTCTGACTCAGTCATGTCGCCAGTTTATTGTGCGCCTTACCCGCCTCAATTCACCAGCGTTTTCTTCCGTCTCTGTCTGTCTAGTTTCGACCTCGCTTTGTTTTTTCTGACCACGTCTCTGCCTCTCGATTTGGATTTGTTGTTTGGATATTTCCCGTTGCCGATCTCTTACCTGCTTCCCCGACCACGATTTTGGATTACGGACCCTTCTCTCGTCACTCCGGCTACGATCTTCGCCTGCTCTCCGACCACGATTTATCCTCGCTCCCCGCTGAGCTCACGCTGTCATCCCTACGCCGGCTCTGTACGTTCCGGTTTCACTCTACGCCTCAGCCTTCTCGCGCCGGCACACAGCTCAGGTCACACGCCGGCTCTGCACACTTCCGCATTCCCCAGAGGAGCGCTGCATACTCCGGCTTCACTACGCCTCCGGCTTCTCGCGCCGGCACACGGCTCAGGTTACACGCCGGCTCTGCGCACTTCCGCATTCTCCGGAGGAGCGTCAGACACATCGCCCCTCGCCTCGGCGCACTCCTGCCGGAACTACTAGCTTTTGCATTACAGCAACGCTGTCCCTGTTCAATGCGGAGTTACCAATACAGCTTCAAAACATCACTAAGTGAATCACAAGCACTCTTTAACGTCACGTCAATCGGCATACACTCCAAACCTCAGCACTTGGATCCACAACGCCCTCTACCGAGCCTGACAGAATAAACTGGCCATTGAAATGGATCCAGCAGAGGCAGCTCACCTGAGGGGGGCATTAGAGAGTCAAGGAGCCCTCTTAGGCACTCATCAACAGGAGATTACTCAAATCACTAATACTTTGCAAACTATCACTGAAACTCTGCAATCCCTCTCCGCTCAGGTTCAAAACCGACCTCCTCCTGCACCCACTCCCCGAACCCCCCCTCCACCGGTATTTTCTCCCACCCAGGAGCCACGCCTCCCTGCTCCACCTACTTATGATGGGAACCCAGCTACTTGTCGTTCTTTTTTGTCTCAATGCTCTCTAGTTCTAGAATTACAGGCCACGTCATTTCCCACGGAACGCTCTAAGGTTGCCTACATTATCACCCTTCTCACTGGAAAGGCGAGAGAGTGGGGGACGGCATTATGGGATGCCCAAGTTCCATGTTGTTTTACATTTAAAACTTTTACGGATGAAATGAGGAGGGTTTTTGACCGCTCATTCTCAGGTCACCAGGCAGCAAGCCAATTACTTCAACTTCGCCAGGGGCTCCGTTCAGTATCTGACTACGCCATAGATTTCCGGACCCTGGCTCCCTCTAGTGACTGGGATGAAAAAGCTCTCTTCGATTGTTTCCTCCACGGACTCACAGATTCAATTAAAGACGAGCTGGCGGCTCGAGAGCTTCCTTCAGAATTACAGGGGCTCATTGACCTAGCGATCAGCATTGATGCCCGGAGACGGACTCGGCGAAGTGAACGTCAGCCAACTCTCGCATCTCACACCTCGGTGCCTGTCTTGGTCACTCCTGAAACACCCCCTGAACCCATGCAGATAGGTCACACACGCATTTCTCCAAAGGAGCGTCAGCGTCGCAGAGACGTCGGCGCCTGCTTCTACTGCGGTCAGACCGGCCATGTCGTTCGAACCTGTCCACTAAAAGGTCAGGCCCCCCCGTAGTTCTGGGGATGCAGGGGGGCCCAGCTTCTTGTTCTTCCCCGGACCAGCGATCATGTTTCTCAGTAACCATCACTCACGGTGATCGGTCTTACGCTACTCATGCCTTAGTGGACTCCGGGGCTGACCAGAATCTAATTTCTGCTTCTACGGCCTCCGACCTCCGAATCCCTCTCATACCTCTGAGCCAACCCTTTACCGTTCAGGCCCTTGATGGCAGCAGACTCACCCCCATTACCCATCGCACCACTCCCATCACCCTACAGTTTTCTGGAAATCACATCGAGACCATCTCATTCCTTATTATCCAAAATGCTCATGCACCTCTGGTTCTGGGGCTCCCATGGCTAAGACTTCATAACCCCCACATCGATTGGGTTACAAGGAGCATCCTCGATTGGAGCCCCGCCTGCCTCTCCTCATGTCTACACTCAGCCCCTAGGAGCCGAATCTTATCCGTACCACGAGAGGAGATCCCCGACTTAACCAAGGTTCCCACTGTATATCATGATTTACGGCAAGTGTTCAGTAAGTCACGGGCCATCTCCTTACCACCCCACCGCCCCTATGACTGCGCCATTGACCTGCTTCCTGGAACCTCTCCACCCAAGGGACGACTCTACTCCCTTTCTCGCCCAGAAAGAGAGGCCATGGAACAATACATTAATGAATCACTCGCAGCAGGGATTATCCGTCCATCGTCGTCACCGGCAGGCGCAGGATTCTTCTTTGTAGAAAAGAGAGACAAGTCCCTCAGACCCTGTATTGACTACAGAGGCTTGAATGAGATCACCATAAAGAACCGTTATCCCCTCCCGCTGATGTCTTCTGCTTTCGAACTCCTTCAAGATGCCCATGTATTCACCAAACTTGATTTAAGAAATGCCTACCATCTGGTTAGAATACGGGAGGGTGATGAGTGGAAGACTGCTTTTAACACACCCACGGGCCACTATGAATACCTAGTAGTCCCGTTCGGTTTGACCAATGCGCCAGCCGTGTTCCAGGCCCTCATCAATGACGTCCTGAGGGATTTCCTCAATGTCTTTGCCTTTGCTTACCTGGATGACATCCTAATTTTTTCACGTTCTGTAAAAGAACACGAATGCCATGTACGCCAGGTCCTTCAGCGGCTGCTGGAAAACAAGCTCTACATCAAGGCTGAAAAATGTGAATTCCATGTCACCTCCACCTCCTTTTTAGGTTACTTCATCTCCCCTGATGGCATTCAGATGGACCCCACCAAGGTCAAAGCGGTTACGGACTGGCCGGCACCTTCTTCAAGGCGTGAGCTGCAACGTTTCCTGGGGTTCGCCAATTTTTATCGTCGCTTCATCCGAAGTTATAGTACGGTGGCAGCTCCACTTACTGCACTCACCTCTTCCAAGACTCCTTTCCGATGGAACTCTCTGGCCGAGGAGGCCTTTAAGGAACTCAAACGCCGCTTCACCACAGCACCCATCCTCATCTTCCCAGATCCCGCCCTTCAGTTTGTTGTGGAGGTAGACGCATCGGAGACCGGAGTTGGAGCCATCCTTTCACAGAGGTCCCCCAAGGACAATAAACTCCATCCTTGCTCCTTTTTCTCCCGTCGTCTCACACCCCCTGAACGGAATTATGGCATTGGAGACCGTGAACTTCTGGCAGTCAAGCTGGCACTTGAGGAATGGAGACATTGGTTGGAGGGGGCGAAACATCCCTTCCTCGTTTGGACGGATCATCGAAACCTAGAGTACCTAAAGACTGCTAAGAGGCTAAATTCACGTCAGGCACGATGGTCACTATTCTTCTCTCGTTTTCTGTTCACATTATCTTATCGCCCGGGTTCCAAGAATGTCAAGCCTGATGCCCTCTCACGACAGTTCCCCTCTTCCCAAGACACGTCCTCGCCAGAAACGATCCTTCCCCCCCACTGTCTTGTGGCAACGACCCAACTGGATGTGGAACATCTCGTTCAGCAGACCCTCGAGCAAGAACCAGGCCCAAGTGTCGTTCCTCCCAACAAACTCTTTGTCCCTGCCTCTGTGCGCCCTCAAGTGTTGGACTGGGCCCATAGTTCCAGGCTGGCCTGCCATCCTGGAGTGGCACGCACCCTCTTTCTCCTAGACCAACGCTTTTGGTGGCCGACTATCAAGGAGGATGTTAAAAATTTTGTGGCTTCCTGCGACGTCTGTTCTAGGAACAAGAACACAAACAGACCGCCAGAAGGGTTACTTCGACCTCTCCCCATCCCTCACCGCCCCTGGTCCCACATCTCCATCGATTTTGTCACCGGACTACCACCATCACAGGACAATACATGCATCTTTACCATTGTAGACCGTTTTTCCAAATCAGCTCATTTCATCCCACTACCCAAACTCCCGTCAGCCAAAGAAACAGCAGAGCTCCTGGTCAACCATGTTTTTCGCCTTCATGGGCTCCCCATTGACATTGTCTCGGACAGGGGCCCCCAGTTCTCGGCCCAGTTCTGGAAAGCCTTTTGTAACCTCATCGGCGCTACCCCCAGCCTCTCATCTGGATTTCACCCTCAAACTAACGGCCAGACCGAACGGATAAACCAAGAACTAGAAAAGTCCCTAAGGTGCATGGCCTCTCGGGACCCGTCCTCTTGGAGCCGCTTCCTCCCCTGGGTTGAGTACGCCCACAACTCACTACCGACCTCCTCCACAGGCATGTCTCCCTTTCACTGCTGCCTAGGCTACCAACCTCCCCTCTTTCCCGCCCAGGAGGAGGAGGTGGCTGTTCCCTCAGCCCTAACATTTGTCCGTCGCTGCAAGAGGACATGGCTGCGGGCCCGCAACCATCTTTTGCGCACCGTTAGCTCCTTCCGGCGTCACGCTAACCGTCACCGATCATCAGCTCCAAGGTATCGGATCGGCCAAAGGGTAATGCTATCTACGCATGACCTCCCCCTCAAGACCACCTCAAAGAAACTCTCCCCAAGGTTCATCGGCCCCTTCACTATCAACCGCATCATCAACCCGTGCTCCGTCCGACTGTCTCTACCTCTCTCCATGCGCCGAATCAACCCCACATTCCACGTCTCCCAGATTCGTCGCCTGGTCTCTTGCCCACTGTCTACACCTCCCCAACCTCCCCCACCCCCCCGACTCATTGATGGGGGCGAAGCATTCACTGTCAGCAGCCTCCTCAAGTCTCGCCGCCGCGGACGGGGGATCCAATATTTAGTGGACTGGGAGGGTTACGGCCCCGAAGAGAGAACTTGGGTACCCGCCAAATTCATTCTAGACCGTTCCCTGATCACAGACTTCCACAGACTCCACCCCGAAGCACCTGCTAGAACGCCTGGGGGCGTTCGTAGGGGGGAGGGTACTGTCATGTCATGCCAAGCCACAGCCCCGTCATGATCACCTGAGCATTCCTTTCATCTCACTCTCACTTCCTGTTCCCCACACCTGTTATCACTGACATAATTGCCTATCCTATTTAAGCCACGCTCTGACTCAGTCATGTCGCCAGTTTATTGTGCGCCTTACCCGCCTCAATTCACCAGCGTTTTCTTCCGTCTCTGTCTGTCTAGTTTCGACCTCGCTTTGTTTTTTCTGACCACGTCTCTGCCTCTCGATTTGGATTTGTTGTTTGGATATTTCCCGTTGCCGATCTCTTACCTGCTTCCCCGACCACGATTTTGGATTACGGACCCTTCTCTCGTCACTCCGGCTACGATCTTCGCCTGCTCTCCGACCACGATTTATCCTCGCTCCCCGCTGAGCTCACGCTGTCATCCCTACGCCGGCTCTGTACGTTCCGGTTTCACTCTACGCCTCAGCCTTCTCGCGCCGGCACACAGCTCAGGTCACACGCCGGCTCTGCACACTTCCGCATTCCCCAGAGGAGCGCTGCATACTCCGGCTTCACTACGCCTCCGGCTTCTCGCGCCGGCACACGGCTCAGGTTACACGCCGGCTCTGCGCACTTCCGCATTCTCCGGAGGAGCGTCAGACACATCGCCCCTCGCCTCGGCGCACTCCTGCCGGAACTACTAGCTTTTGCATTACAGCAACGCTGTCCCTGTTCAATGCGGAGTTACCAATACAGCTTCAAAACATCACTAAGTGAATCACAAGCACTCTTTAACGTCACGTCAATCGGCATACACTCCAAACCTCAGCACTTGGATCCACAACGCCCTCTACCGAGCCTGACAAAACCATGCTGAAAATGACCTTAAAGAAAAAAGCTCTTAACAGAGTTTAAAAAAGCAACAGAATGCAAATATGCTCTATAAATATTTAAATCCTGAAATCCAGCAACATGTGTTGAAATCTAATCCAGGGCGTATTCCTGCCCCACGCCCGGCGTTCAGAGGATCGACTCGAGATCCATGGCGACCCCGACCAGGATAAAGTGGTTACTGAAGATTAATGCATGGATAAAAAAAAATGAAGCTTTGACAACACCCCTGGGTGTGATTAGCGGGACTGACCAATAAATCAAATCTATATTTCATTATGTTTTACCTTCAGCTGAACTTGTGCATGTAGTCTTCAGGTTACTTTCTTTAATAGCATTAAAACATTGTCATTAATGAATTCTTATACCTGATGAAATGTACCAGTAATGCACAGTTTGTTTTAAGCATTACTAAACTAATTTTGAAAGCCTCTGCTGGTGTTTTGTCTCGAGCCCTGCCGACAGGAAAGTTCTCTGAAGTAGATTTGTCTCATTACAAATGGAAAAGAGTGATTATGTATTCAGCGCTAATTCAATAATGTTATCTATCTCAGTGGTCATTACACTAATTTGTGTGATTTTTTTTCTCCTTTCACCTTGAGTAAATAAGAGTAGCGCTATAGACACCATTAATGATTTATCAGCCATACAAAATGATAAAGCTGATAAAGCAGTGATTGACTACAACTATTCCTATAGGATCAGTGTTTATAACAAGGCTTTGATAAGATGCCAGTTTTTACCTTTTCAGGTGTATTTGCCTGTTTCTAGAAAGGTTTTTAGGAATGTATTTGTGTGGCGCTATCACTCAGCACCTTCGTGAGCATGACATTTGCAAAACAATATAGACATTTTTTTTGTTCTTGTATCAGGCTGAAGTTTTGCAGCATGCTTATCCCAATTACTCAGTACTGTAGTGACTTCGTATCTCAGTACCTATCAGGCAATGAAAAGGTCACGTTGCAGGCCTCCCTTCATGCTTGTTGTTTTGTTACTTTTCAGAAAATTATAAATAATAATTTTAATGTTTGGTGCTATGAGGGGAAAAAAAAAACAATCATATATCTTAAATTCAAACCAAGACCCTAGGAAACCGAGGTTTAGTTTGACTGATCTTATCTCTAGATAAGAAGACTAGATAAGAAGCTAGTCAATGACAACATTAATATCATCGCTGTGAGAACTGAGCAACACTGATTACCAGTAAACAGGACTGGATTATGGGCATGCACTTAACAGGAAATGCAATGCACTATAGAAAGGCACCAGAACACCCAGTGCAGCACAGTCAACGAGCCAGCCTCCAAATTCCCCAGATCCCAATCCGATTGAACATCCATCCATCCATCCGATCCGTCTGATCCATTAAAGCCTGACGCTGTAACCCACAGCACCACAGTACATGCCCAGAGTCCCTGCAAAGCTGCTTCCCAGGAGCCAGAGCTGCCCCCGTGGCACAAGGGAAACAAACCCTAGGTGCTTTTAATGTTAATGGTTTTAATGTTTTTTTAATGGTTTTATGAAATGGTGTACAGTATTCAACTAAAAGTTTAAACTTGACATTCAATATTAATTAAAGCAATTTTTTTTTCTCTAAAAAACAATTGAAAAATATAAAAAAGGGCTGCTGTGTTTACTGTCGATGTTGCAAGCACCCATGTTGATTTGATGCCACTTATGGACTGCAGATTTGCAGACTGGAAAACTGCAAAATTCAGAGTTTTTGTGTTATTCTAATCAGAGTTCAGAAATGAGACGTGAAAATGTGAAGAAAGCTACAAATGAAGAAGTGAAGAAAGTTGGCTTAAGTCACTGGAAATTTTTTTTCTCAATCTCTGTTGAATTGAAAGGGGATTATCAGTATACATTATTTATGCATCAAAATATAAAAATTCAAGGCAGACTTTCCACTCTATAAAAATATAAGTTCAACAAAACAAAATAAAAATGAAATATGTATGGATTTTAATTAAACTAACTAACTAGAATGAAATGCCTTTTTATAAATGAGCTTTTTTTCAAGCTGCAAATTCATGACAAATCAAATGATGATGATGATGATGATGAGTTTGGATCGTGAAGATGCCACAGTGATTAGTGACCAGGAGTCTTTTTTTCTGTTTAAAAAGAAATCCAGATGTATCATTGCAAAGAATAATCTATGAATAATTACTGACAGTGTGCACTTTGTGATTTTGGTGTTTCTCAGGGAGGAGTTGATGATCTCCTCATCCTTCGACAGTCTGGAGGTGCTTCTGGACTCCTTTGGGCCAGTGCGAGATTGCTCAAAGGACAACGGTGGCTGCAGTCGTAACTTCCGCTGCATATCTGACAGAAAGTTGGACTCCAGCGGTTGTGTGGTGCGTTATCTTGGCCCTTTCTCCACATCCTGCATGATTTTATTTACTTGTTGGCCATTAATTGATCTCTGTCTCGAACCAGTTTTTTATATATTCAAAACCCACTTAACTGTTTACGAAGCACAGTGCTATGAAGAGAATATCGATATGAAATGTTTTTTTGGGCTGAAATTGCTAGCTGTCTCTATGAAACACAAATTCCTGATTTCTTTTTGTTTTTTTGGCTTCCTTCTTTAATCTATTATTTCTTGTGAAGGCTCATCAGCCATGAAATGAGGCATGGATTCTGGTTTCTCTTGCCATCTGCTTGATGCTTAATGTGATTTCATTTCCACTTATTCTTGCAATGTCATTAATGCACTTAATTTATTTCGCAAGATTTGTCTTAGGTTAAAAACCTCTCATGTTGGAGACTTTTGGTTTTTCAACCCACCTGTGCGGTTTTTATTTTAATTTATACAACACTATTTTCTTGGTTGGACCTGTTTCTTTAAATATACAGTAAACACCATAATAGTTTATTATACACCACAACAACTATGACCAGGCAGTTAAACAATAGGCTGTAAATGTACTGCTTATCACTATACATTTTTATAATATCCATTACTTTTCTTTGTCCCATAAGCTTCTTCATTTTAGGCATTATATTACCACGTTAGGTCTGTTTTGTATAGTTTTAAAGCGAAAAATAAAGCAGCATCATACAAAAGTTTTAGCAAGAAATTTTAACTCTCAAATAACGTTATCCAATGTCTCACAAGTTAATCAGCCTGTTTCCTGTTCGGGAACGTCCAGATATTGTGAATTTCAGAGCTTTATAAATTCTCTGACTCCTCAAACCCTGTCCCACCAATTATAACCATGGGCATGGGCTTCTCTACACACTGCCTAACAGTTAAATTAAGATGAATGATACTGTACGCACAAAACAGTAGAGGGCTAGTAGATAGCCAAGCATTTTCAGGTGGCCGTTTCCTCGGTTTGTAATGGAATTAAGAAATGACAGTTAACAAGAGGGATGGAGTTCATGTTGAGGTCTGGAAGACCAAAAGAGGAAAACTGCTTGTAGGATTGCTAGAAAAGCAAATCAGAGAAAGGTTGTTTGACAGCAAGAGACATTCAGGAAGATTTAACAGATCTGGAGTGGTTGTACAACATTCTACTACACCAGCACAAATTTGAGTTTTGTCGAAAAGTCGTCAGAGGAATATCTAAACAAGCGTGATGCATTCTGGAAACAAGTCCTCTGGACTTAATAGGGTATACGAGAACTTTTTTCTTGTAAAAAAGTGCTGCCTGCTGTGCTGTCTGGGTGGGTGGTATAGAATTTTAGTTTTCACCTGTCTGTCAGAGCAATACTAATCAATCATAGCTGTCTGTGAATTCAGATATAGGGAAGAGAGCAGTTTGCATCCAATGTGAAAAGATCAAAATGCTTCATGACTAAGAGGAAGTGTATTTATGTGCTTCAGCACGGTGGCTAAGAGTGGTTAGCATTGTCACCTTGACCTCCTGGGTCCAGGACCAGATTTCCACCTCGGGTCTATGTGCATTGAGTTTGTGCTCCCGTGCTTGGTGGGTTTCTTCCAGGGGCTCGGCTTTCCTCCCACAGTCCAAAGACATGCAGGTTAGGCTAATTGGTATTCCCACATTGCCCATAAGTCTCCTGGGATAGACTCCAGGTCCCCCTGTATACAGGATAAACCAGTATAGACGATGAGTGAGTGAGTGAGTGAGTGAGTGAGTATTTATGTACACTTACACTATAATGTTGTCTTTTTTATATATTGTAATAGACCGTAAGCTAACATGTACAACATTATATGATGACGATCCTCTAATTATATACATACAATTTAAGGAAAATACTACAGTCTGCCAGCAGACTGCAAGAATTTCCGCCCCCCCCCCCCCCCCCCCCCCCAAAAGGGCCAGGCTAATTCGCTAAATGAATGGCTCTAGTGTCACCCAGAAATCCAACATGCGATCGGCAGATGACAGGCAAATGTGTTTCTGTTGTGTCACTAGGGGGCCATAAATGTGAGTTTTAAGTAATCCTATATATCATTCTCCTGTTAATGGCTTTTAAATGAGCAGTGCTTACATTCTGAAATTTGTCTCCTTCATGTTTTATTTCATTGCACTGTATTTTTCAGATCAGTTAATGAAGTCAGTAAAAAAAAAAAAAAAGTTGAGCTAGGGAGGGATGTGTAGACCAGCAAATGATTCCTGTTTGATCAGATTAAATGTGGTAACCGCATCATCAGCAATACCATCTATAGATTAGATAGAGAGCAGATAGACCAAATGTGGTCCAACTGATTCAGTGCTTGTACTGAATATTATCTGGGCCCTGCCACTTTTTTCAGTTATAGGTTAATAGTCTTTCAGGAGACATGGTGAGGTAGTGATTAGCATTGTGGCCTCACACCTTCAGGGTCGAGGATTCGATTCCTGCCTCGGGTTTGTGTGTGGAATTTTATGGTCTTGTTGTGCTTGGTGGGTTTCCTCCTGGTCCTCTGGTTTCCTCCCACAGTCCAAAGACATGCATATTGGGTCAATTGGCGTTCACAAAAATGACCTTTTTTATGTATGTGTGTGTATATACTGTATGTGTGTTGGCACTTTGTCCAGTGTGTACCCTGCTTCATGCCCATAGTCACCTGGGTTAGGCTCCAGATCCCCACGACCCTGTACAGAATAAGTAGTATAGAAGATGAATGAATAATGGAATTAATAAATGTAATTCATATTGTATAACAGTGTTTAAAAATGTATAGTACTGTGCAAAAGTCTTGACCCACCCCTCATTGCTTTAGGTTTTGCTTAAAAAATGCCAGATATTCTTGAGGTTTTGAGGAATAGTTCTCCAGGCTTTCTAAAGGATTTTTTTGGCTCTTATTTTCAGTCCGGTCCCTGTACCTGATCATGGTCAGAGGAGTGTCTTTTCATTGTTAAGCCACACAGTGAACTGCGAATCATTCAAGAATTAGAAAAAAACAAACAAATCTAAATTAAAACATGGATCAGGTGATGCTGAATACTGTGTACAGCCGAGTGGGGAAATGGGGTTCCTGCTGAGCTTGTTACATAAACAATACATTTTTGTTATCTTTAGGCACTTTGCAAAAAAAGGTAGTGGTAGGAGTACATCATTTAATATGAAGAAATGCAGCCGGCTCAAGACTTCTGCACAGTATCGTATTTCTAGTAAATGTTTTAATAAACAGTCATTTAATATCATAAATTAGAAAAGAAAATGGTTAAAGAATGAAAATACTATTTTGAATGTAATAGTATATAATACTATTTGAAAACCCAGAAAAAAGCATGACACTAAAAACGCTGCTGAATTTTGAAGTTGTTCATTTGATACCATGTCAAATGATCATATTTTCCAGAATATCTGAGCCTACGTATGTCTCCTGTTTCTATGCTACTGTATATGATGCATGCCAGGTTATACATCCGTGCATGAATTCATTTTATGAAATGGTTCATCTTTAATTCACGTTTCTTTTAAAAACTAAATATACTAGCTTGACTTGCATAGAACCTTTTTCTTGGTCAGTGGCAAAAAAGTTCATTAGTTCTGAAACTGTGGGGGATATCTAATATAAGTAATGAAATTTTACCTTTGTATTTAGCGGTTCCTGTGAGATGTTGTCGGGTGTGTGCACATAGTAGGATATAACTGTGCTCTCTCTTGAACAGAGCAAATTATCTTTGGAGTTTATTCTTTCACCTGGGTATGTCTATGGCCTGTGTGAGAGGCTAGCTCTAACTACTGGATATAAATGTTCTCTGAAATAAGGTTTGTATAAATGATTCATATATTTTACTCATAAAATATATGAATATATCGATAATTTATTTGAAAGGTGCCCACCTCGGCCCTTAATAACATATTCATGAGCACTGCTTAAATCTTTCATAAAGCAGTGGTGGGGGACTTTATGAGATGCTTATGTTAAAACTGGTGACTATCATGTTTGTTACCTAAAAGAGAGAAATGAAAAGCGATTGCAAGGTATAAATATTGGGATTGAATCTTGTGGGACGTACTTATCATGTCATCTTATCATGAATACTAACCATCAACATTTAAGGAGTGAATGGGGCAGTGTGTCGCCTCTACATCATGCCATTATAAACTTCTGCTTCTGCAAATCAGCTGTAGCTGCTAGTCACTAGCATGATTGTTCAATTTGTTTTTTTTTCTTCTTCTTTCTTTCCTTTTTTTTCTAGGTCAGAGAAGTCTTGACTCTAAATAATCTTAATGAGTTATTAGCTATAATTAAGCTCATCATTAGTTGAATCATTGGTGTCATTAGTGTGCAACGTACTCTGTGTCGAACAGCACCATAAATACTTGAATTCTTTTATACAAAATTAGCTGAGCTGAACCGTGTTTCGGTTTCTTAATTTATTATTTATGTTCATGTTCACCTTCCATGCATAGAAAGCTAGCATGGACAAGGGAAGATAGGATACATCAAAGAATTATACTGTAGGGATGCTGATGAGGTTCATATATAGTAATAAAAGTTAGGCTAATAGATAAAACAGTATTAAAAGAAATGCCGAACAGCCATAAAATTACAATGCAAAACATTATGCCAAGTGTTGCATAAGTTCCCTGTTCCCTGGGTCTGGGTCCTTAGGGCTTATGGGACCTCTTGGAGGCTATGCTACCATGTATGGCACCAGAACATTGATAGTGGTTCCTTTGGGTGTCATAGGTTATGAGTTACGGCCTCTATGGACGGAAATTGTTTGTCTGGAACATCCTATCGGTACTTGATCAGTTATAGATTGGAAAGCCGCACCACGCGACGTAAGAATATTTATAAGAGCCCTAACGCAGGGCCTCTGAGGGGGTCAACAAAATAAGAGGTTGTGAGAGTGCTTATGATACGTATGGGAAGACCTTCCCGTTGGGGGGGATTATTCACTGGGAACTAAAAGAAAACGAAAGAAAACTGAAAACACAGAAACACAAAATAAACTGAGCTCTGACGTCTGTGCGAGACCAAAAATAAAAAACGTATATCCTCTCGGGGCCTATGCTCTTACCGAAGATTTTGTGTGTGTGCTTTGCACAAAAATTATACTGAGAGCGCATGCTGAACTGGATAGCGTGCCACTCTGTCTCTTTCTCGCTCTATCTCGCCGGTGTCTTTGGAAGACTGAGGTTGGGTCTTTTACCTTTCTTTACCTTTCTCTTGAGAGCGCTTGTCTTCATTTTTGTTCCTTGGCCCTGATAGCTTACTGGTTATACCTAAATGATCTGAACCGTGCAGAGTATTTTTGCGCGGTTCAGCCCCTCGCAAGACCCGCATTGTTACTTTGACATCGGTTTACCTCCCAGTAGCCCTGAGGGGCAGTAGTAAGGGGTGCTGGGGCAGGACTGGGGCTTAAGGCAGCTTAGGACGCACAATATTAGAAACGGAATGGGTCGTCCAGTCGATGCAATGGTTGTGACGTTGTATTCAGGGGAACCCGGGTTACCAGAAACGTGGCGCCCGTAATGTGACTGGGGCTGTCCTTTGCGTCATGCACCCCAACTTAATTGGCTGGCCGGCCAGGGAGACCAATGGGATGGCGGAAGGGAGTGGGCTAATTGGAATGCCCAGTGCCGCAGCTAGCCTCCCGTCAATAAAATTTCCTGTGGCCCCATGCGGCTGATGGAATGTGGCCCAGTGCGTCAGTGAAAGCACTTAGGGTGGCATGCGCAGAGAGGAGGTGCTGCCACACTGCAGTAAACCACTTTAGTTCTCTGCCTGTAAGCTGAGACCCCATAAATGCAACCTTTGCTTGTTCTGATGGAAATTGGGAAGGTTGCAACTCAAATATTAGTGAGCACTGCAGGATAAAGGCATTGCACCTCTAGCCGAGGTGATAATTGAGCCACTGATCCTGGGCTTGACCCTTAACTACAGTATGTCTTGCACCCTCTCCAAGCCAGCGGGCTCTTCTGGCGGTGCGATCATTCTGTTACGTGGTGCGGTTCTCCAATCCACACAATGAAATAAGAGGTTGTGAGAGTGCTTATGACACGCATGGGAAGCCCCTCAATCTTAATGATTAAATAATGAACTAAAAAGGAAACAAAAGAAAATTGGAAAGACAAAATAAGCAGAACTCCGCCATCTGCAGGAGACCGGACGGCGCTCTGGAAACTAAAAATAAAAACTTGTATCCTTTTGTGGCCTATGCTGTGTTGTCTGGCACCAGAACATTGATAGTGGATCCTTCGGATGTCATGGGTTATGAGTTTCGGCCTCTGTGGACGGAAATTGTCCTTTCTGAGGATTTATCTGAGTGAGTTTTGTTTTTTGTGCTATAACACTGTTAACCAGAGAGAGCACGCTCAACAGGTGGCGTGCCGCTCTCTCTCACTCTCTTTCGCTGGAGTGTTTGGAAGAGTGAGGCTGGGTCTTTTACCTTTCTTACCCTTTCTTTTGAGCCCGGTCATCTTTCTTTTTGTAGTTTGGCCCTCATACCTTCCCAGTGCAACCGAAACCCTCACAGGAGCCTTAAATAGACCTGTTGCCAGGTGTAGCGTGTCCACATTGATTTCCTCTGCGGCGGCGTTGCGTGGCAACCGCGTGTCTAGATGACGATGCCTCTGCCTGTTCAGAACTCTGCGGGGTAGCAGCCTGTGGGTAACAGTGCAGAGCATTTTTGCGCGGTTCTGCCCCTCGCGACACCTGCGTCATTACATGATCCGATTGTGATCTGTAGGCTGGGTGGGAGGGCTCGGGCTCATTGTCTGCATGGTGGGCTGTGGTGCACTGGGTGTTCTGGTGCCTTTCTACCATGGCCAGCATTGACATTTTTCAGTGATTTGTGCTGAATTTGGGTTTTTCTATGGTATCCGGCCAGGCTGGGTTGGGTAAGCATACATATGTCAATGTGTCAACAGGTTATAGTATATAAATTATAGTCCATGTTAATGTGTTAATGTTACGGCTAATTAGTGTGCAGACATGTTTTCCAGCAGTTATTGAACTTGATAGGCATTGAGAGAAATAGAAGCTGTTTGCAATTCCCTATGTATTTGGCTGAATCATCTTTTTGGATTGGTAACACATTGACATATGTACAATGCATATACAGTGTTCTATAACACTGTAATAAGTATAAAATGTGGTATACTTCTTTAGACTGAGGTCTAGATAAGATTGTAACGAAATGTTTCTTCATGATAGTTTTAAATGCAAATGCACAGCCAGTACTTGTTTAAGACATAGACACTGCCAATAGCTAATATTTCCCAAAAGGTACAGTAAGATTACAGGTGGGTCCTTCACAGAAGATTGTTTTAGACTTAAGACCTACTAAACGTTTTAAACTATTCCTTTTAGGATTAGAGCATTAAATTAAAAACGAAGTAATTACAGATTACAACATTCTCATCGGGGGTCGACTCCTAATAACTAGAGATACAAATACATAGAGGTTTTACATAAGCATTAAACAGTGTTGTTTGATAAACTATTTAAGCATTGAATATTATGAAGGCCCAGTGTAGGCGTCCTTCAGAGTAAAGGTTATTCATTAATTTATTATTATTTATTTATTTATTTAAAACTCCAGTGTGTTACAGTGTGTTTGTTTCAAATGTATGATGCAGACATCATTAATGAATAAAAAAAAGTAACATTCGAGATACTTTGCATCCCATCCACTCTTCACCTTGTGGAAAATTAAACACCATCTCATTGCCCTGTTAGTCGATATGGCTTCCATCTGTTGCATTAGTAGCTTGATGTTTTGTAATTACTTGTTGACAGAGAGTGTGTAAACAATGCCTCGCGTCATCTGATCGGAAAAGCTCACTGGCTCGCTCCCAGTAAGTGCAGTTGTACACTAATCAATTAACACCCTGTCTGAGGACAGCCGTGTCGTCTTTAATATGGGACTCAGCGTGAGCCGGCACTCTGTGACCCACCTCGCTGATGTATGGCACTCCTGGGGAAAGCTAGCAGTGCCTTCATTTAGATTAAAGTCTGATAATCGCTAAATGATGATGTGATTAATTAGTTCTTTTTCCTCTGTCGCGACCGGTACTGCAGAGAGAGCTGTCTCGTTGCTGCCTGTATGAAAAATAAATTGCTCCCTGTTCACATCTAAACAAGACGGCTTGGGGTGCTGAAGGAGAGCATCTTTGTGTTTTTCATGTTAGCAAAGACTGATGCATACCACGTAAAAATTTCAAGATTGAGGAGCCATGGAGGAGTAGATTAGTCTTTTAAAACTGAATCTTTTAGTGCATTAAAAGAGCAATGGATTGCGTTCATGTAAGGCAATCACATACTTTTTTGGAAGTCTGTTCTGTCATGTTCCTCATTAGCATCTGAATGTTAAAATGTTCAGGGTGAACTTCTGCTTCAAGGTTATTCAACTAAAATCTGTGGAGGTTCAGATGTTAGCAAACACTTCACATCACATTTAGTCCAGCACCACAGGCATCTGTTTTCAACCTAATTCTCTGTCTAGACATCTATACTCCTTCTCTTATTTTCCTTGACTTTTTTTTTTACAAGCAACTGTTACAAGTTGTCATTTCAATCCTTAGACCATAGAAGGGGAAGGGAAATAAGAAACGAACTGTGAAGCATCTTCCCTTTCACGATAATCTTACGCGAGGCAAATCATTTACAGAAATCCTTCAGTACTACTGAGTGTGTTGAAAGTATCTTGAGTAGCAGAGCTTTTTTCTTGATTTCTGTACAGTTTTCATTTTAAATCTGTGGCATCCTTAGGATTAGATCTCTTCATAGTGTTCCCCAAGGAAAGCTTTAAACTCATGGCATGTGAGACCGAAGGTCATCCCATCAGTCCATCCATCAGCACTGGCAGCTAAGCTGCTCTCAGTTCTCTGTTAAGATGCTGAACGGTTCTGAGAGTGCATGCTCTGTGGGACAGAGGGTACTATACAGTACTTTTATAGAGCACCACCAAGTTTTCATCAGAAGGTGGATTTAAAGGGATTTATTTATTTCTGTCACTGTCCTGCTGTTCACTCAGCTGTTCAAGATGCCAGGCCATGCTAATTTTGGATTGTAGCCCCTAAAGTGACCTGAGATATAATTCCTGCTCTCACCCGTACACCGACATATGGACACTTGTCTGCTACGATGAGGGATAGCGAAGGGAATGCGTCCTGCTCTTGTTCGTCACATGTATAATATTTGCTTGGCATTTCAAAAGGAAGTAATGAGATTTCAGAAATAATCAATTTGTTATTGTTGTCCACGTGAGCAAGCACATATCTCTTGATAATCATGAATTTACACACGTCTAGTTACAATAGGTAAAATTTTACTGTCATGGCACAGTATAGGTACTCTGGAATGAAATGCAGTTCAGCATCTACTAGAAGTGCAAATAGTAGTTTATGTACTGTACATCAGTGCAATATTGCAATAATTATATAAAATTATATACTGTATAAAGTATTCACTCAACCATCCAAATCATTGAATTTAAGTGTTCAGAACATTTCCATGGTTACAGGTGTACAAAATCCAGCACCTAGTCATGCAGACCGGTTCTATAACCATTTGTGAAAGAATGGGTCGCTCTCAGCAGCTCAGAGAATTCCAGGTGCAAAAAGTCCAGTCGTATACAGTATATATGATTTTATATGTGGTTGCCATCCTTTACATACAGGAATTTGTGAATGCCTAGACTAAATAGGCCTCTTGGACTGAATTGGTAATTGGTGTTCTAACTTGGGGTTAGAATAAAATATCATGCATGGGTATCATCGTTCATTACATTTTTCATGCTGAACAACCTGGATGTCCACTTATAGTCCCTTCTGAAAGTAGGTCAATCGTGATGTTTTTGCTGTAGACCGACATTTGACATACGGGTTTTTAGATCAAAAGATGATTATAGGACCAGAATGGGATTTTAATTTATGCTTTTCTTTCCTCATAATTCCATAAAAAAACTACATAGAACATGGTACCTTATGTTTTAAACCTACCTGTTTTTAAAATTATTAAAAATAATGGAATATGTAAGATGTTTTGCTTTATATTCATTATTAATTTGACATTCCTGCAGTGATTCCTATAGGTGGAACTGCACATGTAAGATTAAAAGCCTAATTAAAAGTTTTAAAAAGATTAAAAGTTTAATTCTACTTATTGTGAATTTACAGTATACATAAACAGTAAGAAGCTGTTTATTCCATTAAAAGAAATGGGAGTTCCTAGGAGTCCAGTGTTTCAGATGTGAAGCAGGTGAACTGCATATATTGTAATATTGTAATAACTGCATTATTGTACTCAACTTGATTCTCAATAGTTTAAAACATGTTAATGCAACTTGGGTATGAACAGATGTTCAATATTGTTTAGCTTAAATTAAAATTAATTCAAACATTTATAAATTGTCCCAAGACACTGTATTGAATGCAAAAAAATGCAGATTTCTGTAGCCTTTAATGGTGATAGGAAACTACTGAAGCACTCTTTGTAAGCACTATAATGTAAAGGTTTTATTTGATAGAGGTGGGGCTCTTTGCAACCGAAGCTATGGACTATTGTTCCTCAATAGTGGAGATCTCATACACTCTGTATGAAAGAACGTAATCAGTCTGATGGTGATTTCCACAATGCACAGCACAATATCTATTTTTTGCATCATGATGCATTGTGCAACTTCTATCTAGGTTTTTCGAAACTAAAAAGCTGCAAAATTTAGAGAAATAATAAAATGCCAACATACAGTATATATAGGAATGGTTTGCTAAAGTCAAATATCATTATTTGAAACAGAATAAATTGTGTAGGTTGCAGTTATTTCCACTTGATTCATTCCTTTTATATTTCCCCCGATCATAAATCTTTGTGAAAAGGCATTATCATAAAGACCACATTTATATAAAAAAGCGTTATTATAAAAATCCGTTTTATATTATCTACTCCCACGGAATTGCTTTGGTTCTATTGACCTTTCTAAATCTCTGGTCACAAAAGGTAGAAGCAAACAGGAGGCTGTGATCCAATCACTATAAATGGTTTTTGACCCCCGCTCAGCAAAGGTGTATTACATTTCAGACTTCTGGAAAAAGGCTGTTATAGAATATTTGTAGAGGGGAAATGGGATGCTCATTGCTTCTTTGGTTAGAAACTCCTTAAACACATTTATGGATGTTGGTTATTGAATTCTGATTAGAAAACGGATGCCTGTAAAGGACTGCAGAAGATTTTCCCCATGGATTAAGGCATATTCTTTCATAAATCCCATCCTGATTGAATTTATAGCCAGTGAGCTGCTTCTGAGTCATGGACAGCTCTTAATATCGCCGCCGTTCTTGGAGGACTGGGTTTTAGAAGTGTCGCGTGGCATATTGGTAAATAGTGATTTAATGGCTAATATACACTATAATAGATGAATATAATTATACACTTATAATGGCTTTCAGCGCGGAACAGGAAATCTTTTCATACCTTTGCCCTGTTCATTTTCTATTCCCTGAGTTATAAACACTAACATCATTTATTCATTTCCATACAGAACGCTCAAGTGTGTTCGTTACAAAAGAGATGATTATTGAGCTGCACAAGTCAGGTAATGGCTGTTAAAAATGGATGTCGATTTGCATTCAGCAATAATTAGATTTTGGTGAGCACTAATACTATTTGATTCAGCACTTATATGATTTGATTCAGCATCAATACAATTCTAATCAGCAATGATATGATTCAAATTAACACCAAGGTGATTTGATAAAACCATGCCAATAACATTCGCTCACTCTTACTCACTCATTCTCTATACCGCTTATCCAGTGCAAGGTCGCGGGAAGCCTGAGACTATCCAGGGGACTTGGGATTCAAAGCGGGATATGCCCTGGACTGGGTGCAAGTCCATCACAAGGCACACACACACACACACACACACTGACACACTCTGACACACTGGAGCCAAATATATGGGAATGCACATTTAAGGATCAGAATCTGTTTGACAAGTCCTTAAGGCAAAATTTTGTATTGCGAAATGCAGTTTCCCCCTGTAGAAAATACATTTAAGCCATGGACTGTTAGCACTCGTATATCAAAGCAAATTTCCCTATAAGAAATAATAGAAACTTGTTGATTTGGTCCACAACCCAAAAATATTAATATAAAAATAATTAATCCAAAATCCAAAAGCAAAAATATAACAAATTAACCCGCCATTATTGTAGTGCGTTTACTAAAGAACAGTCACTACACTTGGACACAAAATAAAAAACAGTTTACACACACACACACACACACACACACACACACACACACACACACACGATCACAATGTAATACAGTAGTAATCAGTACAGACGCGCACTGATGTTAACTCTAAGAGTCCCGCACACACTGAGCATGGGAGAGGAGAACTGAAACATTGGCTCGGTTCTCATCATGTGCAGACAGAGCGTATAGTACTCATATTTCAAGACCTTGCTCATTCACATTATATATTTTTGCTCGTCAGGCAAAACACTTGCAGACCTAGTTAGTTGCAATCCAAGGTTTTACTCTAATGCAAATGCAGATAATCTGTTCCAGCCACCCAAAAATATTACCAATTTACATCATATTTTTGCATGTAAAAAATTAGAGAAGACATGTCAATTAAGTAAAATATGCAATACATAGACATTAAACCTCACTTAACCTTAATTTATGATTCCTATTTAAAAACTAAACTGAAAGTGGCTCTTGTTTCTTCTTGCTACCATACTTGATAGCATTCTTGGGACCCATGGTGCTATGTCTTCATTAAATCTTGCACACAATGCAAAAAAATTCACAAAAAATATATAAATACGGCTGTACGGCTAACATAGCCAGCGTTCGGTTCGGCTTGGTTTATTCGCTCATATGCCGAAAATGCTTTGTATTTTGAAAATGCTTTGTATGCCGCGGCAAACTTCTTACAAAATCTCAGTACTTAAGGCGGAAATTTATCAGGCGTATGGCGAGATACTTGTATTTATGTATTTACATTATGTATTTATTTATTTTTACATGAAACCCTATTATTATTTTTTTCAATTCTGGTACACATAAAATTTTCAACGTGCAGCCTCCAGTGTTCAAAATATAACAGTCAGGGGTTATGGAATGGACAATGTGGCAAACTGTGCTAAGGAGCTTATAGAGGAATTTGCATCCCAGCATGCAATACCTTTACCGATACTCATGTTTTTTTGAAAAGTCCATGTCTTCTGGACACTGGAGAGAACATACGAAATTTATACCTTAGTGCCCCAAAGGCATACAAAGGAATTTCTCCTATTCTCCAAGCAGAGGTTGCTAGTCAGAGTCAACCCATCAAAGTCCCCTTTGAAGCCAGGGCTGACACTAGCTTCATGTGAATCTGACTGCGTAGTGCTCAGCAAAATTGCTTTGGGAGATGCATAGAATGGTGTGAAACAGAGACAGGAGGCGTGGAGCTGCAATAGTGGGGGAATCTTGGATGGGTATACTTTCACCTGTACGAACATGTGAATGCAGCATGTTTCCAAAATGAAGACGAGTGAGTATTTTGTGGTATCCAATAGGACTTCATGCATTCTGTTCATGCACTTCTATTTCAATGCTAGTTGTACAAAAAAAAACTTGGGGGTTGGCTTAGAAATAGTGCCTGACACAAATACAGATCATGAAGGAATCTGCTCCACATCTCAGATAATAGTTTGATTCTAATGTATGACATTTCAGTATTAGGCTTCATTTTTTACATTCCAAGTCTTATTTAATTGGTTTCATTTTTGTCTTTCTTTTTTTATCTTTCTTTGTGTTAGTGCCCACCTGGTCTGAGCCCAATGAAGGATGGCACTGGTTGCTATGACCACCACATTGGCATCGACTGCTCTGATGGATTTAATGGTGGCTGTGAGCAGTTGTGTCTTCAGCAGTTAGCACCCCTAGAGGAAGACCCCACCCTCTACAATATCCAGATGTTCTGTGGGTGCGTACACACTAAATCACATATACACACACACACAAACACTCACACATACAGTACGCAGCTTACATTCATTCAAACTAACCTTT
Source organism: Clarias fuscus (assembly GCA_030347435.1). NCBI lineage: Eukaryota > Metazoa > Chordata > Actinopteri > Siluriformes > Clariidae > Clarias > Clarias fuscus. The sequence goes on along the minus strand of CM059205.1, from coordinate 9,006,843 downwards.
TTTACAGGGACAGGCACACATAGGATTAAAGTTATTTTTTAATTATTTTTTATTAGATTTTAGTTGAGTAAAATACTCTATTTTGACAACAGCACTGGGTTTCCCTGTTATGTGTTTCTATACAGCTGGAATATAAAAATACCTTGCAGGTTAAACCAGCACTTTTGTAAAACAAAAGCTTTATTTCTAAAAATGGTGTTAGACATAGCACAGTATCTACAGCTCTGTATTTTCGTGAGCTTTTAACATCCACCAGAGATTCTTACACAGTAGGATACCGAGCACGGCTGAGCTTGTTATTTAAATCTTGTAAACAAGCCAAGGTTTAGCTCCTAGATATGAATACCTTACTAAGAGATAAGCGTTGCTAAGAATGGATTATTAATCATACATCTTATTAATTAATCAATATCTTTTGAGTCTATCTTAACTCCTGCCTTTACTGCTTTTGAGTTATTGATGGTGAGGCACTCTGAGGGTGAGATGATGGAGACCTGCATATGATGTGCGTTTGAAAACAGTAAGGGTAGGCACATGACACAAAAGATAAATGCCAGCCCACTGTGCATTTCCAAAAATTCAGCCTAAATCTAAATCCCAAACAAGATAAGGCTCTGGGTTCGTTCATCATTTGGAGTTGATGGGTAAATGCAGTGGGGAGGAAAATAGGTGATCTGAGACAATCAAGGTGTTTTAAGTTGTATAATTGGCGAATGATTAGCTACCGCTCCATTGTAATTAGTACATTGAATCTCTGCTACATCACATTAAATGGGCTTCTTATTGGTTGTGCTAAAATGGTTATTGGAAATGGGGTCAAAGCTGTATTTAAGTGAACTTTAAGTGCAGTGTTCAGGCATCCAATCGACGCTGTGCGCACTGTCTAGAGCTGCTTTGAGGAGGCAAAGTGCCACTGTGACTATAGAGGAACAATGGCTATGCCAGCGCAAAGCTTTTCATCTGATCATCTGTAGGTGGCTTTGTTCTGTAATAACTCTGCAATTAACACAATTGTTTTAAAGGTACTACAGCATCAAGTAGCAAATGTAGCAATATATGCTGAAATATTGCAGTCTGACAGGCAGTGTATATGTATGCATGTATATGTGTTGTATGTTTGTTTTATATGCTTATAGATAGATAGATAAGATATACACACGCACTCCTCAGGCATAACATTATGACCACCTGCTAAATATTGAGCAGGTCCCCCCTTTTGCCAACCAACATTAACCTTTTTAGCGCTACTGCTTCTATTACATCGGACTACGCGGCTACCCTTCGGTGCCCAGGTGCATCAGTAAGCCTCTGAGTAAGACTCTGTTACCAGTTCACTGGTTTTCCTCCCTTGGATCACTGCTGATATGTCCTGACCACTGCAGCCTGGAAACATCCCTCAAGACCTGCAATTTAAGAGTTGCTCTGTCTCAGTCCTCTGGCCATTACAATTTGGTCCTTGTCAAAGACCAGGGCCATCAGGATATTTTTTTTGACCACGTTTCAAATCCTTATGCTTGACTACTTTTTCTGCTTTCAACACATCGACTTCAGGAAAAGAAAAGTTCACTTGATGCCTAATATATCCCACACACTTCCAGCCACCATTGAAACGAGATATTAAAAATGTAGCTACTGTGCAAAGGGCCAAATTTTAATGGCTAGACGACCGGGCATCTCGAAAACTGCAGCTCTTGTGGGTTGTTCCGAGTCTGTAGTGGTCAGGACGTTCAAAAAGTAACTTAAAGAAAAGAAACCAGTGAACAGGTGGCAGGGTCATGGGTGGCCAAGGCTCTCTGATTTACATGAGGAGTGATGGCTGACCCAGGCCATCTGATCCAATAGAAGAGCTGCTGTAGCTCAAATTGAGGAAAGCGTTAATGCTAGTTCTCTTGGAATATGTCTGTGAAGAATAAATGGTTAGAAAAGTAACAAGTCGAGTGGAGCCGAATGTAGCGGAGTAAGAGTAGCGTTTCTTCTTCACAAATCTACTCAAGTAAAAGTAAAAAGTATGGTGCGGTAAAACTACTTATAGAAGTTAATTCTTTTCAAAAAGTTACTCAAGTAAATGTAACAGAGTAAATGTAACTAGTAACTACCTCTGCACACAGATCATTGCTGTTTTGGTGGCAAACTGGGGGGACCTACTCAGTATTAGGCGGGTAGTCATGTCACAGTATGGCCGATACAGTATACTGTAGGATGTTGGTCTGTCGGCTGCTCCTGTCGAGCAGTTGTTACAGCGAGCCATTCAATCCACACAACATCTTGGCACAGGTTTTTACAGTATGTCGGATGGCCTTCCTGACACAACTCTATCATTTTATCCAGGCTTGGCACCGGCACTGCCAAGCCTGGATAAAGCCCGGTGACTGGGGTCTGGGGATAGACAAACACATACACACTGCCCAGCACACTGTACTATTTCATCACACCACCTTTTGCTTTAATTACAGATATAGCATCGATTTGATAAAGTTTAAAGTTGTGTGAGGTCATAACATTTATTTCCTGTGGTGGATTCTGTGGTGGCCAATCCGTGTGTGAATAATACGTCTCCTGCTTCCTGAACCACTCTTTCTCAAATTAAGCCACCTGAATCATATGGTTTTGTCCCAATCCCTTGATTTCATTTTACATTGTACATTAGAAAATGCTCTTACTGAGTTCTAAGGGGTTATTTTTCAGGTTTTAATGTGCTTTACAATTTACCCAATTTTAGTAGTTCAGCAATCTCCTTAGTTTTCTTTTCTTGCTACAGTACAGGACAAATAGTTTGATCCTACTGAGACAGAGTAACAGCTTTGCCACAACCGCAGACTGTCTTCTGAGATGGTTGATTAAGAAATGAGAAGATACTCACTGCATCAGTTAGGGTTAAATAAGATTAAGTGTTCAGTAATTATCCAGTGGATGGCTCACTGCTATTATTATGCTTAGTTAAATCCAGGTGATGACTTTCTTTTTTGAGCCCCCGATGTGTCGACTATTGGGGGCTCAACAACATCACAATAAAGAATCGCCATCCATTGCCTCTTACCAACTCTGCCCTGGACGCCCTCTCTGGTGCCACCATTTTCACAAAGTTGGACCTACGGAGCGCCTACAACTTGGTGCGCATCAGAGAGGGCGATGAGTGGAAGACGGCCTTCATCACCCCAACAGGACACTATGAGAGCTTGGTCATTCCATTTGGACTCTGCAACGCCCCTGCCGCCTTCCAACAATTCATTAACGACATCCTCAGAGATATGCTAGGCCGGTGGGCATTTGTGTACCTGGATGACATCCTCATATACTCCCGTACTGCTGAAGAACATGTCCAACACGTCAGGGCGGTCCTCAAGAGATTGCTCGCCCATCAACTGTATTGTAAGTTGGAGAAGTGCGCTTTTCACGAGCGCTCCACCACGTTCCTGGGTTTTGTTATCTCGCCCCAGGGTGTGGCCATGGACCCGCAGAAACTGGAAGTTGTGCGTCATTGGCCCCTACCCAAGACCCTCAAGCAACTTCAATGGTTTCTCAGGTTTGCGAATTTCTATCGTCGCTTTATCCGGGACTACTACGGTTGCAGCTCCTTTAACCGCCCTGACACGACCATCTTCTCACCCCTTCACCCTCAACTCTGCCGTCATCTCCGCCTTCCAGGAATTGTCACCGCTTCACCACCGCACCAATTCTCCTCCATCCAGACGCGAGCAAACTATTCGTTGTGGAGGTGGACGCTTCGGATGTGGGCGCCGGGGCCGATCTCTCCCACCGAGGTCCAGATCAGAAGCTGTACCCTTGTAGCTTCTTCTCCAGAAAATTTGACCCCACTCAGCAGCGATACGGGGTAGGGAACCGTGAGCTGTTGGCCATAAAGTGGGCTCTGGAGGAATGGAGTCACTGGCTCCAGGGCGCCAGAGAGCCGTTCATCATTTGGACCGACCATCAAAATCTGATCACTATCCAGAACCTAAACAGCTCAACCCGAGGCAGGCGCGGTGGGCTCTCTTCTTCGAGCATTACAATTTCCATCTGTCGTACCGCCCGGGATCCAAAAACACCAAGGCCAATGCCCTCTCCCGGCAACATGAGGAGGATACTCCCCGGGCGGACCCCGCGCCTGTCCTCCCGCTGTCAAAGATCATTGCCCCTCTCCGGTGGGACTTGGAAACGAGGGTTCGCCAGGCACAGGCCGCGGAGGTCGAACCGGCAGGTGCGCCGCCTGGACGACTCTACGTACCCCGCAAGATCAGAACTGAAGTCCTTCAATGGGGCCATTCCTCCCTCCTTTCTGGACACCCGGGTACTAGCCACACCCTCTAATTTATTTAGCGGGACTTCTGGTGGCCGTCCATGACAAAGGATGTTGAGCAATTCGTCCAGGCGTGCCCAGTGTGTGCCAGGGCCAAAGACACCAACCAACCAACACCGGGGGAACTTCAACCACTCCCGGTTCCCCGCCAGCCCGGGACACACGTTGCCGTTGACTTCATCATGGGCCTGCCGGATTCCGAGGGAAAGAACACCATCATGACCATTGTCGACCGATTCTCCAAGGATGTGCACTTGGTGGCCCTCGCCGGACTCCCGTCAGCTAAAGACACAGCCGAGCTGATACTAGAGCATGTAGTCTGTCTGCATGGGTTCCCGAAGGACATCTTCTCGTACAGAGGGCCCCAGTTCACTGCCCGGTTCTGGAAAGCCTTCTGCCGTCTGATCTGACCACCTGCAGTCTCTCCTCTGGATACCACCCTCAGACTAATGGTCAGACGGAATGGACCAACCAACAACTGGAGCGCTATCTGAGATGCTTCATCGCCGATCGACAGCGCTCCTGGGCCCGCTATCTCATTTGGGCTGAACTCTCCCACAATCTTCACGTCTGATCCACCACCGAGCTAAGCCCATTTGAGGTATGCCACGGTTTTCAGCCTCCGATGTTCGATCACCAAGAACCAGAGGTTGATGTACCGTCGGCCCAACAGTTGGTCCGTAGGTGCCGGCGGCTGTGGGAACAAGCTAGAGCAGCCATTCGCCGTGCCAATACCCGCTACGCCGCTCAACATCGCCGTCGACACCCTCGACGATTGTACAATGTAGGTGACAAGGTCTGGTTATCAACGAAAAATCTGCACCTCCATACAAAATCTCGCAAACTCTCACCCAGGTTCATCGGCCCTTGCCGCATAACCCTCCGGATCAACCCTGTCACCTACCGGCTCCAGCTGCTTGCGGCGCTCCGAACCCATCCGGTATTCCACACATCACAACTCAAACCCTTCATCACTTCACCTATGGTTCCCCCCACCCACCCTGCTCCTCCTCCCTGTGGTCCTTGAGGGTGGTCCCGCCTACACCGTTTGCCGGATCCTTGACTCACGTCCTCGGGGCAGAGGGCTCCAGTACCTGGTCGATTGGGAAGGTTACGGTCCCAAGGAGAGATCTTGGATTCCGGCTCGATTCGTCCTAGACCCCGAACTCATCCGGGACTACCGTCGTCGGGTATCCTCCACCCCAGGACCGTCGAGAGTCGGTCCTGGACAGGGGGGTACTGTCATGCACATTCGTAACACGACCGGCACTAGGACCTGGAAGTAATACGGTCGCATTTCAGGAAGCATAAAAGGAAACAAGATGGCGCTTCACACTGCTCAGTCATTGAGTCTACCCATGCTATCGGAGACAGCTATCTCCTCCATTTCGTGAGTACTCACCATTTTGGGTTATATTCCTGATTGAGTGTGTGTTGTTAGAACGCTGGTTTAATTGTGTAAACTTTTGCTCTCTACGTGAGAGAGTTCTAATAATAAATCGCGTGGTTATCCTGCCTGCTCGCTCTACTTCCGCGTTTGGGTTTACCATCCACGCTACACGGGCTAACTGCTAGTCTTCTGATCATCCTCAGGTTGCTTTGTGTCAGCAATATTAAATACATAAACATGCCATTGTTATTACATGTGTATTTGTTTAAACTCAAAATGAATTATCAGAGTTCCCACACAAACATAACAATTAATCACTTCAATTCACATTCAATTACTGTATGTTCATAGTTTATTGTTTAAAGTGCAACAACAACCAAAAGATTTTCCTGTCCAGTCACTTGGTGCTTTCAATAGTAGAGAGTAGGAGTCTAGTCTAGCATTACTGCATTAACATTATAAAAATAGCCTAATTATCACGTTAATCATGGCAAATTTGACCATTTCTGTCTTCCACCCTTATTATTTGGCACCTTGGGATAAAAAAATTCAAAAGAAGCTGCTGAATAATAATACATTTGCAGTGAGTATTCTACTGAATATAAAAAAGTGGGAAGAGCCCTTTACATTAAAATTTGAAATTCATGGTCAAATGTTTTACATCCATCATTTTGCAATGTGGCTTAATAGTATAATAATTTAGCTCAGGATCACAGCATATTTTACTATTCAGCTTTAATAGCTTGGAAAGGAAAGTACATATTATACATTTTCAAGAACATCCTTATGTTCCAAGTACATGTCAGATTCTTTCTTTTCACACATGCGTTAGACATTTTCTCAACGAGCACTGAACAGCACTTAAACTGAGAGTCTTACTCATGCCAGGTAAGCGGAATGGAGAGAGTGCAATGCAAATCTGAATGTACTACAGAACCTTCGTGCTACCTACTGTAGTCCCGGTGTCCACAGAAGTGTGTGTTCTGAAAACCACCAGAGTGGCAGAAAATGACCTCTTATTTCAGATAAGGCCATGAACCTGCCAGAATAATGTAAAAAAAAAAAAGGGTGAATAAACCTGTTTTCTGTTTAACCATAAAAACATGACTCATTCAGCTTAAACAGCTTGATGTTTGTCCATGATGCATGTCATTCAGGAACATACTGTTCTTTTTAAATTGCAAGTGTCCTCTGTGGAGAGCATGAGCGAAATACTTAAATAATGATCTGTTTTGGGATTTTTGTAACACACATTACATATATAGTGTATTACATACAGTATTATTGAATATACTCCAGTATAATAATAATAATAATAATAATAATAATAATAATAAATATATGTTAATATATTTAGGTATTAGTTATTTTTTAGGTAGCAGTACTTTTGTTGCTGCTGTTGTTCTGTTTATTCATTTTTAGACAGTGTCTTGCAATACAGATTCTGAAATAAAATCTGAATACCAATGCCACTCCTGCAGCTGCATTGAGGATTATAAGCGCGGGGCGGATGGCCGCACATGTCTGCCTCTGTCTGAATCCTGCACTGAGGGAGTGAACTGTGGCGAGACAGCCGGCATCCCAGCCAATCAAACCACCTTTGGAGACGTCTTCTACGGCTATGACAACCGCACCAAGGAGATCACTACAGGCCAGATCCTTAAGGCTACCTTCAGGTAGGAAGTGATGCAATGACTTATTTGTTCTTGTCACAGAATCACTATTTGTTGACTGTAAATTCAAAATGCTGTGTCAGTTTCACTTACTAATACTTGCTTTATCTGACCGCTGCTCTAACCAGTGTCTCACTTGTCTGGATTGGCCTCAAATATCATATTAACATTTGACAAAATTTGGGTTTTATCACAGTTTATTCCATCAACCTGAATAATAGTTGTTTATGAGTAAAACTTGACAATTTGCCAGCTTGCACCCGCTCATAATTATAAGGCTTGAGACATGTCCAAACAGAAAATCTGACTGCATGTGGTAATTGTTTTTCTCACTGCTGCCGAGCTTCCACTTCTTATTTGAGAAACATTCAACACTAGAATAATTGGCTCCCAACAGCCACCCCACTGTTTCACTGTTAGGAGCCTTTTCAGAGAACTCGAACATAATGATACACCTATTAGGACTGTTTAAAACCATTATGCCATCAATGTTACAGTAAACATCTCGCTTTAACTTTCTTTTTCTATGATTTTTCATGTTTCATTGTTTTCTAAGACTCGATTTAGAAAAGCCATGTTTATTAGTTCAGATTCTGCAAGCCAGCCTCAGATTCTGCAAGCAAGCCTACTAATGATTCCATGGGAAAATAACTACAGATCCTAGTGCTGTACAGTACATTTACACTATACTGTAGTCTAATACTAAATATTAGGATCCTATTTTAAAAGCACAACAGTCTTATACAGCCCCTGAATAACAGTACTATGCAGACAAAAGTCTGGAACCGTTCCTCATTTCTGCATATTTGGCTTCCAAAAGAGGCAGACCTTATAGTATTTTAAGGTGGTCGTAAGGAATAGGTATCCATTCCATCCATTCCATCCTTCCTTTAATATGAAGAAACACGCGCTGGCTCAAGGTTTGAGTTTAGAGCTGCTAAGAACTTTATCATAGTTACATACCGTACAAGGCATGACAGCACGGTGGCTTAGGGGTTCGCACTGTCGCTGGGTTTGATTCCCGTGTCAGATCTGTATGCATGGAATTTGCGTGTTCTCTCTGTGCTTGGTGGACTTCCTCCAGTGCAAAAACATGCAGATTTGACTAATTACCTTTTCCAAATTGTTGTGCCAAAATATGAGTAAATCTCTTCAGTGCTTGTTGAGACATAATTAATGAGCATATTTAATTAATAAGTATGAATGTATCTGCTTTTGAGCAATAGTTGCTATTGTTTATGCCTTTTTCCTTATTCCATGTGTACAGTAGGTATGTTTCCTTCTCGATACTAGGTGCCGATTGTTGGACAAACCACCTGTGGCTCGACATTTTGGCACAGCACTGCATATTTAAAGATATTTTCATTATTATGCTGTGCATCCTGTGTTTGTTGAGGGGATGGGTTAGGCAGGCGTATGAGCAAGTAGTTCAGAGCGGGAAAAAGAAGTCAGATTGTGAGTGTGAAAGTTAATATTATCAAGAAGGCAAATCTCAAATGCTCTGATCTCATTTCAAAGCACCCAGAGACACGGTGGATGTCGACAAGCTATGAAAAGCACAACTGGCCTCCGTGCACTCCATCTCGCACTTAACGCCACTCATATGCATCTTTTGGGATGCCCAGCCAAATGCAAACTGTAATTAAGTGAAGTGCTGAGAAATGAATTAAAAGTGACCACGGGAAAGTTTGCTTTAATTGGATTTAATTGGGGCAGATGAAACTTGCAGTTTGCAGGGATGGAAAGAGGGCTGCAGTGGTGCCGCTGATACTGCAAGTCACTTCATTAATCTTTGATGAAATACCAGACTCCTGTGACAATTAATTTCAAACCTAAGGAAATAGGCAAAGTACTGGTGCTCGGAGAAGATGGGCGACAGGAAATAAAACTATTCTGCTGTAAGGGAGATAAATCTTTAAAAAGATTAATAAAAAACCCCCACTAAGGAATACAGACTGTCTTCCATTGTAACTATCTTTGTAGAGCTAAGAAACCCACTGCATTACATTATCTTTTATTTATCAGTGCAAACAGGAATGGTTAAAGCGTCTCCAGATTTAAAATATTTAATTATTAGGATTTTCAGATCTTTTGAGTAGTATTTGTGTAGCTGCGATGCTACATAAGGTGAAATGGCATTCCTCAAACAAGAAGCGTGCAATGAAAGAGGCAGATGATTTTACAGATAACATCACATCTTTTGTTGCTTTCAAATTGGCACGGATAGACTTTATTCTAATTTAATCAAGAAGCACAAAGGCAATTCCAATTCATCTTTGTCAAGAATTGCACAGGAGTAGCGCAGAAAAATTAGACACAAAGACTTCAATGTTCATTTTTTCCTCTTTCATTTTCACAAAAGCCACACCCCACATTTTTTTGCGGCTGTCACCTAGCCTTTTAATTATGCCTTCTTAAACAGCCTCAGCAAGACAGGAAACTTAATGGCACGTAACACGAGTGTGATGTGTAGCACATTGTCTGTGAGTTTATAAAGTAATAATGGATCACAAAAACAGAATCAAGATGTCTAGCACTGAAGAATCTTAATCTTTCATGCACTGTGAACCAATTCTGCAAACTGAAAATTGATACTGAAACGTATCACTGAGTTGGATGTGCTGTTGGGTAAGCTCAGTGAAAAAAACACAATGAATCTGGAGATAGACCAGCATAAAAATCTTCTTTTTTTTTCTTTTTCTAAAAATACTGTAGCTAATGCACGGTGGCAAGTGGTTCGCACTGTCACCTTGCACCTCCAGGGACCGGGTTCGATTCCCTTTCAGGTTCGATTCCCGTCTCTGTGTGCATGGAGTTTGCATGTTCTCCCCGTGCTTGGTGGATTTCTCCCACAGTCCAAAGGCATTGGCTGTAGTGCACTACAATGGATTGGGACCCTGTCCAGGGTGTGCCCCATCTTGTGCCCTAAGTCTCCTGGGATAGGCTCCAGCCCCCATGACCCTGAATACAGGATTAAGCGGTATAGATGATGAGTGAGTTATAGCTAATGCAATACAGCTGCTTAATCAAAGTATAAGACATTTAGGTTATTACCTTTAATGTCAAAAGATATTGAAAAATAATGTTTGAAAAAAGAAATTCTATCAGTGCTAATACTATCAGTAATAATACTATCAGTATTGGATCAGTATTGTTTTTCTAAGTGAAAAATCGTGCTCGGTGAAGGGATTTGGCCGCTGCAATCCCCTTCTCTCTATGCATGACGTCTAATGAATCTGGCAGCGTTTCCAAAATTCCAGTTTCTCTGATTTTAGCCTAGGTAGCTGTATAAATGGGAATAATCTCAAAACGCACCATTTTCAAGTTTTGAGGATCTTTTTGATACACACGCTGAACTGCTTGCTTGTTTTGACCTGCTTGTCATGCTCAAAAAAGCTGTTACTTTTGAAAAAAAAAAAAAAACACATCAATGAAAAATAATTAAGCCCTAAAAAATGGCCTTCAAATCACTGCACAAATCTCTCCATCGACTATAAAGGGGTTTCTGCAGTGCTCACACACTGATTCAGAACAAAACTACCTCAGTCTCTCTCTGCCCTTACTCTCTCCCACCACTTACGGTATATGAAAACAGAGAACCTGGCCTCCTGCCTTGTATAAACTTTAAATGGAGAAGATTGGTCAAACTCTTTGGGGGCTGTAAAACAAATCCCAGGTTTTGTCGTAGGAATCCATTTATCCGTTCAACTCTCATTTTAAAAATGTTTTTGTACCACTTTGGAAAAGCTGCCCTTTTGTGCTCACTTCATTGAAATATGCACATGAAACTTGACATTACACAAGTATTAAGCCTCCTCTCTCAAAAGATCCGAGAACCTAACCTCCACCATCTATAGTTCACGAAAAAACAAGAAAAAGAATCACAGGAGTGCCGCTGGCTTTTACCTGAAACCTGGTTACATTTTCAGTGTCTGTGCAGAGGGAGAAGTGGCTGCAAAGCTATACACCTTAGATTCTCACACACACACACACACACACACACACACACACACATACTACCTGGTCACAGGCATATCTTTGTTACCTGTACAGCCTACGAACAAGCAGTTTTTAGCATTTTCAGTGTTGTTTGTTTTGCCCAGGAGAGGTGCTGCTCCTACTTCACAATTCCTCCAGGAACTAACTAGTATTTACTTACTTTATTTGCTCTGTGACTTTAGGCTCGATAGGCAGATGGTATTGAAATACTATATGTAAATTATTTTATACTCCAATGACTTTTCCAATGAAAACGTTTCATTTCATTTCATATATTTGATGTTAGCATTAGCAAAAATTAACATGTCTGTCAGAGACAAATAATAAGAGAGATCACCGCATCTCATCGCTGAAATCAGAGCCCAAAACCTTTCTTCTACAAACGTAACTCTTTAGAACCAGATATTAGGATAGGCTATGGCTATGAAAAGTTCCCTTCTCCTGGATCCCCTTTTATGAATTTTTTTTTTGGTTAATTAGACTTTCAGGTGAGTGAGCACTGGACTGGATAACTTGGATAACTGATGTTTTCACTCGACAGAAAAGATTATTCTCGATTGAAAATGAGACTTGACGTTTAAAGTTGAGACCTTCAGTCAAAAAGGTACTGTAGGTTGCCAATTTAACGATAATTCTCTTGTTCTGTTTAGTATTTATCACTAAATATACTGTATGAGTGTTATATCGGTAGCATTGTAAAATCTTTCAGAGTTTTGTACTGTATGTAGCAGCAGTGAGCTTCGTAGTACATTCAGGCACCTCTGTTCGTTAACATAATACGTGAGCGGAGTTTTGGACAGAGTTTTTCTAAAAACTACGTTTGACGATATAAAACATACTATGGGTTGTTTAACGCTTTTTTGGTTTTTACGACATTATTCACTCACTCACTCATCTTCTCTACTGCTTTATCCTGTATACAGGGTCACGGGGGGCCTGGAGCCTATCCCAGGAGGCTTAGGGCACGAGGCGGGGTAGACCCTGGACAGGGTTATGACGCAATTCTTTCATAAAACTATGTTTTTTCATTGTTTGGATGTCACGGTTCATATACAATGTTGAAAACAATAAAAATAAAGAACAAAAAAAACATTGAATATTGTTATATTGTTTTGATCAATATAAATAGTATCTTTATCAGTTACTAATTAATTAATTAATTAATTTGTTCATTCATTCATTCATTCATTTATTTTTTTTTTTGGTGCTGTTGATGTTGTTGTTTCTATAGCAGTGGCGGGTTTTATGTGCCCAGGTTACTTGCTCGAGGCCTAATCCTCCTCCTCGGGGCTCTTGAACTGGCAACAGTGGAGTCATTTTTATGAACACAGGGTTAAGGGTGAAACAGAGGCCACCCAGTGATGCAAAGGCTCGAACACCCATTAACTGATTAAACCATCACTGCTTCCTTGAAATTAGAAATACAAAACTCACAGACTTTTTGTTAATGCTGCGCTAGGAATCACGTAAAAATTTAAATCACAATATGGACCTGTACAGTTATTTAATCCCAAAAAGCTACAATTTATAACAGGTAATATACGCCTAGTTGGGAATTTATGTAAACTAGTGCAATTATTAGCCATACACAGTCCACAAAATACAAATCCTCCAGCTGTCATGCAGTTTTTTTTTATTTTCCACTTACCCTTTATTACACTCATTTAACTACCGATAAGTAATCAGTGAAATAAATGTGCAAAGTAATACATTTGTGTAGTACATTACATGATTTTGCGCATGATGCAGCAAGTCCTCAGATTCATTCATGTGGAAGGGCAGGTGACTCCGCTGCAAGTGTTGATTGTGAAGCTGAGAGTGTGCGACATGGCATGGAAGCTCTTTTTACGATGCCAATAATAAATGGAGTATGTGATGCCCACAGCAGCATGATAGCTTTTTCTGCCATGTTCATCTCCAGGCTCAGTCTGGATTGGCGGGTATGAATCAGCCTTTGTGGCCTGGCATGCACCAATGAACTGACTGTAAAAACCAGCTGGGCGGGATTGGATAGTGATTTGCAACCTGCGGCTTTGAAAACTCTCTGGCGCACTGTGCTGGTCAGAACCGAATGCACCCTGCCATAAGATACAAGGGTTTTATTTAAAGGACACCAAAATTAATTGTGAGTGGAATGCCTTTGGGATGGGACAGAATTAAATGTCTCCCACACTAAAATGTTTTAAAAGAGGAAGAACAAGGTATAATCAAAGTAATGTTTTAAAAAAAGATGCGCTGGTAATAGAACAAGAAAATGAAATACCTCATACCAATAACTCAATGTACTGAATGTATGTTATATCTATGCAACCCCGTGTAAATATAGGCTGCAGGGAATTTAACATGGACTTACTAAGATGCACAACGAGAAAAAGCATTCCGCTTACAGTGAGCATCTCACATTGGCGGCTCAGACCAGGAAGAACATGAAAAGGAATTTAGCTCGAGGCTGATAGTTTGATTTATCTGCCTACAGCTCTGGGATTTCATGCATATTTTATGTGTTGTATCTATAGTGGTGTTTAAATAGTATGAAAGACTGAAGAGTTAGTGTAGTAGGGCAAGGAACGAGGCCAATTAGACTGACTCTAGTGAATCTTTCGCAATTTATGAATTCTCCACAGTGATTGTCTAGCACTAGTGTTTTGTACTGGGGAGAAGAAGGACAGGAGAAAATACCGGACCTGTCTGTACGTTCCATTATTAAAGTGTTATGTCTGGTTTAGCTTTCAGACAATTGTAGGATCGTGTCCAGTGTTTTCTCTTTTTTTTTTTCATTTCCATAGTCTCGCTCACTCAGTAAACATGTAAACCTGCCAACTGCTACCAATATAAGATGTTTTATTTCGAGTAGCTCAGGTTGTGAGTGGCTAGATGGAGCAGTAAATGGAGGGAAATAATAGCGGAGTGCTTATACATTGGCCTAGTGTCCAGACCGCCTACTGCACTTGTGCTGGAGGAAAATGAGTGTTGTTTAGATTCACATGTACGAACACTTAGACAGACACACATGATGGCACATTGCTTGAAAAGTGGATTGCCTACATGCACCAAAATGACTTTGCTCCACTGGATGCTTGTCATGCTGCAGAATATGTTTCCATCCGTAAATTACCCCAGACTCTGCCTTCCATCTCCTTTTCCTGCCTTTTCACTCTCTCACATTGTATTGTGTGTGTGGTGTTGTTTTTTTTTTTTTGTACTTGGATTACGCCACACGGTTTGTCTCCCATCGCCGAGAACATGGAGGCTGGCATTAGCGAGATAAACAGAACTAACAAATGTTTTTCCAAATGCCTCGCATGCCAAGAAGAGGACATTTGCAGTCATCGTTTTTATGTTTATTTTTCCCAGCCCATGCAGCTCTCTCCCCAGTGTGTTGCCTTGTTTCTGTTCAGTTTAATTCTGGTGCTGTTAAATCTGGATTTTTTTTTTTTTTTTTTTTTCCTATCCAGCTGTCCTGAGAGCATCTACCTAAAATCAGTGCCGGCTATAAACTCAGCCGCTCCTAATTACTTCAGCACTCCTCTGGCTTTCCACCTCTCTTATGCACAGCATGGACTGAGACACTTTTAATGAATATTTCACCGGTCTTTGTTCTCATTAACAGAGCGGTGGATCATGATTACGAGCCACGTCTCCCACTTACTCTCTCCACAGTAAATTAATCTATCAAATACATGCCAGGTGCAGTGTCATTATGATAGTCCTTTTATTCATGGTGAAATATGGGTTAGCCCAGGCTTGTGGTGAGCTACAAGACCATTGATGTAGTATACTGATTTCTGCCTTTACATTATAGTGGAACATTTTTATGTAGGGAGAATCAAGTAGTACGCAGCATTCACAAAGGATGCAGTGCAATCTAGGTGTAATTTTGTCTTCGTAGTGTTTTGGGGATTGGGTTAGTTCTACGTAGGGAGGTGGGGTAAAGTAATTATTACCAAAGTACCCCTGGGATTGAATCCAGCCTGAATCCACAATGTCATCATTTTTACAGACTCTACTTGCATGGGAAATGCGTGGAAGCATGCTGTTTATGCCATCATTTTACCTTTTATTGAATGACCAGTAGAAATAACCCCATGCAGTGTACAGTACTGTGCGAAGGTCTTGGGTCACCCCTTATTTCTTCATATTTTGCCCCCTAAGAGGCAGACATTTCTGTATTTTTAATGTAATCTTGAAGAATAGGTATCTACTCTACCTGCTATTTTCAGTCTAATCCTAGACTAAGACCGGTTTCAAAGGAATGTTATTTATTTGCTAAGCCATACAGTGACGTCCGAATGAACAGGTGCTGATGATGACAGGTCAGTTGGGAGGTTGGAACAGACAAGAGGGGAAATGAGGTCTCTGCTGAGGTTGTTACATAATCAAATGATTTTTAAATTGTATCTTTAGGCATTTCGCAGCCTGTCGCGGTAAACATTTGTTCCCATTTCTGTCATTTAATCTGCATCATCATAATGTAATTCAATATAAACAAATGAGGCGTGACTCAAGACTCAAGACTTTTGCACAGTACTGTACATCTGTTCTGAACGAGCTTGTTAATAAACAGGCCAACATATTGAGGGTTTATGGAAGAAAACCACACTGTGATCTGCTCCTAGTACAGCAAACTAGAAAAGACTACAGTAATGGGAAAAAGGCATTTTTTCTTTCATCTTTTGTTTTCTGTACCTGTCTAGTTGTGGATATCTTCTGCAAGCTCATGTATTTGTAGAGCAACCTTTACCTGAAACTCATTTTGCTGACTGAAGATATTCTAAACAGTGTGGTTACTGATGATGCTTGTTTTTATTTTGAAATAAATTTAGAAAAAAAAAAATTCACTTCAAATATGAGTTAACATTCCGATTTCCCCCTCCAGTCCGGACGCATGTTTTGTCTGCTGACTGCTGTTTCCATATTGCTTGTAGTGTGTACAGTAGTTGGGTATGTGAAGGCTTGGCACCCCGTCCAGTCTCCAGACCCCTCGCGAACATACGTTAATATTCAAGCTGTTGTATGGATACTTTGATTGCATTCTGAATGGATTATTTTGGGCAGCCAAACAGAATGGACCATTTTCTTTTCCATTTTTTTGGCTTTAAATTGAGGTTTCACACTGTTGCTTCACACCGTTTGTTCATTGTTGTTCACTAGCCGTTACTCACAATGTTCTCCTAGATGGCCACCGTTCAGAGCAAAGCTCAGCATTTTTCCTGCTGTGCTGAAAATGACTATTTTGAATCAAAATTCGGTCTGGAGAATTATAAAGACTTGGTGAGCATTTTTCCCCGTATTCTCTTTAAGGGCAAAGCCGTTCTTAAACAAAGTTATGATTAATCTTTAATGTGCATTCCTGTAGCTTGGCTTTTCTTCTTGGAACACCAAAAAAGACTTTTAAGAAAAATAAGAAGACTGGCCTGCTGTTCTTGGATTAAATGTTCCCTGTGTGATATTGGCGTTGATAATGTGATTTCCAAGTCACAGGCTTAAAAAGTTTTTGTCATTTTATTGGTTGGCTTACATCCTACTTACATGTGCTTTTTCCCTTTTGAATGTACAGTGCGCCGTCATTATGGATTGCTCAGTATCTGTGCCGTAATACAAGCGTGACATTGCCGAATTATATGCTTGCAATTATTCATTTACATTTAAATGAGTATTGTATAACAGTAAAACAGATTTCAATGAAAATATTTAATCTGAATGTAACTGGGAACACGAGTGTGTGCATGTATACGACCAAATTTGTGTGGAAGGAGTTTATTTATTTATTTATTTATTTATTTTTGAGCGGTGTTTCAGCATTGATGCAACCTTTAATTTCCTCTTAATGTACACACAACACCCACTTTATTAGGAACGCCTACAGTAATAATCCAATCATTTACCGTAGCAACAACACAATGTGTAAATCATACCCTCTCAAGGCCCTGTTTTTTTTTTTTTTTTTCTCTCGCTCCTGCTCCTGCATCACTAGAACTCATTTGGTGCATTTGGGAGCTGTGGTGCACCTACAGTATGGTGATATTTTTTAAAGACAGTTAAGTAGAGACATACTGTAACATAACATTAGATAGAAGGTGCATGAGTGATTTGTGTACAAGAGACATGAAATGTACATGATGCATATCGGAAACTGTTAGTGTCACAGCGCCTGGTTACTACTATACTACTGTAATGTTATGACCTTAAAAATTCACCGCCTAAGGTTCAGTTTGTTTCATTTCAGAGTGGTCCGAGTTTGTTTGGAGTGCTCACATACAGTATGCACGAACAATGTGACTAATCACTCTCAGTATATTTTCAGGGCTGAAACAGACCAAGTGTGAAAACACACTTTGATTCACTGCAAAATCAAATCAAAACAAGAGTTTGCGAAATGTTGTATATAAAATGAATCGACATGGTATTGATATTAAATTGCATAATTAAATTACCACAAACACATTTATCCATTGTGACAAAATTATTGTAGGCAGATTTATAGCTTTGCTTTTATGCAAATTAGTAACAAGCTTATATTATTTTTTATACCCGGTCTGAAATGAACAAGTTATTTAACTTTGATGACTTTTCCACATTTGCATTACGAAGAGAAAGAAAGAATCACAGTTAAAAAAAAAAAAAAAAAAAAAGAAGTGTAGCACGGCGCTCTACCTTTAAATTCACTGAAGACGTGGGAAGCATTGGAATGTGATTGAACCTCAGGAATGTAGGACACATGCATGCTGTTCATTAACTAGACCTGGCGCACTCCATATATTATGCAGCTTTGGTGGTAACATTTTCTTTATGTGTCGACTGTCTTAGTTTGAACTGTTGTAGAAAATGGCACGCAGATATTTATCCGTGAGAAATGATGTAAAATGATAAATGGTATAGAAAGTTCCATTAGACTGCTCATGGTACATGGTGCATTGAATTGTAACACGCAAGACTCGTGCATTAAAACAGAGACTCTGTTAAAAACTTCACAACATGTCATTTCTATAGCAAACCAAACAGTTTGATAAATAACATTCCTTAAAGGCACTTGAGCCATGCAGACTGACTATAAAACAGTCTCAGACCATACCTTGGTAGCAGCTTTACATGTACGTCTTTGGATAATGAGTTTTTTTTTTTTTTTTGCAGCACAAGAGCAGGAATATTATACTTTGCCAATGTCATTATTGAGCCTAGAAACAAGGTCTAAGTGTCAACAAAGCTGTGTACCATCATGCCTGTTTACTACGGCACAAATGACAGCTGCTCCACAGCTCTTACCACTTCTCGTATCCAATTTATCATCAAATGCTTCTTCTATGCCTCTAGCTTTCTTCCTGTTCTTGTTTAAGTCCAATTAGGTGGAGCTTTGTGTATTCTAAGATAATGCTATTCTCCCATCCGATTCCAGTTCCTAATGAGATATGACAGTAGACCTTGCCGAGTGAATTAGGATGTGTAATGCTATAAACTCAGTTGTGCAACAGAAGAAGAAATGATTTTTATAAGAAAATATCTTGAATATTGTCAATATTGTCTCTTTTTTTTCATCAGACACAGACTGGGGCATTTGTTAGGCCTCATATGGTATTTCTGTCTGTCTTGGGTTGACGAAATGGGCTTCATCGATACTGTGGATGAAAATGTACTGGGAAATAATTAAGCTAAATGAAAAAATGAAGAACATAATTAGTTTTTAGATTTTTCCCCCCGTTTTTAATATTGCATTATAATTATAAAGAGCTGGAGCAGGAATGATATTAATTATGCTTTAGTGTCTAAATAAATTTGTCAGTAGTTTAATGGTCATTTTAATCATACAGGGAAATTATAATCATTTAATGTGCAAAAAGATTCTATTTCAAATTTATGTTCTGTTTAAGCTGCAAGATATTTTATCTGTAAAACTTTACATTCAGTTTAATATGCAAGGAGTGAGCAGGGGTGGACAAGGTACTGAACAATTATACTTACAGTAAGTATTAAGGATGGAAATTACCAGTCACCACAAAATACAATATAATCACAGTATTGAAGTGCTGAAATCTGATTTCCTGTTCTATAGTTCATGATTTTATAAATATTCTGAATCGATAGTAGATCTTTCTTCGATTTTGTTACAATTTAAACCTTTACAAAAGTTGATCAATGAAATTCATGTTGTTGATCATCAATGAAATGATCATTTAAAAGTAGCCTGTTAATCCTTAATCCTTAAAACCTTAGTTTCATCACTTGAAAATCAAGCACAGCATTTAAACAATACAAACTAACTTCAAATACAAGAGTTTAACTTCAAATTTAAGTAAGCAAAAAAAAAAAAAAAATCATACATATACTGTATATCTGCCATACGGCAAAATTATCATCTCTAAACAAACGTAGGATTATAAAGAAACAGCGACGTTCTACCGAATCAAACTTTTTTGATAACACCATAAAAATGTTTGTCTCTTGCGCCACTTTGGAGCTTCTGCGCTCAGTAAAGATTCGTTTATATTCTGGCTGATCACCAGTCACGACTGATTCTGGTCACTGGTTAATTCAGCGGTTCATCTCAACTAAAATGTAAGCATAGGTTTTTAACTGAAACAAAAAGGAACTGCAATTCATAACTGAATCGATTTCCCCCCAATTCTATTAAATATAAATTGTGACTCAATTAGTGGAAATGCTGAGTTGAAAGAAAAACAATGCTCCGTTTAAATGTATTTATCTTAAAAGTAAAAGTTTTTATATGATAAAATTTGTCTATGTCTTGTATTCATGTGAAAAGTAATGTTTGTTATTTATCTAAAACTGTAAGTGACTAGAACATGATCACACTGAAGAGTTTATTTAGCTAGAATGTGACTTTCTGCCTATAACACTGATGACAATGTAGTCTAACTTTTACGTTTTTTCTGTAGCTTTTTTCCTGATAAGATGAAGAAGAGATGACGAGTATGTTGAAGGTCTAAATTATAATAATAAAAAAATGAAAATGGTAATAATAACTAAATTATAATAAATAAATGTGTGTGTGTGTGTGTGTGTGTATATATATATATATATATATATATATATATATATATATATATATATATATATATTATATTTTATAATAATAATTTATATTATATATATATACATTATATAATAGAATGTATATATATATATATATAAAATTAGAAAGAATCTAAATAAAATACAAAATTATAAAATAAATAAAAATGCATTAAGTAAGAGTATAAGTATTCAATGTTAATAAAGCAGTTAAATTGAACAACTGAGGAAAAGTATAATACCCAAATAAATGTCATAGCCATGTATAAAATACCCAAATATATATATGAATATATATGAATACCCAAAACAGTGCTTATTAATAATGTTCTGTTACTAGTATATTTTCATGTGAGAAAAAATATTAAGCAAATAGGAGCTGACTGATTTTAAGAGTGCTTATACTATTACTTGTTTCTGAAAAAAAGGATTGTTTTTACAAATTCTCCAACGTGGACTTTTTCCTGATGAGTGGAGTAGTGATGCATCCCAGTGTAGTTACAGGATTTATAAAAACTCTTGGAACGCTGCTATACCAATCAAATTAATCGACTGGAAATAAAAAGTTGGACAGGCTTTGCAGCTCCTGGAAAACATGCCATTGAAAGAATGAAAATGATGTTTCTGTTTTGAATATCTTCACACATTTTTTTCTATAATCATGAGTAGAAATTTATATTCTAGTGACACATTCTCCCTCATATAAAGAACTGTCAATTTGCATCTATACAGAGTTGTGCTTCAAAACTCAAAGTTTACTTCCTCTCTTCCAGACAGAAGAACTTCGCCCGTGGCATTGGGCAGCAGCTCCCGGATGGCATGGTGGTGGCATCGGTTCCAAATGAGGCACAGTGCCGTGAGGAGCTCTCTGATCCAGTTCCTGATCCTGAGTATCTCAGTGGTAAGTCACTCGGATGCCCAAATGATTGGGCTCAGAAAAATCTGAATGTAATCTGAGTCGACGGTATAGCATTCGTATTACAGTTCTAAACACACACTGAGAGCATCATCCCTTTGATTATCAATAAAATAAATAAATAAATAAATACAATGCAATACACAACACAACATGATTCAACAAAGGGAGCCTTATTGTCACTTCTAAACGTGCTTGATAATGTTCGGCTCAGCTTCTTGATAATGTTCTATCTCAGTTCTGTTGGCTAGGACTTATTCTGAAAATAAACTTATTCTGCATTACTGTAGACGTTTCATAAACACCATGTAGATTTTCATAAAGTAGACATGTTGAAGCTTTACATATGTAATCTTGACAATATTTTATGATTTTTTCATGACTGATTAAATAAACACATTAGCTGGTATTTGACTTTTGTTATTTTGGTAACTTGCTAATGTGTGTGCATCTGTTTAAACACAAAATGAACCTGAGATGCAGCGCAGTTTTGGGAAAGCTTTTAAGCTGTCAGTCATCTAAGTTTTCTGCATACTCAGCAGGAACTGTAGCGTTGGATGACCGTTGTAATATCGTTAAGATGACGTCTCCCGTTGGGACAAGGCCAGGACAGCATTGTTTTTAAAAGTTGGAATGACTTTGATAAAGTGAAGTTGAGATAACTTTGAATGAATGGCCCAAACACAACATCGCAAATACAACCTCAAAACAATGAAATTCTAACCTTTGTTTGGTGCATTTATGCTGATTAACATCCATTCAATCAACGTCTGAACACCTCCAAGGTCCCTGAGGTTTTTATCAGGGTTTAGAATTCTGATCGGAGATTAGGACAGACACAATAGCTTCCCGGTCACAGCGTGTGTATTTCATGTCAGGCATCTCTTAGTATTGTAATGTTACCTCTCTTTTTTTTTTTTTTTCAGAGAAGCATCTTAGCTCCTATAATACTCTACTGTAATATGGTGTTTGCGCAGCCTCTAAACCGCATCGTGTCCGCTTTCACTGAATAGATCTCAGACTAAGCGGGGTTTTTATTTCAGTAAATTACTGAAATCCTGTATTTTTGGTGCTCATTGTAATGTACCCACATTTATTACCTTCAATATCATGTTCCCTAGAGGTCCAGTAAGCATACAGTGCTGTTACTGCAGCAGCCAGAGTTCAAGTCCTGCTCAGGCTATCAATTTGGTTTTAATAAGGTTTTGACTTTGCAAGGCGTTATCCCATCGTTATGATTGGAAACATGTTCCGATGACATTGATCAAAATAATTCTAACTTTCAAAAACAGCCTAATATAATTCTTTGTCCCAACGTCCTTAGCATTGCCAAACTGGCCTCACCACAACGTTTTGACAACCAAAAATTCAATATGATAATGATTCAATTACTTGTGACATGTACTTTACAGCACAGTGAAATGATTTTTTTTTTTGTCGCATACCCCAGTTAGGAAGCAGTGATCAGAGCACAGGCTCAGCCAGGACACAGTGCTTCTGAAGCAGCACTTGGTGGTCCTGGGGCTCGAACCCCTCACCTTCTGATGAATAACCCAGTAGTCCACAGCCATTCCATATTGAGACTACATACATTCCGTATTAAGCTTTTAGATAAGACTGCAAAAGACAGCTCGATTCTTTTATGTTGAAAGATGTTTCAACATGACCTTCTCCCTTTTAACGTCTTTGATTAAAGCACACTCGAAAAGAAAAGCAGGATTTCTGCCTTGTCCTTATTCATGATTATTTTCAAGAAATACTCACATTTTTCCACTGGATGTAAGCATGCGCACACACACACACACACACACACACACACTCTGTACATGTATGTGGATGTGGCTGCATATCTGTTTAAAGGCAGAGCTTCTTTTCATCTACGTTTCTTTCTACTGGATGAGGTGAGTTAATGATGAAGCTGAAGGAAATGGGAGAGAGCATTAGATCATTATGCATTTTTTTTCTTCCGTTCTTTCCTTTCTTTTTTTTCTTTTTCTTTTTGGAAGGAGCAGCGACAAGGCTGCTTGCTTCTGGACGCAGCTACAGCTGTCGACTTTCATTAGGCAGCTAATCTGACTCCAGTCTGGAACAAGTGCACAGGAACCTTACTTCACATTTTACACTCTTAATGAGGGAAAAAATAGGGCCAAATACATCCATCCTGCCAGATAACTTCAGTCACACTACACCAAGGCTTTCATCAGCATTGATTCTTTTGACATCGACATAGCAGAATGCCTGAAAATGAAAATCCAGTCCAAAGACTATTAACTGGCAAATTACCTGGAGGAAGGGCATATTAGGATACCAGCATTGTAATTATATCTCTTTTGTGCAAATAAATTCTTAATGTGCCATTTTAAGCCTTGGATAGACTTTCTAGATCTTACACAACTTGCTGCCTCCGTTGATGGGAAATTGTAGTACCACTTAGTACACAAAAAAATGAGACTAGGGGGCCTTTCCAGTTTCCTGATCTCATCCTGAGAGCAGATTCACAATTTGCCTAAAGTACCCTCCACAATTACGGGCACCACTTGTCAAGATTATTATAAAAAGGTTCTGGGAAAAAATCCACCTTTTGGTGAAGTAGCTTCATCTCATGGGAAAATTTATTCAGAGAAAAACAAATCCCTCATGAGGAAATAATTATGTTTTAACAAAAACATGTGCCGCAAATTATGGACACCCCTGAGTTTAACACTTTGTACAACTCCGTGTTGTCAATAAAACAGCTCTGGGTGTTCTTCTTTAACTGTTTATAAGATTTTAGGATACAGAGCAGGGCACCTGAGACTGTTCCTCTTCATAGAATCCCTCCAGGGCTCGAGGCGCTCTGTTGTTCAATGGGATTCAGGTCAGGGGAATGAGATGACCATGGGAGAAGCTGTATTCTGTTGCCAGCTAAACATGTTTGTGTTGATTTGGATGTATGCTTCAGATCATTGTCCTGCTGGAAGATCCAGTGATGACCCAGTTTTAGTTTCCTGGCAGAGGCAGCCAGGAAGTTTGTAACAGTTCCAGATTGTAACAGATTGTTCCAGTCCATGTCTACTTTTTTCTCGATTGCTCTTACAGAAGAAACGGCCATTATCAAGCATTTTAATAATCATTCCCAGATCAACACAAATCTTTTTTATTTCGTTTGTGTGGGTTTTTTGTTTGTCTTTCCCATGTTAATGGATGAGCAAGGACATTTGCCGTGTGTGTCACCTCATATTTATATCCCAGTTATTCAGGGGGTCAGGGATAACAGCTGGAAGGTTCCTACACAATCAGGTCAACACAAAAATGTTACATTTTAAATGTAAAATATGCTTATTCAGTTAATTAACCATTCCAGGGATGTCAATTATTGTGACATGTGATTTCGTTAAAAAATAGAGGATTTCTTTTCTTTTACTGAATACATAAGAAATAATAGAAAATCAAATTATTCATTCCACAGGTCAAAAAATAAATACATAAAAATAATTAATACAAAATATAGAGTAAAAATAAAACAAATTAACCTGCACTTTACCTTTGAAAAAAAGTTAATAAATAAATCCCGACAGATAAGAGAGAGAGACAATGGATCTTTGACCTATCTAATGACACTTGCTTTTGCTTTGCATTCGCACACATGCGTGTGTTATAATAAACACACAGACAAACACAACATAAAAGATGTTTTACGCACATACATGTGGTCACAGTGTTGTAGTAAACAGTACACGCGTGCACGGATGTTGGTTATACCAGTAAGAGACCAGTCAAGGGGCAGGGGAGACGATTACCCACAATTCTGCAGCGCGAGCAAGAAAAAATAAACTTTGGCTCAGTTGTGATCACGTGACTCTCGGCGTCTAAACAAGAAGCGCATGCATGCTACATGATACTCGGTATTCCCAAACCAAGACTTGCTCGGTTATAACAAATTTTGCTCGTCTTGCAGAACACTCGCAACCCGCGTTACTCGCAATCTGAGGTTCCACTGTAGTTTGATTTTAGGTTTAATTTTTCTAACTGAGATGAATACAAAGCCTCACCTTTTCCTAACTCCTTTCACTTATCTTTACAAACAAGAGGTTCCAGTAATTGTGGAGGGCACTGTATGGGACACTTACAGTATGTATGACACCTTTTACTGCTCACAGTTTTTATGAGTAAAAGTGGGTGTCATTTCCTACACTTTAACCTTTTCTGCTTAGTCAGCATGTCACATTCATCCAGGGCATTTATAGCAGAAAAAAAGTGTTATTCATATAAGAATCATTTTTTTACAGTACTAAACTACATTGATGGAAATACACATCGGGCATAATTATAATTCGAGGCACAAAGATTTTCATACATCATAAGAGCCTTTACACGAGCAATCATTAAATATCCAGTTAATTGGGAAATGTTTTAGCTTATGCCATGCTTAAATTGCACTCTTTACCATATAGTTGTTATTTTGTCATTTTAAGCTCTGCAAGCTTTGTCTTATATAAAATTGTATGGGTGTCAGTAATGTGAATCAGCTGTGCCGCAAACTTTCCAATTACTGATTGGCATTTCCAGTTTAGCTTGAACAACATAGGCATTTGCACAATTGTGTGTGTGTGTGTGTGCTGGTAAGGCTTTAGATGATATACAGTAATAGTAGTTTAAACAAATATTGTTTGATCGTTATTTTAAACAGGCACAATCATCATTTAAATCATATTTAAAAACAAGATTTTAAAGAAAGATTTAATCATTTTAAAAACAGAATAAGATTAGTAAATCATTTTCCCCTTCATTCTAAAGTTATTATAGGTCCGACCAAGTAATATGATTGGATGAGACATATTCCACAAGTGGTAATAATAGTGCTTAAGAGAAAGGAGTGTTTAATTATACTAATGGCAGCAGATTCCAACCTGCCTGCTGAGTTTCATGAGTTTTTGAGCATGTTAAGACCCCCACAAAGCTCTGCATGCTGTATAAAAAAAAAAATCCTTAGAAGAACAAAAGGGCCAATATGATGACAAAGGACTGATGTTATAGTTCTTGGACCCTAACTAGCTTGTAACACAACACTGACTCCTTTTTACCCCTGCAATTGCGTCACCAGGACCAACAAGTTAGCTGATGTTCTACATTGGAATAAGTTGAAATAACAAGAAAATCTCATGAGTTTATCAGGACTGTCCACGTACTGTAGTACCAATAAAAACGACTTTCACCCCTGTTAATTACACTAACTGTCAGCTGCCATGTCCACCAGTCACAATTAGTTTCACTAGTCGCAGAAGGGCTTGTGTTTGTGGAGCAAAATAACTGGTTAAATAAAGAAACAAATCATAATCTGTAGATAATAAATGGTGTTTGTGAACCTGTTGTATAAAAGCAATATCACACTTGAGGTTGTGTTGATGTGCTGAATCACGCCTGTGATATTATTATATTTTCATATTATTATCATATTATCATAATTATCATAGTCTGGCATTGCTGTGGCAGCTGAGGATTGTACCCACTTCAGTGAACCAATTTAAACAGTGGAAATGGAACAATCTTGCTGAAGTACCGCAGGTCCTTAGCCACGGTGTTGAAATAGTGGAGATTATTCATCCATATATTACTGAAAGTGTGGCCCACTGAGGACTGCAGGGAAAAAGGCAGGTGGTCATGCTCATGAGCCCTCAGAGCCCCATAGCTCCTATACCTGAGGCTCCCCGAACAGTGTTCTTTACAAATTATCTATTAAATGTGTTACATTAGTCATGCGTTTGACATTTTGCCCTTGAATTACAGTACATCTTGAGGAAGTTAAGAGTCTCAGAGTCACAGGATGCAGTATGATTTTCCTAGTGTAATAGGCTTTTGTAAGGGTTGGTCTTATTGGGTGTGTGGAAATTTTTCTTCTCTTTAAATACGTATAAGATGGGGTGACATATTATTCCAGTTTTTCTTGGGGGAAAAAAATACATGAATACTAGTTTTCTATTAAACACAACAGAGGAAATGCCAAGAAACTGATTAAATTACATACTTAAGCCTAAAATATTTTACTTGAAATTTTTCTGTGACCCTAATCTGCTCCTGCGTTGCAGTACAGTGCCAACAAACAGCATGCCAAACATTCTGCCACTAGCTTGAACTAATTGGATCCGAGTTGGCAATGTAGTGCATGTTTGAGCTCCCACCCTTCCCCTTCCACCCTTGCTGGTTTGGGCATTTCCATGGCATGGTCAGTGTATTTGTCACTGTGTCAGCAACTCCTTGAGTCTATCCTCACGGCCCTCAAGGAGCAACACATTTATCTTTCTATTCATATTTAGCTTGGAAGTGATTCATCATAGACCTGAGAGTCCCATCAATTATTCCTGTGAGGGGAGGTGGAACGAGAGAGAGAGAGACTTTGAAAGGCAAATATATCTTGATTTAATTGGAAAGCATGTAGGAGGCCTACAGATGCCAAACACATTCACGCTGAGATATGAAAAGTGGTGGGATCTTCAAGCTTGCTGAATTCATTGATTGCTGCTCATGACCTTGGATTGGGAGTAATGTCTCAGTGCGGTCAGTGTTTAACTGCGGTCTGCTCGTGGGAAAGCAAAGAAATTGCCTTTTCCTTTCCTGTGGTAAAGAGCGCTGCTGCATTAAATGAGGGCTGTCTGTGCTAATCAGAATGGGGGTGGAGATGTCACTGATCATCGCCAAAGCAAGAGAATCCTGGGAAAGTTAGAAAGCAAACGGCTGACTAAGGACTTCTTTGACATTGCTGAAGATTTTTTTTTTTTATTATTATTAAACTACTAAATGTGACCATTGAGGAGAGAATGAAATTGACAGAGGTTACATTTAAAATAATTCCAGCTAAGAGCATTTGATCTGAAGTATTTGATCTTTAAAAGTGACCATGCTTCCTATCTGATAGTCTGGATTTGCTATATCAGAGCCTACAAAAGTGATTTTTTACTTTTCCTTTCCCCTCCACTGATGAGTACAGATTTACCAAACCATGATTTTTTTAATGTATTATTGCTCTGATAATTTTATGACTGAAATCAGCACAAACAGTTTATTTATTGACCAGAATTGATTAATGTTCGTGTTATCTGGTACTCCGGTTTCCTCCCGCCCTCCAAATACATGATATTTAGGCTAATTAGCGTAGCATTGCCAAATTGTGAGTAAGTGTGTGTGTGTGTGTGTGTGCTTGTGCACTGTGCGCAATAGATTGGCAACGTGTCCTGTGTGTACCCTTGTGACCCTTCCTCATGTCATCTCAGGGTTTTTTCCTCCCTCCTGCCATTAGGGACAAATTCATATATATATATGAATTTGTATATATCCAATCTTTTTATTTCTGTAAAGTTGCTGTACGACAGTGATCATCGTTAAAAGTGCTATACAGATAAAATTGAATTGTTTGAAATCTGAACCTTTAAGTAATTGATCTGGCTGCACTCACTTACTGTATAAAGGTTTAGGATAAAGTGATGATAGTCTTGTTAATGGTCATTCTCTCATAATGCAAATGCAATGAGTGTGTTATAAGCTTCTGTATACATTAAGGGTACGGTCTGAGTAGGAAGATTGGAAGTCTTACTGAATTTTTACTCATGACTGTGTGTGAGGAATCCAGTGTTCTCTGGGAAATTGTTTTGCTGTTAAATTGTGTTGTACATGTGATTTTGCGGGTTTGCATTCGGAGCTCAAGTTCAGTACTTGATTCCCTCTTGGGATCTTGCAGCTTACTGCATTCTTTTTATCTAGAAAAACAAATACATATTTTGTAACGGTATCTGCATAAATTAGGATAACAAATGATAAACACATCCTCTGGCAGCCTTGATATGTTTCTCAGACACAGTGAGATGAAGAATTTTTCTCAGATTATATGATTTGACTGTGACTGATTTGACTGCCGGACTTGAATAAATATGTAGATGCTAAGTTCAGTTTAATAAAAAGCAAGCGCAATATAAACTATTTAGAAACCAGGATAGAAAAAAAATATCTTTTTTAAAAATAATTTTTTAAATATTTTTTGAAGTAAAGTTTGATGTAAAATAATGAATGTGATGTCACATTGTACAGCTGAAAAGCTCTGCACTAACAGCCAAAGTTGGAGTAAAATATATATTTACCGTCAGTCATCACTTGTGTACCACCGTAATAAAAACAATTGATCTTTTCATGCTCTGACAGTTAGCTCCTCTGGGGTGTTTTTGTGGCACCTTGTGACACTTAGCTCAGATATGGCATTGCAAAGACAGGAAAGAAAAATCTATATTTTATTAGCAGCGGCTGTAATTGGTACTGTGACGGAAGGTCACGCCTTCGGGGCCGTCAGCTCCAGACCTGCTAGTGGCATCTATTTCATAACAAAGATAAGTCTTTACTGTTTTTTTTTTTTTTTTTCAGCTGCTCAAAATCTTCTTGTTATTGTATTGGCAGTTTCTTTCTTTTAACATCTAATCTTTGTGCTTTCCCATTTTCCATTTCATTTAGTTTAAATTTAATGAATATTATTTTTGTTCAACTATTGAAGTCACTTAATATTTTTAGTTTCATTTATTTACAATTTAATGATTTTTTTTAAATTGCTATTTGTTTAAAAATGAATCAAGTGTTAAATGAACATATACTTGCATAATGGGATAAATCATATAAAGAGCTTATTCTTTATAAAAATGACACTAGGCGGCAATTTGTCAGCTCACTGCCAATATTCTGTCTTTCAGTTGGTATCCCCCATCTGTCTGTCAGCAGCATTTGAAAAACACAGCGCATTTGCCAGGGAAATTAGAGTTCTCGGTTGCCATGTATTCAGCGATCTTGTTTTACTAACTGTGCAGAACAGCTTTGCTAACTTGCAAGATAATTGCTATGTTAATAAACAAGTACAATTTGGTGCAGCCGTCCACCACACTGTATAAATTTGCACAATCTTCTCTGCTAATGGCTTTTCAGTTTTCCTTCTAAATGGGTTGATGGAATCAAAAGTGACAGAAGGATTACGCATATAATGATTATTATTTCGACATAGGAGGCGGTCACAGTATATACACACGTGGACCATGCTTCAACGGAATTATAAAAAAAAAGAACTCATGGAACAGGCCTGGACAAAAATGATGGTACCCCTAACTTAATAGTTTGTTGCACAACCTTTTGAGGCAATCACTGCAATCAAACGATTCCTGTAACTGTCAATGAGACTTCTGCACCTCTCTGCAGGTATTTTGGCCCACTCCTCATGAGCAAGCTGCTCCAGTTGTTTCCGGTTTGAAGGGTGCCTTTTCCACACGGCATGTTTCAGCTCCTTCCAAAGATGCTCAATAGGATTGAGGTCAGGGCTCATAGAAGGCCACTTTAGAATAGTCCAATGTCTTAGCCATTCTTGGGTGTTTTTAGCTGTGTGTTTTGGGTCATTGTCCTGTTGCAAGACCCATGACCTGCGACTGAGACCCAGCTTTCTGACACTGGCCAGCACATTTCTCTCTAGAATCCCTTTATAGTCTTGAGATTTCATTGTACCCTGCACAGATTCAAGACACCCTGTGCCAGATGCAGCAAAGCAGCCCCAGAACATAACAGAGCCTCCTCCATGTTTCACAGTAGGGACAGTGTTCTTTTCTTGATATGCTTCATTTTTCCGTCTGTGAACATAGAGCTGATGTGCCTTGGCAAAAAGTTCCATTTTTGTCTCATCTGTCCATAGGACATTCTCCCAGAAGCTTTGTGGCTTGTCAACATGTAGTTTGGCATATTCCAGTCTGGCTTTTTTTATGATTTGTTTTGATGGTGCGATCTGACACTGATGTTCCTTGAGCATGAAGTTCACCTTGGATCTCTTTACAAGTCTTTCTGGGCTCTTTTGTTACCATTCAGATTATCCGTCTCTTTGATTTGTCATCAATTTTCCTCCTGCGGCCACGTCCAGGGAGGTTGGCTACAGTCCCATGGATCTTAAATTTCTGAATAATATGTGCACCTGTAGTCACAGGAACATCTAGCTGCTTGGAAATGGTCTTATAGCCTTTACCTTTAACATGCTTGTCTATAATTTTCTTTCGAATCTCCTGAGACAACTCTTTCCTTCGCTTCCTCTGGTCCATGTTGAGTGTGGTACATACCATGTCACCAAACAACACAGTGACTACCTGGAGCCCTATATATAGGCCCACTGACTGATTACAAGATTGTAGACACCTGTGATGCTAATTAGTGGACACACCTTGAATTAACATGTCCCTTTGGTCACATTATTTTCAGTATTTTCTATGGGTACCATCATTTTTGTCCAGGCCTGTTCCATGAGTTTATTTTTTTTATAATTCTGTTGAAGCATGGTTGAAAAGCAATGTCTGACTTTCATTGGTTAACATTCATAGAATTTTTTTAAATTATTACTTTTGTCAGATTAAAGTTATTTCTGTGACCATTGTGAGTTTTTCTTTCATTGACCGAAGGGTACCAACAATTTTGTCCACTTGTGTAGCCAAATCTACTTACATAATTCTGCCAACAATTTTATCATTCATTGGTTTTTCAAATCTGAATGATGAAATTTAATTTAAATTTGAGCATATCTTTATAACCAACACAAAATGTTAATTTAATCCAAGTTATCAATATAATTCTGCTTATCATCACAGTTGCACATATCATAGTGTGAGTAATGCGCTTCTCTGCCAACATGCTCCTTGTAAATATGAATCAGAATGCAGATCTACTGTACCTCATATCTTGAATAGCCCTCTGAACCATTCGCTTTATCATCTTACTATTGCAATAGTAAATTTAGCCTTCATAAATTAGGTATACATTTTCAGATAAATTGTGCTGTGCTGCATACAGTGCATGTGATGTTAATTAATTGACTCATGGGTAGGAGCTTGGGTCCAAGCAGCTAAAGCAGATTCATCACTTGTACTCAAATCATCGCTCCTTTTGATTTCATGAATAAGACAGAAATTTGTGTAATGGCATACGATAATGGCAAATCATCACTTCATTTTGAGTCCTTTGATGAATATGAGACAGAATTCTATAATATCAATAATATCTGCTCATAAATATACATGTTTAACACTTCATTAAACGCCACAGAAAGATGAAGCAAACATAATGATTACATCTTGTGGTTATTATAAGATTCCTTCGCTTTCAGAAGTCACGACCTTTTAAAACCTCTGCGCGCTATTTAATTATTATTTATAATATCTATGCGTGAGTCACAATCAATGAAATCATATTTTTCCCCATTTTAATTTGAACATGACCTAAAGCGCTTTATCTCCATAAGTTGTGCATGAATTGCCTTGCTGCTACATGATGACGACTGCATGAATCACAAAGTTCACAGACATTCCCAATAAAGTGGCCAGAAGATACAGCACTTGTACATATATATGCGCAATTATTCCTCCTAACGTTGTCATACTATACTGTAGAGTACCATTACACTGGTTAATCAGCCTATCCCTTGTGTAAAAGAGGCGCCACGGCGCGCTGTCTTGGGGAGAGGGAGCTGTTCACAGATGCTTGGATGTCATTTTCACAGATACTCGTGGTGACAGGCAGCACTATGGCCATCCTTAAGGACTGTAGAGCCCATGCTGTGGCACCCACTGTATTAATTATCACTTCTAATGTTGTCAACTAATTAATCGACATTTACTGCAGGAAATGGCTCTGGCAATCCGCTGCAATTAATCAGCGTCAAAGAATAAATTAAACCCCACATGCGATTACCATTGAGAGTGGCTATAATGTTGAATATCAGCACACTCGTGACACGGGTGACGAGCATGTCATGACAAACAAACACTCAAAAACTTTAATATCATTCTTCTCTTCGTCCAGAATGTGTACTGTATACACAATTTTGATTCATAATAATAATCATAATAATAATAATAATAATAATCATAATAATTTGGACACACCAGAAGAGAGTTGCTCTGAGAGCTTTACAGAAATACTATAAGATCAGCCGAGCTAATTTCCTTCTTATGGATGTCAGAAATCTGCTGTTCTGTCTTGGTCAGAGGCCAAAATGAGGTTGAATACTGACGTAACTGTCACTGGCGGTGATTCATTCTCTTGGCACTAAGTCCCTCTCCCAGACTCCCTCTCAATTAAAATGCCAGCATATGGCCCGGTGACCATCCAGACTCTAAGCTATGAGTCTGCTGAGATGCCTCGAGACATTGACATGCTCTGTCCACATGAACAACTGTGTCACCTTGGAATTTAGCAGTGTCCCCTCTATATTTTTTTGTGTGCATGAAAAAAAAGTAAATAAAATAAAAAAGTTTTTAAAAAAAACAACTGGAGATGTCTGATGACAGCTATTCCTCGGAAATACACACATCAGCCATAACCTTAAAACCACCGAGAGGTGAAGTGAATAACATTCATTATCTGGTTACAGTGGCATCTGACAAGGGGCAGGATATATTAGGCACAGTGAACAGCCAGGTATTGAAGATGATGTGCTGGAAGATGGAAAAATTGGCAAGCATAAAGATCAGAAAGAGTTTGACAGCCAAATTGTGATGGCTACAAGACCAAGAGTTTCTAAAACGACAGTGTCGACTCAGCTATGTCGAAATTTTTTAATGCCTAAACTTAATTTAAATGTTTAATCACTTAATATATAAAATAGGGTCTTTTGCGTGTACGTTTAAAATGCAAAATTCTAACAAATCTCAAAAGTGCATGTAAATTCTCAAAATTAAAGGGGAGGATTAATTACATGTAAATGTAAACAAACATAAAAAAAAGCATTATGTACCAATAAAAACTCCACAAAGGTAATGCCTTTTGACATTTCTGTAAGGTCCCTTTCCATAGGATGCTCTTAAGGACATGACAAGCTGCATTTTTTTGGTCTGATTAACTTCCAGAGAGAGAAGATAATAGAGGCTCGTAATGCCTGCTATAATGTAACTTATAATGAAAATTAACTTGTGTGCTCATCCCATACCATTACATTCAACTATACATAGTTGAAAACAAGTGTATAGTGTCTTCATGGTTATTTTAACAGCACCCCCTTGTGGATTATTTTCCTATAACAGCGCACAATCTGTCCTGTGTTATTCCTCACATACTGTAAATTTGTGCCAAAATAAATACTGTAGATCTGTGTTTCTCAGTGTTTTGTTGGAACCCACATTATTTACAGTGTTGAACATCCCACATGTTTATGATGTCGGGTCTTCCACCAGATAATGATGAGCTCACCGCACAGTGTTGCCATTAATAAACTTACGTAGATTACTTGGATTAATGAACAAAAGTCGGCTCCAGGTTAAATAATTCTATCATTGTCCTCCTGTTGCACCCGCCTTCAGCTTATCATCTTGCATGAGCCATATGACTGCTATCAGCGATCGTCTATCGCAAAGACTTTGAATGGGTGGATTTGGTGCCTTGGTGGCTCTTTAGTTGCATGTCATTGATGCTGAATCAATTTTAAATCCATGATTCTATCAGCTTCTCAGCATGTCCTTGTGTGTGTCCATCAGCAGCATGTTTTTTTTCTTTTTCTCCCAGTTGGAGATTCAGAGTTCAGCTCAGTCTTTAGCAATGGCACTACTGACTGGCAGATTTGTGTCTTTAGCTCCTAAAGTTGTGTTTGCAAGGTGAAGTTTGCTAGTATTAATCATTCTGTCAGACAAGAGCACAGAGCCCAAAGGGTGAAAAAAGAGAGAGAAAGGCCTGTGGATTTTAGCTGAGAGCAGAGAAATCGAGGGTGTGTACTGTGTTGGGAGCTTGTTATTAATCCTAACAGTGACATGTGCTGCACAAACGCTAGGGTGCTCCATGGGGGCAAATGCATCTTTTCCGTTTTAGATGGATCTAAGCGAGGGGCGCTCAGTGTGAGCATACTGCGCGAGCACGTATTTAGAGCCTTATTTATCAAATACTTGCACTCTGTCAGAGTGCTAACAGGGTAAAAGAACACAAAAAAGCAGAAATGCAGTCTGTATGCTTCTATCCATGTCCAATTTCAAAAGATGCAGCAAAAGAAATTGTGTAAATTGATTTATATACGCTGCTTAGATTCACAATTCTGAAACAACTCAACAAGATAAAGATTAAAGCACGCACCACCCAGGAGCTTTCCATAGCCAAAGCACGAATCCTGGTGCGGGAGTTGATGGTGATTTTCCTCAATTGAAGCGTTGCTTCTCATAAAGTAAATTCTTCTGGACTGCAACTGAGGAGTCAGTGATATCAGCGCTTCAGCCAGGGTTTGTGAGTACTGTATTTATTTCAATTTCAAAGTTTCTGTATGTCTCCAACCTTCAAGGTAGCCAGCTTTTGGCTTGGATTAAGGATTTGCACATTTTTGGCATTCTTTTAGTTAGCCTCAATCTTGAAGGAGTTGTTGGTTGCTTTTCCTTTACTCTTCGATCCAACTCTTCCCAAACTCTCTGAACTGGATTTAGATCAGGTGATTGTGGAGGCCAGGTCATTAGACGCAGCACTCCGTCACGCTTTGTCTTGGACAAATAACTCTTACATAACATAGAGGTGTGTTTGGGGCCATTTTGGAAAACAAATGATGGTCCGACTAAGTGCGAAGCAGATGGGAAAGTATGTCACTGCAAAATTCTGTAGTAGCCATGGTGGTTAAGTATGTCCTCAATTTTGACCAAGTCAATGTCACCAGCAACCCCCACACCATCACACCTCCTCCTTCGTGCTTCACAGTGGGAATCACACATTCAGGAACCATCTGTTCACCATTTCTACCCCTAACAAAGACACTGTTTGAACCAAATACCTCAGATTTGGACTTGTCAGACCAAATGACAGTTTTCCACTGTTCTAATGTTCCTTATGCTTGTTCTTTTAAAGTAATGCTTTCTTTGCCACAATTTGACCATGAAGGCCTGACTCACACAGATCAGTGGAGATAATCTTGTTGTACTCTGTATAATGACAACACATGCTTCTTCTTCATTTGTAAATCTGACGCTCGTAATTCTAATAAACGTATCCTCTGCAGCAGAGGTAGCGCTTGGTCTTTCTTTCCTCGGATGGACCTCATGAGAGACAGCTTTGCATCATAGAGTTTGATGGTTTTGGCGACTGCACTTAATTTGAAGTGGGATACATTCAAAGTTCTTGAGATATTTCGGATTGACTGACCTCCATTTCTTAAGGTGATCATGGACTGTCTGTTTTCTGTACTTAACTGAGTGTTTCTTGCCATAGTATGGATTTGTACAGTAGCTGTAGTAGTACTGATAGGGCTATTGATTCTGTACCTGCCCTTCCTTTGCACAAGATAATTACTGGTCTGAAGCACATTAAGAAGGCACGGAATGTCACTAATTAACTTGACAAGTCACAACTGTGAACTGAACACCATTCCAGGTGACTACCTCGTTAATCCTTCTCGTGAGAGAATGCCAAGCTGTCATCAAAGCTAAAAGTACCTGCTTTGCACCATCTAAAATCTAAAACATATTCTAGGCTGTTAAATAATTACATAAATGTTCTGTTATAGTTCGGAATAATCCTCAGTATTAATGTGCAGTGTTTAAAATATTAGAAATAAAGAAACAACACTGAAGAAGAAGAAGCTATGTTCAGTCAAAAGGATTTATTTTATACATTAAAGAACAATATATACAGGGTGGGCCATTTATATGGATACACCTTAATAAAATGGGAATGGTTGGTGATTTTAACGTCATGTTTGTGGCACATTAGTGTATGTGAGGGGGCAAACTTTTCAAGATGGGTGGTGACCATGGTGGCCATTTAGAAGTCGGCCATCTTGGATCCAACTTTTTTTTTTTTTACAGGCAATTATCTATAGTGTGAAGATACGAGATGTGCAGCACCTGAAACTATGGATACTGGAAGCCTGTGCTGGCATTTCTCCTGCGATGTTGCTATCAGTGTGTGAAGAGTGGGAGAAGAGGGTTGCATTGACAATCCATCACAATGGGCAGCACATTGAACACATTTTATAAGTGGTCAGAAACTTGTCAATAACTCATGGAATAATAAAGTTATGTTAAAACCAAGCACACCATTGTTTTTCTTGTGAAATTCCCAATAAGTTTGATGTCACATGACCCTCTTCCTATTGAAAAAACAAAAGTTGGATCCAAGATGGCCGACTTCTAAATGGCCACCGTGGTCACCACCCATCTTGAAAAGTTTGCCCCCTCACATATGCTAATGTGCCACAAACAGGACATTAATATCACCAACCATTCCCATTTTATTAAGGTGTATCCATATAAATGGCCCACCCTGTAGATTTTTTTAAACTATGAAATATACGGCATTAGGTAATTAAGTAACAACAACAATTTTCAGTTGTTATTTTAAGACACAATGGTTGGCTGTTCTGGAATAGTTCTTGTATGAACAGTATTGTCAAGTGTACTGTATTTGCCAAACCCATCAAGCACCATGACGAAACTGGCTCTCATGAAGAACATCCCAGG
This sequence comes from Clarias fuscus, assembly GCA_030347435.1. Classification (NCBI taxonomy): domain Eukaryota; kingdom Metazoa; phylum Chordata; class Actinopteri; order Siluriformes; family Clariidae; genus Clarias; species Clarias fuscus. Next base: position 8,969,090 of record CM059205.1, on the reverse strand, counting down.
AAAGCAACAACAAAACTTACCTCTGCTGCAGAGGAGAAGCTCATTTAGTGTTACCAGCCTCAGAAATCACCAATTAACAAGCAGAACCTCAGATTAGAGCCGTTATCACCGCTTGACACATCTCAATATCAAATGTTCAAATGAGATTATTGTGTATTTTGGATGCCTTCAGCACTGTTTTACAAAAACAGGCAGTTTTACAGTTTTTCATTTTGTGTACATCATTTTGTGCTGGAATATAAAATCAGAAGTACAGAAGAACAAAATGTATTTTTCATGTTAAGAGGAATGTTTCACACCTTTCAGGGCCTGTCAGTATTTGCCTTGCTTCTAAAAGGTGTCAGATTGAGTTTGCAATACCATAAACCTAAAAATGAGGTTGCTCTACTTAGTACACGGTACATTATGACCCATGCAAGCCTCCAGATGTGGTAAACATGACGGTGGACTAAATTGATATATGGCTGCGGTGCCCCATGTGGCATGCCGAGGCTGACAGTTGCTACAGGAGACGATATGATTGATCACCTCAGCTGCACCTACATATGGTAGTGTGTGAGAAGTTGAAATTCTGCTTTAGGTAGAGCAGTGATGGGTCTCATCTATTGAATGATGACCGACACATGCAGCTATGTTTTTTCATTTGCAGAAATTTGTAATGCTGCATCTTCTATTCATAATCTATGACCCAAAACAGATGGTCTATAGCCAGTCATTTTGTAGGAATCACTGCTTGTAATACAGTTTTATACACACACACACACACATGCAGACACGCACACACGCACACAAACAAACACATGCACACACACATACACACACACGCACGCAATGGAGTGTTGGAGTATTCTCTGGTTTATCCACAGATCAAAGAAGTGTGCAATTTCTGAGCCAAACACCCTGACACATATCAAACACATCAAAGAGCATGAGCTCTTCACATGTTCTATAGAAATCTGTGGAAATTAAAAAAGGGCAGTGTTAAAGACATCTTTGAGAAAGTATTCAAGGGAAAAAAGACAAGGTAGAAAGCATGCGAAAGTTAGCACAGACTATGAAAAGTATTAGAAAACCTTAACAATAAATGTTATAGATGTTGAACTTTAATGTTGTTCTTGTTTCATGCTTTAATATTCCAAAAACTTCTGAAGGAAAAAAAATACCAGACTTTCAGTGAGTCTCAGAATTTAGGACCCCATTTATATTAAACTAAACAGTAGCACATACCAGACTAAACACAACAACATCATCTACTGTATACCGCTTTATCCAGTATACAGGGTCGCTGGGGCCAAGAGCCTAGAACAGGAGACTTAGGACACGAGGCAGGGAAAACCCTGGACAGGGTGCCAATCCATTGCAGTGCACACTCAACACACTAACACACTATGTGCACTAACACACTATGGGCAATTTTGGGAATACCAAATAGCCTAAACTACATGTCTTTAGACAGTGGGAGAAAGCCAGGGTACCAGGCCGAAACCCAAGCACAGGGAGAACATGCAAACTTCATGCACACAGAGGCAGGAATCGAACATGGACCATGAAGGTGAAAGGCAATACTGCTAACCACTAAGCCACCATGCCGTCACTTAGCAACACATCCTAAACACAACACCACATACTAGACTAAAAACAATAACATACCAGACTAAACACAATGGCATACTAGACTAAACACAATAACACATATTAGATAAACACAATAACATACTAGACTAAACGCAACAACACTCACTCATCTTCTATACCACTTTATCCTGTATTGAGGGGTCGCCAGAGGGCCTGGAGCCTATCCCAGGAGGCTTAGGGCACGAGGCAATGTATTCCCTGGACAGGGTGCCAATCCATCGCAGGGCACACACACTCACACCCTACTAGCAATTTGGGAACACCAATTAGGCTAATCTGCATGTCTTTGGACTGTGGAAGGAAACTGGAGTACCCGGAGGAAACCCACCAAGAAACCAAGCACAGGGAGAACATGCAAACTCCATGCACACAGAGACGGGAATCGAACTACCACTACATCACCGTGCCGCTTTAAATGCAATAACACATACTAGACTGAACGTAATAACATATACAACACTGTAAACCCTAAGGCTCAAAGTAATTAAACATATTGAGTACTGTTAACTTAAACAATTACAATTAGTTCAAATTAATAGACCTTGATGAGTATTTAGAACTTTTTGGTATTTATGAGTTTGTAGAAATGACACTTTTCTAGTTAGCTGAACAAATTTGATAGTTTAAGCCACAGTCTCCTTAAAGTTCCACCAACTTGAAATCTTTCAGCCTAGCGATGTTGTGTCTGTCGTCATCAATGCTCATGTAAGCTGCCCACATTGAATTGTTTTAATCAAGATGGTGGATTGGTCTGTCTTCACATAATCTTTACAAATCTGGTCACCCTAAAGTACCAGAGCACTGGTGGCTCAGGGGTAGGTGTTTCACCTGCCATGCGAAAGGGCCGGGTTCGATTCCCAGCCACTGGATGAAGTGCCTGTCCCAAGCCCAGATAAAAATGGGAGGGTTGTGTTCAGAACAGCATCTGGCGTAAAAACTTGACAAACAACTGTTTGAGCAGGCGAAAGACCAACAATGATTTATTTGATTTGCAACAAATTAAAAAAAGATAATTGCTATTAGATGGTATGAGTTAGGCTTCTCAGTAATGCAAGTAAATAACGATTAATATGAATGGGTACAACAAACTCAAAAATTGATAGTTCTGATGACTTAAAATTGAAAACATCATTACTTAAAAAAATGGATGTAACTGATTCCATAACTGAATATAACTTATTCGGGTTTACAGACTAAACGCAAGGACACATACAGTATTAGACTAAATGCAATACTAGACTGTTCTTGAAACCCTGTTCGATATGAATCCTAGTTTGGCTCATTTTGGGAAAAGGTCCCTCAAGGTGTTTTAGATTCCTTTTTCATTTTCTAATTTTGCTGATTGTAGAGTCGGGGCAAAAAGGACAAGAGGCACTTTGAGTCCTTTAAGGCTTAAGCATGTTCTCATGTGACTAAATGCGAATGCATTGATTTTCAAGTAGTGACAGAATGGGGTATGATTCTCAGCGAGGCAGTGAATTGCCTGCATGAAGAGCTGAACCAATCAAGCAAGGTTAGGAGTAACAGCTGCTCCTGCAGTTTCTGAAGTTGATGGAAAAAAAGTTGCACAATTGCCAATTTATGTGGTTTAATAAAAATCCCCGTAAACATTTAGCAATTAGCTGAAAAATGTTATGTCACAAAACTAACAGCAGTATGCTTTTTAAACGAAAGCACTGCTAAAGCAATAGAGTCAAATTCAACAGTTGTTGATAAATTTTCCTTCAAGTCACTTTTCTGTTCTGTTTCGTGTTTCAGGCATGGTGAACTACAGTGAAGTTAGTGGATATCCTCTACTGCAGCACTGGAAGCTTCGTTCCATTTTGTATCATGTCAGGCTTAACCAGTGGACTCTCTCTCAAGGTAAACAACCACTAAGGGCGTTTTCACATTAGGCACCATTGATTTGTATCACCACCGCCCCCACTCCTCCGCTGGCCAGCGTCTACATTGTCGGGTACACTTGCACATTTATACTCTCTGTTACTCTACAGCAGCTACTTCTTTTATGAGCCACCTCTAAACACAAGGGAAGAATAGACCCCATCGCGCTTAATATTGTTTCATATTGTTTAATGTTTAATATTAGTGATATTTTGGGAAAAAAAATTGTCAAGAGCCACACTTTTGTGTGCCCTCCTACTTTATTATCTACAGCTGTGTAGGTCAAAGAAAGAGATTGGTACGTGCTACACACAAACACACAGAGATTTCGGAGGAGACAGACGGCATTAATGACGTCATGTCTAGACAGCAGACTACTTTCGTTCTCAGGTACGGATTAGCTTCCATATCTGACGCCTGAGAATGCAGTACAGTGCCCGAAACCACCTCTTCAGGCAGACTCAGGCAGGGTTCCCGAGTGCGGAACGATTGCGTTCTCACTGAACAAAATGACCCAGACTTTGTGGTCAAGTTTTCTCGCGAACACTTGACCTAGTGTAAAAAAAACCCGCCTAAAACAGCCATCAGTTTTCTCCGATCTTTCTTCAGCTAGCTTGCTAGAGCTCAAGGCCACATGTTAAATTTCCGATCAATAATCAGAGCAGGTAGGGACTCCAGGAAATAAATGTTTTTGCTGTCCTTGGGAGATCAAAAGTTTGGATCTCGATGATGGCACAGCCATCTGTGGCCAGAAACCAAGAAAGCTAAATTGTCTGTGCTTTCTGTGTAAGAGGGATGGCTTATACACCCCCCCCCCCCCCCCCCCCCCGTCAGTCACAGTGTCAGTAGCCAATTGTGACTTGATAAAGTATTGGCTGAAAAGGGCAGACTTCATATGTGTCTGAGGAAGCATGAGTTTCCTGCCACCCTCCCGGTTTGGTTAGTGTCACATGATGGAGGAGAGCTGGCTGCTATGTGGGACTTGGCAGGTGACCAAATTGTGGAGAAAATCTTGGGATCAGAGCAGGTAAAATGCTCTACAACATAAATAGTGATAAATAAAATAGTGACTTTTTGTTTGTCTCGAGTTAACAAATGATTTTGGGTCCATGTAGTTATTTTGGATGAAAGGATCTGTTAAATTGAGCTTCGTGTATGTGAATTACATGACAGAACCCATTTTGAACAAGCCTTAGTGGATATCTCCTGTTTTGTTTTGTTTTTTTCAAGTCTGATGGTCCATTCTGCATTGGATGTAAGCGCCCTGACTACACTCAATAAGGCAGTTAGTGAGTTTAAAGCTATGCACATTTTCATTTTTACAAGATGTTTTTTTTTGCTTCATTTAGTAATCATTTGTTTCATATGCATATTCTTAACTACAGCATCATCGCAAATAGCATTGCTTCAGTCTTAATAGAGTAAATGACACTAAAGTTTGATTTCATATTACAGTGTGCAATGATTCTTCCGAATGATTTTTTCTTCTCATTAGCAGTGATTGTTTTTTTTTTTTAATGGTTAAGTTCTGACTGGTTTGAGCAAAGCATTAGACCGAGGATTAACATTAAGTATGAAGTCCTTTTATTCTTCAAAACCTGCTGGATCGTGCTGGGCATAGAGTCCAAAAGACATCTGCAGTACACTGGTGTCACTCACTCACTCCATGCCTGCTCGGTTGCTTCCTGAATATCGTGTACAGAAGACGGATTCATGACCGCTACTGTCTTCTTCACCAGTGTCCAGCAGTTTTTTATTGGGTTTAGGTCTGGAGATGACACAGGCAATGGCTCCAGAAACTGATACCATTGTCACATACCATGTCAGTAGGGAAACATGCTCGGGCTGACTTGCACTTTGCTTTTGTGTAGTACTATTTTGTTTAAACGAAAATAAAGAAAAGAAAAGTTTATATATTGAAAAAAACATTTCAAAGGTCAAAAGCACAGCCCACACACATGCACATGGATTTCTGCAGGGTTTTGTGTTTGTTTGTTTAACCAACCCTCTTTTCCCTTGATAATTGTATTTTGCACAGAACACTGAGTAATGAAGTTTTTTGAATGGTGTGTTCAAATATGAACTTTTTTTTTTTTTTTACTATTTCACCCAAAGACATAGAGAAGTATGGTTGCTAAGTTAGAATTCTTCATTTTTATTTTGAATTAATGTTGCTGTGACTTTCTATCAAGATGATTTCTGTATTGATGTTGGAATGAAATACGTTGTTATGTTTTGTCCTTTCTTCAGCTTTCAGTTCAGCCATTCATTCTTTGGACGGTGCCACGCTACGCAGTGATTTTGTGTCCATTCTGAAGGAGTTTGGGAATCATTTTGTCCAGGAGGCGGTATATGGCTTCGAGGAGTCCTGCACCATCTGGTACCCCAATAAGCAGGTGCAGCGCCAGCTGTGGCTCGAGTATCAGGATATCAGCAAAGGTGAGCCGGATTATAAGTTTTAGATACATTTATTTTACAGTCTTGCTTTGGGATTGTGCTCATCTTAGACCTAAAATACAATTATGACAGTTTAAAACAATAAGCATCCATACACTATTACAGTATATTAACATATAACATTTATAAATGTATAGGAATACATTTAGTATTAAAATATTTATACAGTATAGTTTTTCTTTTCCAGAAGTATGTATAATTTTTTTTTTGAGGGGGGGTGGTGTTCCTCTCTCTCTCTCTCTCTCTCTCTCTCTCTCTCTCTATATATATATATATATATATATATATATATATGGCATGCCGTTTAGGAAAATATTCATGAGAGAACTTAATGAAAACTCTGAATATATTGAATGAAACGTGAGAATATTGAATGGATGCCGAATATATTGATTGAATATATATATATATATATATATATTTATATATAGAATGAATTCTGAATATATGGATTGAAAACTGATATATTGAATGATATATATATATATATATATATATATATATATATATATATATATAAAGAACTGCAGGAATGAACAACTAAATGAATACATTGTGTAATATTTCTTACCTTTTAATGTATGAATAAATTTAAATGCAACAATTAATATTGAACCTTATTTTAAATTGTATATTGCATTCTTTTCATAAAACCCACGTTACAGTAGTTGTAAGATCCTGAGATATATATACTGTACACATTTAAATCACATTTATTTTAATTGCGAGTCAAAAAGAGTTTATGACTGTGACAGCTTCACTTTTTACAGGGTGTGCCGTTTTTTTTTTTTTTTATCTGGCAGGAATTTATAGCTTGGTTTATCCTACAAAAACTACAATATACTTTACCAAAAGAAAGATAAATCAGGCACATTGTATGCCATGATAATATTTAAATATCTCTGTTTTATATGAGTTATTTTCAAACAATAAAAAGTCACATTTTTATTTATATCAATGTATTGTTCCCTTAAATTATTGTATACAGCCACTAGGGCTAGATAGTGTACACTGTCAAGCTTTAAATTGCTTTATTGGCATAAAAATGTAGAAATCACTGTAATTAAAACAATAGGACATGCACTGAGTACATTGTGAACCGGTAAAGGACAAATCTGGTAGAGAAGCCTGACATTTAATCAATTTGATGCACTTTGAGGAATGACTCAAGAGGCACGTCTTGACGAGCGACGTGAAAAGTGGTCTGCTTAGACCACTGCATAGTCCTGCGTGTCCTGAGTGGGAGTGAAAGGAAACTAAACCCCAGCGCTGCTCTCGGGTGGTTAGCTACAGCTGTTCGATCGATAGTGGAGGGCAGGGCATGATAGAAAGCCTTTGGCTTCCCATCTGAACCTGAATCCCTGCCAGCTTACCCCAGTCCTTATTAGACACTTTCCTGCACTTGGCTTAATTCTGTGCGCACATGCTTACAAGGTTAGTGTGGACATATCTAAGGACAGAGAGCTGAGATTTCTACTGATATGTCCCTCTTATAATCGAGCAAAATGCTTTCAGTAACATTGCTATCAAATTGCTCTCACGTTTCATATGAAGTAGCAAATTGGACACATGAGGACACATGCTCACATTGGCTTACAACACAAGTGCTTATTTTGTGCATGTGGAAAGACTCCATACTGTATAAACCGTTTCTGCGGTCCCCACATTGAATAGAGGCGCATAAGCCACACAGCTGTTGATGTTGTTTTTGTATTTCATAAAATACATTTATGAAACGGTAAAAACTGCAGTCAAACGATTTGTGCTTAAGAAGGTTGCCAAAATTCCAGATGTACCCGTTTGTCCTTTTTCACTCCACAATGAAAAGCAGAAGCAGCAGATATTGTGACGTCAGAATATGTTTCAATAAAGAATTTTGTTAAAATTATATTTTTGTGTCTCCTGCCTGGAAAGCATAGGCGACACAGAGGGATCACTATCCGTCGTTCATTTTGTGCCATCTCTAGTGAGCGTCAGCATCTGCCATTGTCACACTTTTCCCCTAAACTGTTCATGGGAATTTGACCAAACCTTCACAGAACCTTTATCAGGTAGCATGGATGTGCGCTGTTCAAATGTTATTTTTAGAGGGAACATACAAAATGCATGCAAATTGTTATTTATTTATTTAACCTAAAATATCTAACCATGCGCATGTACACATGTTTTGCTGCACATGGCCCATCACAAACCGGCTCCTGTAATTGCGCTGTTTTGATGAATTATTTTAAAAGCATGACTGGACACACAGCCCAGATCTCACCTAAAATCCGTTCTCCACACTCTCACACACTGGAGCTCTACATTTATGTATACTTTTCTGTACAGTCTGAACCAGCTTAACCTATGTATTACCTGGAAATACAGATACAGATACATTAGCTGATAAACAGAACTGCATGTGCAGATTATTTTGGTGCTCAGTCCAATATAAGTACACTAGATTGTCCTATATAGATTTGCAGAGCACATACAGAAAATTTCAAATATATGGTGTTCACTTATCATCAAATTGTATATGTTTGTTTTAGGCAGAACATTTTGTGGTTTATAATTGATGCAAGTTCAGCGCATTTAGCTGTTTTTCTTTTAGCAGCTCCTTCACATTTTATAGATGAGAGAGCTTTAAGTAAGCTTAACTTAAGCTATTCAAAATGTTGAGTTTTGTTGAACCTCTGGTACTTGGAGCCATCCATCTTTTTACTTGTGGTTGTTTTCACATCTCAGACAAAAGCGGATAAGTAATGACCCTCCTTCGCTTCGACCCAGTAGCTCACACACTACTGTTTCCTTTGCACCAATCTACCTCTTTCCCTTCTTCCCAAGGACATTGTGCTTTGCAATTCACAGAAAGCTTTTTACTTGTGACAGATGGCATTAAATGATTGAGTTTTCCTACCTACCTGCTCGCTCCATTTATCTTCATTTTGCAAGTCTGTGACATGTTCATGGACACTATTATGTGTTGAAAGTCGGGAAAGTTTAAGAAATCAGCAAAATGATTTTTTTTTTTTTTTCCCCGCCTCTGCTTGTTAATGGTTAATGTTTGTCATTTTAGGCTCCTTGGTGACATTTCATGAGGTTATATGAATTAGGACCACCTACGGTACTGTAATGTCAAGGGAATCAAAACACCTGGGTCATCAGATGGGGTGTGGAGAGAGAGAGAGAGAGATGTTAGTCCTTCAGTAAAAGGTCTCACTCTTTGGGTGTGGGTAATGAGCTCACTGGAGACTTGGCTGGAGATTTGTGCTCTTGCCCTCGGCCCAGATAAGATGAACCTTGTGGGAACTGCTGCTCTACTCTCAGGCACATTTTCTACATAGAGGGAGACATCGTCCACCTGCCTTTATACATATTCATCCAGGTGATAAGAAAAAAACCTTGGTGCAGTCTTGATGAATTAGCAGAAAATTATGCAGAAATGACTACTTAGTAAGGAAAAAAGTGAAATATTTTGTCTCATATTCATTTCTTCTTGATTTGCTGCATACCTGCAAGGCGACTTTCTTGTCATTAACTATGCATACAGCCGTTTGCTTAAATATACATCACATTAAACTGGTTTAATGTGTGTGAGCATGAAATCGTCTCGTGTTCGAAAGCTGTTGATGAGACATGAGTGCTGTGTTCTCAGTGAATATTGATGAGTACAGACATGTGGAATCAATAATGATCTAGCAAGAGCTGGTCAATAGACGAAGATGCCTTTATTCATTACAAATGCATTCCAGTCCAGTGAAGTTCTTTTCTTCGCATGTCCTAGAAGCTGGGGTCAGAGTGCAGCATCTACTGTAACATGATACCGCAGTCCTGGAGTGGGAAGACTTAAGTGCCTTTATAATGTAATAAACCACAATTCTGCACTTTTTAATGTCCGAGAAAAATAATAGCCAACATACGGTACAGTGTACAAAGCAGGAAACCAGACTACTGATTAATGAATATTAGTAATTGCTTAAACTGCTCCAGGTCTTGCTTGCCTTTAACGAATAAAACAAAGAGAGAGAGATGATCAGAAGATGGATATTCTCACTTCCTTGCCTGCCATAAAGAAGCTCCCTTGAGTTCCCCCCCCCCACCCCCCCCCTTCGCTTGATGGAAGTGATGAATGTGCACTATGTGTTCAGGTGCAAGACAATTAAAAGCAGCATGAACAGATGTTTTCAGCAAGATGTTACCTTTGCTCACACTCCGCAGCCTGTTTAGATCTGTAGTATCGCACGCTTCTATCCCACTTGCTCTATATAAAGAGGCTCCTAGTTGTCCCAGCTTCCTGGGGAAAGGTGTGAATACGTGATAGTCAGTAGGGTTGATGGAATTTCAGGAGGAACAGTATTGGAATTGCCCCTCGATGAGAAATGAGCTCCAAGTGTCGATGTCCGCTTAAAAGCGTCCGGTGGCTATGTAATAACAGTTTTTTTTGTTCAAGTTCTGCATTGTACTGTAAGTGATGCTGCAGTGTACAGTATCACCCAATCTAAGTAATGAAACATTTTCAAATTGAAGCCTACATTGAATTCTAATAATACCCTGGTGTATAAGGGTACAGAACATTTACAAAAGACGAGGAAAGGCAGAGCTGCAGGCTTGCTCCATAGTTTTCAACAACTCAAGAAAAAAGCATCAGAAATGTGGCCATCAGTACGGTATGTCACACCGCCCAAGTTCACATATCAGGGTCTACACAGCTACAGTATACAGTTGCAGGGTCTGCACTATCCGTATGCAGCCATTTAAAGCACAAAGCAACGCACAAAGTCGTTACACATGTATTACCCGTCATCCACTCTGTCCGCAGCTGATGCTCAACTCGGTCACTCCACTGCCCCCGTATCACTGATATCTGATTGCTACTTTAATGCTATTTCTAGAGAAACACAGGGACGAGAATAATATACAGTATATAGTTCCATTCCATCGCGCACACCCACCCTGGTTGTGTTTAGAATAACACAGTTTTGAAGGAGATGTCCAGGGCACATGCTGCTCAGGATCCACCTTTGGAAATATTCTTCACTCCCAGTGCCTTTGCTTCGGCGCTGCTGATCTGCTTAGAGAGCAGATGGAGGAGTGTGATAGAATGGCGTTAGTTAAAAGTTCCTCTCTTTTGTCCTGAGGTAATTTGAAGTAATGTCTACTATCTTGTGGCTTGAGCGCTCTGCTGCTTCACACTCGTCGAACCTTAAATTAAAGTCAGATGACGAAAGGGGATCCATTCTACATGCCTGCATGCCTCATCTGTGGTAAAATGGATGAGGTGCACACAGGTACACAGTATCTCAATAAAAAGGCAATTATGATCACACAGACACCCCTGCAAACCTCTCTCTCTCTCTCTCTCTCGCTCTCTCTCTGTCTCTGTCTCGTTCTGGTTCTCTATATGCTAGAGGGCTTTTAATTGACTGGTTTTAGATAATTTTTCACTAAAATCCCAAATGAAATAAATAATTTAGTCGAAACTGATTCAACTATTAGACCGTCTTTACCAGTTTGTTTTCAAGCTTCTTTATCTTCCTTAGCTTCTAAACTGTTACAAAACGTTATTACCTTAAATGTTAACTTGTATACATTGCACAATTAGTGTCGGTAATACATAAACATTTTTTTATAGCGTTTAAAAGGTATATTTTTGATGAGCTAGGCCTGTGTTTTGCCCATCAGCTTTTTATCAGAGATTTCACTACTGAGAAAATGAAATAGATGTTAGAAATGACAGGTTGATTGAAACAAATCACTGGAATATATTTATGATTTTATATGAATATATTTTTTTTATATTTTATTATTAGGTGTAAAGTGGAATACCTTTACAGTACACCACCTCTGTGTGTTATGCTTATGAAGAATTTTAGTCTGTTTTAGTCTCTAGTGGTACGTCGACAGAGGAAAGATGTTGAAATGCCACTAAAAATGTACTAAATTAAAATGTGCCTTAAAACTTACAAAGTGATTTTACTGGGAATTAACGATTAACTATCGCTCCTACAAAACAAATCTGAAAACAAATAGCGATACCTTTCCTACATTCAGTACAGTACATTGTGCCAGTTTCAGTAAAAGGTACCACAGTGGCCTTACACATACAAGGTGAAGGGTTCTAACCCTGCCTCGGGCCTGTGTCTAAGGAGTTTGCCATGTTCTGCTACGGGGTTTCCTCCGGGGACTCTGGTTTCCTCCCATAGTCCAAAGATATGCAGAGTCGGCTATTTGGCATTTCCAAGCTGCCTGTGTGAGTGATTGTGTGTGTACTTGTGCCCTGTGATAGATAGGCACCCCATCCAGGGTGTACCCTGCCTAGAGCCTGTGACACCTGACAACACTGTTCTTGCAAGAACGATTCCAGAACAGCTGACCTTCATTTCTTAAAATAACAACTGTCTGTTGTTGTTAGTTAATTACCCAATGCCATATGTGCTATTTCATAGTTTGGTGGCTACTCTTAGTGGCTAGTATTCAGGACTGTCGCCTTGCACCTCCAGGATCCGGGTTGGATTTCCGCCACGGGTCTGTGTGCATGGAGTTTGCATGATTTTTCCGTGCTTGGTGGGTTTCCTCCGGTTACTCCGGTTTTCTTCTTACTCTCCAAAGGCATGCAGATTAGGCTAACAGACATTGAATGTAGGCTAATTGGCATTTCCAAAACTGACTGTAGTGTGTGAGTGTGTCTGTGTGTATGTGTGTGTGATGGATTGGCACCTCATCCAGGGTGTACCCCGCCTCGTGACCGATGTCTCCTGGGATAGGCTCCAGGCCCCCCGCGACTCTGTAAAGCGGCATAGACGACGAGAGAGTGAGTGAGTGACATCTCTGGTATACACACACGCACACACACACACACACACACACACACACACACACACACACACACACACACACACACAGTGACAATACAATTCAAACGACATCTTAACATCTTAGAGAGAATCACAAACAGCAGAGAGTATGTAAGCAGTTTCTTTTCCACACTTGTACAATTTCACGTTCATAACTCAACATTTTTTAAGTTGCAATATTTGAATTAATTATTGCTTAATTAGAGAAAGTTCATTACCACAGAAATACTGTTCACTGTTTATTTGTGTTAACAACCCAGCAGTAACACATTATATATTTTTTTATTTTGTGTAATACTGCTGTGCTTAACACATCTGTACCTGTGCAGGTTATACTGTAACTGCTGTGCTGAAAATGATCCACCGCACAAATGTGATTTGATATCTGGTTCATAAAAATACCATTAACAGAGTGTTAATCATTTGGTGTGTAATTATGACTGATATAATAAAAGGCATTGATAGGGAAGGGATCTAATTAGGTTTATTAGGCTTTAGACTTGATGTGAGAAAGATGTGAGAAGGTGTTTCACGCTGTACTTGTGGCACTGATTTGCCTCTGGAAGATTCAAGAAGCACTTTACAAAAATGTCAGCGCTGTCACAGATGTTGTTCAAGAATGATCCGTGGGCGTTCTTGGCGTTCGCTCTAGGTGACAGATATATATATATATATATATATGTATACTGTATATATATACTGTATATACGTACATTTTCAATTTTCACTTAGTCATGCTGCAGCATTTGGTTGCGATGTGTCGTACTGCAAGTCATATGCATGCATGGATGTTGTCTATGGAATTTCACTTCTCTGTCTGGGAAGGGAACCTGAGTTAGTGTCTGAGATGCAGAGGTGTGGGCTAGATGTTGTTCAGAAGTCTCAGTCGTGAGTGAAGTGAGAGCGCGGCAGTGAGAGGTATTCTTGGCTTCAAGTCAAAACTGTTTAAGTTTGATGTCAGTCTGTGTCAAGTGTGTGTTTTGTCTCCCCTGCAGTGGCTTTCAAGGACTCCATTTCAAAAAACGAATCAAACGCTGGAGAGGTGTCCAGTTGTGATAACCTATTTAGCAGCGTTAATAATATTAGTGTACAATCTGATGCTTATTTGAATCTTTGGGTGGTGAATTGCATTAGTCAAATCTGTTTTTATTACCTTTTTCTTTTCTGCTGCATCATATTACAAAAGAATTTTCACTAATGATTTAAGACATTAAGTCATCATAGTTTGTTTTTTCTTAGTGATTAGCACTGTCGCGTTTCACCTCCAGGGTCCGGGTGCATGGAGTTGTGCTTGTGCTCCTCGTGCTTGGTGGTTTCTCTCCAGAGTCCAAAGACATGGAGATTAAGCTAATTGTCATTCCCTGCAATGCCCTGTGATGGCTTGGCACCCCATCCAGGGTGCACCCTGTCTCGTGCCCTACTGTAAGTCTCCTGGGATAGGCTCCACACCCCGTGGCCCTGTATACGGGATAAAATGGTGAAGGCGATGGGTGAGTGAGCGAGTGAGGTCTGTCCCCAAAGTAATTGTTTTTAGAAATAAATGTATTTATTACATTTATATATCATATAACAATCTTTAATTATACAGAATTGTCCTGGCAGATGTCAGTGCCTTAATGTGGTAGTTCAGGATTCAGGAGCTCCTTCGGAAAAATATGATTTCCAGAATAAAAGAGAACTGCATTGACTAAATTATTTCGAGTCTATTTTTTTTTTGTTCTTTTGTTCTTTGACTGCTTAGGTTCATGCCTGCTGGTTATATTGCCTATGCATTGAAAACTTTGAAACTTTTTTTTTTTTTAGATGTTAAATATAACCCATCTGCAAGTACTGTGCTGTGTGAAGTACTGTGACGTGTAGTCAACTGCAAATAAGAGTATCTCTAAACATGGAGTACGTTATTATGCACTAGGAGGTATCCTTATGAATAAATGACACTGTTTTCTGCCGGACTTCAAAAAGCAGCCTTTCAAATCAAGGCATAAACAGAAATGCAATTAAGACGCACAGGGGAGCATCAGCATATTAATAAAGGTTAAATAGAAGCTGTAGTGCACCACCTGAAGGGTGAGGATCACCGGCCTGTCATGGAGGTCATTATGATTCACTAATTTAATCATAATGACCAATATGCATTCTTAACCTGAAATTAATGCCAGAATGTATAACTTTGTGTCTGGTCTTGATTTTCTTGTCTTCGCCTATTTTTGGGCTTTGGATGCAGCTAAATTGCCCCCTGCAGGTAACTAAATGCACTGCATGGACCTTTATGGTCTCACTGCAAATGAATTACTGAGATCCTCCCTGTGTCTGATTATGATAGTGACATAAATGTGAAAAACATACAACATAGTAATGTAAGTTTTCAACAAAAAACAAAAACAGATGCGTGATCATGGTTAATTTTGTTTGGATATGTTAAAGGTAACAGATACTGTCTTCTCATTCTTGGCTTCACCATGTACATTCCCTTCTGAAACTTGCTACAGCAAGTACAGCAAGGCCTTTGTTTTAGAGATAGGTCAGAATTTCAGCATTTATTTAATGCAATTTACATCTAGATCTATTAAACAATTTCTAGGTGAGTAGAAATATATATGAACAGATGGTTAAAGTAAAGCACACATCGAATTTGCTTACATATTGCTTCCTTGCAATAACCAGTCTTACTGACATCACCAAAGTGTTGCATTCTTCTGTCGTGATGCTTTGCCAGGCTTCTGCTGCAGCGTCTGTCAGTTGCTGTGTGTTTTCACCCTTTAGTCGCCTCCTTATGCATGCTTGCTTGAGTTAAGCTCCGGTGGTCGACTTGGTCAGTTTAAAACTTTCCACTTTTTTCTCCTGATGAAATCCGTTGCTGGGCTGGCAGTGTGTTTTTTATCATTATCTTGCTGCATGATGAGGTTCCTCCTCAATTAAATTGGATGCATTTCTTTTAACATTGGCAGCCATTTAAATTGAGAATTGTAGATAAGAGAATTTATCCTGCAGCTGGCATCATGAGTTATAATATGTTTAATGACACCGTTTCAGAAGCAGCCATGTAAACCTAAGCCATGACACTACCTCCACTGTGCTTGACCAATGAGCTGACATGTCATTTCTTTCTCCACACTTTCTCTCACTTTATTAGAGGCTAAGCTTGGCTCCAGAACTTTTATGGGTCGTATTTATTTCTTTAAAAAAAATTCTAATCTAGCCTTCCGTTTCGTTTGCTGCTGAGTGGATTGCTCCTTGTGAGCTGGCCTCTATACGGTAGTTCTGCTTTTGAAATCTTCTTGAACTGGACCTTGAACTTTGGTGCCTTCTGGAGTTTGGTTACGATGTCACTGACTGCTGTTTTGGGATTGTTCTTCAAAGCAATCGCAATGATTTGTCCTCAAATGCTGTTTCTTTTTTTTGTTTTTTTTGTTTGACTGATCTGTTTGATGTACTGAATGTTTGTTAGTACACCAACGTCTTTCTTTATCAGAATTGCAGCATTGGCAATACCCAATGGCTTAATGCTTATATCATGGCTCTATTGGATTCTTCCTTCTTATGTCAGCTTTAAAATGCCTTTATATACATTATTCTCCAGTAGTCAGCCTACTGGTGTTCATGCTGGTTTATTTAACAGCACTGTTATTTAACAGCACACACGTTCCAATATTCTCGAAAGTGTGTGGGTGAAGACCAATGGAGTTCTAAGTCGTTTACCACATCTAGATGTAAATATCCGGATATGCTCTCAAACACAAATGTCTTCAGTGTGAAGCAAAAAGAACAGACTTGGCCTTTCCTTTCTACTACTATCACATCTTTAGTATGTCTGTATAGTCCTGAGTTGCATGCTTTGCCTGCCTGCTTAATTTGACTCCGTAAAATGACTCAACCCAGATTGCTTTGACAGCCAGTCTGTGTGCTCTGACAGACAGACAGATGATGGCATGACTCAGCCTTACATATAACTGAACATCATGCAAGAATTATTCCGAATAATTATGCTAAATATTAGCCTTTATATGATTCATACTTTGAGAACTTTGATAGCCGGGTAAGACTTCTAAGAATGTGAACATCCCGTTCTTGAGATGCCTTTATTCTCCTGTATCCACTAAATGCAAGTTCCATTAAGTAGCACTTTCTTTTTGCATTAGCAGTTTTTTTTTTTTCTGTGCTGCAGATTTTTAATGCTCTTATAGCTTAACTGTTTAAATACGCTCATTGAATTTTCTTGGTGTAATGGTTAGCACTGTGGCCGCGCACCTGCAGGTTCGAGGGTTCAGGTCCCTCCTCAGGTCTGTGTGCATGTTCTCCCTTGGTGGGTTTCCTCTGGGTGCTCCAGTCTCCTTACACGGTACAAAGATATGCAGATTAGGTTAATTGGTGTTCCCAGATTTCCCATACTGTGCATCTGTGTGTTTGGCCTGTGATGGATTGGTACCCTGTCCCTGGTGTACCACGAGTTTGCCCTAGGATAGCGAACCTGTACAGGATAAGCGGTATAGAAGATGAATGAATTATTATTTTTTTCTTTCTTACATAACCATATCTGATTTTCAGAGATAATAATTTTACAAATTTTACTATTTATTAGACTGGCACATTAATCCATTTTTATTAAAATAAATAAAATGAATTTTACATTTTCAGAAATAGACCCATGACGCTTTGGTTTGTGCCCCAAGTACCCATGGTGGGAAAAGAAGGCACTACACTTTAAGAACTTGCATTGATGCATTTTATAATTATTCTGTGACTATGATTTTTTTGTATCCTACTGCCCTAAAAACCTAGTAAATGATAACCTAATCATAAATTAATTAATAAATATTATATATGCATTAATGAGAAATAAAAATAAAAAAAACTTTAATAGAGACCTGTGTTCTCATGTAATATTTATGAGTGAAATAATAGAATGCTGCGACCAGCTATTGAAGCCTAATAGAAGAAGAATGGAGTGAAGTACGTAGAGTTTATGTAAGAGTAATTACTTAATTAGCATGCATTATAAATGCACAGCATTTGTTTTGGAAGTCTTTTGTAAGATAATTAATTATAGCATCCCCAAAGTAAGTCTGTAGCCAACAAATAGTACAAAAGAATAATTGAATTTTAATAGCAAGGTAATTGTGGGCCTGATTCTTGGCTGAGATGTAAGAGTTTCTGCTCTCATAGAGGTTTATTTCACAGAGAGAGCTTTCATTTTGACATTGTTACCTAATTTATAAAGGGAAAAAAAAAGGAAAATTGACTGACAAACCAATTATTTCCGGAAGCAAAAAAAAAAAAAAACTCTGCAACATAGATATTTCCCCACCATGCTTGAGGATGAGGATAGGTAATGGATAAGTGCACTGAATCGTTTAATTCATCTTTATAGGCTTAAAAGTCCTGTTTATTTCCTTGCATGTTAGCTTATCCTTTCTCCTCTGAGGTCTACAAAAAGTACTCTGTGTCTTTATGCCAGGTAATATTCAATCATCATATTGATGTTTTCAGAAAGACTTGAAGTAAGCTCAGGAAAACAAATTAAAACTTGAAGAGAGCCTTAGGCATTGATTTAGTTTCAATCTTCAGCCTGTCTCACATATTTGTTCTCGGTTATTCTTTTGAGGGCCTGCTCATGCATCAATGGCAGCAGCATGAATGTTTCATTCATTATTTCTTCCTTTCCTTCTACATGGTGAATATGAAGGCTGAGATAGGGCTGAGTGCTCCTGGCCATACTGATATTTAACGGTGGAAAGTTATGGGGGAAAAAAATCATAATACAGTATGTATAAAACCCACCATCACTTCTACTCTCTACATCTCTCTGGTTGAGAAAAAGTTATAGTGTAGAAATAGCATTTGTCTGATCATCAACAAAGCCCTAAAACAGTCTAGAAGGTTTTACATCATTTTCTTACATGACTGCTTTGCCAGGAGAGACAAGAAACCAACATGTTTCTGCTTTGTGATTATTTAAACTTGCTATACACATGGCTCAGGGGAGACTGTGAACAGAAGGCACTGATGTCTGGAGAATTGAGCAAAAAGAGGACGCAGCTATGAACCAGTTAACGCCTCTCCAGTGTGTCAAAAGGTGAAAAATAGGCTGTTCATTCTCCACCGTAAGCTGTTGTTTGTAAATTTAGAAAACTGGCATATATCATTTTGCGTGAGATACATTTCCCTTGTTAAAGCTTTTTTGTCCTCCGGTGGATTAAAGACTGTGTAAGACTGTGTGAGGTCTGAAGATTATAATGGGTGGCCAATATTATTCGTAATTCATTACACACAGGCTAGGAAGCATACAGAATCTGCAATGCAGAAAAAACATAAATAAAGCATATGCAATGTGGCACTGGACACTTGGTGGTTAAGGTTCTATGCGTTTGATCAGAAGGTTAAGAATACAAATCCCTGCATATTATATTCCTTATATATATATATATATCCCTTATATTCAACGCATATTAGTAACAGGTTCTTCATCCATACTATGTACTAACAGTATTGTCCATTAATTATAATCAACTATTGTGTATGAAAATCCCAGAAGATCAGCAGTTTCTGAAACAGCCATGTGATTCTCAACGTTACAGAGATCATAATTAATCGTATTCTGATGTTTCAAGATTAAAAGTCTTGACCTGTATCGGCATGATTGTATGTACAGTATGATGGTGTTGGTTGATAATTGGAGAACTGCATGAAAAAATAGAATAGCACTGGGATTTCTATTAAAGTGGACAGTGAGTGTATATACTAGATATCCAGGAGTATGTGTGTATCAGAGCTCCTTGTCCTCGGTAATTGTGTTATGCAGCACTTTTGAGTAACTGAGCTCCCACCGACATTTATTGCTAGACATTTTGATTGATGTGACATTTTAATTTTTATTCCTAGACTGATTCCTGTTCTCGATTCCAGAGAGAAATGTGTCCTTATATCCAGTATTTTGGTGGGTTTCGGCGCTCCTGTTATATCCCCACTGAATCAGTTTATCCAAGTGCATTACAATGAATAACAAAAACTCAAAAATCAGTGAAGACCTTTTTGACCTTTACAGTTTAAAGTTGCGGTCAAGATGTCCTGGATCTTTGTTTTTGTTCAGCTTCTTGGTGGTTTTCAAGTACAGTAGGTGAAGTCTATTTGATAGTACGGTGAGAAAAACTGTTGCATAAACAGCATTGTATTAATGCGTTCCTGCAATTTTACACTTTACTGTTGTTTCAGTATTTTTATGAAAGCAAGCAAAGTTTCCCTAATAAGCCCTAGCCTACAGACACACCATTTGTTGTTAAATCACATTTTAGTTGAGAAGGAAGACTGCAGATGACAACAAATGAGATGTACGCTGTCCCGAGTATTCAAGCAACATTAGCATAATGCCAGCGCTGTACTGTATAAATGCATCAACATAAAACATAAACTGCACAAGATTTTTACATTAAAAAAAAAAAAAGAAGAAGAAATTTTGTATTATATACAGTATTCTACATGTCCACAAAGAATGACATCCATTTGCCACCTCAGTCAATATTTAAAAAGCAAGCATAAATATTGTAGAAAATGGCAGTGCCCTAGACTGGATGAAGTTCTCGTCATATGGAGGCCTCTGGCCCTCTGCTGAGAACGGCTCAGTGTGCTCTGCTTGTAATGCGAATGATGACTGAGGACGGTTCCACTTGATGACCATGAAGGTGGCCTTGGACTGGGCTAATGCGTGCAGTCTTTCTGTGATGACTTGTGACTACAGACTACAGATGATGGTTTACAGACTGAAATTCCCATGAACAGTTTTAGACCCAAGCCTCCATCAGCAAAGTAGCGTTTGAACTTTTAACCTTATAGCACACAGATATAGCAGCGGCGTATTTATAGTCGCACTTTCTGGTATCACCCAAATGATGATGGGGTTCCTCTTAAGGTTTCTTCCTATTGTCATCTCAGGGAGTCTTTCATTGCTCCTGCCAGGGACACATTAATTAATATGTATAATTAATATATTGTTTTCAATTACTAATTACTAACTATTCTAATTAATATTCATATTTCTATTTCTGTAAAGCTGCTTTACAACAAAGACCATTGGTAAAAGCGCTATGAAAGTAAAATTGATTAGAACGGAATTGGACAAACAGAGATACATGGTGCTTGGGGCATTACATGATGGGACCCTGTTTCGCACCACCACCAAGCATTTCGCACCACCACCACCTCCTTTTTGTTCTTAAAATGGCCCTGCGTTATCGCTGTTATACTGTAGCTAGCTATCACTGGTAAAAGCCAATCCGATTTCCCTTTCCAGCAGGACTTAGCAATAGTGCCGAAACTACCACTAACTGGTGTGCTGATCATGATATGATGTTGCTTGATTGCCCAGAAAACTCATCTGACCTGAACAGAATCTATATGCTGTTGTCAAGAGGAAGATGAGAAACACGTGACCCAACAATACATATGAGCAGAAGGCTGATATTTAAAATGAACACATATGGAATATGGCAATTAATTAACAACAACAACAACAACAAAAAATGTATAGGAACTGGAGGCATTTTGCCAAGAAGAAGCTACAGTATACTGCCTGAGAGAATTAAGGACTTTAGACTGTGTGCCATGCTAAAGGGGCCAATACATGATATTAAGAATTAAAGGTATGCAGACTATTGAACAGGGATTATTTACTCATTTTCTTCATTGCCATGTTTTGTTTGATGATTATATGATTGTGCGATTCTGCTATGCCTTACATGAATTCATTTGTTTTGCCCTCTCTAAAAATTACAAATTCTCCCAAGGTATACAGTACAAACTTGGTAGATAGATAGATAGTAAGAGAGAGAGAGAGAGAGAGAGAGAGCATGGGCATCAGAGGAATATACTGTAGGGAATATTAATTAAGACAGAATTGGCCCACCTACAGACAACAATTATGGAAATAGATGAACTTCAGTGTGGTTCATGTGGGGGATCAGTTTTCCGTGGACAGATACGATTTCACTATAGGCAGACACACCACAGAGACATTTATGTTGCCATTCAAATTATAATAGGTTTGCTATAAATAAAATACCTTGAAGGAGTTATATGTAATCATAATCAGCAGGGTCAGATTATGGAATAGACCACAGGAGTAAAGATCTGCAGCCATTTTGCGATACTGCTGAGCAGCAAAACATCTTATTGCACTGTAAAAAAAAGAATCAATTATAGCAAGTAAATATATTCTAATTAAAGGAAATATCTAATATCATTTTTTTTCATTATAAGATAAATATATAACAAATACACACTCATACACGATAAAAACAATCCCTGTGTCAAAAGCTACATCAAGCAAAGATAACAACTAAGAAGATTTGAAATTATTGAAATTGAGTTAGTCAGTGATTCCTGAAAATATAGTGCTAAACCACCATTTCTTTTATCACCATCAGAGAAATGCGGTCAGAAAAGATTGTGAATGGAGATCATTTAAGTGCCTGAAATTGTATTATGGTTGTAAGGGAATCATTTCATTTCATGTAAGCCTTATGTTGATAAACATTGTCTCTTTTCAAAGTTTTAGTTATCTGTAAACAAAAGATTTAGTTCATAAATCCGTTAATATAAAAAATGCCTTAATGAAATAAGTTGAAAACTGTAAATATTAAATATATACTGCATTTTGTCCAGGAAAAAAACAATAATGAAATAATGAAAAATCTATGCGTCTTTTCGGAATATTCAAGTAACTGTCCAATGAGGATACAGCTCTATAACATGTTTCCAAAAAAACAGGTGGCCAATGAGGGCGCAGCCCTGTAACACGCCTCCAAAAGCAGCTAGCCAATAAGGATGCAGCACTGAACTACTCGCCCAAAGGCAGCTGGCCAGCGGTTCTTTATGAGGTGGTCAAAGGAAAATGGCCAACTTGGTTTGAGCCAGGAAACTTTTTACAACCATGGTGAACATAAAAGCACTTCAGCATGCAAAAAGCATTAAACTTTGCAGTGGATGCACTACCACAGGTAAAGACCACATTGGGATTCCACTCTTATCATCCAAGAACAAGAATCTGGGGCCCTCATGGGAAAAAACTTTGGAATTACAGTAGGCAGTTGAAGTTTAGAAAAAAATGACCTGGCTTTATTTCATTCTTCAACTGTCCAGTTTGGGTGAGTCTGTGCCCAAAGAAGTTCCCAAAGGTTCAGTATTTGCACACACTCATTCACACATATAGGCAATTTAAAGCCAGACCACGTACCTTCAAGAACAGAGAGCAATGACATTAACTGATTGACCTGGGGACCCTGGAGCTGTGACCCACTGTAGCACTGTGGCCCCCACAAACTTTATTGCAAAGTTTAAATCCAAGTTGTAGTGATCCTGCAGGCTGTTCACTGTAATATTTTTTTTTTTTACCTGTTTTTTGTAAAAATGTACTGTATGTGTATCTACTGTATCGCTACTCAAAACGCAAAGCAAACAAGCAAACATTTCCAAGAATCCCTTTGTAACAAGTCAATTCTGCACATTTTTATAGCGCTGGATAATGTGTTTGTGTGTGTGTGTGTGTGTGTGTGTGTGTGTGTGTGTGTGTGTGTGTGTGTGTGTGTGTGTGTGTTAGACAAAGCAGAACACAACCACCAGCATATATTAATTACACAATTAATCACAACCACAGACCTACAATAATAAAAAAAAATTGCAGAGTTGTTGTTTCTTGATGTTGTCAAGTCTAAATCAACTAAAAAAAAAGGTTTTTGGAAGGAGTGAGGAAAGTAGCCATTCCAGACAGCAACTTAAAATATACTGCTCCCGAACATTCCCAAGCCTCATTAGAAGAACTGCTGTGTTAGAGACCCAAATGGCCAGAGTGTTAACACTGGCCCGTTAGTGTATGTGTCAACAAGATAACAATCCAAAACACACATGTACATTAGCAGAAAAACATCATTTAAGGAGGCCACATTGTGTTGTAGTGAGTACTGCAGCATGTTCCACAGCTAGGTTACTGCTAGGTTACTGCTTGTGTGGACAGGTTTCCTCTTGCTTCTTCAGTTCCCTCCCACCTCCCAAAACATGCTTGTGGATGGCCTGGATATACTAAATTGCATGTAGGTAAATGTATGTGGTTTACTTTCATGGGCTGGCATCTCATCAAATGTGTATTCCCACATGATCCTCCCATGATAGGTTCTAGATCCAGCAGGGCTAAGCAGTTACTGAAGATTTATGAATGAATAATTAATGGAACACAATGTTGCTACTGTAGATCAGTAATGCAGGGTTTTGAAGAAATCAAATCACCTGCACAAAGCCCTGACCTCAACCTCACTGAACATCTTCGGGATACAGTAAAATTGCGCCATCAACTGAGCCCTAGGTATCCTCCGCCAACATCACTGCATGATCTCACTAATGGTCTTAATCCACAAAGGTGGACTAAATCTAAAGTATGAGGTGATATCAAAAAGTTAGAAGACTAGTTTTGTAACACGGCAGCAAAAGCGCTAAACAAATAAAATTTTATTAAATTGAATTGAATTGATAAGAGGCGGCACGGCGGTGTAGTGGTTAGCGCTGTCGCCTTGCACCGCCAGGGTCCGGGTTCGATCCCCGATTCCAGTCTCTGTGTGCATGGAGTTTGCATGTTTTCCCCAAAGACATGTAGGTTAGGCTAATTGGCGTTCCCAAATTGCCCGTAGTGTGTGAATGAGTGAGTGTATGTGTGTGTGTGTGTTTGTGCCCTTCGATGGATTGGCACCCTGTCCAGGGTGTCTCCTGGGATGGGCTCCAGGCCCCCCGTGACTCTGAATACAGGATTAAGCGGTATAGATGATGAGTGAGTGAGTGAATTCATAAGTCAGTGTGCCAAAAGGCACCATCCTGTGTACATTGGGAGCAGTGCAACTGCTATTCTGACCATGTCTGCTATTGCCTACTGCTATTTAATCATGGACCGCGGGTTTTGTCAAGTTTGCAGCAATGCTGCAATGAGTCTTTCAAAGTGTTTTGGGTGGAATGCACGTTTCAAGAGTGGAAGAACATCACTGGAAAGTCTTCAATGAGCTTAAACCGTGAAAATGTCTAAACCATTTGGCAACTTGTGCATGATGATCGTCCGGGATCAATCCACAACATTACTCTCATTGTTTGTGTGTCATACGGAACAGACCATATGACATATGTGTGATTTCAATATGACCCGTGTCGCTGCCAAGTTCATCCCTAGGCTGCTAACCTAGGAGCAGATGGAACATTGCACAGACATTTGACGAAACTCGAATTCACAATGCACAACAGTGCATTGGTCCCCGGGGCCAGACCATTAATAGCAAAAAAGAGCCTGAAGACAGAACTAATCTTGAAACTTTTTTATACCACCTTGTATGATGTTCAGAAAGAACATATGAGTGTGTTAGTCAGGTGCCCGCAAACATTTCATCATATGTTGTATTAGGTTTGGCTTGTTTTCACGAATAATCCTAGGAATTGTGAAATTTATTGTACCATTGATCCATTCAAGATTAGGTAGCCAAATATTCACAGTAAAGAAGAGGCAGAGAGGCAGATGGCACAGTGTAATGCATATTTATCAGCAGTTGTAAATTAAAGCAATCTGGGCACGGAGGTGAGGCTGCTAAAGCACAAAATCTTTCCACTATTGTAAATTTCAAAATTTAGGAATTTCAAAAAGGCATACTGTTTAGATTTTCATAATAGAATAGAAAAATAGAACCTGTCGGTGTCAGTCACTATCATAAAGAAAGTTTTTATTTTATACTGTAGTTTACATGCGTTTGCATGGGCAATAAGTGGATGAATATTTGCCCTCCATTGTTTTATCACAAATGCAATCTGTTGGAGTAAAATTATATAAGGTAAAATTTCAAACATATTCCCAAACAAGCAAGGAAGTCACTGAATGCCTGCTTCCCCCTTTCCATTCAATAATCAAGCTAATTCCGACCAGCAAAATGAGATGTCATTTCTCTCTTTCCGGCTCCCACCTGGGACCTTCATCAGTCTTTGCCATAATTACCTCAGATAAGCTGTCAATCTCTCCTAATTAAAGCTTCTCCTCCCATTTTGATTACAAACAGGACAGCAAATCAAACATCAAATCAAACCATACCTCATAACCGTCATCTATAAATAAATATGGCTGTAACACCTGCTCATGTGAGTGAGGCACATTGGGTAAATATCTTTACATTTGCTCTTTGTTGTGTATTTTCGGTTGGGTTTACTCACTATTTAGGATTATTGTGCAGCTGGAAATTGCGTTTGAGGAGCAGAAAATGTGTCAGATAAAGTAAAATCCTTCTGCTGGCTTTGAATAGGGCACTGATGGGCACATGAATCATGGGTCTAGCTGGTGGTACCGGCTAGACCGACTGATGTAGTTGCCAGTGGGCATGTATTAGAGCAGGCAGAGGGGTTCAACAGAAAGAGTCTTTTATTTACGAAAGAAATACAAACTAAAAACATTGAAACAAACAAACAATGGAACCAAAACCACAAACTATAACTAGGGCTCTTTAAACAGACATAGGGACTACGGACTGACACAGGGAACCAGGAGCTGAACACAGGGAAACCAGGAGCTGACACGGGGAACTGGCATAAGGAAACACGGGGACCTGGCATAAGGAAACACGGAGCTGGAGCTAACTAAAGACACATAGGGGAACTAGAGACAAGGCTGGACAGGACATGGCAGGAACTAGAGATGGGGACAGGACTGGAGAGACAGGGCTAGGGGCACAGAGACTGGAGAGACAAGGCTAGACAGGAGACAGGACTGGAGACAGGGCGAGACAGGACTGGAGACAGGGCTAACCCTACTAGCAGCCAAGGCCTACTAGCATCTAACCCTGCTAGCGGCTAGGCCCTCATGTGGCTACACAAAACTAAACAGACAAAGAACTACACCAGAAGGCCGACACTGGGGATACAAAGAACAGTACTTACACAGGAGGAGACACAGCCTAACTAAACACTGAACAAGGCAGCTCCATGAATCCACTAACACAAGGAACATCAAGAAAGCAAACAATAGAGCCCTCTAGAAAAACAAAGGTAAAACAATATAACTAAAATATAAACTCAAAGAAACAAACAAAAAGTGATGCCCACATGACGGTAATACAAAACATATACACAAACATAAACAATGCTCGACTCAGTTTCCCAGAACAAACTGCTATTTATAGGAACTTTAATGAGCCACCTCGGTTCAGGTGAGCCCTCATCACCTGACCGAGGTGCCTTCTGGGAAACTGAGTCAGTCAACAAAACTACAAAAGACAGACAAGAACAGTGACCTCTAGTGGAGGACCCTAACAACATGTCCCTGCACATGCTGTATATACTGCACCATGTGCATTACTGCGCAAAAGTCTTAGGTAAATAAAAAGAAATGCTCTAGAGCATGGGTGTCTTCAAAAAATAGAAAAACTCTACAAAGTCCAGTAAACAGTAATTAATGAAACTAAGTCAGTATTTGGTGTGACGACACTTTCAGGACCTTTTCATCTCAGGTACAATTTGTGCTGTTTTATAAATTAGCTGCTAAGTTCGATGAGCCTCCTGCAGAATCTCCCACAGTTCTTCTGTGGACTTGTGTTGTTGCATCTGCTTCCTTTTTTGCATGCAAAATACAGAAGCTTGTATTAAATTTTTTTTTTTTTTTGAAAAGTCTCTTATAAAATGTGCTGCTCTTTTTTCTTACATACAAATATTTGTCTTCATCTTCATATTTTGTAGTTGAATACCACTGTCCCAAATGAAATTAGACATGTTTTTATACTGACTCAAAATTAGAGTCATAAAATCAAACACGGGAGAAAAGCATAGAGAGTTGAATGACAAATCTTTGGAGAGTTGGATTTAATCATGTCTTCAAGAACACCTGTTTATAAAATGTGATTTATATGGACAACTGTTTGCGAAATTTAAAGGTCAAACGGCACTCATTGAATTGTCTACACTACACAAGCATTCAGCTTTTTTCTGTGTTACATATGAATAGGATACACTTGTACCGAAGAAATGCTGCTATTAGCACAAAATCGTAACTATAACATTAAAGCTGCCTAGGTTTTTGTTGACACAGGGACAGCTCTTGGATGGGATTTGTTTGTCCAGTACATCCCATAGGTGCTTGATTGGATTGGGATCTGGGGAATTTGAAGTTGGCGACCTTTGGGCTCTTTCTCCCGAGCTCCCTGGAGCCTTTTTATTGTTGCCAGCATAGAATTTTTTCATTGATTTCTATTGGCTTTTCTGTGGGATCAGACGAGATGGGCCGGCCTTTGGTTTCTGTGGGTATGTGTGAGTCTAGGCTGCCCATAATCTTATCACCAGTTTGCTGGTGTACAGTTGGTGTCCTTAACTTCACAAACTTAGTGACTTTAATGGCTAATTCCACTTCCTCATGTTGTCATGTTTTCTTTGACACTTCATGAGGAGGATATTGGATCTTTCGTTTTATACCTATAATAACTATATATTAATAGTTATAACTAAATAACTAACTGCATCTACACATGGAACATACATTACCCTACTGGTGAGTCCAAGTCAAGTGGGGTGTTTGAAGGACAAGCTGCACTTACTTTAAGTTTGACTCAAGTGCTCATCTCTGTCATGACAAAGCCAATCAACTGATTCCTAACAGATCAAATGTATCTTTAAATATGCCATAATTAGGAACCATAACAGAGTCAAATCCACTTTCTTTATGTTGTATCAGTGCTTTAAATATATCTGTAATGCTGCTTTGTGATTATGTCTATTTGGTCTTGCTATACTGTAGTGATATACAATTTTATACTAATATTAAATTAAATTGAAGAATCCTGGGATGGCAGTGAGCTTTGGTCTTTGGGAATGTGATCAAACAAGCAAAGATACAAGCAGCTACAAAGAGTAGGAGTAACCAGAGAAAGGGAGCCACAGAACAGTGTGGGAGGAAAAATTATAAAATACAGGAAGGTGCAAAAGTGTGCAGGGTGAGCAAGAGAGTTCAAGCAGGGTCTAATGAAGATGATATCCTGAGTGCATGGATGGCACTGCTGCTGTTCTCCCCATCAGAGAATAATATCCTGCTGAGTACACACATAATTTATTACAGCAATCTAATCACCCTCTTCCAATGAGTTCCAATGGAACTCATTAGCAGCCACTTTGATGAAGATAATAAAGGTAGTGACGGCCAAGAGCAAAGGCAAAATCAAGAAATGGGCATAAACAACTAAGCATGGGGACTTGAGTTAAAAATGGTCATGATTTGCTCTTCCGTGTCAGTGGCCATCTTGTCTGGAGCACTTCCTGGGGCAGCCATTTTGATCTTAATCTCCATCTCCTACCTCTTCTCCGGAATAAACTGTCTCTTAATCAGTGTCTCATTTTGAAATTCATGTCACGTTTCCTGTTGCAGCCCATTCACCAAACTGACACCCGGTTCCAATGTACACAACCCACCAGTAAGTTTCAAACTGTAGGCAACAGACCCCCTGCAGTATGTCTTCATGTCATTTGTATCAACTTAATTTTTTTTTTTAGTAACGTCTTTAAAGACAAGACTGTTGTCTCCTGCTTTTGGGTCCTACCTGTCTGCATCCCTTCTGACAAAATAATTTAGACAGGTACACTATGTTTGATACAAGACATTTGTTATCCACACAGTTTTTTCATTTCAATTTTAGTTCTATAGAACCTTTAAGGTCATTAATGGTTTATGATCATTGTCACAAAGCAGCTTTTACAGAATTAGAAAAATATCAAAAATGTGTCTACATTATACAGGGTGGGCCATTTATATGGATACACCTTAATAAAATGGGAATGTCCTGTTTGTGGCACATTAGTATATGTGAGGGGGCAAACTTTTCAAGATGGGTGGTGACCACGGTGGCCATTTGGAAGTCGGCCATCTTGGATCCAACTTTTGTTTTTTTTTTATAGGAAGAGGGTCATGTGACACATCAAACTTATTGGGAACTTCACAAGAAAAACAATGCTTGGTTTTAACGTAACTTTATTCTTTCATGAGTTATTTACAAGTTTCTGACCACTTATAAAATGTGTTCAATGTGCTGCCCATTGTGATGGATTGTCAATGCAACCCTCTTCTCCCACTCTTCACACACTGATAGCAACACCGCAGGAGAAATGCCAGCACAGGCTTCCAGTATCTGTAGTTTCAGGTAGTTTCAGAATCTCTGCTATTCCTGATGACTTCATCAATAAATTGTAAGAATCCTTGTCAAACCGCATGGATGCAGTCCTTCAAGCTCATGGAAGTCATACAAGATATTACATTTGGATCTCACAGCACCACTACTTAATTTGCTGACATATTTTTGTATTTGCAGTAAATTTGTTCAATTTCTGTATAGACGACAAAACAGGCGACAAAACGTTTGTCTTGCCAATTAAATGATAAATCTTTTTTTCAGTGAAACTAATTTATTTCAGTGCATTAGACATCATCTGGGAGGGTTTTAGCTTTTCATATGAGCTATTTCTAACACCAATTGATTAATTAAAAGTCAGGTTAATAGCAGGTTTTTCTACAAAATAGATAAGCGACAAGACTTTTGTACTGTGGTCATCGGTCACCGGCCATCTCTCATCTGGACTATGGTCTCATAGAGCAACATATGAGGACATGTTGACAGATACCACAGTGGTACTGGAGCACAGCTGCTCTTGCTGGTGGTGATCAATTGCTTTTGTTAATTTTGACTTGCCCCAATACTTGGGCCCTTGTTTGGATGGGCGGTAAAATATGGCGCCTACTTTATTGGTTCAGAAAGGCGTCTTGATGAATAGATATATTTCTGTCCCCTTGATAGGATGTATTTGTATGCTAGCAAGGTGAGGAAATCATTGCTGAGACTTACACAACTCTCCAGAGTACTTCTCAGGCCTGCTGACGATTGTAGAGGAGCATTTGGAATGCTGGGGCATTTGCAGAGTTGGTTGCTGGTGACATAGCTGGCATTAGTGGAAGAGGCACAGTGGGTAGAGTGACTTTGAACTGGGCCAGCTGTGCAGTGAGGTGCTTGATAACATGGCTACATTCTTCCTGTCGCTAGTGAACCTGGACCAGTTCCAGATTCTGGCACAGCTCACTGAAGACACACACATGGATGATAAGTGCTTGTTGGATATTAATTTCTCCTGCTGCGTTCATCAAGGGTGCAAAGAATCCCAGATCTCGGGGTTCAGATCGTGTCACGAGTTTTGGTCATGGATTATATCACTTCTCGGGTCACCAAAAAAAGGGAGACAGAAATAGTTTTGCTTTCCGTGTATTACCTGTAGAAAATAGCAAGGGTTCCTTTTTAAATTACTTTTTTGATAATGTGGTAATTTTCATTGACTATTTTTAAATACGGTACTGATCTCTTTCCTTTTAAAAATAGTGAATGAGATACAGTAATACTGAGATGCATATTATTATCTTGGAAATAAAAATAGCTTATTTTTAGTGAAACTAAGAATGTGCATATATAATTGGGTTACAAAATAAGTTCCAGTACAGCTATAATTTGGCCTGGTTTTTGAGTGGGCAGGTTTTCAGCACTGCATAGGGTTGATATTGAAGTTGTGGTTGAATGGACTAAAATACCTACAGCTATTCTCCAAAATCTAATCAAAAGCCATCTCAGAAGAGTCCAGATAATTATAACAGCAAAAAAACGGCATATTTAAGAAGCATATGGGTGCGCTTCTTAAAGTATGGAATATGGCATAGAATATAAATGTTCATCAGGTACAGTTATAACATTAACACATTATGATTGATTGGTTGACCCAAAGCTCAATGTATGTGTTTACAAGCCAATACTTAGCCTGTCTGGTCCAATCCAAAGAAAACCCAGTATGTTCTGGTGCCAGACCTGCAGGATAAGACGGAACACAATACTGGGCATAATGTTTTGCATTGAAATGTTTACTGTAATTGCAGGCAAAAAGAGTCATGATAAAGGTATTTTCTAAAGAAGCGGACTAGACAAGTTTTCTGAAATAGGATATATCCCCTGTACAGGATAAGCAGTATAGATAATGGAAGGATGGATGGATATTGACTTAATGGCAAAAAAATAATAATAATCATACTTGACATTAGTGTGGATTCTGTCTGCATTAGTTCTTATTTTGGTGTGTGTGGAGTTTCGTGTGTGTGACTTGTTTATATTCATTAGCTGTCTCACATCCCACAGTGTGAACGGAGGGGGTTGAGAGGAGGGATGGTAGGTTTGTCAGTGTTTTTATGGCATGCTGCCCCACGCGCATTACAAACCACTCCATCATGATGTAGCTCATGCATAGTCTTAAAACATTTATTTGAATTACAGTGGATCCACGGCATATGAATTTAATCGTTGCGGAGGCGAGTTCTCGAGGCAAAATTTCATATTGAGCAATGCGTTTTCCAATAGGAAATAATGTAAATGCAGATAATCCAGATAAACGCAGATAATTCCAGCAACCCAAAATATATTACCAATTTATTTTCCAACACTATAATCATATTTTTGCATATAAAAACAAATAAAACATCTAGGAAAGACATGAAAATGAAATAAAATATGAAATAAATAGACATTAAACTTAACATTAATTTGTAATTCCTCTTGACACCGGCTGCTTTTAAAACGAAACTGAAAGTGTTCCCTTCTCTTCTTGCTGCCATCCTCGCCAACATTCTTGAGAACCATGGAGGTCTTCACTAAATTTTGCACAAAATGTAAAATAATAATAATAATAATAATAATAATAATAATAATACATTTAAATTTCAGTTCTTAAGGTGAAAATTCTTGAGGCCCGTATGCTAAGGTACACTGTACTTTGCATCATGGTTATTGATAAAGTAGTTTATTTTTTATCTTTGAAACCTTAAATGTCCAAATGTCCATCAATTTTTAATAATTAAGGTCTTTATTATAGATTGGAGATGTTTTTCTGTTTTTAATGCATGTTTATACATTATTCATAAATGTGTATTTGAAGTTTTTTTTATTTTTTAGTTTACTAAAAAGCTGATTTGAAGCTTTTTGTGGACTCGTCACACACTTTAACAGCACAGCATGGTCATGCAAAGTCACATTTCAAGTTAACTTTGTCAGTTTCCACTGGCTGTGACAAACAAAATACTTCAGTAAAAATAAATGAGGATGAATATCCAAAACATGGTAGAGTGTAAAATATCGAATAAGAATAAGAACTCCTTAACTGAAGTTTTGATATTTATGGGGAACATTACCAGACAACTGATAAACTGCTATGAGTGAGAGCACAAGGTACAGTAAGCGGAGAAAAGTAAACTCTGCAGCACAACGTCACAGAATCCTAGTAACTTTTAGGGGGAAAAAATTAATAATCATTAAATTACGTTGGTGCAGGATTTAATGGAGCATAAAGATAAATCAAATAGGTATTAGGTAAAAGAAATAGAAAGAGATTCTCAAGGTATAGTGTAACTGTTTAGAGAATTTGAGAAGCATAGGCAAAAGAAACGATTGCAGTCTCCATTTGGTCAGAATCTTTGAATATCTGATTACGTCTGCTGTCTGAAAGTTTATTCTAGCTGAGTGCAGCATAGTAGCTAAAAGATGCCTCACTATACTTTGTTCCAGTTATGGCCACTATCAGGTGAACAGAACCATACTGGGGTGATTTATACTGTAAATAAGAAACAGCATGTTAAAAACAAGCTTTGAGTGTAAGAATACGAGTACTGCAGGCATCTGTTCATGTTTATGTTAGTTAGTTAGTACGCGGTAGTAACGATCTGTGAGAGTTGAATCTGTCTGATGGACTTTTTAGGAAGATCAGTAAAGAGGGCGTGACAATACTCATGTCTCATTAATTAAAATAAATGCAGGGATACAAACGTTACAGTGCAAAACATTATGCACAATATTGTCTCTTTTGCCACCTGAGAACTTCTGGCCCCTCCGGAAATGACTCCACAAGATCCCTGGGGTGTGCTTTGGTGTCTGGCACTGGAAGGGGTGGGGCCTCTGTGGATCAGACTTGTTTTTACCCATGGGTACTCCGTCATATTGGGATTAGGGGAGTTTGGGGGCCGAGTAGTCTCTTGCCTGCTAGGTGTCTTGCTAGCTTGGTCTCTTTGCCGGCTAGGCTCTGTGAAAGGCAGGCTGTGGTGCATTGGGTGCTCGGATGCCTTTCTATTGGGGCCAGCATTTACTTTTTTGGTGAGTTGTGCTGCATTAGCTTTTCTGTGTGATCAAGTCAGACAAAATCCTGTCATCGGTTTACTGGTTATAATTGTAACTCTTTGTTAAGAATTTCATGTTATGTGGTGTTAATGTTCTGGCTGACTGGTCTGTTTTTCCATTTGATTTTGGAATATATTGAAGGTAGTAAAAGGATAACTGTATTTTTGCTTTATTATGGATGTTAAAACTGATAAAGTCAATTAAAGGTGCATTAGGTAAGAAAAGTACATCTGTAACTTGATGTACTTTTCCTAACAGCACTGATACATTTATTTTATATATCTGTCATGTTCTACATGGCCTCTATTGGTATATGGATAATTACAGACCGAAAAAAATACTTCATACTTTAAACTTTATAACTTATTACAGGTTTGGGTCATTCATGGTTAAAGACTTGACGGTAAGACATCTTTCACTTTTTCAGTAAAATGTGGTCATGTTTTCGTTGAGCTGAAGGACATTCGGACACATCTAATTCATCCATGTGCTTAACGCATTTTTACCAGAGTACATGAAAATCAATTTGGATAAAATAAATAATTATCTCCCAGTATCTCCCACAATGAGAGAAAGTGATTAACGCTTTTTAGCGGTGCTGGAGACAGAGAGGCCCATCAGCGTTGTGTTCCACTCTAATTTCTTTGTTAATTACATCTCAAGGGAGGGACAGGGGAAGGGAGGCAGAGAGAGTGCCAGGGGCAGTGTATGTGTGTGTAGTGAAGTTTTACAAACTGCCTCACTTACACACTGACCTCCTTTTCATGCATATACTCTGCCTCTTCTCATTAACTCTCCCACCACACTGGTGTGCAATCCTCCTGAGCTTGAATATTTCTCACATTCTTGCTTCCAGCACACACACATCGACTAATCAGCCTCTCACCTCACTCACATGGCTCCTTGATTTATATCTTAATGGTTAGCTAATCTGTAACCACCACACACTTTTGAGTTATAATTGTGGGCAAGGGAATGAAGAGCAAGACGTGGTGGGAGTTGGACAGTCCGAAAGGCATGAAGTGACTGAGGGATGAGCAGCAAAAATCCAGTGGAGTTCATCACTCAGATACGTTCTCCTCAGGCTGCAGGGAAAAACATTGAGAAGTTAGCACACACATACTGTATTATATACTATACTATTGCCCTAATCAGCTGAAAGGGACGATATTGAATACTGCAGCTACGAGATATTGCAGACAGGATTTAATTTCTTTCATGTCAGCCATCTCTGCAGCACTCCACCAATCAGTCCTGTATGGTAGAGTGGCCAGACGGAAGCCACTCCTCAGTCAAAGGCACATGACAGCCCACCTGGAGTTTGCCAAAAGGCACCTGGAGGACTCTCAGACCATGAAAACCAATTTTTTTTGTTGAAGCCCCTTTGGCACAATTACAGCTCAAGTCTTTTTGAGTATGATGCTACAAGTCAAGTCAAGTCAATTTTATTTATATAGCGCTTTTAACAATTGACATTGTCGCAAAGCAGCTTTACACAATAAAAAGAAGTAAGTTTTTATGCAATGTATATGAATCAAAATGACAAGATTGTCCCCGATGAGCAAGCCGAGGGCGACGGTGGCAAGGAAAAACTCCCTGAGATGGTAATAGGAAGAAACCTTGAGAGGAACCAGACTCAACAGGGATCCCATCCTCATCTGGGTGATAACGGATAGCAGGAATTGCTCAGCATAATAATGTGTAAGACTGGAAGTTCAGTATAACAGGAGATGTTTTAAAATTAAAATGAGTCCAGTTTGTTC
Organism: Clarias fuscus; assembly: GCA_030347435.1. NCBI lineage: Eukaryota > Metazoa > Chordata > Actinopteri > Siluriformes > Clariidae > Clarias > Clarias fuscus. The sequence goes on along the minus strand of CM059205.1, from coordinate 8,933,288 downwards.
CCGGAGGCTCAGGTAGACTGTAGGGGATTCCGGTCCTGAGTTATCGAACAACTGAAGTCACAGGTCCCCAGAGCATCACTCGATGACAGGACAGTCTTCATGGAAACCATCCCCAGCCACCATACGAATCCAAGCAGACCACACGGGGCATCCATGCGACGAGATCTCCAACCAGAAGCAGGACTCCAGGATGGGTCCAGGATTACAACACTGTAAACCCTAATGCTCAAACTAATTAAACATATTGAGTAGTGTTAACGTAAACAATTACAATTTGTTAGACTTAAATTAAATTAATAGACCTTTTTGATTATTTAGAACTTTTGGGTATTTATGAGTTTGTAGAAATTACACTTTTCTAGTTAGCTGAACAAATTTGATAGTTTAAGCCACAGTAACTGTCTCCTTAAAGTTCCACCAACTTAAAATCTTTCACCCTAGTGAATTTGTGTCTGACATCATCAATGCACATGTAAACTGCCCACATTGAATTGTTTTAATCAAGATGGTGGATTGGTCTTAACATAATCTGTACAAATCCGGGCACCCTAAAGTACCAGAGCACTGGTGGCTCAGTGGGAGGTGTTTCGTCTGCCATGCGAAAGGGCCGGGTTCGATTCCCAGCCACTGGATGAAGTGCCTGTCCCAAGCCCAGATAAAAAAACTTGTGACAAACCACTGTGGTGACCCATTGAGTTACTCTACTCAGTAATGCAAGTAAATAACGATTAATATGAATGAGTACAACAAACTCAAAAATTGATTCTGTTTACTTAAAATTGGAAACATCATTACTTTTTTTAGTTTTGCCAACTTATTCTGGTTTACAGTGAAGATGGTAGCTTTCCGGGAGGGTTTTTTCTCTCCACAGAGAAACGCTGGAGCTCTTTCAAAGTGACCATCAGGTTCTTGGTCACCTCCCTGACTAAGGCCCTTCTCCCTGATCGCTCAGTTTGGCCAGATGGCCCGCTGTAGGAAGAGTCCTGGTGGTTCTTAACTTCTTTCATTTATTGATGATGGAGGCCACTGTGCTCATCTGGACCTTCAATGCTGCTGAAATTTTTCTGTACCCTTGCCCAGATCTGTGCCATCCTGGCTTGGTTTGTGCTCTGACTCTTGCACTTGAACTGTAGGACCAAATATAGACAGGTGTTTGTCTTTCCAAATCATGCTCAATCAACTGAATTCACCACTGGTGGACTCCAATCTAGTGGTAGAAACATCTCAAGGATGATCAGTGGAAACAGGATGCACCTGGGCTCAGTTTTGAGTGTCATGGCAAAGGTTGTGAATACTTATGTACATGTGATTTTTTTTGTTTGTTTTGTTTTTACATTTTCAAAGATTTCAAACAAACTTCTTTCATGTTGTCATGGCCGGGTATTATGTGTAGAATTTTGAGGAAAATAATCAAATTAATCCATTTTGGAATGAGGCTGAAACGTAACAAAATGTGGGAAAAGGGAAGCACTGTGAATACTTTCCGAATGCACTGTTTTCAGTGATCCATGTTGTGGAACTGTGTGTTTATTGGTGAGCTGATGAACACAGTGATTTTAGTTTTAAAACATCTAGGTGTTTGAAAGTGTTAGACCCATAATTTGAAACATGTAAATTCCCTGAATACTATCATGCTTCTACTACTTCTACTGTATGTTTAATAGTGAAAGTAAGAGCATTTAAACATGCACCCTATTGTGATCATAAGAAAACATCTTGGTAACGAGGTTAATCAGAATATAGGGTTAAATTTGGTAGAGGCCATCAAGTTTGGAGTTTTGAACAATGGGAAAAGGCTTATACGTCTAGATTTACCCTAGTGAGCAATGGGCATATCAGAGTAAGACCTGTCATAAGCTGTCATGAGCGGCTCCTGGCTTTTTGTTTATCAACCTTTTTTTTTTTTTCTAACTTGCAGTTCACGTCTACCAACTAGTATGTTCCATGTGCTGCCATTCGAATCAGCTCCACCTGTCTCTATTTAACCTGCATCTCTAGGCTATAAATTCCACAGTCACAGTTCACTTTCTGCCAGATTGTCTGTTAACATCGTGTTTGAGCTTTCCAGCATTTATTCTGTTTCTGAATTTGCTTGAATCTGACTCTGTCTTTTTGGGACCTTTTTTTGAGGACCTTCCTCCTTGTCAGTAAATCTACAAATCTGTCTGCCTGTTCCTTTCCAAATTTGTCAAGTCAAGTTCGTATTTCACCCGTAAAATATAGTGTTAATTGAAGGTTTTCAAACCCTTTCAAGTTTTCCACATTATGTTGTTTTACACTCATTAAAATCGATTCAGATTTAGATTCTTTTTTTTTTTTTTCTTATCATTTGACACACAATACTTCACAATAACAAATTAAAACAGGTGCTTAGAGTGTTTTGGAGGGTAATTTATAAAATAAATAAATAAATAATATCGAAATATCGATCAGTATTCAGACCCATCACTTTAATACTTGGTTACCTTGGTACCTTTGACAGCAATGACAGCCCCAAGTCTGCTTGTGAATGATGCTGCAAGCTTGATACACCTTTCCTTTGGAAGTTTTGTTCTATTCCTCTTGGCAGAATCATTCAAGCTGATCCAGTTTTGATGGGCACAGCCATTCTCAGGTCTCTCCAGACATGCAGAGATTAGATTTGGGTCCAGACACTAGCTCGGCCACTCCAGGCCTTTCACAGAGTTGTTCTGAAGCTACACCAGAGTTTTCTTTGTGTTATGCTTTGGGTCGTCTTGTTTAAATGTAAACAGTCCCAGAAAAAAAAATCCCCATGGCATGATTCTGCCACCACTAGGAAGGGGATTTTGTTTCTCATTGTCTGTAAGTCCTTTACAGCTTTTCGGCAAACTCCCAATAGACTTGAGGAAGTGAGGAATGGCTTCTGTCTGTCCATTCTACCATAGAGGCCTGATTGTTAAAGTGGTGCAGTGATGGTTGTTCCATGGGGCTCTACCATCTCCACAAGGGGACTGAGGATCTCATGCATAGTGGTTCTTTGGGTTACAGTATGTCTGACCAAGATCTGGGATAACTGTTGGGTGTTCCAAATCTCTTCCATTTGAGAATGATGGAGGTTACAGATGGAAAATGGAGAGGCTTAGTCAGGAAATTGGAGACTCATTATGCTCTCTGGACCCCTCAAGCTGGACAGAGAATCTTGTATGGATTGAATATGATCATAATGCATTACCCTTCTCTGCCACAGAACTGTCTCTCTTCCAATCATAGAGGCACATCAGCTCCTCATCTTTGGTAAAAGGTATTGATTCACTTTGTCAGCAAAGTTATGTGGCAATAAAATAAAGTAAGCTGACTACATTAATGTCCTTGATGATCAGGTTATACTATCAATGGGCTGTTTTTCCCTGTTGGCATGGGAATTGCCAGAATGACAATGCCAAGATTCACTGGGCTTAAGTAGTGGGCCTGGGAGCATGAGGAATCACTTTCAAGCGTCAGTCTTTTGTTTTTCAAACTGTCTGGAAGGGGACCTCAAGTGATCTCATCTGCTGTAGCCCATCCACTTCACAGTTTGATGTGTTTGTGTATGCTGAGCTGCTTTTCTGCTCCTACAACTACAGCTTAAGAGTAATTATTTGAGTTACTATAGATTTTCTGAACAAGTCTGGTCTCCTCCATTCTACGTAAAAACTCTAAAGGCTGCTGTGTGTAAAAATCCCAGGAGATACTTTGAGGAACACTCCAACCAGTCCGCCTGGCACCAACCAACAACAGTCAGAGTTCAGTAAAAAAAAAAAAAAAAATCACATTTTCCCCCAATTCTCATGTTTAATCTGAACATTAACTAGGCTCATGACCTCTATCTGTATGATTCAGTTGCATTGTGATGCTGCCACATGATTGGCTGATTAGATTGCTGCATTATTGTACAGGTGTTCCTAATAAAGTGGATGGTGAGTGCACCTTTCCTATTGTTTTCACTGTTGTGACCACGTCATGTGAATAAGATGAATAATTTGGAAGTTCATAGACACATTATTTTTGACCTTTCTAACCCTTTTCTGATGCATGTCGAAAACACAATGGTTCAATATTTAGAAAAAAAAGGAGCAACCACATCAAGTGGGAAGATTGAGATCATAGAGCAAAGGAGCAGGTGCCCTGGGGCTTAGACAAGGAAAAGGGGCTGTGTTTTATCTGACATCAAGGCTAGAGTTGTGTGAGAATGGCTCAGAAGTGTGCTGACCCATGATTGGACCTTTCTCAGAGGGGGATCTCTTTTCCAGATATTTTCCACCATACTTGAACCACAAGAGCAGAAGACGGAAATGTGCCTTTGCAGCCATGCTAGATGTGTTATTTCCTTTATTCTTTTTCTGTTCTTACCCTCATTGAGGTTCTTCCTCTTTTGGGTTAAGAACATCTGGGTTCTTTTGTAATTTTTTATATATTTTTTAATCTATCCAGTCAAAGAGGAATGGGTGTATATCTGTTGAAAGGTTAATGAATATAATGTACCATGTTAAGGGCATGATGTACCAGACCATGTTAGTAATCATAATATTAAGGCATTTCTAAAAATAAAAATAAAACAATTCAAATATAAATCATAAACCACTGATTCTTGTCTTAAATAAACCTACAAAAATTGAGCACACAGTACTTAGTTGCTGAATATTTTCATGCTTTATTAAATATGACCCTGGTTCCCAAATATGCATGACACATACTCAGAGAACAAGCAGTACTAGAAGAAGTTTCTTTCCTGAAAATAAATACCCCATGCAAAGGTCCTAAATTGTCTTCTGCTTTGCTATCTCATAAGTTAAAGAATATCTGTATGATAATAAATAGATCACTTCATATGCATGCAATGAGTAATCAGTTGCCTTTAACATATAATATGTACCCCAAAACACTGGTTGTACTACCATATGTTAGCGTAATATATATTTTTTATCATAAGGAAACCCATATGCAGCATATGCAGGTTTTAAGTAAAGTGATAAAGCATTTGTTTAAACAAAAATTAGGGCAGTCATTTTAAGTGACTAAACTAGATTAAAATGTACTCTAGGCGGGGTTGTGGCACAATGCCATGTCTTCTTGTGCCAGTCCCAAGTCTGGATAAATGCTGAGGGTTGTGGCAGGAAGGGCATCCGACATAAAACATTTGCCAAATCAATCATTAACATGACTTCCATACTGGATCGGTTGCGCACGGGTTAACAATGACCACCACTCTTGCTGTTGATCTACAGGGTGCCGATGGAAATTGGGCTCCTGCTGGTTGAAAAGGGACAGGAGGAATGTGTGTTTGTAGGCGGAGAGAGAAAAGAAAAGGCAAGAGTTTAGGAGTGATAGTACAAACTTTGAATGTTGGGACGCAGAGAAGGAAGGCGGATATACTGTGTGTCCGGGAGACACCAGGTGGAAAGGTGGAAAGGCCTGCGTAGGGGCAGGGTTCAAGTTATTTTACCGTGGTGTGGATAGGAAAAGGAATGGAGTATGAATTATCCTGAAATAGGAGTTTATTGTGGAGGTGAAAAAAGTATCAGATAGTATGGAATCGAAGGTGGGATGTTCAATGTTGTTATGCCCCACAGGCAGGATGCGAGTTAGATGAATTAATGCAGTGCATCTCCAGAGGTGAGAGAGTGGTGATTGGTGCAGATTTCAATGGACATTTTGGGAAAGGGAACAGAGATGATGAGAATGTGATGGGTAGGTTTGGTTTTCATGACATGATACAGAACGACAGATAGTGGTGGACTTTGAATAGAGGATGGAAATGCCAGAAGTGGCCAGAAGAGGTGACATATAAGAGTGGAGGCAGAAGCACTCAGGTGGACTACATCTTGCGTCTATGTTGTAATCTAAAAGAGATCAGTTACTGTGTTGTTGAGACAGGCACTGGGTAGTCAGGAGGTACTTTCAGTTGACTGGACAACTATAGCTAATGTGATCAAGAAGATAGTTTGGAGGGTACTTGGTATATCATCAGGAAAGGGGAATGTGGACAAGGAGACTTGGTGGTGGAATGAGGACGTCCTGGAGTGTATTCAGAGAAAGAGGTTTGCTAAGCAGGAGTGGGTACTGTAACTGAGAGGACTGAAGAGAGTAGACAGGAGTACAGGGAGATGCCTTGTAAGGTGAAGGTGGAGGTGGCAAAAGCCAAACAAAGAGCATATGAGAACTTGTATACTAAGGTTGGGCAGTAAGGAGGGAGAGGTGGATCTGTACAGGTTGGCAAGGCAGAGAGATAGAGATGGAAAGCAGGTTAGAGTGATTAAAGATAGGGATGGAAATGGAGGGTGATGGGACGATGGAAGGAGTACTCGAAGAGTTGATGAATGAGGAAAATGAAAGGGGACAAATAGTAGAAGACTGTTGGGGAACAGGAAGTAGCAAAAATTGGTAAGAAGGAGGTGAGGAGGGCGTTAGAAGAGGATGAAGAGTGGTAAGGTAGTTGACCCTGATGACATCCCTGTGGAGGTACAGTATGGAGGTACTTAGGAGAGTTGGCAGTAGAATTTCTGACTAGTCTGTTCAACAAAATATTGGAGAGTGAGAGGATCCCAGAGGAATAGCGGGAGATCTGCAGAGCTGAGGAAACTACAGAGAAAGAGTTGTGGAAGCTACAGTAGGTTATGGGCAGTGATGAGAATTTGTGACCAGCAATATGGCTTTAAGCATAGAAAGAGTACAACAGGTGCAGTGTCTGCTTTGAGGCTGCTGATGGAGAAGTACAAAGAAGATAATTGCATTGTGTCTTTGTAGATTTAGAGAAAGTATGAGGGTGTCAAGAGAGGAGCTGTGTGTATGAGGACGTCTGGAGTGGCAGAGAAGTATGCTAGACATGTACGAGAGCTGTAAGACAGTGGTGAGATGTGCTGTAGGTGTGACAGAAGAGTTCAAGTTGGAGGTGGGTCTGCATCAAGGATCAGCTCTGAGCCACTTTTTGTTTGCTCTGGTGATGGACAGGATGACAGATGATGTTAGACAGGAGTCTCCATGGACTATGATGTTTGCAGATGACTGTGCTTTGTAGTGAGTGCAGGGACCAGGTGGAGGAAAATCTAGACAGGTGTAGGTATGCTCTGGAAAGCGGAGGAATGACGGTAAGCTGCAGCAAGACATACATGTGTGTGAATGAGAGGGACCCAAGTGGAACAGTGAGGCTACAGGGAGCAGATGTAAAGACTGTGCTGGACTTTAAGTATTTAGGGTCAACGGTCCAGAGAAATGGATAGTGTGGAAAGGACGTGAAGAGACGTGTGCAGGCAGGTTAGAACAGGTAGTTCTCCTCGTGGCAAGTGCGTCGTGTGAAGACTATCAGTGAAAATGAAAGGAAGACAGTGGTGCAACCAGCAATGCTCTACGGCTTAGGAACAGTGCCACTGAGGAAAAGACAGGAGGCAGAGTTGGAGGTAGCAGAGATGAAGATGTAGAGGTTCTCTTTGGGAGTGACGAGGATGGATAGGATCACGAATGAGTCCATCAGAGAGACAACCCATGTTAGATGTTTTGGAGATAAAGTCAGGGAGGCCAGATTGAGGTGGTTTGGGCATGTTCAGAGGAGAGATTGTGATTATATCCATAGGATAAGGATGCTGAGGTTGAAACAGCCATGCAGGAGGTCTAGAGGAAGACCAAAGAGGAGATTTCTGGATATAGTGAGAGAGGACAAGATGTTAATTGGTGAAAGAGAAGAGGATGTAAAGAGTAGTGTTAGATGGAGGCAGATAAAAATATCTGAGACTGTGTAAGACCATTCGATACGTAACATGTTTTGTATTAGGTGAAAAGTTTACCAATACATCTAAATTACCAAACAACAAGCTAATGAGAAATATTACATAATACTGTAGATGTATACCTATTATCTAATATTTTTCATTAGTTTTGTAATTTGGATATGCGATAATACAGTATATTTACATCTATCATGGAATCATGAATCATTCCATTAAAATATCATGAGGAAAGCTTTTTTTTTTTATCTAATTGCATAAGGGGATGAGATGTGGCTCTGATTGTAGGTGATTTTAAAATAGTGTCTTTCACACTATCAACTGAGTGGGGGGAAAGTTTCACATGTCGCCTCAAATTGAATCTGTCACTTAGAGAGGAAACTTTGTGAGCAGATGAGTGACTGTTAACATCTCTAGAGAACTGGTTTTCACACCTGTGTAATCCCAGCTTCATTAATAATGTATTTTGGTTTTTCTGTCCAAGCATGGCCTGCAGCTAGGCTTAAAAAAACATTGGCAGTGTTATCGCACTTAATTTTCTCATTGGGCTCATGTAATGTGCTGGAATAGCTTCTACTTCTTGTTTAACTCTTGTCTAGTGCAGTGAGGTCAACAATGCCAAAGTCACCTACTCTAGCACAACAAATAAAACACCATTTAAGTTATGTTTTAGTGCAGATATTATTCTCATTATATTAATCATTTAAACCGGACATAATCTTTTAATATAAAAATTTATGACGTTTATAATTGCGTATTTTGTTGGTTTAAGTTTAACAATTGCGCTATCAAGCTCTTTCAGCATCAGAACATCTCTGAAGAAGTGAACATGAATTTGTATACTGTCCACCCACAGTTCTCACACTCTCAGCCTTCTTTTTGTCACTTTTTTTAAAATAAAAAAAATCAAATTTTAATACAAGTGCTAAAATATGCAGATACACACATCACCCATTTCAACACTTTCAGACTGCTACATCAGTAATGAATACGCAGTGGTTTATTTGTACACCAGTAACTCTTCAGTAAATCATATTCCCACTCTTAATTAATCTGTTTGAATAATACATCAGTAACATATCTCTCAATAGCAATTCACTTAAATGGGGCATTTTTACACCAAGGTCGCTCTTGGCATTGCTGGAAGCATTACCGGCTTCACTAATGTCACGTTTAGACTGCAGATTCCTGTAGTTCGGATTCTATCTGATTGCTGCAGTGACAGCCAAGGTGCATCGAGAACCATTAAGACATGGGGATTTGATAACACAGTCAATTTGGGTTAGGTTCAGTTTACAAGTTTTTTAATTTATATATAAAAATTTTTTTAGTCTCTCAGTTCTATTAATAATGAAGGCCTTTTGTTCATCAATCTTGTCTGGATCTTAGTGTCCTGGTGAGGTTTCTGTGATGATTGGTATTGTGATTTCAGGGTGTTCTTGAAGAAATGTCAAGTTTGTGTACTTATGATTCATGAGCTGAGTCATTAGTGCTATTAAACTTTTATTATTGCTGGAATTATTGGAATTATTGCTGGCTGGCAGAGGGGAAAGTCTGTTTTTTATTGTTCTCCTTCACATTTCCAGACCTTTTGAAGAGATTTTTAGTTGGGTTATAATCAGTTTGTTTATTTATTAATTCATCTTTATCTTCAAGGTTATGTGGGGGCCAGAGTCCACAGACTGGCCAGTGAGTGCAAGGCAGGAGAATTCACCTTGAATAGAAACATAATGGTTCCAAGAACACTTAAATTTAGTTCAGATTTGATTGAGAATAGGAACTATACAAACTAACTTTATTCTATAGAAAATTTCTACAAGGCAATAAAAAGTATGTTTTATATAGACCACAATTTCATATGCAAGGTAATTCAGAGGCAACACTGAAACAAGGAGGAAGAGAAAATAACCTAAATGGGAAAGGGCAAGAAACAGTGCAGTTTTCAAAAGCAGGGATGAGCGCAATTGTTTTCTTAAAATATAGTCCAGCTGAGTTCAGCTGAAAGATGTCATGCTTTATCCTACGTAACTCCGAGCCCTATTAACCGAGCAGGCCCTATTGCTCTGAGATGCCTTGTTGGCATACTGTAGGTCTTATTTTTCCAACCTACAGTATGTGAGCTGTATTTAGAAGCAAAGGCAGTTAGTGAACAAGAAGTAGTACTTTGAAAGCAATGTTCACTTGAAGACAATGCAATACTATGAGAAAGAAGTTAAAACTAAAACACCAGTTAGAGTCTGATTACATCAGCAAGGCTATATTTATTGCTAATTACTTTCATAGGCATGTGTAAAAGTTAGTGCACCCTCTTTTAATTCTATGTTTTTGTCTATAAACATAATAAAAATAATTGTATAAAGTCTAAGTATAAGGCAAATACAAATTCAGATGAACAACAACAGTTTTTAACTGTTAATACATTATAATATTATTTATTTTTTAAAAAACAAAAAAAAACATGCAGCCAATACTAATACTAAGTACCCCCGTACTGCTTTTGAGGATTTAAGAGGGTAAGTTGCAGTCAGGTGCTGTAAATAATCAGCGCTTGATTAATTGATCACATGCAGATGTTCAGACCTTTATAAAAGCAGACGTTTTGGCAGTTTGCTGGTCTGGAGCATTCAGGTGTGTGTTAACACAATGCCAAGACTTAAGCAATGGTCTTAGAGAAGCAACTGTTGTTGCACATTAATCTGGAGAACATTATAAAATCATTTCCAAACTATTTGGAGTACTCTGAGAAATATTTTTCACAAGACGAAACATTCAAAACAGTTGCGAATCTTCCCAGCAATGAATGAGCACATTCACCACAAGGTCACAGAAATACAAAAACCCCAAGAGCTAAATCTTAGACTCTACAGGCCTCACTAAGCATATGAAATGTTAGTCCATGACAGCACAATTAGAAGAAGACTGAACAAGTATGCTTTGCTTGTAGAAAGTCTCCGCTGTCTAAAAAGAACACGGATGCACGACTGACTTTCGCAAACCTACATCTAAAAATACCACAGGGTTTCTGGGTTCTATAGACAGATGAGACCAAAGTGGAGTCGTTTGGCCTTAATGCCCAGAGCCAAAAAGCAAACAGCATTTCAGCAGAAACACCTCACAGACACTGTCAAGCGTAGGGGTGGAGGGGTGATGATTTGGGCTTGTTTTTGTAGTCACAGGACCTGGGCACCTTGCAGTCTTTGAGTCGACCATGAACTCCTCTGTATACTCTCGAGTATTCAAGAGGCCAATGTGAAGCCATCGCTGTGTCAGCTAAAAATGTGGTCGAAATTGGGTCATGAAACAGGAAAATGATTCGAAGCACGCTAGTAAATCTACATCAGAAGAAAATAAATAGAATCAAGGTTATGAAATGTTCTAGTCAAAGTCCAGACCTTAACCTATCTGAAATGCTGTGGTTGAACCATAAGAAAATGGCCAAATTGTAAAGAAGAATGTGCCAAAACTCCTCTACAATGATGTGAGAGACTGATAAAGTCATGAAGGAAATGGTTACTTATGCCCTGTACAGCGTTTTGAATTTTGAATCATGGTGGTACATTGTATTGCCAGAATGTTTTTTTTTTTTTTTTTTTGGCATTGTTTTTGTTAAATACATAATGGCACAGTGGAAAAATAGCTATATGATGTTGTTTGTCAGCGGCTGTATTTCCCTAATACTGATACCTGCTACTATCAGGTCTTTTTTTTTTTTTATTCTTCCACAAAAAAAAAATTGAATTAAAAGAAGGGCACAAAGTTTAACGCGTGACTGTATGTATAGTACTGAACTGGTGGAATTTTAGCTACTCTAGGCTGATCTCAGAAAAGGTGGAGAGTGAATTGGAACAAAGCTGTTAGATGTAAGCCACTTGAAAAAGGGCAAAGGATGAGCTGAGAGCATGGACCTTCATGTGAATTGTGTGTGTGTGAGTGTGTGTGTGTATGTGTGTGTGTGTGTGAGAGAGAGAGAGAGAGAGAGAGAGAGAGAGATGGTGACAGAATGGGGGCTATAGACGAGTAACTTGATGGAGCAGTCTGTACTTGTGCCCAATTACTCATTTTAGAGGTCAGAGAAGACTGGACCCCAATGACTTCTCTTTTAATTAATCTTTCAACCAGCCACAAAGGAGGCGCGTCTCCACATGCCAACACACACACATACACGCACACGAGCAGAGAGAAAGTGAGAGAGGGAGTTAGAGACAGAGAGATGGTGCTTTATATGCAATATACAGTACAACGTTATCCCCAATATGGAAGGCACGGTTATCCACATCACCGTGAGTCATGAGATATGAGAGCTGGTGTTAAGATGACTATTTAATGAGTCTGTATGTAAACCTTTGTTGTTACCCCTGGTTAATTTTGTTAAAGCTGTGCTATCCAAATCTGACAAAGAGAGGCTTTGCCCTTATATAGATTATACGGGGCATAATGCCATCCTGGTTAATACCCTTCACTCACCCGTTAGTCTCATCCTCTTTAGCACACTTGAACTTCTAAACACTATATAAACTATTTCACACTATTTCAGTAAGCATTATCTCAGTAGTGTGTGATGGGGACAAATGAAGACTGGAACTCTGGACATTATAAATATTTGATCGTGCTACGTCCTGAGAAAAGTCCTCTCTGTATTCCAGCTTTTTATAAATGATGTGTTAGCTTTGTCATCACGTTAATGAACTTTTAACTTGCTCATCTTCATTTCCTGATTATGTTGCCCTATTTGATAGAGAACCCATAACAAATTTAACCATGGTATAGGTACCATGGTAGTCCAATGCTACCAGTATTGGTCCAATGGTATTCTTTGCTGATTTAGTACATGTCCTATATTATGGTGCATGGCTCTATCACACACCAGGATACTGTCAAAAATATGTTATACATGGTCATGTGACATAACAGTAATATTTATATAGTACGTACAGCGGTGGCCAAAAGACTTGAGAATGAAACACATTAATTTTCGCGGCTTAAAGTCTGCTGCTTCAGTGTTTTCAGATCTTTTAGTCAGATGTTACTATGGTCTACTGAAGTGTAATTACAAGCATTTCATAAGTGTCGAAAGCTTTTATTGACAATTACATTAAGTTTATGCAAAGAGTTAATATTTGCACTGTTGACCTTTCTTTTTCAAAACCTCTGCAATTGGCCCTGACATGTTGTCAATCAACTTCTGAGCCAGATTCTTACTGATGGCAGCCCATTCTTGGAATTTGTCAGAATCTGTGTGTTTTTGTTTTCTCAATGGGATTAAGATTAGGGGAGTTTCCTGGTGTTTTGTTCCTTATGGCATGGTGCTCCATCATGCAGGAAAAGGCATTGTTCATCACAAAACTGTTCTTGGATGTTTGGATGAAAAAGTTGCTCTCAGAGCTCTCTGTTTTTGTACCATTCTTTATTCAAGGCTGTGTTCTTAGGCACTCCCTTGGCTGAGAAGCAACCCCACATGAATGGTCTCAGTATGCTTTACTGTTGGCATGACACAGAACTAATGGTCATGCCATATATACTGTATATATATCAAAATTTATTGAATACCATTTGGTGAACCATAATTTTATTTTGATTCTGTAAAGCTGCTTTGCGAAATGTAATTTTTAGAAATAAAATTTGTATTCAATTGAATTGAACTTTGAAACTTTTTATATTACACACAGTAATATGGTACTGCCTGTTCTATACCATAAAAGTGTTGTGTAATAATGTTATTGCATGTTAGAGCATGTACAAACATACCATATTAGATCCCTGATGAACTTTGATTCCTCAGTAAGTACCATGATATTCACCAAAGTACAGTGGTCCACACCATAGTACTACCACAGTACCATACTGAAGTACCACAATATTTACTCTGGTCCTGTGGTGCCTACCATAGTAATGTTTGAAGTGCCACAGTAATATTAGTAACATTACATAATAAATTTTCCTCGGTTAACAGTTATAAACAAATATGGAGGATGGAAAAAGGTGTCTGAGGCCTGCTTATCTTACATGACTTATCTTACTTTGTTGTGGACATCTGTTTGTTCTGGGGAGTAGATGCTAATCCCAAATTAAATTTATTTTTTTTTTTTCTGTGGTATTTTAATAACAATCTTATCATATCCACTATGTTTCAGCACGACTGCTTAATAAATCTCTTAAAGAAAGAGAAACGCGTTGGTACAGCTAATGCGCATGTCAAAAATATAAATATTTGTGTTACATTCTAGGCATTCCATTTCTGGGAGGAAAAAGTGCTGTGAAAGTGACACGGCTCATTTCTGTCTTTGTTTCTAACATTATGCTTAGTTGTACTCCTCAACCCTGAAACTATGACATGCAAGTCTCGCCACAGGCCATTAATTATCACACATTCTTGAGTAAGGTTAGTGTCATTACATACCCTCTGCCTTTATTCTGCCTTTTACTATTTATTTTTTTTATCCTGTCTTAACAGGAGCTCTAGAAGCAATGTATTAGTTAAAAGAAGTAAAATTTTAGTTTGAAGTAAAACTGCCCAATGCCTGCTGCAAACCAAACTAGATTACAGCAAAGAAAAATAAAACATGTATTTTTCATATTCTACACCCAGACACTGCATGCATCATTATATAGTATAGTCTGTCCCACATAGATGCCTACGGGGATCAGATTTAAAGCACAAGAAATGTGAAGGATTGGTGTTTTTTATAAAGAGTGATTTCACAGACCTTGTTATATTGATTTGGTATTTTGGAAACTTTCTCGTTCAATCTTAACCTTTATGCTCTGTTACTTGTTTGCCTGTATTATACAGTACACACGTGGACAAAATTGTTGGTACCCTTCGGTCAATGAAAGAAAAACTCACAATGGTCACAGAAATAACTTTAATCTGACAAAAGTAATAATAAATAAGAATTCTATGAATGTTAACCAATTTAACATTAAAAAAAAAAAATTAACTCATGGAACAGGCCTGGACAAAAATGATGGTACCCCTAATTTAATAGCTTGTTGCACAACCTTTTGAGGCAATCACTGCAATCAAACGATTCCTGTAACTGTCAATGAGACTTCTGCACCTCTCTGCTGTCTGGAAAAGGCACCCTTCAAACCGGAAACAACTGAATCCCTTGATAGTCTTGAGATTTCATTGTACCCTGCACAGATTCAAGACACCCTGTGCCAGATGCAGCAAAGCAGCCCCAGAACATAACAGAGCCTCCTCCATGTTTCACAGTAGGGACAGTGTTCTTTTCTTGATATGCTTAATTTTTCCGTCTGTGAACATACGTAGAGCGATGTGCCTTGGCAAAAAGTTCCATTTTTGTCTCATCTGTCCATAGAACATTCTCCCAGAAGCTTTGTGGCTTGTCAACATGTAGTTTGGCATATTCCAGTCTGGCTTTTTTATTATTTGTTTTCAACAATGGTGTCCTCCTTGGTCGTCTCCCATGTAGTCCACTTTGGCTCAAACAACGACGGATGGTGCGATCTGACACTGATGTTCCTTGAGCATGAAGTTCATCTTGGATCTCTTTAGAAGTCTTTCTGGGCTCTTTTGTTACCATTCGGATTATCCGTCTCTTTGATTTGTCATCAATTTTTCTCCTGCGGCCACGTCCAGGGAGGTTGGCTACAGTCCCATGGATCTTAAATTTCTGAATAATATGTGCAACTGTAGTCACAGGAACATCTAGCTGCTTGGAAATGGAAAACTCTTATAGCCTTTACAGTACCTTTAACATGCTTGTCTATAATTTTCTTTCAAATCTCCTGAGACAACTCTTTCCTTCACTTCCTCTGGTCCATGTTGAGTGTGGTACATACCATGTCACCAAACAACACAGTGACTACCTGGAGCCCTATATATAGACCCACTGGCTGATTACAAGATTGTAGACACCTGTGATGCTAATTAGTGGATACACCTTGAATTAACATGTCCCTTTGGTCACATTATTTTCAGTATTTTCTAGGGGTACCATCATTTTTGTCCAAGCCTGTTGTTTATTTTTTTAAATAATTCCATTGACGCATGGTTGAAAAGCAATATCTGACTTTCATTGGTTAACATTCATAGAATTTTTATTTATTATTAATTTTGTCAGATTAAAGTTATTTCTGTGACCATTATGAGTTTTTCTTTCATTGACAGAAGGGTACCAACAATTTTGTCCACGTGTGAAAGTGGCCGTGTCATCAATGACAAGGTCAGACTAGTATTACTAACGTTAATGCTTTAGCAGTCATTTTATGGCTTAAAATGATATATTACACTAATCTCAAGTTTGAAATATTTTCTTTTATTGACATTTTTAAAAAATCAGGAGAAAAAAAAATATTCTAACATAATAGAGTAGTTTAGGCTTGTAAACAGTAGGTCTAGAGAAAAGTTTAATTTCTTTCATCATCAACCTCAATGAAAAATATTATATAAAGGGATATGTCTAATCAAGATATGTTCACAAGATATATACATATGTAATGACATTGTATCCAAATACATTAGTATGGAGTTGGTCCTCATTTTGCAGCTAAAACAGCTTCCTCTCTTTTTTGAAGGCTGTCCACAAGATTTTGCAGAGTTTCTGTGGGAATTTGTGCCCATTGATTCTGTAGAGCATTTATGAGGTCAGGCACTGATGTTGGACGAGAAGATCTGGCTTGCGATCTCTGTTCCAGTTCATACCAAAGGTGCTCGATGGGGTTGAGGTCAGGGCTCTGTGTTAGGGCCAGTCAAGTTCTTCCACACCAAACTCATCAAACGATGTCTCTATAGTCCTTGCTTTGTGCACTGGGGCACAGTCATGTTGGAATAGGGGCTTTTCCCAAACTGTTGCCACAAAGTCTGAAGCTTAGCATTGTCCAAGATGTCTTGGTATGCTAAAGCATTAAGTTCGCTCTTCACTGGGGATAAGGGACCTGACTGAAACACCTGAAGTCAATATTCAGCAGGTTTGTCCTGATACTTTTGTTGATATACATACAGTATACATATGACGAATATCAGTAATAGCACGTTTGAGCATATTTTAGCTTTTTCTCCTCTGTTGCTTATATACCAGTCAGCCATAACCATGCAATGCAAAAGTGCCTTGGCAGATCAGACTTGTTTGTCTGGCACATCTCATGGGGGCTTGATCATAATCAACATGTGTGAAATATTTTAAATATTATTCATATTGCCTTGTACTATAATGGCTTAAATAGAATGTACCGTATGCTATCCAGTAAAGGTCTGAAGAAAAGTTCTGCTTGTCCTGAATCGAGGGCGAGTCAGGGCGCTCTGAGTGTTTGGGGTCGGTTGGGATCACGGTCAGACTTACCAATTAGTTTACTCGCCGAAACAAGATGTCAGTGTTGTGTCAGACAGGCCCAGGCTCACGTGGCCAGTCTCACTTTGACAAGCAGTACCTTTTATTAAGAGACAAAAATGCGTGTTGGTTAAGAATGTGAGCTGGCTGTATACTTAAGGCTTCAGCATCAGTCATACCATGTGATATGGTCCACTCTATAAATATATGCTGTCCAATGCTTATATTCTGTATTATGCAGTATGTGATTAGTTTGCGGTTACCTTGACAGACATGGTTTCATATTAATGCATGATGAATTAGTGTTATTTGTGAATCACTATTTAGCCTGATATTAATCTGACCACTGAAGTAATTCTGAGCAAAGGCAGTCTGCCTAGTTATAAATGATGTGTATCCATGTATACCAGTGTGCATATGCTTAGCCGTCACTGCGTGAAGAAGAATATCAAGCCGAAGAATGTTTACAGCAAGCTGTTGGGAGCAGTTTGTCTTTGTTTGAGTGAACAGATGTGGTCTGACCACCAGCACAATGAAATGCCTCGTTTCATGATGCTACAAAGGTCAAACCATTGTTTAGACCCAAACATGTAGTTTACCTTGGTCAGGACTTTAATAGTCCTAGTGCTTCTTATCATAAATCCATCGGCTGGTATTTTCAGTCTCTTTGTAAACTGTATGAATTTGTGATCCTCTTACCAAATCATTTTTGTCAAAGTAATATAATTTATTATACATGCTGATCCATCCATTTTGTTTTATGGCACTGGTGAATGAAGGTTATGTTAATCCTCCAGCGCCCTCTGTTGTCCACTGAGTGAACTAGCACTCCTGAAGCCTGAAGCCTGAAGCCCTTGTGCTACTTTGTAATATCTTTTTTTTTTTTTTTTTTTTACCTCTGAAATGAGGCAGTTGTTGAGTAATTGTGTAAATCTCTATAACGTTAATACTAATGGCTTTCTCATCATTATGAGAAAGTTTTGTTGTTTTTCCCCCAAGCAAAATTATTAAAGTTTTTTCTAAGCTTCCCTGATATAATTTGTCTTTCACTGATTTGTTTCACTGCATTTTGTTAAGCTCAGAGCAAATCACCATGGGCGTGGCACTCCTATTTCTTGCTCTTTGGTGTGTCTTGCAGTCTCACCGTATTTTTCCAATTTCTGTGTCTTAAGCTAATAAGCTAAAACATAGTCTAAGCGATATCTCCTTAATCTACATAGGACGGCTAATTTTTTTCAACCACTTTTTGCAGCGTTTTATGACTACCTGGTAAAATAGACCAGGCAGTTTGTCTCATGGTGCCTTTCCTTATCTCTTATTCTCCTCTGTGATTAATTAAACTCTATAAAGAGCTTTCAAATCTATACACGCTCAACGAAAGGGCCTAGGGGTGTTCGTCTACTGGTGCATGGTGGCGCACTGAACCCCGGATGCGGATGCCAGCTTGTCCCAAGATCATGAACAGGCATTAAATACCGAAAGATTTCTTGCTTGGATCCCTGCTCCAAGAAACCAAGTTTAATTAAATAGCTCATCAGCGGAGAGGAGAGATTTCAGACAAAAGCTCTCCCCCACCACCCCTCTCTCTTTCTGTGTGTGTGTGTGTGTGTGTGTGTGTGTGTGTGTGTGTGTGTGTGTGTGTGTGTGTGTGTTTGTATGGGTGCCCAGTGGATTGATGGGAGCTTGAGTTGGCTCTGCTCATTTACGGAATGTAGCGCTTTAGGGAACTGGAGCCCAACCATTTCACTTCTTTATTTGTCTCCTGTTTTCAGAGACGATGAGCAAGCTAACCCTGACAGAGAACATCCTGAAAGAACTGTGGGTTGTAGCATAAACTCTTTGCTCATTAGACCTATGCTTTCTTAAAATATGAAGGCTAGCACAAGCAGTATGTTATTCCCTAATTGGCTATTGAACTCAGAAATCGCTTGCATATTTGATAAATTCAGCAGAGTAAGCTAAAGTTGTTCCAAATTATTTTGAAGTAGGAAAGACTGAGACAGAAATGATCAGAAACATAGATTGCTTAGATAATGTTTAATTACATTTTGAATCATGCAAATTTTAACTTCTTTTAAAATTTGTCAGACTTCTGTTAGTTTCATTTGCAATTCTGTAGTAACAGGGTGATTCTGATGTTTACAGGATGACTCATATGATGAAATGCCTGACACTCATGGTGTCTGTCAAGGTCTGGTATAGTAGGTTGGTTTGAATTTTGAAAAAAAAAATCTATGTATGTATGGATCTGATATATGAATAGGCAATTAGGCAATTATATACATGCAGGCAAGTCCTAACTCAGTGATTGCGTTATTGTTTAATAATAATTAATTTCCCCCATAAATACTATTACTACTACTACTACTACTACTACTACTACTAATAATAATAATAATAATGGTGTTTTTGTTCTTCTTATCAACAAGTTATCTTCGGTTTATGTTCCTATCCTTTAATAATGTCTTACTATTTTTCTCATTTATGCTTTTTTTTTGCATTATTGCCACCAGTGCTACTAGGTGTTATCAAAAAGTTAGTTTTGTTACAAGCCAACAGATGGCACAAGGCCTGACCTCATGCGTTACCATTTCATCATGGATAGCAAGTTAGAACCATTAGCGAATAAAATTCTGGATGAAACCTGGCACAGAGATGTTTGACATGATTCAGCAAGTTCATGAGTCGTTTTGGGTGGCAGGCGCACTTCAAGAGCGGAAGAACATCACTGGAGGACGACGAGAGATCAGTAAGACCTTCAACAAGTTCAAATCCAGGCGATCCTCATGTGTGATTTAAACCGTATTGCTGCCGAGTGCTTCTTCAGGCTGCTGACCAAAGAGCAGAAGGAACATCGTGTCGAGGTCTGCCAAGAACTCCGTGGATGACCCGTCCTTCATGTTGAGGATCATTACCGGTGATGAAACTTGGGTGTATGGGTACGACCCTGAGCTCAACAGTCGTCACATTGGAAGAGCTCATCATCTCCACGACTGAAAAGGGCGAGGCAGGTCCGCAGACCAACCAAGTGCATGCTCATCGTGTTTTTCACAGTGTTCGCAGCATTGTGCATCGAGAATTAATCCCCAGGGATGAGACCATCAATAGTGAATTCCACTGCCAGCTTTTAAGGCGTCTGAGGCAGGATGTTTGGCATGGAATTATGCCAAAACATAATTGGCATAAATTTAAATTATTTAAAAATGTCAAAACTTTTTGATACCATCATGTACTGTATAATTTGTCTATTAAAAAAAAAAACTGAGTAACGAATAAAAAGCTTATTTGTTTAAAAAATCTAATTGTTTTAATATTCTGTTCAGTTATGTTTACCAAAATTCTGTTACCATTTAAATTTTTGCAATTCCTGTTGCAGGTAACTCTCCATCTGATGAATCAGAAGAGCGGGATAAAGAGACACGAGTTATCACTTATCCAGCCTATATAGCCAGCCTGCTGGACTTGGGGGCCAAGCGTTTGACAGCAGGTGTGCGCATGGACTGCAGCAGCCAGGGCCAGTGCCCACCCTCCTGCCACCTGTGCCACATGAGTCCTGGGACCCAGAGGCCTTCAGAGCCTGTGCTACTCCAAGTCACAAAGGCTGCACCAATCTATGAGCTTGTTAACAACAACGAGACCTACCAGGTGCGTCTGTCAGATTTGGTCGATATCAGTTATCAGTTAGATATCAGTTTACACTTTTCTTAAGATTCCCCTGGACCTAATTGTTCATAGTTGAAGTTAAACATACTGGTTATACTGGTTGCATAATGTTAGCGAGTGGAACACTGTGCATTGTTGCAGGAGGCGGATATTATGCATAAAATATTTTAAAAAACGATATGGATATGGAGATTTATATACATATACATGCAGTATATTATTGTGTTCGAGGGTGAGTGATCTAAGTGTGGAGAGCAGAAAGGGAAATGTGCCACACAAATGTATTCGCAAGCATGTAGCACTGAAGAGAGCATGAGAGCCTCCTGAGGGCCCTTCATTTCTCCCAGCACTGAGAAACACACTCTTCCTTTCTTCCTTGCTCGGCTGGGTCTAGACTATGGTTTCAAGTAAAGTTAACTAAGATGAAAAAAAAAAATCATGGTCCAAGTTTAAAAAAAAAAAGGAATTCATTTGTAATCATTATTTTCTACGCCAACACATCACGTCGTTGCTGTTGAAAAATAAATAAATGTTGCTCATGTGTTCTCTTTTGGGCCACGCCCTTTGAAATTTAAAACAACAGAGACGTGAAAAAAATAAATCCTCAAAATAAAAGCTAGCCCTTCACCATTTTAGGAACCCCTAAAGGGGTCGTTTTGGGTGGCAGGCCCTAAAGGGGTCACACATTACTAGCGCAGACTGACACCATCGAGGAAATAAATGAATAAATAATTGATGCCGTGTAACAGTTTAACAGTTCTCTTAAATGCACAGCTCGCTTTTGACCTCCAGGCAATAATATGTCTCACAGTGGCATCAGGACATAATGTTAAGCAGATTGTGCAAGTGAACCAACAGGACAAAAGCATGTAAAGTGTACAGTAATCACAGGATCACGTTTAGTTATCCTTAGTTTATATTTAATTGTATAAAATAAAAAACCACAGAAGAACCACATATGCAGTAGGTGTGACGCGAAGGTGTTCGAATACTTTTGGCCACATTCTTCAGTTTCAGTGAAATAACTTTCTAATCACCTTATACTGCAGTACATCAACAATCAACAATTCTAGTATTTATTTTAAATGACTTTTTTTTTTTTTTTACACGGCACAATGCAACTGTAAGTTTTGTTATGGGGCAGGAAAGTAATCAGTACGCTGGTCTCCTACAGTTCTGTACCTCCATTACATATTGTATTTGGCTTCGGCAGGCGCTGCAGGAAGCTACGATGAGCATGTTGTGGTGCTCAGGGAAAGGCGACGTCATTGATGACTGGTGTCGCTGTGACTCCAGCGCTTTCGGTGCTGATGGATTACCGACGTGTGCCCCACTCTCTCAGCCCATGTAAGGCATGCAAACTGCATAATGCACACAGACACAGACATTCCTGATGAGTTTGTGATCATCAAGAGCTTTGTATCTTTTAAACGTATTTTACACAGACACACACACACACACACAAGCCCTTGACATGGGCTCCAGCTTCAAAACTTTCAGACCACAGACACGTTCATGAAACGTAATACCCACTTTTATTTTATTATGTGCTAATTTCATATAAATACTCATATCTCTCAGGAGAGGCTAGCTGACCCATTTGCATTTTTTTGCTCAGGCTCAAGCTGTCCCGCTCATATGAGCCCAGCAGCTCGTTGGTTATTTTGGAATGGAATCATGCTGAACCACCAATTGGTGTGCGCATTGTGGACTATCTCATCAGCCAGGAGAAAATCACTGAGAGGACCGACCACACAAAAGTCGAAACAGGCAAGTCAAATTTCATTTTTTTATGTTCTTCAGAGTAACATACTGTGCGAATGTGTGTCAAAAAGCTTAATACTGAATTTTAAAATCATTTATCCTAATTTAGTGGAAAGACCGGTTATGAGCTTGGCACACGTGTTTGCCAAAATGTGCAACCTGTGCTTATTCTCTCTCGCCACTAGGTTGTGCTCAATGTCAGTTAAAGAATAATGACTATGGCATTTTAAGTTTAGGGGTAAACTCCAGCTCTGACCAGCTCGAAAAGTAACTTAGAGGAGGAAAAAGGATAAATTGAAGACAACTACCAGAACAGCGTCAATGAGAACACCATCCTGCTGATGAAGCCTAGACTACTGACTGGAAGGTCCCAGGTTCAAACCCCACCACCACCAAGTTACCACTGTTGGGCCCTTGAGCAAGGCCCTTAACCCTCAACTGCTCAGATGTGTAATGAGATAAAAATGTGTAAGGGTGTCTGCCAAATGTCGTAAATGTATTGGATGTTCTTTTGAGGAAGGTGTTTAAGAACGTACTTTGCTAGAGACTCTGTCATACAGTACGAGTGCAATTGGGTTAATATCTGATGAAGACAAATCATATGATTTACATCCTCCAAACATTAAGTGAACCCTCGTGGCCTGTGGGTGGAGGGGGTGCGGCATTTTCATCCTGGGCAAGACTACGCCCATGAAGCTATATATATTTCATCAATGTGTAGTGATGAAAAGACACTACAGAAGCTTACATCTACATTTAAGGTAACATATACAGTACAGTATTTGGCAGGCACCCCTATCCAGAGCGTATCTCATTATACATCTGTGCAGTTGAGGGTTAAGAGCCTTGCTCAAGGGCCAAACAGTGGTTGTGAGGTTTAAACCTGGGATCTTCTGTTCCGCAGCCCAATGTCTTAACCACTGAGATCCCCCTTCCCTCATATCAAGTTCATCTGCTGTCATTCGTGAAAAGGAATCTGCGGCTACACGGGCATAGGCTCATAGAAACTCATGGTCAAAGGCAGAAAATATTCTCAAAACTGGTCTACTTCTCGAAGTGACTCAACACAACAGATTCTTTTTCGATATGCTCATTTATTTCTTAAAAGAATCCTCAGCTGCCACGATGTTCCTATTGTACTGGCTGTGCTCAGTTATAAAACTGATTAGGTATTTGTGTCAATATGGCCTTTTTTTATGGTAAAGATTAATCTCCGCATGCTCGCTGCCTACTTATTGTTTGACTTTTTACAGTGTTAACTGGCTACCGAAGAGCCGTGTTATGACTGAATGTAGACGTCTCATTCGTACATTATTTTAAATGTCTATAGCGTATGGAGACCAGACATGATGTTTATAGAAGCAGGAGATTAATGCTGCTCTCCACAGCTCTGTCACATTGGTTTATTTGGTTATTTCATTATTTTGAATAGCGTGCACAGATCTTCGTGTGGTCCTTTTGAAGCCTGTATGTCTTGGCTTTCTTATCTGGTCTGGATGCTTCCTTGACCTTAGAGCCATATACATCGCTTTCCTCTCCTCAGTTATTGAGATTGCCCCGTCCAAGTTGGATGTCAGACATGATGGCGGTTATAAAAGTAGAGAACATAACATTATATCAAGCCCAAATGTGGGATTGTGAAACATGATGAATGAAGAGGTGCTATTGTATGAGCTCAGACTGTATGAGGAGCCAGAATTGTGTGTATATGTGTGTGTATATGTGTGCGTGCGTGTGTGTGCGTGTGTGTGTGTGTGTGTGTGTGTGTGTGTGTGTGTGTGTGTGTGTGTGTGTGTGTGTGTTAAAGACATAAGACCTTATTCTTTGTAAAGACTATATTTTGTTTTATTCAATAAGAACTATTGTGTAACTGTCGGGGCTTTGAAGTGAAGTTTGATGTCAGTGTTACATATTGTTGCTTTCTAAATGATACACACGAACAAACTATGCTTTTTGTTTAGTACCTCCAATTTGGGCAGAGCATATAATTCAGTAAATGTTCTTAAATTACATTTGTGATATGTCTTTGAGTGGATAATGACTTCAGAATTTCGGTTGTTTTCCCTAAAAGGCAGATATTCTATTGTAGAATAGAGACTATACGGTACTTTGAAGCTCCACTAGAGGACAAAAACAAAGAATCCGTCAACGCTAAATGAAACATTTTTTCCCCCAAGAATGCACATACAGTACGTGCCTTGATGTGATAGTCTTGATAACATCCTTACAGATAAATTTCTTTGAGGTTCTGACAAGCCTTAATGGATTTCTCATTCAGTTGGGAATTAAATTGGAGGATTCTAGTCTTCAATTTCCTCCAGAAGTTAATTTCAAATGGATTAATAATAGAATATTGTTTATTTCAGTTTAATTTTTATTTTTTTAAATATATAATTTACATTATTTTATTCTTTGTTCTTAAAAGTATGTTTTAGGGTAATCCTCTTCTCCCATCATAATATTTTATACCACATTTTTATTAAATGCCTGATTAATCAATCAATTAATCAATAATCAATTGATTAATCAATTAATTAATCAATTAAGTAATTAATGAATATTTTTTATTAAATGCCTGATTTCTATCAATGTGATTATTCTAATACACTCGGTTTCTATAGTAGAGGTACACCAGGCCTTATCTGTCATGAGGAAGAGTTTTACTAGAAGACATTTATTCATCATTTTTGGAAGGTGCCTTTGTCAAAAGTAAAGCTTCCAACACCGGAACGTCTTCAGGACTTTTCTTTTTCTTTATGTTTAATAACTTTAAGAAAGAAAAAAAGTTCTGGTGATGGAATGGCTTTCCATAGTTGCTATAATGTCTGTTATAACAGGGACTGATTTGTTTCATGAACATTCCACAACATTAAAAATGACTGTAATGGGATAAAAAATGATGATTGTAACAGTTGGACAAGAGACTCTGAACTTTGAAACATGGACAATGCCAGTGCTGCAGTGACACCTCATTATATTTCACATTCCATCATTCACTTACACTGCTGCTGTCATACCTACATGCAGTAACTTTGCCTCTAATACATATAATTAATATTTATATATAATATCATTTTATATAGTTCTATATTCTGTATTTTATTGTTACTGTAGATTTGTAGATTTTATATTTTACATTCTTTTTCTAGTGCAGTTCGCCTCCTCCTACCATTTTATTCCCTCTCAGGTCACCGAACAATCGACTTCACTGCATATCACACTGTGTACGTGTGTACGTGACAAATAAGATTTGAATTTGATTTGAAATTGACAATTGTTCTTATTGCTGTAGTATAGTACTGTAGGTATAGCGCTGTACAATAGGCTGCCACGCCCCACTGTTCTTAATTACTTTCTTGTACGTAACAGCATTCCCTGTCATGTTTTTACAAAATACAACAATTTGTGCATCCAGTAAACTGGTATATAATTGATCATCAGTCTTTATATCTTTATATCTAATGTTATGTGGTGGTACGGTTATGGCTGATCAGTGTATATTTTTTAAATCTACTTTACAGAAATACATAATACAATAACAATGGCTACATGAAAACTTGTAATGCTAGGCAAAAAACAAACAAGCAAAAAAATCCCAAACATAATTTCATACACTGAAATAAAAGACGAATCTTAATCAATAAACTTAATCATTACTATGTAATTGTCTTTCCATTTTCATAATTTCCAATAAACCAGGAACATTCCTTCAATAATCAGTTGTTCTGTGATGAATTACAATAAAACCCAGTGAAATTTCTCTTATTAGGCAGAGGATCTTATAAACCCAACGATTACTAAAGATTAGATTAAATTAGCAGTGTTTCATTGTTTACCGTGTTTGTTCGGTGATGAATTACAAGCATTAACAAACACAGTATACAACAAAATTCAACAAATTCAGTCTAACCTTTAGTCATTTGGGGGTTTATGGTTTTCTCTGTCTAATGAGAAAGTTGCTTACGTTGCTTTGTAAGAACGTCTGTGATTTCATTGGGTTTTATTGATTTCTTCTTTTTCATCATTGATAAATTATTTCTCCGCAATGCTTTGTCCTTCCTTGTATGTAGTGTGTGTGTGTGTGTGTGTGTGTGTGTGTGTGTGATTGTGTGTGTGATTGTGTGTGATTGTGTGTGTGTGATTGTGTGTGTGTGATTGTGTGTGTGTGGTGTGTGTGTGTATGTGTGTGTGTGTGTGTGATGCTCAAGTAATCTGCCCCTGTGTGGCATTGATTTTGTCTGCATGTGCAGTATAGTCAGTTCTCTAGCTTCTCTAGTTTTAATCTTGGTTTGTGTTTTCTCCGTAAAGCCAGAAGCAAAATGCAAACTCTAGAAAATAAATCCAGTTCTGTACAAACACTGCTTCTTTTCTGTTCACTTTAGCAATACCTTTCTCTTACTTTAGGATAACATAGAGTCTAACAGATTAGAAATAAAGTGTATCCCGTTGCTGCACACTTATGAGAACCGTGTGCAGCATAATCACGGAAACCATTTGCATTGTAAAATGCTTTCTCTTTATCTGCTGCTATGGGGGACCAGATTCCGGTCCTCTGTACTGAACCTTCTGCTGCACTGTTCAGTTGCACTTTTGCTAATTGCATAATGGATGTGTTTCTTTGGAGCTTATCTTAACAAGCTCAGGATAATCAGGTCTTATGGCAGGGCTATAGCATGTGCGTGTTTAGCGAAGGCTTGACCTGAGATTCAGAGTCTCAGTGCAGCCCTGAAGTGCAGACTTAGACCCTGAAGAAAGCTGAAAATTAAAGAAGATGGAAGCAGTATTACATCTGAGGTGCAGAGACCGGATGTCTTTGACAGCTGCTATTTGTGCACTAATCGAGTACTTAATGGGATTCAGGCACACAATGTGACATCATAGAGTTCTCTTGCATTCCTCCTCGTTTTTTTTTTTTTTTTTTTTTCCTTTCTACATTGTGCAAAGGTATGGACCATGTTAGTGAGGAGTCTGCTTCTAGCTTCTCGGCTGATAAAACAAACACATCCTGGGCTTTGATTGTGTCGTTTATCCAGCAGTCACTGGAACGTGACACTCTGACTGCAAGCAGATTACCCATGAATCTTAAGACACTGTGTGTGTCTGCTTCTTTTCCCTCGCCGTAAAAAGTGGCATGATCTCGCAAGAGCGGGAATCCTGGAATCTTGGGTGTAAAAAGGGGGAAAGACACTGTTTCACTGCTAAGGAATGTCTTGGGTAGACCATTTGCCCAGATTAAAGATGTCACTTAGTCAGGTGTGGTCAGGCATTCCAAGAGCAGGTACAGTGCGGAAGTGCAGACATTGCTCATACACATGCATATGTTTCTGTGCAGTCATGAGCATACAGTATGTGTATAAGCAAAGGAGATGTACGAACCTTAAATCCAAGAGATGTCAAGAGATGACAAACCACAGATGTTTTACATGCACACAACAGCACTACTCTTGGGAAAGGTCCTGGTGTTTTTCTGAGCACCATAAATACAAAAGTCTCCTATTGTCGGTGGAATCAGAGGAGCTTTATTGAGGCAGACAGTGTTATGATCTGTAAACTTAATGGGTGAAAATGAAGTGTGTTTGGCCATGGCGCAGACTGTGCTATGGGAACTGACTTTTCTCTCACTTTCATTTTAAAGCCCACACAGATGTTTTCATGTTTCCTTCCCTTCAAGTGTGGCCCAGACATCAGATGCCCATTTTGGTCAGGCACATCTGGTCTTGGCCTATGGTTAAAGGTGCATTCTTTGAGTTTTTTTTTTTTTTTTTAATACAATTTGTGATTCAGAGGCATGAAAAAATGTTGGTGGAATCCCGCTAGCATTCCGTACACATTCTGTAGCTAGATACTGTAGCACCCGATAGTCTTGGTGGCATTGAAACAGTGAAGCAGATTGCATCAATACTGTACACTGATGTCTCCTGAAGATAACAGTACCTGCAGTAGATAACTAGGTAGTTTCCTGTAAAGCCTCATTAAGAGTCAAAGGAGAGGGGCTACCCTGATTTAGATTAAAATCGATTTCCATGGTCAAGAAAACCTGGTCAAGAGGCTTCAAATCAAAATCAAAATGTAAAGCCATTTCAGACGAATTATACATATTTCAATTTTGGTAGCAGTTACAGCTTTTACTTCACTTTTTTTCAGGGTTGAGGGTTTGAATCTGTGTGTGTGTGTGTGTGTGTGTGTGTGTGTGTGTGTGTGTGTGTGTGTGTGTGTGTGTGTGTGTGTGTGTGGCGTCTGCATGATCGAATGCTTTGTTGGTTTCCTACAGGCACTCCGATTTCCCCCACAGTGCAAAGCCATGTTGTAAGCTGATTGGATTTTGGCGTATGATTAGGTGTGTGTGTGAGTGAGTGAGTATGTGTGTGCATGTGCCATCTGATGGGTTGGCACCCTGTACATGTTGATCCCTACGTTGTGCCCTGAGTTCCCTGGCATAGGCTCCAGACCTCCATAGACCCTACAGTCTGCACTTGAGTGAATGAATGAAAGTGAATGAATGAATATTCCAGCATGTCTCCGTCAGTTTTTTTTAATAACTTTTTTTTTTTTTAACCTGGAGTCAATGAATCTTTGTTTTCCAGGCATTCGTTCACCGTTCCTTCACCCTTGCTTCCGTGTCAAGTATGAAGTTCCAGTGTGCATTTAGGAATGAGCATTTATCAAAGCCTAATCAAAGTTAATCAAAACCAATAGAAAACTGACCCCTTAACAACACTATGACGTCGATAGCAAGTGCAGCTCCCATATTAAAGTCTCCTCGCGCAAAAGTGAAAGCAGACTGAAGTGTTCATTCCACTCCCTTCCAAGAAAACACAACTTGGTGCTGACACCCCCTCATCAGCTACAATTAGCATTTTATGTTCTACTTTCCTCTGAAAAACACTATCCTTTTCATGTGGGAGATTGAATCTGTTAATCTTTTTTTTTTTCTGAGGTGGTGCCAAAAGTTGATGCACTACAAACTGTTGTTATCCATCTCCTTGCTGTTTGTTCATCAGAGTAGACAAGGAGGACCAGATGTTATTTGTTGAGTCTCAGTGCTGCTGCCAAGTCTGCTGGTACTGCGAGTTGCTGCTTTAATGGAATGGGTATAACTGCCAGTACTTTGGACAAGGAGGTGCTCTTGTGATGTGTGTGGAATTTGGCGTCCAGGATGAAATGTGTACCTGTTTAAAAAGAACAAAAGAACGTCTATGTGTGTGTCCTCTGGTTTACTTGCTTTATTTCTCTTTCTTCCTATCTCTCAACTGGTACTCGTTAGAATTAAATGCATGAAGATAGATGGGAAAGCATTTGGAAGGCTTCTTTAATGTTCATGCTGATTGTGTCCTATTGATGCATCTTCCCCTTTTCACTCTTCACCGTGGTCATTGCTACCTATTCTCATTAATCGTCACTATTCTCAATAATTGAGTGAACCTTTTGCTCCTATATAGTAACTTTAGTTAGTTTTTTAATCCGACTAAAGTTACTTCAGTTGTATAACTTTTTTCTTGTTTGGAGTCTTTGGCCCTGTGGATCTCGTCTTCTACTTAAGATCACAAATCATTGAACATTCCTCAGTTTTGTGTATTTACAATCCAAGTTTATGGACAGTGACACCATTTGCCTCAGTGGATTTAAAATGATGCAATATATATATATATATATATATATATATATATATATATATTTTTATTTTTTATTTTTTTTTTTTTACATTTTTACGGAATCAAACGTAATTGGACAATTGACTGATAAGCAGGTTCATGGCCAGGAGTGGTCTGTTTCCCCATTATTTCATGACAAGTTAAGGAGACAAATGGTCTGGAGTTGAATATGTATTTGTTCATTGGATTTTTGAATATCTGGTTCAAAGTGGGGTCAAGATGAACTTGTTCCAGGATAATTGGAAGAGGTGTGAAGAAGAAAAGATGGGCTCATGATCAAAAGCATACATCTGTCAAACGTTGTGGCGGCAGTGTTATGGCATGAACATCTATGGCTGCCAATGGAAGCTCGTCAAAGGTGTTTATTGATGACGTGCCTGCTGAGAGAAGTAGCTAAATGAATCCAGAAGTACTGTATATACCGTAGACTTATATTAACGCCAATGCTGCAAAAACTATTCGGTTTGGCCGAACGACCTCAAACATGTTGCAAAACTGCCTTTTGCTTCCAAGGATTAAATTAATACATATGTTTCATATAATTATTTTTATGAAAATGGAGGAATAAAAAAAAAAAACACTCTGTAATTTCTAAAATGTTAGTGTTTAATTAAGGCTGACAGATTACAGTCTACATTGTGATGGTGTACAGAGGCAAAGTTACAAAAACGGTCATTGTCCGCATACTTACAAATTTGGCTGAAAATAATAATTATAAATCTTTTCTAGATCCTATTAATGATTTGCCGGTCTTCCAGTTCCAAATATTTCCATGTTTTGCCTTCTGCATTTTTTGGATTGTGGATTTTCAAATTGGATTTGCTTGTGCTAACTTTACATGTTAAATTTCCTCCCTGCTCCTTATTAATATTATTGATGTAATGCTTCTAAATATGTCAAGTATACTGCTATTAAACACTATGTCACACTTGCCAGAGAGGCTGATTTGAGTATGGAAGAAAACACACAACAGTCTACGTTAAAAGGTTAACTGTTAATTACAGGTCGCAGACTTTTGGTGCATTACCTCATCTACCGTATGTCGTTGTTGTTCTTTTCATTTTTGCACAATCCATGCATCCATCCATTTATTTTCTATGCTGCTTATCCTGGGATCCATTCTTTTCTACAACTCTTTCTTTTGGTATGGCCTTTTCATCATGATGCAGTTTGT
Organism: Clarias fuscus; assembly: GCA_030347435.1. NCBI lineage: Eukaryota > Metazoa > Chordata > Actinopteri > Siluriformes > Clariidae > Clarias > Clarias fuscus. Next base: position 8,902,024 of record CM059205.1, on the reverse strand, counting down.
TTGTTCTTGGACAAACTATAGGGTCTTCCGGTTGCGTGTGTGATGTTGCGATCACATCACACTTTCCTTACCCGTGTGTTGACTTGTGAATGCTTATGCCAGTGACTATAAATTTAGACACCTTCAAAAAGATTTGTTTATACAGTGTAACTCACAATATTCATAAGAAAAAAAATTCCAATATGCAATAGATGTCTTTTTTAGATTAGGTGTTGTTACATTAAGACCTAATTATAAAATAACCACACAAAATTGCCACAGCATGTCAGTACATTAAAGGCTGTTTCTAAATGTATTTTCTTCATAACCTAGTGGCTAAGATATTACTTCCCCTCCGAGGGTGACATGAATGAATTGGTATTTATGAAAAAGGCCGTTCAGCCAGTCTCCCACACTGCCACTTTTATTAGAATGAGGACATGGGTCCCCACACTGGGCTACATGCCATGTAAATAAAGAATATTTCAGGTTGACTGTGTGTGCATACATATGCAACCATCTTTCCTCTCCCAGGTTTATCCTGGCACCAGCCGTCCTGTTTTCAGTATGCCTGGGACCCCTGCGGTTTTTTAGAGCCGGAGGCCCACGGGGGTTTTGGCGGCAACACACCATCACCTTTTTAAAGGCTTCCCTTGAATTCACAAGACGGGTTTTCCTCTTACGAGAAAGACACACCGGAGCCCCCGTGTCATATTTTATGACGCAAGCAAACCAGCTGGACAAACAGCATTCGCTTAGGCTTGTGTAGACTTTTCATTTTGGTGTTTTGAGGAGATTAAGTTGTATGGAATCCGAAAAAAAAAAAAACAGATCCTGACCCATAACTTTCTAAATACGAGATCAGAAATGTCTAGAAGATTTCTCTGTGCTCTTTACATTAAAGCATGTGAAAGTGTGGAGAAGCCATTCTTCAGCTAGGCGCATTCTGATGGGATCGAGAGTTACGAGTGTTTTTCAAGAACCAACAGTGTGGTTTAAAGTGTTAAAGTTAAAAGCCACAAATCAAGTGGATGTTTGTAAGGAAACCAATGGGAAAAGGCATTAACTTACTAAAACCACCTAAACTAATGCCCTGCGCTTGTGGACCTGTCAGGTCTTGTCAGGTGAACAAACGCAGAGCATACCGGAAGCTTTGTGGCCTTATGCAAGCAACATTAATCATTTTTGACAATCATGAAAATGACACTGATATTTTAGTATTCAGCTTTTTTAGTTACATTAAATTTAACCACCCTTCGCTCTTGTTTCAGAGACCATGCTGAGCTTCGTGGATGACATTCTGTCTGGGGCCAAATCTCCATGCGTGATGCTGGGTGAAATCCCAGATCCACTCACTTCCATCTCTATGATCATACGCTGCCTGGAGCCTGACACCACCTACATGTGAGTATACGTCATTGGAAAATTCACGCTGTTCAAATCAATTCGATTTTATTTGACCCTTTTAACAGTGGTGATGGTCGTAAAAGCAGCTTTACAGAATCAACACTAAACAACAATATTAATAAAATAGGTAAAGCCACTTTCAAAAAAATCTGCTTTTAATTACTCTCCTATTTGAATAATTTTGTTGTGTCTCTACCTTTAAATTACTGTCTTTATGGGATAATTTAATTTTTGAATTTCGGTGCATAAACAATGCCTCAAATGCTTCAAGCAAAGACAATAATTAAGAAGATTTTACTGAAACTGAGTTAAAAAAAAAAAAATCTTCAACACATTATCAAAACCTGGAAGGACACTGCTGAGCGGTCAACTTTGTAAAAAAACAAAAATCGGGATTGGGACTAAACAGCTGTGTGGCCTTAAGAAAACCACCGGTTAGTGAGACTAATCAGAAAAAAGCTCTAAATTCCTAGGAAGAATAAATATTAGACTTTGGAGCAATGGAAAAGTGTAATGTGATCTGACGAGCCCTGATTCCAGAGCAATGGGTGTGTCAGGATAATAAGGGAAACTCGTGAAGCGATGCACCCATCATGGATAGTCAAGTCAAGTCAATTTTATTTATATAGCGCTTTTAACAATAAAAGATGTAAGTTTGTATGCAATGTGTATGAATCAAAATGATAAGATTGTCCCTGATGAGCAAGCCGAGGGCGACGGTGGCAAGGAAAAACTCCCTGAGATGGTAATGGGAAGAAACCTTGAGAGGAACCAGACTCAACAGGGAACCCATCCTCATCTGGGTGATAACGGATAGCAGGGATTGATCAGCATAATAATGTGTACTGGAAGTTCAGTATAACAGGAGATGTGTTTAAAATTTAAATTAAAAGTCCAGTTTGTTCCTGGAGGCTCAGGTAGACTGTAGGAGATTCCAGTCCTGAGCTATCGAACAACTGAAGTCACAGGTCCCCAGAGTATCAATCGATGACAGGACAGTCTTCATGGAAACCATCCCCAGCCACCACACGAATCCAGGCAGACCACACGGGGCATCCATGCGACGAGATCTCCAACCAGAAGCAGGACTCCAGGACGGGTTAGACGGGTCCAGAGTGCAGAGGGGTCTGGATCACTGGCAACTCAGGAGTGACATGTATAGCTCGACAGAGAGACAGAGAGAGGGAAAGGAGAGAGGGACAGAGCAGAAGAGGAGAGAGCAGAAGAGGAGAGAACAGAAAATAAGGAGAGATGGCAGTTGGGTATGGTCACAGTCAACATGTCAAGTCAAGTCAATTTTATTTATATAGCGCTTTTAACAATTGACATTGTCGCAAAGCAGCTTTACACAATAAAAAGAAGTAAGTTTTTATGCAATGTATATGAATCAAAATGACAAGATTGTCCCCGATGAGCAAGCCGAGGGCGACGGTGGCAAGGAAAAACTCCCTGAGATGGTAATAGGAAGAAACCTTGAGAGGAACCAGACTCAACAGGGAACCCATCCTCATCTGGGTGATAACGGATAGCAGGAATTGCTCAGCATAATAATGTGTAAGACTAGACATGTATAAGGTGAATGTATATTTAGTGCAAAGTGCAAGCAGGGACTCCGGCAGGACTAACTATAACAGCATAACTAAAAGGGAGAGCCAGAAGGAAACAGACATGAGAGCTCCCTGTGATGTAAAGCACCCAATCACCTCACCGTCAACAAACCTGAGTGAACAATGAGAGTGGGGAGGACAGCATCTAAACATACCAGTTCACCAGAATACTCTACCTCCATGAGTCCCCCAGATCTGCTCCTTTACCTAAGGTTAATCTATTTACAAAAATGCTTGGCTAAATAAATAGGTTTTTAGCCTAGACTTAAACACTGAGACTGTGTCTGAGTCCCGAAAATTAATAGGAAGACTATTCCATAACTTTGGGGCTTTGTAAGAAAAAGATCTGCCCCCTGCTGTAGTTTTAATAATACGTGGTACTGACAGGCAGCCTGCATTCTTTGATCGAAGTAGGCGTGGCGGATTGTAAGACACTAGCAGTTCACTCAAATACTGTGGCGCGAGACCATTTAGTGCTTTAAATGTCAAAAGTAGTATCTTAAAATCGATGCGAAATTTCACAGGGAGCCAATGCAGTGTAGATAAGATAGGGGACATGTGCTCGTATCTTCTGGTTTTAGTGAGGACTCTCGCTGCTGCATTCTGTACTAACTGAAGCTTGTTTATACACCTAGTTGAACAACCAGACAATAAGGCGTTACAATAGTCCAACCTAGAGGTGATAAAGGCATGAACTAGTTTTTCTGCATCATTTAGTGACAATATGTTTCTAATCTTGGCAATATTTCTAAGGTGAAAGAAAGCTATCCTGGTGATATTATCTACATGTGCTTCAAACGAAAGGCTGGAATCTATAATCACACCAAGGTCTTTTACTGTTGCATTTGATGGAACAGAAAGGCCATCTAAAGTTACAGTGTGATCAGAAAGCTTAGTTCTATCTACTTGTGGTCCTATGACCAGAACTTCTGTCTTATCAGGATTAAGCAGAAGAAAATTAATTAACATCCAATCTCTTATGTCCTGCACACACTGCTCAATTTTAGCAAACTGGTTTTTCTCATCTGGTTTTGCTGAGACATATAATTGTGTGTCATCAGCATAACAATGAAAACTAATACCATGTTTAACAATAATGTTGCCCAGAGGAAGCATGTAAAAGGAAAAAAGCAGTGGGCCTAAAGCTGAACCCTGTGGAACACCAAACTCCACTTGAGAACATGAGGAATGGTCACCATCTAAATCTACAAACTGATAACGATCAGTCAAATAGGATCTGAGCCACAAGAGGGCAGTTCCCTTAATTCCTACCACCTTTTCTAATCTGTGAAGGAGAATACTATGATCAATGGTGTCAAAAGCTGCACTGAGGTCCAGTAACACAAGTATAGTGACGCAACCCTGATCAGAGGTCAATAGGAGGTTGTGTGTGTCGTACTGTGTGTCTCTGTGCTGTCTCTGTGCTGTGATGAGGCCTAAATCCTGACTGATACAGTTCATTTATGCTATTTCTGTGTAGATGTAGAAGGTTTGATATCGGCCTGTAATTAGAAAGCTGACTGGGGTCAAGGTCAGGTTTCTTGATTAGCGGTTTAATAACTGCTAATTTAAAGGATTTGGGGACATACCCACTACTGAGTACCCACTACTACCCACTACTTTCAACAGGGGTTCTATTATTGCTGGTACTATCTGTTTGAGAAAATGTTTCGGTATAGGATCTAATATACAGGTTGACGATTTTGAAGAAGAGATGAGTGAAATTAGTTCCCTTGCTTCAAGGGGAGTAAAGTATTCTAAGGTCTGATGTGATGTGGTTAGTTCATCTGAATTATTTAAATTGTCTGGTTTCAAAGCCTGAATTTCTTGCCTAATATTTATGATTTTGTTCTTGAAAAAGTTCATGAAATCCTCACTACTGCATGATGTTATTGTGGAGATTTCTGCAGTGGTCTTATTTTTAGTTAATTTAGCTACGGTATTAAATAAAAATCTCGGGTTGTTTTTGTTATTTTCTATACGAGTGGAAAGATACGTTGATCTAGCATCACTGAGAGCTTTTTTATAGTTCAGGATGCTCTCCTTCCAAGCTATTTTGAATACTAACAATTTAGTTTGGCGCCATTTACGTTCAAATTTTCATGACCACGTGTGTGGTCATTATACCAAGGATCGAGTTTCTTATCTCTAATCATTTTCCTTTTAACTGGAGCTACATTATCTAAGCTATAACGAAGTTCTGACTCTAGATATTCATTCGCCTGTTCGAGTTCTGTGAAGTCAGATGGCGATCCAATCAAAGTTGATAACTCTGGAAGATTACTGATAAGGTCTGTGCGGTATTTGATGTAAATGTACGTTTAAGGCGGTAGCGCGGTGCTGTGCATACATTATTACTATGACACGCTTTAATCGAGACAAGGTAGTGATCTGAGATAACTTCAGACTGTGGAATTGTGATTATATTTCCTATACTTAATCCGAAGGATAATATTAAATCTAAAGTGTGACCTGCTTTATGAGTGGGTCCTACTACACACTGATTTACTCCTACTGAGTCCAGTATGGACAAGAATGCTGTTCTCAGAGGGTCTTCTGGATTCTCAAAATGAATATTAAAGTCTCCAGCAATTAACGCTTTGTCTACAGAAACAACAAGGTTTGAGAGGAAATCTGCAAATTCGCAGAGAAACTCCGAGTACGGCCCTAGAGGTCTGTAAATGATAATTAGCGGGATCGACTGAGCTGACTTTATGTTACTATAGAGAACTTCAAATGCATTAGATTTAAAACTGTGTTTTTGTACGAGAGACAGATTATCGTTATAAATAACTGCGACTCCTCCTACTCTACCAGTTAGCCGAGGCTGGTGTATGTAGCTGTATCCGGGAGGACTAGCTTCATTTAGAGCTACATACTCGTCCTGTTTAATCCAAGTTTCTGTTAAACATAATATATCAAACTCCTGATCTGTGATAATTTCATTAACAATAACTGCTTTAGATGCGAGAGATCTAATATTTAACAGTCCTAGCTTCAGATCAGCGGTGCTGGCTGCGAATTCAGTGTACTCTGAGTTTGTGGTATCTATGTTAATTAAATTACTAAAACAGACTTTCTGAGTCTTTCTAAATTTATGTTTATGTTTAGCTTGGGGAACAGACACAGTCTCAATATGATGAACCCTGAGTGACGACTCTCTGCAGCTAGCAGACGGTTGGTTTAGCCTGTCTGTCTGCTCCCTGGCCTGGGCTCTGGATTGTCACCGATTAACTAGGCCTCTTCTGAGACTATGTGCTATACTGCAAGAAATGAGAGCAGCACCTTCCCGAGTGGGATGTACACCGTCCCGCCCTAACAGGCCAGTTTTGCCCTCAAAGGTCTTCCAGTTGTCTATGAAGCCCACGTTGTTTTCGAAGCACCACCTGGACATCCAGCGGTTCAGCGACCATAACCTGCTGTAAGCTATGTCACCATGTCTCATTGGACTTCTTCGGACATCGCCTTCGCTATTTTAAACACCTCTGTAACGTTATGCTTGCTAACCTCTGACTGACGAAGGCGTATATCGTTCGCTCCAGCATGTACCACTATCTTAGAGAACCTATGCTGTCCTAGAGCCCTAAGATTACCTGCTATGTCCGGTGCTCTGGCTCCCGGGATACACCTGACCACTGCCGCTGGCGCCCCTAAAGGCCTAGCTAATTTCACATGTCTCAGTATAGAGTCTCCTATAACCAGAGCTCTTTCAGGTTTCTCAGCGGGTGCATCACTGAGGAGAGCGAACCTGTTGGACACGTGAAGCGCAGAAGAGGTGTGCTCCAGTGGGCCTTAGCCTTAGCGTTAGCTTTGGCTGAACGAGTATGCCGCCGAGTCGTCACCCACTCGCCCCGCTGTGAGGGCTCTACTGCCGGAGTCGGGGGCTGATTATCTCCACCTGTGGGACCCAGACTTTCCGCTACAGGATTAACGCTGCTCTCGCGCTCTCTAACCCTCTCTAAAGTCTGGATGCGCTCCTCTAATGCTACTATCTTCTCCGTCAGGGTGCTAACACACACCTATCACAAATAAAATGATCACTAATGACGGAGGAAGAATGTCTAAACATCCTGCACTCCACACACTGAGCGAGCTGAATGGTAGACATAATAACGTACCTTTGTGCCGGAGTTGTTATTATTTGCTGATGGATTCGCTTGTTGTTGGTCAGATGATAGGCGCCTTCTCTCAAAAAGCGCAAAAAAACGGATAAAGTGCAGTAAAGTTAAAGCGTAAAAACTAGTTTGTTATTTAGTAAAAACGGGAAAAAAATATACAATTATAAAAAACTAAACAAAATATAATCTAAAACGCTGTTACAAACAGATGAGGAACTTTCGCGGGAACAATACGAAAAACAGGAAGCTGACCACTGGATAGTGACCACTGTACAAGCCTCTGGAGGCAGAGTTATGATCTGGGGTTACTTCAGTTGCTCAGGTCTAGGCTCAGCAATGTTATGTGGCAAATGACGTCAAATAAAATTATATTTTCAATTCATCTATGGAACAGGCATATTCCTGGACACGAATTGTAAAATTATTTTCACACATAAACTGGCAAACAGATTGTGTGCTGTGATCAAAGCTAAAGGTGGCTGAATAAAATCTTAGGGGTATTTGTTTTCAGTATATTGAAATGTATTATTTTTTGTAACAAGGGATCGTTGACATTGTGTGCCAGTGAATTGTCATTGTATTGGTGCATTTCACACACTAGCAGAGTCCAGGGTTAAATTCAAAGTCAATGCTATTCATCTATATACACAGACACCAACACACACATGCACACACGTTTTTTTTACCTTTCACATTACCTTTTTTCTTTTACTCCATCCATTAAATCTCCATTACAGAACACAGAAATACAAATAAGTGTAGATTGTTCTACTGAAAAACTTTTACTTTAGGCAAGGAACATTGATCATGTGTGGATGTGTACTGATGTGTGGAACAGTAGTACATTAAAAACTGGACAGTGGCCGCATTTATGTAATATCAGTTATCATTTGCTAGTTAAAGTAATGATTTTGGAAGAACAACCTTCAAAGATATGCAGCGTTGCATAACTCCTGCAACAGACACCAGCTTAATTAGATAATCAGCTGGCAAACAAAGCATGTTGTTCTAACCTCTAATCAAGGCTGCTGAAAATGATTTCATTTAGATTTTATGAAATGAGGTTGTATGCTTTGACAATTTAAGTTAAATTTATGTTAAACCTTGAGGTGTAGTGGTTAGCATTGTCGCCTTGCACCTCCAGGGTCTGGGTTCGATTCCCAGCCAGGTTTGACTCCCGTCTCTGTGTGCATGGAGTTTGCATGTTCTCCCTGTGCTTGGTGGGTTTCCTCCGGGTACTCCGGTTTCCTCCCACAGTCCAAAGACATATAGGTTAGGTTAATTGGTGTTCCCAAATTGTCCATAGTGTGTGAATGAGTGTGTGAGTGTGTGTAGGTGTGTGTGCCCTGCAGTGGATTGGCACCCTGTCCAGGGTGTATCCCGCCTCGTGCCCTAAGTCTGCTGGGAAATGAGCAGTACTGACGATGAGTGAGTGAGAGAGTTAAACCTTGAATCTACTTAGCTGGATTTTAGGAGGCAGGGCTTTATTCTAAATATTTCAGCTGATGCATGTTTACCTTCAGTGTTCTTGTGCTAGTACTGGTACGGTTTACTCAGGCTTTGTTTTCTCCGTATGATTCTCTGTATGAGTTCACTTTAGGTCATGAACTCTGATGAAACTGGCCAATAAACAAGTAACTGCTTTTAACAGCAAATAAACAACTACATATAAATAAATAAAAAAATATATTTTTTATTAAGTATTACTGTTGCTCTGAAGCTAATGCTATTTTAAATGCACTATGACAATGTGTGCATGTGAGAAACCTATACTGTTTTACTTATTCACAAAAACTATATAAAATCCTACATAATTTTATGGCCAAATATGTTTATTTTCTGTACCGAGTCAAACGCATACCATGAATCAGGTCACAGTTAAAGCTTTCAGACAGCTGGGGAAGCAGTTCAAGCTTTGGAATAGCTTAAAAGTACATTGGAAGGAGAGCTTAATGGTGATAGCAGAAACAGGAATTGAAAATTGAGTGCGCTTCAGAAGTCCAGAGTGAAAAGCAAATGTTAGGAGCGAAAGCTTTCCTGCACAAAGCCTGCCAGAGGTTCTGTCTTAACCAACATGATGCAGCATCACGTCCATAGTATCAAAAAGCTCAGATCTTTTGTGCAGTATGTCACACTTTCTCAACTGGCACATTATGTATTATATATTATGTATCTTATGTATGCTAAATGTCTGGATGAGACTGTGCCCTCTGCCCTCTTGCATCAGTTTTAAATGATTCAGTTGGGAGAAATGAGTTGACCTGTGGTTAGATGTGTTTCTAATGATCCGCTTTCAGTAAATGTCTGTAATGGTAAAGTTCAATGGTGCCCTAAAATGTATTAACATATTGTACACATATATGGCAACTGCACAGAAACTGAAGTGGAATGTGTGTGTGTGTGTGTATATATTAGACATTCCATTTCAGTCTATGTGCAGTTGCCATATTGAAAGGTATTTAAAGCCAATAGTTTTATAAATTAATTACTGTTTGGCTGGATATATCTGTATCTCTTTATTAAATGAAGTCTTTTTTTACTGTTGTATTGCAGTGAAAATGAGATCTGTATGTTGTTTGTCCCATGTTGCCGATGAGACCTCTTGTGTTTTGTTGCGAGTTTGCATAAAAAATCCTCATTCTGTACACTGTGTATATAGAAATCGACTTCGGGAGACAGAAGATCTAGGCAGAACTGTATATACATCCTAATTAAATCCTTTTTTTTTTATTTTTTTGTTCCTGCTACCCCCTTTATTTAAACGTAACAAACAATCCATCCTTAAAAAACAACATTATGGCACAACCTTTCTGTTTGGCTCAGTAAATCATGAGGCCCCTTTTTTACTTTTCCAGACACTGGCTTGATGTTTTAATCTGTCTACATCACTGCAAACCGTACGCACACTCACGCGCACACACACTTTCTGTTGCGTCATACTGGAAGGTGCTAGTTGTTTATGTTGCCATCCACTAGATGGAGATATAATTCAACCTAATGGAAACAATGAAATCGCACTTCCCAAAGGGGTGCCATGCTAATCTACAGCATCTGATTCTGGACCTACAGTAACCCAGATGTAGAAGCCTTTACAGCTGCTGAATGATTACCCTAGTCAGACTCTTAGCTCCAAAAATACACAAGGGACTATTTCATAATGTACTTTACCTGTCACCGCATTTGTTTTGCGGTCATTTTAGAAGTCATGCTTAATTTGGATTTACACATGTGCATTTGCAGCAGAATTGTTTGGTGTCAGGTAAAAACACTCATTTAATTGTTTTACATAATGCTTAATTCAGACTAATGTGGGGTTATGTAAAGGAGAGGGTGTATGTATATATAGTTTCATCGTTGACACGGTGGTGTCATAGCAGTTAGCAACCCCAGGGATGAGGGTTCGATTCCGTCCTCGAGTCTGTGTGTGCGGAGTTTGCATGTTCTCCTTCTCACTGTCCTCCAGGGTAACCGTCCAGGGTAGACCAAAAATATGGAGACCACAAAGATTGTATTGAGAGTTGATATTGTATATTTGCAATAAAACTGGGGAATCATATATCTCTCTAGGTTCAGACTTTGGGCCGTGGACAACACAGGCAGGCGCTCCAGCCCCAGCGAGGTCACCATCAAGACTCCCTGCCCTGCAGTGGATGATGTGAAAGCACAAGGTAACCTTCATGTTTATTTACGAATGCCATGAAATTGCTTTATTTATATAGTCTGAATCTTATCTAATGGCGTTCAGCACATGGAACAAAGATATTCATCATTTCTAATGCACTGCAAATGAAAAGCCATCCATGGTCCTGTACATTATAATGAGACATTTTCAGTATATATTTTTATTTTATCATGTCTGCAATAAAGTATATTTTAAAATGTACACTAATCAGCCATTACCTTAAGAATCGCATAACATTAATATATAAACATATACTGTAAGGATCAATGGCACCCAAGGCTAACCCATGCGTGCAGTGACCAAAGGCTAGCCCGTCTAGTCCGACCCTACAGAAAAGCCAATGCAGCACAAATCGCTGAAAAAAGGCACCAGAACTACCAGCTCACCACTGCTTGCTCGCATGAGGGCCAGCAGGCAAAGAGCCCAAGGCCGCCCACCCCACGTACAAACTTCCCAGATCCCAATCCGATCAAGCACCCATGAGATGCACAAATCAAAATAGTCGATCCACGGAGTCCCCACCCCTCAACCTACAGAACCCAAAGGATCCTGTTACCATCCTACCTGGTGCCATAGCCGTCCTGCTGGCACAAAGGGGAACCTGCACAATACTACTGTACGTTTTAACGTTTTACATTGTAATGTTAGGGATGATCAGTATATTTGAAACTTATTTAATGCTCAAAAACACTTGCAACTTGTATGCTAAACAAATGCCTGCATATATGGTTTTATATAGTACAGTATATGCCATAAATATACAGGATGTCCTTGGTTAAGTCTTTGAATTAAATCCTTTGACCAACCTGATCCAAAATAAACTGAACTGAAAAAGTAAAACCTGAATATATGATATCAGCCAAGAATTGTATAAAAGTTCAATTAAAAGGCCTTCACACGAATACCAATACATCAACATCTTGTTCGAATCACTTTTTCATATCATCACTGTTCCTTCCTATAACAAGCCATAAATAGTATTAGCTCCACATTGTTGGCACTCACGATTGTAGCAAGGCCCCTACTTCCTCAATCCTTATTTAACCCCTGGCCACAGGTCTGATAACTGTTTACTCACTCATGTGTGGCCTCATACCAGCATGCTAAATTGTTCAGTGGCAAAAAAAAAAAAAAAGATTTATCTCCAAGTTTATCTCTACCCAAGAAAGAAATAAAAGTGTATGTTGTACAAACTTAGACTATGCCTTTATACATTACCTACAATCTATAAATCACATAAGATTTTTTTTTTTTTTATGTTTTAATGTTTCCCACATCTGTTCTTTTAGAAATAGCAGACAAAATTTACAACCTGTTCAATGGCTACACAAGTGGGAAGGAGCAGCAGACAGCCTACAACATGTTGATGGATTTGGGCTCACCCACGCTGCACCGTGTCCTCTATCACTACAACCAGCGCTATGAAAGCTTTGGGGAGTTCACCTGGCGCTGTGAGGATGAGCTCGGGCCCAGGTTTGACCTCCTTTTAAACCTCTCTTTGTATTTTCCTGTCTTACTCCCTCCACTTAAAGCAGCTGAAATTGAAATACAAATACAGAATTGCAATTAAGTTGTTTGGCTAAGGCACTTAAATTTAAATGCAAAGAAAGTGCACAGACTGCATTTATCCACTGGTATCCGTGACCTTGAAAGCATACAGTATATAACAGGAGGGAGGCCTTTTCCATCCTACGAAATGGAAATCTTAAGCGTACACCTTTTGGGCTCTATAGATTAATATTAAAACCACAGCCGTCTGGTTAAAATGAAGCTTTTCTGTGGAGATGCACACAGTTTGCTGAGTTTGTGTCAACCATTAGAGTCCTCCGTGATGAAATAAAAGTGTTGTTTTAAATCATTTCCATGTTGGAGGGGTTTACCCTGCTTAGCTCCCAAGTCACTACATTAAAGTGAAAACAAATTTTGCTATACACAGCCTCACACCTCATGATAAATGAGTGGAATTTTAAGCATTTCGGAAAGAAAAAGAAAAAAAAAACAATGAAGTACGATGAATATAAATCCCCAAATCAAGGTGGCTTTTCAATTAATCACTTTTGCTACACTTTACACTACAAATCCCCCGATTATTATGAAGTAATAAATAAATATAACAGCTCATGTCTTGATAAAAAACTTGGGAGTTACTTTGTTCTCTTCTTTGTTCCGTTTGCTTCTCTACAAAGTTGGCCACACTCCCCTTAGCAGCCCTGCTTCCCTTGCTTTGAACTTCTCTAAATCACTTGGGTTTCCCTCACAAACAGCATGGGCCATTTAAAAGTCATTTTCTTCAGCTAATCATAATACTGAATAATAGTCACCCAGCTGACCCTAACTCAACTATAAACCAGTGTTGGGAGAATAACATAATAAGGAGTGAGTGGTGAGGAGAACCGCATCACCCCGTCCTGTCTGTATGTCACATTTCCCTTTGGATGAGTTCTAGTCTCCTGATGCACATCATGCAGTGCTGTGTGCGGTCTGAGCCAGACACCGTCTCCCTGGATGTCTGTTTCCACCTTGGAGTGCCTCTTCATCATCACTGTGGAGCTGGTTTAAACTAATAGCAGGACACGTTCTGGTTTTAGAGAGGTTTTTTACCTACTGTACTGTAGCTCAGCACAGGGAGACGATCTCTATTGCACATAGCCCGATGACGAGCGCTCAATGCTAGGAACTCTCTGTCACATGGTACTGTACGGTTTAGGGATAAATGCATACCTTTCTGCAGGAAAAGATTCTGTCAGTAACGTGTTGACCGAGCACAGACAGCTTTGTGTCATGTTTGGTGTCACTGTGGGTGTCGGAGGAATGCAACGGATGGGTTCCTAGCAGACAAGTGGATATGAAAAAGAAATAGAATTGAAATAATAAAAAGCGAGAGGCCCTGGCGGAGTGCAAGAGGTTGAAAATGTACCTTGGAAATGAGAGGCCATTTTCCACTTCCATACATGCTGGGATTTATGGTGACAACCGTTGCTATTTGGAGACCGAAACGTACTTTCATGAAAAATTAAAGCATAACAAACCACAGGGTTTTTGTCTTAAGCAAATAAACATCCAGATTTCTGTAACCACTGAAATGTGGCAAGATATTAGAAACATAAATACATTCAGAAGAATGAAATCGATTACAACATCTCTCTACCAAACAGGAATATTATTCATTGAAAATACTACCAATTCTTATATCATTAAAATTCTATTATAATATTCTGTAAGATGGTCGCCAAAGAAAATTAATAATTTTTGGAGCCTCATTTTTTTTTTTTTATCCGTCCTCTGGAAATGAAGACAAACAGGTTAATATTGGGATGTCACATGAATCTGTCTGGACAGTTCCTCTATTAAAAACAGTCAGGAAAAAAAAAAAAAAAAACTTAGCACGATCTGTTTGCGCAGCACAAGCCGTGTTTTAATAGCAAAAGCACTCTCTCTCTCTCTCTCTCTCTCTCTCTCTCTCTCTCTCTCTCTCTCTCTCTCTCTCTGTGCTTTAAAAAATGTCCTTTTTCCTGAGTCTGCCCAGAAACCTTGTCGGTCGCTGGCACTTTGGGATTCAGTATTTATTTTGTAGAATGTAGAGCTTCTGGTTTTGGCCCTCAGATGAAATGAAGCCATTTCTGTGGAATGAGACACTCTTTCCATGCCCTCGCTATCACATTTCAGCTTTTTTCACCAGTGACGATGCCCACTCCTTAACTCCAAATGTGTTTCGAAAACTTCATCAGAGTTTGTCAGATTTTAAATTCCAGTTCCAATGAAATGAATATGCATTTCATCTGTTGTAACCCGACAGCAACGACTGAAGATGAGAATAGTCCATATGTGTTCTTTTCAGTTTCAGCGCTACTCTGCTTCATACTTAGTACTGTAGGGTCGGGTTTTCTATATTAACCTCTCATTTTCTCTTCTCCCTCCAGAACTGTTTTACTATATTTCTAAATACCAAGTTATTCATGAATTCATTAAAATACACTCAATTGTCCATCAAAACTTTGGTCTATGTTATGGCAGGAAAGCAGGCCTGATTCTGTCGCAGCTTGATGACCTCAGCGGCTGGTGTCGAGGGCTTCTTCAAGAGCCCAAGATTGGCCTACGCCGAGCATCACTCAAATTCCTGGCTTGCCGTTACACAGACACCAAGGCCTTCAGCCTCAGCTGGATGGAGCTCGGCCAGGCGCTGCACAAATCCTGTGATGAACAAACGCTGCCTGTGATGTACAATGACTATGGAGAACCTAAAGAAATCTGAACGCCATCCAGGATAATAAAGTTAATGCTCATGTAGCCCACAGCAGGAACAACCACAGTCTGATCCATTAAGGCTCCTCATAAGGACAAAGCTTTCCAAACCTGTTCAGCAGATATTCCAGTTACATTTACCAGTTTGTTAGTCACTGCTTGAGCCAATTCTCAAGAAATTAAGTTCAAACCAGTGCCATGACTAATTTCATTCCTTATTCATTAAAAAAAAAATCCACTGTTTGGTACTCAGCCATTTTGTAGTTGTTATCCAAATTCTTAGTTGCATTCCTTGGATAGGGACTTGTAGTACAGTATTTTACCCTGAGTGTACCGTAAACTATACTGCTAGACCACTATACAATCAAGACACCCTAAATACCACAAGTTTCTTTTTATTTTGTGTAGTAACCTGGGTTAAATACAAACACTAAAGTCAGCAGGTTCTTCCTGGTGTATGTCATAGTAACCATTTGTTTCTGTGATTTAGGACGCTAAGTAATTTGTTTAATTTGATGGCTAAATTCAGCTTGCTGTCTCTTTTCAGTTGTGTCCATTACAGTGCTCTCTATACGACTGTCTACATAGTGAACCCTGACAGTGAAGGACTGATTTCAGATGTAGTGCTCGGTCTTTTTGTGGTGTACTGGACCTGCAAGGCGAATGTAGTCAACTGGAAGTAAATAAAAGTAAATAACAGCAAATGAACTGAATGTCTGAGCCCATAAAAAAAATCAAATATAGAGTATATACAGTATACACACACACACACACACACACAAATGAAAAAAGGAGTTTATTTATGCCTTTTTTATTATTATTTTGATGACTTTGACTTTTAGCTCAGGAAAAAAAAAATCCAGCATCTCATAATATTAGAATATTTCATTTCAGGTTTGAGTGAATTATAAATTCTCTTCATGCCTTCGTCTAGTTTAGTACTCACAGCCACAATCCTGAGGAAGACTGCTGACTTGACAGTATTCTTTAAGATGGTCATCTGCTCCCATCAACAAGAATTGTAAGAATATATATATATATATATATATATATATATATATATATATATATATATATATATATATACACACACACACATACATACAGTATATATACTGTATATAGCCTCTAGAAGCATCTGATCAAGTACTAATACTTAAGGTTTCCGTTTTTAAAATTTTCAGAGTAATTTTTTTTTTTGCTCAGTTTTTAACTCAACCTGAAGCACATTGTGTTACCTTTGTACAGTCATTGCTATGAAAATAGCTAATCAGTTAATATGTTAAGCAATTATATTAATGTCTTCATGTGAAATAAATGATTTTGCTGATCTATAAGCAATGTCCTTTAATAGAGTTTACCACTAGAATCTTGCTTGGAACGTGAAAACATACTTTCTCACATTGAAGTGGAATAAAACATATTTTGCAACAAAAGCCAGAACACCTTAATCCACATATGAAATTGGATATGTCTATTACTTCAGCAGACAATGTGGTTTGGGGTGCTGATTTTGGCCGATCAGTTTTTTCGGTGACAGTTGAGGGCTCATTCATTTTTTATTTGCTGCATTAGCCTTGCAGTGCCAGTGCACGACTCCAAAAGTCAAATCTTCTCGTGTCTTTCTTGGTCAAGCATGTTTGAAATAAGTTATAACCAGAGCAAATTTCTGTTCAGTTACACTTTGAATTAATATGTGGTGAGCCAATCATATTCATATTGTATCTAAACACTGCACGCGTTGTGATCAGAATACTGACTGGATCAATCGGAGCTCACATGGCTCACATTATGATCAGATATTAGCCAGGTTTATCAATAATCTGTTTACATCAGCCTGACATTGGAAAGAAAGTCCCTGTCCACTGGGTCAAATCCCGGCACTTACACATGTAGGTGTATAAAGATGTGCGCTCGGTAAAGGGAAAAGTAAGTACTTCAGTACATGAGGCTGATTAAGACATAATTTATAAAATCATCTTTGATTAGCGGAATAAACAGCTAGATGGATCCCACATCCGCCCAGATTACAGAGGAGTGGTATAAACACAGTGCAAGAAGAGTTCATGCATTATCTGCATTTAACCTTTTTATGTTTGTTTGTTTTTGCCGATTTTGCTTGTCACGATGCAACGTTGCCGAAGTTCTCAGTGTGGATATTTGTACAGTAGCCATTTTTACCAAAACATCAAAGCAACTTTTTAAATATAAAATAGTGATGTATGTATTTGCAAAAATCAAGAAAGCTTGGCTTATATATCGGTAGCAAGCTACAGTATACTTTTCCTTTCCCCTGTCAACAGTACAAAAGCTGAATCTATGAATTCTTGTTGTGCTAAATAAATATATGTCTGTAGTGTATATGGATATGAAAAATCATTAATTATGTAACTGATGAGAAATGGATAGCACATCTTAATGTTGGTGAAGCAGACTCATTTACACAGTGTACTGTGCAACACACTGATGCATTTAACAAGCAATGAGCATTGAGGTCTGCTTAGAACTGCTTACAGTAAACTCATTAATGTCTGATTAACGTTTCTAATTCTGTCCAGGAGTAAAGGTTTTCCACACCTGTTTCATCATTTTCCTATTTCGAATCCTTAAATTAGATAGGAAAAGTGCAAGGATTCACCTCATTGTGGTTTGATCACAAGTGAAAATGTTAATTTTATATTAGTTCATTATTAGTTTATATTAGTATCATTTAAAATAAATAAATAAATAAATAAATAAAAGTACCGGATTTTTATATTGATTTTATTTTTACTGGTACATCAGTAAAATCATACATTTACAGAATGACACATAACAGCATGTCATACACTTTCATTGGTAATTGAATCTGCTACTTTTCAAAGCATTCATGCATATACTACACAGGTGACTACCAATAATATAGGCTGTCTTAAGTTTCTTAGCAGAGCACGTGGCACAAAACAACCCAGCACTGACAGTACAATATTAGTCTAACTTTCCGATAATCTAGATTAAAAACTGAGAACTTTCAGTGGGAATAAATGCGTATAAGACAAAAATGATAAAGCAGGTCATATCTACATCTACATAAATGTCAGAATCTCCAAATATATATGTATAGATTAGTACTGATTGATTAATACAAATTTGATAAGATTGCATGTTTCAATTTGTGCTGGTTTTAATTCTTGTGTCACCATCATCCATATTCGGTCTCCTCCTTGCCTCTCGATTGTATTTTTAGCCCATTCCGTTCCTTATGGTCCTTGTGCCTCTCCCGTTCTTCCCTTGTTCTCTTCAGCCTCGGGGTCACGACATGTGCATTCATCAAGGTCACAGTCCACGCCAAACTGGATGACCTGTCTCACATTCAGATACACATTAAGGATTTGTCATATCCAAAACTCGTGCAGATAGTGGCAGATTATTCTTCGGGTCTACGGGCTGCCAGACCACGGAACAGCTTAAAATAGTGTTGAAGGATCGACTGTGATAAGAAATAATGTTGTTGCTGCTGCTCTGCAATGTTAGCTTATTCAATAAAGTAGGTCTATTGATATCCAGAATTACAGCATGACAAACTACCTGGAACACACTCTTACGTTCACTCTTTAATTTAGAGTTGAAATCAAGATGTTACTTTCTGGCTGGAGGATGATCATCATCATCATTTGCAAAAGTAAAAATGGGCTGACGGCGCTGAGGTGAGAAGAGCCGGCTTATGTGGAAAGAAAGAGGAAGGTATCCTCATTAGTGTGGACCATAAATGCTTACAGGCTTTAGGAATTCTAATGTTATAACACTATAAGGGGCATACAGTATATTTTGCATATCACAGTTTCAAGCCCCCTTTTTCAAATATTTACCCCTTGAAGCACACACATTGTAAATCGAGACATACAACACCAGTACGTTCATGCACTTCTCAGATCTATGAGCTCGGTCAGATGCAGTGGCCCGTTCAACATGTAGACAGAAAAAACTTGCAGGTCATGGTGGTGATGACCCAACAACTTAATCTCCGCTCCAGAGGCTAGCCTGGACTGTCGCAGAGAAAATCCAGGAGAGAGAGGTAGGAGGAAAACTTTGAAAGGGTACACTAGAAGAGCAACCAGCAAAATCCAAAAACAATCCAACCATTAAATAGACCAAAGTCCAAATAGTCAAAAAATCAGCCAAAGTTAAAAAAAAAATGCACTCTTCTGCTATAGTAGCCCAATCAACTCAAGGTTTTAATGCGTTATACATTTTATGCTTTTCTGCTCACCATGGTTTAAAGGAGTGCTCATTTGAGTTACTACAGGCTTCTCCTCTGATCTCTCTCATCGACAAGGAGCCTGCAGATTCTAAACTCACAAGATATTCTTGATCTATCTTATATATCACTACTTTATGAAATACTCAAAACTGCACCGGGCCATTATTAAAGTCACAAGGATCAGTCGTTTGTTCTTATTCTGACGTTCGGTTCAAAGCTCTTGACTTGTATGAGCATGACTTCATGCATTGTGCTGCTGCTAGTGGATAACTGCATAAAGCAGCAGCTGTAGAAATGAAAGTGGACAGTGTGTGTACTCGGCTAAATAAAGCACTGTGATTCTGAAAAATTAAAATAGGCTTATAACCATAATAGAAACTCATTACATTCATCTAATAAAAACAACTCCATATTTCACAATCATTTGTTTTTGCAAAGCTTTTTGAATAAATATATGGTTGCTGCTTAGTGATTGCCTCAGTTCATCCTCACTACAGTTTCGATATGTGATATGTTTTGACTGAGTAGAAAACATGGTTCATTCCACTTGTACAAGCTCACAGGGTTGGATGACTTGTTTCTATTCCCTCTACATTTTTTTTTTTTTTTAATTTGTCTATTTAAAAATATACATTGTCACAAAGCAACTTTACAGGCATAAAAGCTCTGGATATAAATTGAAAAAGATATACTTTTTTTTTTTTTACTTTATTGGTTGGTGAGAACTCCCCCATGTGACATTTGGGTGATACCAGATAGCCTGACCATAAACAAATTTTATAAAATTCATAACAAATAAACTGTATTCTTATGATTATGATTATGATTCTTATTATTCTTATGATTATTATTATTATTATTATAGAGCTTGACTATTGGGATATTTTCATTCTGCCACCAAAGTCTGGTGATGCACTGATGTTCTGCGAAACATTCGACATTCCAAGGTTCAGTGGGGTTCAGGGTTCGGTCCAGGATACTCAAGTTCTTTCATACCAAAACAGGCAGAGTCTTCATGCTCTTTACTTTATGCACTGTCATGCTAGAATCTAAATTTGTGCCCCTTAGTTCCATGTAATTCTATGACACAATAAATCGCACAGAAACGCAAGGATCCTAATTACATTTCGACCTTTACATAAGCATGTATTTTTTTTCTCTGTATAGTTTAGGAAAACAGCTGAATATATTGTATATGCATATTCAATGTAGGTATCATGGTGAAAAAGAACATCAGAGCAGGCTGATTCTGTTTCTAGTCTGAAATAATATAACCTAAAGTTGGTCATACTGTATGACATCATTAGGAAAGGCATCAGACAACTTCTTGTAGCACTGGGGTCAAATATATTCAACCATATGCTAAGAGATTTCTGACAGCTGTCTGCTAACAACTTTTTGGGAAGAAACACATGGGTGCGATGACATACTTTTAGCCATATAGTGTAGTGTACATTATCTAGTGCATATTCAAAGCTGACAAACAAACACAGGCTGCGGTTGGGGTCTACTTGAGAAAATTGTCTGCGTTCAGTTTTAGTTAGTTGATGTGTACTAATTCTATACCACAAGCTGCCTGCACCCCAGTGGAATACTCCCCAGCCTTTAAGGGAAGCATCCATCCTGTTCATCTCTCTAAACCTTTCATTAGAAACGTTTTTGCATCTCGTCTTGTGCCCCTTCATTCCACTTCAGCAGCTGCTATGGCTAGTTTAGAGCCTGGAAGCATTGCCAATTTTTCAGATATTGCAGAGACCAGAGTTAAATATGGTGGTCATTATAAACCTGGAAAAGTCTTCCAGATATGGATTTAGCATCCCCATACTCCTTAAAAGTACAAGGAAGTATGAAGAGTAATGGCACTTTAACGAGAGCTCTGTGAAGAATATGAGCTGAGCCGTGACATACTGTTAATTTGTAGAGAAACTAACTCAGATTGCTTTCTGAACTGTCATTGACTGAAATATGTGATCAGCAAGCTGGCCGTGTGTCTGGAACAGATTCAACTTTAGATGAGGTCTCACTCTACCAGCCAAACATGCTGTACTAGATTCAGCATTTCTGTACAATCAGCACAATGGATGTCTGAGCCAGACAGAGCATCGTTAAGATGGACAACATGCTCATGAGTTATACTGGCACTATGTAGACACTGGCACACTACTCAGTCAGGTGGCAAGAGTTTTGTAAATACAGTAAGAAGATATCCCAAAGGGAGAAATCTCTAACAGGTGAAGGGAATAAAATGTGAATGGAGGAAACCTGACTGTGTCGTAGTATGACTGTGCAACAATGTCTGTGAAGATCTCAGCACGTGTGCACAAGAATGTATCCCAGTGGTTTACAAAAAGGCTACTCCATGAGACTGAGTCATGTGATCTTAGTTAATACACACATACAGTATATATAAATGCGGAGCAAAAACCTATCAGTCGTAATCGTGGAAAGTCATTGTTATATTTTCTGCCTTTAATGATTTCCTTAAACTGGCCTTTATCTGGGGCAGAATGATTATGTAACACATGTCTTAAATTGAAGAAGCCCCCCCCCCCCCACTAAATTTCAAGCAATTTCAAGTTTTAATTTGTTTTTGGGTTTTCTGATATCAACACAGGATCGAAATGATACAAACAGGGTCAAAAATATACATACACGCTCTTACAATATTAATTCAGTGAGTCACAAAGTGTCTTCTAACTTGCCAAGCCCAAGGCCTCTCAACTTCCTGCTAGTGATCATGATTTACTACAGCTGGTAGCTTCTCTGTGCCAACATAATAAGGTTTGTTTGACAGCACTCATTGGATTGACTACACACAGCACAATGGAAAAGTCCAAGAAACTCCGAGAAAGCGAACGGTAGATTTACATAAGTCAGGAATGTCTCTTGGAGGGTTTTTGTAAGCATCTGCAGATTCCAAGATCAGTTCAAACAACTCTACATATGTACAAGTTATTGAGAGGTGTTGCCATTTTGGATGGTTAGGAACAAACCAGGGACCACCAAGGCACCGGCCTGCCATGACCTGCAAGCTGCTGGAACACCAGTGTCACTGTCTACATTCAACCACTTTTACATCACCATGGACTAAAAAGCTGCGATTGCAGGAAGAAGCCCCTACGCCATAATCAGTACATTCAAGCTCAATTAAAGTTTGCAGCTGATCCCATGGACAAAGCCTCCTGGTTTCACCAGAGGTACAGTATGTTTGGAGGAGTAAAGGTGAAGCATTCAGCCCCATGAAAACCGTACCAACTGTTAAACATGGTGGTGGCACATCAAACTTTGGTGTTGGTCTGCTGACAGTGCAACTGGTGTGTTTCATGTCTCATCCTTCAAAGAGGATGAATAAACACTGCCTCAGAATTCTTCAGCATAACCGTAGATCATCAGTTGGATGGTTTCAGAGTTCCAACATGACAGTGACCAAAGCACACACCTGGTTGTGGAAAAGCTGGTTGTGGAATGGATAAAGCAGGCTATCTTTTATATTTCAGGGCCTCATTCCTATCAAAAAGTTGAGGGTTGCGCCTAAATGTCAGGTCTTTGCCTGGAAAACAACTTAATTAATTAATCAACACAAATTCTGGTTAGTCAGGTTGGTCAAATATACAACTTGAATTTTTCCAGAAAGTTGTACATGGCTATCAAAAATATCTTCTAATAGTTAAACTTAGCATAGCGGTTTAGCGGTTAGCGTTGTCGCCTTGCGCATCCAGTGTTGTTTCCTGAAAACTAAAAAATAAATGAAACTCGCATTAAAGATGTACTGGATGTTGTCCAATCATTCTGTCACAGGAAGCGACCAGTAAAAAACATTGCAAGCTAAATATTGCCTCAGAGTTAATATTCATCATGAGGTTATTGTGAGTTTCTGACGAGAAATGGTGAAACACAAACAAGAGCACTTATCTCAGATCACATCTAGCAAACCATTTAAAAAATGTTGTTGTGATACATGCTGCAGTCTCTACTGCAAAACCACAAACGTTCCTGGTCCGTAGACTGACCCCTATGTACAATAAGATTCCGCGCAATAACTCATGTGTGTTATGTCATACCTATAATACTCTGAGCAAGAAAGAAACTGCAGAGGAGGTTGCTCTCACTCCGCTCTCCTGTTTCAGCCCTCATTTCTGGCACTGATTCTAGACACTATTAAAATGGAGTGCTGCTATCAACGTGTCCGGCGCTTTTCCCTTGCCTGTGTAAACTTGCAAGTGTCAGTTCCTGCTGGACCCACGGTGGCAGGATGCTTCCACTCACTGTTTATTTCACTTTCTCTGCATCTGCTCATTAAAAAAGCACTATTTTACTGTCTCCCATGACCACAGACACCTGGCTTGGGCCTAATAAAACCCATTTAGGCAGGTCATTTATTTACACCAGGCCCTCTTTCCCCTGAGCTCACTGCTCAAAGTTGAGGAGACTGACATTCACCTGTGCAGATATGAAAAAGAAAACATATTTGATTGCTATGAAAACGTGTCGCTGCAAAAATTTAACTGCAGAGTAATTGTGGAAGACAGACTAACAGAATATAATTGATATCACTGAGCCGCAGGGCTTTATTACTTTTCCAGCATGATCACTGTGTTAAAATGCTTTATTTAAAAGAATGTACTTTTACCTTTTTGGTAGAAAGAGTGGATGGACAGCAATCTCCTCCATCGTACTGGCAGTAGGCTCGGTTGTTAATGGTATCACACCAGCCATCTCCACCAAATGGCTTAGAAGAAAGATAATAACCATTGGTTGCATAAGATTTCAGTAAACATTTGTGTCATGATATGCTGAACGCAACAACGCAACAATATATGTTATATATCTAACATATATATAACCATCACCAAACACCTCACCTGGGTAACAGAACCGAGACGTTTTTCTCCCACTTTTTTATTTTATGGCCTCATGCCAAACTTAAGAAAACTCCAGTGTGATGTGCCAAATGTACAGTTTTGGCTTTCCTCCAGCGCTTGGAGCAATTCAGTTCTACTTTTGAGCCCAAGAACAGCTGCTAAAGACATTATTTTTACAAGACCTACTAGGCCTACCTATAACCACACTTTATTAGACTACACTTTGATATTTGCTTGTATCCTTTTCTTCTGATCTTTGCATTGGCCAAACCTATGAAACAATATATGTCATGTTTTTGGTTTAAATGTAAATTGAATGAAAAAGCTGATAATACACGCAGTGTGTTAGTGTAGTGAGCTGCTTTTCAGCCTCACAGATTCAATTCTCTGATTTGATCCTGGGCTAGTGTTACTGTCTGTGTGGAGTTTCATTACAGTTCATCTTCTTCCCTTGACTGCATGAGTTTCCCTCAGGTTCTCTGGCTTCCAGTAGCTGGACTGGCAAACATAAATTTCCCCTAGGTGTGTAAGAGTGTGTTCATGTGTGTGCCATGTGCGGAACAGGCGCCATCCTGGGGGTATGTCTAAATAGAACAAAGTGGTTGATAAAAGTGAATAAGTGGTGGCTTAATGGTTAGCACTGTCACCTTGCGCCTCCAGGGTCCATGTTCGATACCCGCCTGCATGTTCTCCCCATGCTTGATGGGTTTCCTCTGGGTACTCCAGTTTTCTCCCACCATGCACATTAGACTAATTGGCGTTCCTAAAATTGCCCCGTTATTGCATGAATGCGTGTGTAAATGTTGACTGGAGGATAAATACAGTACAATGGTCACCACTGGCCTCCACGTTCCCTACTTGAAGGTTCCTAGATGGATGGATGGATGGATGGATGGATGGATGGATGGAAAAAAGTAAGCTATTTAATATAGGTTTCTAGTTCATGTGAGAAAGGCCACTGTAATACTATTTTATACCATGACTTAAAAATATTTTTTTTAATTCAATCATAATGAAAAGGTCACCATGCCTGCACTGTCCATACTCAGCAAAGTATTCGATCAGATAATGTATTGTGAAAACACTCCTTAAAGAGTGGCCACTATCATACCTTAACACAAAATGTTAGCAATAACTTGGCATCAAATGCTATTACCTTTTTTTGCCTCCCACCAGTTTGCTGGTGATACTTGACGCTGATTGGCCCCCAATAAATCAGGGGAGTGATAACCAAGATTATGCTTCATAAACAGTAGCAACTTATATGCATATCGCCATAAACATACCTGAACTAAAATGAAACACGACAAGAAGCTTAAATAATGATGAAAATTCGTTTAAACAAGAAACAAATCTGCAGCACGCTGGCTTAGTGATCAGCACCTTAGTGATTCCCGCCTCTGTGTGCAAGGAGTTTGATTGTTCTACCTGTGCTTGGTGGGTTTCCTCCGGGTTCTCCGGTTTCAACAGTCCAAACATATACAGATTAGGTTAATTGGTGTTCCCAAATTGCCCGTAGTGTGTCAGTGAGTGTGTGTGCCCTGCGATGGACTGGCACCCTGACCAAGGTGTACCCTGCCTCCTGCCCGAAGTTTCCTGGGATAAGATCCAGGCCCCCCTGTATGCAAGATTACTGTAAGTAGTATAGAGGATGGGATGAAATATACTATAGAGGAAGCATATAGGAGAAAGATCTGTCTTACGTTTTCCCTGAAGGGATTTTTCACTTTTGTTTCAGCATCCAAGTGATGATGCATAATGATATATGATATATAAATAAAATGTATAAATGATTTTTAAATACTAGTATCTGTTTCAGTATCACTTCATGTGTCAGTTAATTATATATATATATATATATATATATATATATATATATATATATATATATATATATATATATATAATGACTTTAGCTGTAATATCAGATTTCCAGATTCTTAAGGTCTTTAAAAAGCAAGTCACAGAACACCCACCCTGCATTTTATGTGAGTATACCAGAAACTTTCCACCACAAAATGTAATACTTGCTTTTCAAAGCTCAAGTCATAGTCTTAAGCCTGTGGTGGTGCTTGATTTAGCAGCTAACACATGAAGCCATTCAAGATCATTATTAAACAATGCTATTGTGTTCCAAGAGGAAATCCTACTATCAAAATTGAATGTATGAATTTAAGGAAGAGAAGTGTGGAAAGTATACTTCAAATCTATGATTTATGGTGTTGAGCTCCAGGGTGGTCCCTTACCAATTACTTCAGTAACTCTTGACAAAATAATGAGAAGAATAAATAATCCAATTTAGCTAGTATCAGGTATCATATGCTATTAAATGTAGTGCTACCTGATTAAGCTTTGCTGTATTGGTTTTCCATTCATAACCTGTGCTATGATGTATCATTTATCATATTGTCATGGAGTAAGTATAGAGCGCTAAGGTTTAAGCATGGCAACACGTGACAAAAAGTGTGATTCGATGGGCATGTGGTGGATGGAACATGATACTGTGAGATGTCCCTGGTGAGATATTGAAGAGAGTTGTTCAACAGATGGATTAAGGGTGAAAAAACCTTAAAACAAATGACCTGATATTATGCAGGGTGATTCACTCAAAAGAGGCCTTAAATATTCTGTAATAACTCTCAGTAGGATGAAGCAATCAGAACGAGACAACATACAATGTGCTCCTCAGTATATGGAGCTTCAAAAATGCCAGGATGTCCCTGAGTGGAAGATTTGAAGAAAAACATCCAATGTGAAATTGCTGCTATTCCCCTTGATATTATTGTCGATAGGTTCAGGAACATGGAGCGGCGTGTCAAAATGTATCCAGCAGAAAATATAGATCACTGCGGGTATCCATGTAATGTAATCGATTACACATACATCAAGGGGTTTTTTTTCTTCTTTTGGTTCAGATTGCTTCATCTTAGCCAGAGTTATTATTATAGACTCTTCCAAGCGTCACGGCGTGCGCCTGTGATGGGAGTGCGCCCAAATCTATTATCGCCCCTCGCTCACTTCGTAGGCTCCCTAAGTAGGCGGCACCACTTCTGCAGGTGTGCGAAGGGACGGGGCCGCCTATGCGGGCCGGCTGGCATTGATTAACGTTAATAGGATCTCGGGCTTGCTCCGCATTATAAACGCAAGGCGCGGAGTTTAGTCCGGGGTCCGAGAAGAGCTGAGGACAGCGCGGGAAAGAGCTGCACGAGCTCCCGTGGCATCCTTCGCATCCTTCACTCCCGCGTCGAGCCCGCCTTCGCGTCCTCGCCGCCGAAGAGGAAAAGGCCGCCAGGAGGACAGCGTTAAGGCCACCGATCCCAGCCGAAGGACGTCCGAGCGAGACTCCCGCCTGAGGCCGCGCCCAAGGAGAGCTGGGAGGGGCCAGGCCGGCCATCGACAGCGGGGAGGAACCGTCCAGGGAGCGTGCAGGAGCGCTGCCTCGCGTGCTCCGTTCGGCCACTCCGCCCACCGCCGCGTGCCCGCATGCCAGCTGGGCACTGCCTCGGACCATGCACGTGCACACATCATACCTTCCCTTTCTTTCCGTCCTCCCTCATTTTTCCCTTTCCTTCCCCTATTTATCATAAATAAACTACCCTTTTCCTCTAAGATCTCGCCTCGTGTCTGTGTTTCATGGTGCCGCCCGTGCAACTTTGGGTCGAACCCGTTACACAAGCAAATCACAGTCTACTATATAATCACTATAATATAGAATCACAATATACATACAGTACAAAAGCTTTTTTGTTTAATGAATATCAGCTTGGTTTGTTCGTTGCCCATTCAAACCAGGGGTTTATGATCATCCATTTAAAATACCAAATTGTGTGTGTTTTATGTTTAATCAAACTGTAATTTGATATCATAAGGCCTGGCAGTCAGTAGTATAACCTGAACATGCAAAAAATGTTAAAGCTAATCAGGGCAATCATGTTTACTAGTTCAACATTTAAGAAATTCCAATCATGAATTAATCCAAAAAGTAAAGCGCAGAGAATTTATCAGCCAATCACTGACGTATTCTGTGCGACTTCTCTAAGGAGCTCACTAAGTATTTATCTTTGATTTCAGTTTTTTTTTTCTTGTAAGTTCTTTTATAGACATAAACCCATCAACAGTATCTTGGTTTCTGACGCTGAAGCTGTACTGCTAAGAACTTCTTTAATAGAAACAATATTTTAGAGCAAAAATCATACAGTGGTGTCTTTATTTTGACATAATGTGTCACAACAGACCACATGTCTCATTGATTGTTTTTGAAAAACGACCCTACTCAGCTCAGTATCTTCCATCCTTGGAAAACTCAACATATGGCAGCTAGAGTCCTAACTAACATTTAAGACTACTGTCAAGAACGCACACTGTCAGTGAGAACATTTTTGCATTCTTAGACAAGCTGACAGCTAACATATTAAATCAAACCCTAAAACCAGGTTTTCACCCTATATTCTATTCTTCACTTCAATGCTAGTGATCAGCAAGGGAAGAGTTCTTTGTGGTAAATCTATCAAGCAGAATTACACATTAACATCTAATTCTTTCATTTTCTGTCATGGGAGAAGGCATGCTACTCTCATCATTGCACTTTGTTGTGATAGATTTAAAAAGTCTATTACAATACTGTAGTTCTGTACCTTTGAGCCATGTGCATGCCATTCAGATCATGTTAACTTGGCATCTCAGCACTGAGCTTGTCAGTAGCCATTTAAAAGGCTCGTCACGGTTATGGAACAGCGACAAATCAGATCCCAAGGTAAGTGGGTGGAAAGAGAGAGAAGGTGTTTATACTTACAGTATACGTAAACTGCATTATAGAGACACAGCTGTTTTAACGGTTTCTGATGGTGTGGCTTTCGGTGGCATGCAGTCAGACTGTCTCATTTAGTACAGCGCAGCGAAATAACCACTGAAGGTTGCCTTTACAGATGAACCTACGTATAAGATTCTATCTAACTCATTTTTGGAAAAATTTATTAATTTTATGCATAGATTATTTACATACAATAATATATGTAAAACTGATAATGCCAAATTATTGCTTAGAAAGCATAACAAAAGAAGCTTTTACTTCCTTGGTCTTGTTGAGGATCAAACTCATAGGGCCTCATTATAGTTTTATAGGGACAATTAATATCTTTCAGTTAAGAAAAAAAAAAGAAAAAATTTATATAATACTGCTACTACTACTACTACTACTACTACTACTACTACTACTACTACTAATAATAATAATAATATAAATAGTCTTCAATGTCTTATTAGAAAAATTCAATAAACCAAATATAAGATCATTAAATCTAGTTTTATTATTATTATTATTATTATTATTATTATTATTATTATTATTATTATTTTAGCTTTTTATTGTCTTGTCCTTCAGGCAGATTGTTTTACTAATTTTAAAAACTCACCAATAAGAAACAAAATGGCCAATAAGAAATATTAAAGAACAATAAGAAAATGTAAAGCTTGAAAATAGTAGCATGTCTAGGAATATGCACAAATACTCATACTGTATACACACGTGGACAAAATTGTTGGTACCCTTCGGTCAATGAAAGAAAAACTCACAATGGTCACAGAAATAACTTTAATCTGACAAAAGTAATAATTAAAAAAAAATTCTATGAATGTTAACCAATGAAAGTCAGACATTGCTTTTCAACCATGCTTCAACAGAATTATTAAAAAAAATTAACTCATGGAACAGGCCTGGACAAAAATGATGGTTCCCCTAACTTAATGTTTAAAAAACATAACTCATTATGTTTTTTTGTAATGATATAATACAAGAGGATATTGGCATGATATTTCACTTGTGAACATGTGATTTTTCTTTTTTTTTTTGGGCCGTAATAAGAGAGATTTTAGTCAGTGTAAAAGCAAGTATTATCTTTTGTTGTTGAGGTGGAAATTGAATTACTGTGTGTAATGCCTATTTTATTTAATTTTATTTTAGAATAATCTTTGCTCCTTTTATGAAGGTTCCAAAAATTATTTAGAGCCATGCATATTAGGAAACGAACTAGATACAGAATTGTTGCTGATCTCTGTGCATATTTTTACTTTCTCTGTCCTGGCCAAGTCTTGCTGAACACATTATTGGCTCTCAAAAATAAAACAATCAACCCCAGCCTTATCGCTCACGACTGATGATGGAGTTCTCCAAGCCTCCACTTTGAGCTGGTAGAACTCAATCAAAGTACTTGTTCTTTTCCAGCTGAAAAGGAGCAGATGTGGACCCTACTATAGTTTATCAAATTTTCCGTGGCACACTTGACATATCGGGCCAGTAAACACTGAGATGGGATCCAACAGAAAATCTCTTCAAAATGAAACATCATGAAAACATGAATAACTGTGATAGGTATTTTTGCTCGAAACTCGAACCATCAGAACTCCGGCACCAGTCATTATACAAATGATGGCTGTTCTGGTGCTTTGCAGACCTTACATAACAAAGTTTGTTTACAGTAGGCAGTGAGGATTGTGGCTTAATACTTTACAAAAGACTTTATTAAAGACTCACCTCACAAGACTGAATGCAGTGGATCTGTTCAGGGTTGGGGTGCCATTTCATTGTGCCTGTACATACAATGCTCTACACACACACACACACACAAACACACACACACACACACACACACACACACACACACACACACACACACACACACACACACAGATATCATCACATCAATAATCATTCTCATTATTGCGACTTAATATGAATGCAGGAACAGGATTTAAACTCTGGTTATCCGTCCTGCTGATGCCAGCGTACCTACTGTAAACTTAACTCTAATTCTATGGTCACTGTGGAATCATTCGTAAGCATGTACACACGGAGTTTGTAACTACAGTATAAAAAACATTGCGTGAGTATTGAATTTTATAAGGAATAAAACTATAAAATAAAGAGGAAACAGTGTTTTACGAAAATCCTGGAAGTCGATACCTTATCTCCTTATCTCAGTGTGACCTTTCCTCCAACGCGCTTACCCAATCATTTGAAACATTTGGATATCATTCCTGGAAAGGTCACTTTATGTAAGGGTGCTGAAATCTGGATGTAAACAGTGGGAAAAGGCCTGATACCTAGAGAGATCTGAGTGCTTGGTGTGTGGTATTTTAATTGTCTTCTGTATAAACATTTCCACCAAAATCATCAGTTACAAATTGCTATGGAGACAAGTAGATTATGCTGGCCTTTAGAAGAGGAATTGAGAAGCAATTTTAGTGTGAAAAAAGGCAAACAAGTTCTTATTTAGCTACGTCAGTAATATGACAGTTCCCTCAAATTGGGGTGCTCATGGAATGCAAGGTCAGATGCCTGAACGCTTAACATGATGATTAAAATAAAATCAACTCTTGGGAAAAAGAAGTCTTTTACATCTTAAGTAATCCAAGACCATTTGTCAAGGCTCAAACTTGATTGTATGCAGTATGTTCTCCTTTTACGAATGGATCGCATGCGATGTTATTAGGCCGGAGAGTCGAGCTGAGGCTGAAAAACCTGGTGGCTAATTATCGATGTGGTCAGAGCAGATACACATGTTGTATATGCAGTGTTTTTCAGTCCTTATGAATAGCAGGTGGGAACAAATGAGACTCACTCCTGTGGTCATCAGCACCACATCACACCTGGCTTTAATTCACAGACTGCTGCTAGTTGTATTTGGCTTGAAGTGGTAAAAGAATGTAGTCAAATGGTCAAAACGCTATGACAATATAAACAAAAGGAAAATGAAAAAAAGAAAACATGCAGGGTTACATAAACTACGAGATGACTGCTATGGGAATTAGCTTTCAAGGTAAAACAGCAAATGCTTCCAAATAGGAAATTACTTCACCTGAACCCTGATGGGAAGGATCCAGTGTTTGAGTGTATCAGCCGTGGAGTTATTGGGCAACATCACAGGGTCACTCAATGGTACAACACATACAGGGTAGCAGACTGCACCTGCCATGCACAAGACGGAATTCAATTTAATGAAAGGAGTTAAAAAACAAAACTAAAATAGAGTTGCAAGCAACGATGATGGGCCCAAGCACCCTGCACAACTTACACTATACAGGGCTAATGTCAGTTTGGGCCCTAAATATTTGTTGAGTGCGTTAGTGTGCGTGTCTGAGGGTTATAGTGTGTGTGTGTGTGTGTGTGTGTGTGTGTGTGTGTGTGTGTGTGTGTGTGTGTGTGTGTGTGTGTGTGCGTGTGTGCGTGCGTGCGTGCGTGCGTGCGTGTGTGAGACATGTGGATGTGTATTTGTGGTGTGTGTGTATATGTGTGTGATATATGCGTGTGTGTGTGTTAACATTTGTAATCTTTGTGTGATATAAGTGTGTTTGTGTGTGTGTGCATCTGTGTGTGTGCGATGTGAGTGTGCGATGTGAGTGTGAGAGTGTTAACATTTGTGATGTGTATGTGTGTACAATAGGCTGCAGATGCTGGAGAAAAAGCATCACACTATGATGTTACTCAATGTGATGTCACTGAAAGTGTCATTGAATATAATGTCACTCAATATAATGCCACACAGAAAGTTATTAATCATTTTTCAGAGTACATTTAAGACATTATTACAGCTGACCCGTATGAGATATCAAAAATCCCTCAGCAATTTTGCGTCCTCAATGTCTTTAGATCACCTCGGCCCGGTTTGGTGGAGATCGTATAAATTCCCTAGGAGGAGTATATCAAAATCCATCGGGTGCGTTTTTGCGAATGATCCAAAATAACAGGTGTAATAGTTATATTCCTTAGAAATACCTTTTAGCAGAATTCTCAGTAAAACTTACTAATATCCACAAATCTTTAATGTACCAGCTTGGTCTGAAAGGTAATCTCTGACATGATATGCTGCTTTGTTTTCTGGCATGCAACTGTTTTCTGTATTATTTACTTTTGTGAGTAAATACTAATGTTAAGCAATCGGAAATGTTTTTGTACTGACTCTATAATCAAATCTAAAAGAATAATTCTCTAAAAAAAAATCTGTAATAAAGTTTGAACTAAAAAAACTTTAGGGTTCCTAAAACTTTGGAACAGTCCTGTAAATATATAATGGTGGTAACTGATATATAACAGAAATTACAATTTAACCAAGGCATTGATCATATTAAAGTGGCAAATAAAGACGTCCGTAAATCCTCACCGATGCCATATCCCTCATCACAGGTATACTCGACCATGTTGACAGCAAGAGGGACCTCGCACAATCCTCCCATTGTCTTACACATGGAGAAAGCTTCAGTCCACTGGCCATCCTTTGTGCAGCGATTTGAGTACTATAGTGATAAGAAACAAAGATGATTTGGAATGTATTATGTTCACTCACCAAGATGAGCTGCATAAAGCCCTAATTAACATAAAATCAATTAAAATAAAATCCATTTAATTTGATTTGTATAGCACTTTTTTAACAATTGACAGCATTGCATTGATTAATGATGTGTGTGTAAGGGATAAAAACTGCACTAATAATATATTAAGACTTACCTTCTCCGTAGGAACGGGGCAGTGTAGAGTGCACACGCTATCATAGTTAAGGTTGTCCGTACATGTATACATGCCCTCAAACATGGCAGGCAGAGCAGGGCATGAGACAGGGGAACAGCCACTCGTCTGCCATCTGCCACCCTCTAAACACTCCAGCTTCAGAAACCTCCTGTATATACACACACACACACACACACACACGGTACTATAATAATGGTCATTTTTCCACTGACCCATCTTTTTACTTGGACTTAACTCTCATCTGAATCTCAGTAATGAATAGAAAATATTTTAGCCCAATATTTGAGTTTTGCGTTTAAAAGCACTTTATAGTTTTAAAGCATTTTTGGAAACTAACACAATAGACAAAACATAAATCTGCACATTTTCCTTTTACTGTGAATCATTTGCGACATAAAGTGCATACAGACAGGATAGCACATAGACAATAATAGTTTGCCATCTGGTTATATTCTAAACTACTCAACTCCCCAATTAAAATGTTTCCAAGCTAATGAGCAATGCACCTGTTACCACAATGAACATTACGTAAAAGGTCGATTCATATTCATGTGTCATAACCATTTGGTAGGAATCACTCAGTTCTGACTGGGCAGAACTGATGGGAACACACAGAAGCAAAAACAGTACCTATGATTTACATTAAAAGGCATTCCATTATAAGAGTATATGTGTGAAAGGTGTTAATAAAGAAGAGCATTCACAATCGTTCATTAGACCTATCAGCTATGATTTGCAGCATGAATGGCCAATTAAAAGGTTTTAGAGATGTTCGCATATTTTAACAAATAGTTTAATAACCCATAAAGCCATTGCAGGTGTAAACAGAGCCACAGAGGTACGGCCTCCGCTGACCTTGTTAAGAGGTGATAAACTGCATTGTGTAATCCGATTGGATGAACTCAGTCTCATGGTATATGATTAGTTCATTTGTGCATACATCAAAATGATGATATCGGAGAAGTATTTCAGAAGATTTATGGTAAAGTATTGATCTTAATTGTAATACTGTACATGGTCCATATGAATAATGAAGAGTGTCATTTAGTTTATCACACCATTTGCAATCACACCAGCTTCAAAATCCAGTGCTGAATCCATGCAAACCTGGAAACAGTAACACCTGCACAAACAGCTGAGTGTGAAAAAAATGTTGCATAGTATCACTCACTTCCTTGGCTTTTTGGTCTGGGTACCCGTAATGTAGTGTCCAGGGTTGCATTTGTATCGGCACACTGTGCCCACATCATGCCTCTTGCCACTGCACTGCGGCACCAAGAGCTTAGCGTTCGGTACAACCGGTGGTTCCTGACACTCAATCTTGCAATATGCTTCAGGGAATGACCACAGTCCATCCTCAAGACAGGCCAATGTATTGCTTTCACCTAAGCAGAAGTAAACATCAGGTCTGAAATATAACAACTTAAGAAGGTCATTAAAATGCTATCCAGAAACTTGGAATGTTATGCCAGAAATTCATACTAAATTCATACAAATGAAAAATGAATTCCAGCATGAAATCATTTACAACACTGTTTTTTTCACATATTTATAAATGCAACTGCTTTTGTACTTTAAATTCAAATGCACCTGGGATTTTACATCATACTATGAACACGCAATGCAAGCACATCAGAAGGTGAAGGATATGACTTAATGAGAGACGGTAATCCAAATCTGTTTTCTCTAAAAGTTAATGACGGACAACAGAACCTCACGGTAACTTGGACCTTATGTTTATGCCTGAAACATGCCTGAAGCATTATGATGCTGGTAAGTTGAAAGAAAACTTATTTAAATGTATAAAAACGTCAAAAGCAATTTTATTAATCAGTAAAAATATAACTTTCTTTCATAATATATTCATTCAGTCATCTTCTATATGTCCAAAATACGTCCAAATAGCAGAGGTACTGGACGTTTTGTTGTTTCTTTTCTTGGAAGGTCTTCATAAGAGCCAGTTCATCGTGATGTTTGATGGGATTTGCAAAGGCACTTGACAATATTGTTGTCTATTCCAGAAAGGCTGACCTTCAGGTTTAAAAAAAAAAACAAGACTGTTGTTGTTGTTACATAATTATTTCATTCCGTATGTGTTATTTCATAGTTTTGAGATCCCCAGTATTATTGTAGAATGTAGAAAATTCATGACTAAACAAAGAAATTTTGCAAATTTTCAAGTGACCCTGAAATTTTGAGTGGTAGAAGATTATATAGCCACCTGTAATTATTAAAATTAAAACAAAAAAAGAGTTGAAATATTTCACTTGAGTTATGAATCTAGAATATATGATAGGTTCACTAATTGCAGGAATAATGGCATGATAATGAAAATAAATAGCTGATCCGGGATTAAAATCATTACCTTACCTAGTTAGGTAAATTGACATTATACAGTAGTTTACCCTGACGTTATAGTCTTAGTGAAACGAAAGTACAGCCTCTTTCAACTCGTACTGTTGGCCCTAATTAACAATTGATCTCATAAACGAACACATATAGTATAAGTGTCATATCTGTAGTCTTTTTTTCCTAAAAATAAACCAACCTTCAGAAGGTAGATAGGTACAGTACACACTTCCTGCTTCCACAGTCATTAAGAGAGTATTTAGCAGCTTGGAGTTACTAATGAAAAGTTATTTATTCATCAAGACGTATGGCTGCCTTTATAAAAACAATAGTTTGAAAGGTTTGGTGTTCTGGAGAACTCAGCCATAACCTCCGAGAATAATTATGTTCAGTTCAGTTGCTGCTCATCAATCTCTGAAGTGGTTATAATGTTCCCAGAAGTGGATGTCCCAGCAACGTCAGTCCAAGCTCAGCAAGCTCATAATGCTTGGAGATATAAAGAAAATCCCAAGAGCTGCAGAATGTACAGGCATCTCTTAGAACATTAAATGGTTATGAGCATGACAGCACAATCAGAAAACGAGTGAAGTATGATTTTTATGTGGCTAGGAAAAAGCCCAAATCTTTTTAAAAAGAATATTGCATGACCAGGCTACATTCACCTTATAAGCCACATTGTTCAATTTTGATATTGCGATCAAATCAGATTTGCATTTCATGACGGTTCACATTCTTAATTACAAGTGACTTTTATCTGATTTTAAGGTTGGCACTTCTGTCCTCTGAAGCCACATAAATATGCTTAGGATTTTGCTCTAAAGGATGGGATGCAGTTTGTCAGCTGTATGTGTTGAAGGTCTAGAAGAAGCAAAAAAGCCAAAGGTCTCGCTTTAGCTGTTTTAGCAGCTATTTGTAGCACTGTTCTGAAATCCCCGATGTCGGTTCAGATTGATGTCGTCAGTGCCCTACGTATGTAAAAAGGCAAAAAGTTGCATGAAATCTGATCAGAGCATTCTCATGCTGGTTGGCGACCATGTATCGGATATTTATACAATCTAGGACCTCATATGAAAGTGACTCAGCTCCGATCTAAAAAACATCAGATTTAGGCGTTCAGACAGCCCTTAAAAAAAAAAAATAGATCTGTGACACACTAGGATAAAAATTTCAGACTGGTAAGGTGAACATGGCCTTGAGTGTGCAAAACTGCATCTGAAACAAACACAAAAAAATTCTGGAACAATATAAGTTCGACTAATGAGATCAAAGTGAAGATAATTAATCATCATGCACAATGCCAGCTATACACAGCGTATGATCATACACTGTGGAGCCTGCTGGTGGAAGGTGATGTTTGCAGCCACAGAACCTGGGAAACTTGTAGTCATTGAGACAACATTGATCTCCTCTTCAAGCCAGAATATTCTTTAGACAAATTTTGGGCCATCTGTTCAGCAACTTAAGCTTGGCCAAAATGTATTCATGCAACAGCAAAGTGATCTCAAGCAAACCAGCAAACCAACATCTGTAAGGCTAAAAAAGAAAAAAATCAAGGTGTTGGGATGCCTATTTCTCCTAAATGATGTGAGAGACGGATTAAGTCAGAGAAAAAAAGAAATACATCATAATCTTGCATTCGTATTCAGCCCCCCTGAGCCGATCTTTGTAGAAGTACCTTTCACTGCAATTACAGCTGCAAGTCTTTTGTCGCTATTCCTCCTTGTCGCAAACTGCAAACGCTTTCTTTCAACAATCGCTTCCTTCTTGCAACTCAGATTTGTGGAGTGCATGACTAATCGTTGTCCTGTGGACAGATTCTTTTACCTGAGCTGTGGATCTCCACAGTTTCCTCTGATTAATGCTCTCCTTGGCAGGCCTGTCAGTTTAGCTGGATGGCCATGTCTTGGTGGGTTTGCAGTTGTACGGATGGATTGAAGAGTGCTCCGGGAGATGTTCAATGCTTGGGATATTTTTTTTTTATAACTTAACTCTACTTTAAACTTCTTCACAACTTTATCCCTGACCTGTGTGTACTTTGGTTTTCATGATGCTGTTTATTCACTAATGGTCTCAAACAAACCTTTATTTGTAAAAAAGTTTACCATTTATAATTTACCTTCCACTTCACAATTATGTGCCACCTTGTGTTGGGCTATCACCAGTGTTGGGTGTAACGCGTTAGAGTACTTGAATGACTTTTTTGATGTAACAAGTAATCTAACGCGTTAGGTCCGCCATTCAAGAACGGATTACGGGCCAAACGTCGCTGAGTGATGATGGTAGAATAATTATAAAGGTCTTGATTAAAACAACATGCATGAGGATACACAGAGGAGTTTTCATTTTCTGCAATGGAAAAGTACTCGAACTAGTTACTTTTATCAGAAAGTAACGCAGTAATGTAACTGATTACTTTTTGAAGACAGTAATTTTGCAATGTAATTAGTTACTTTAATAAGTAACGTTCCCCAACACTGTCTATCACATAAAATTCCAATAAAATACATTTAATGTTGTGACAAAATATGTTCAAGGGGTATGAATACTTTTCTAATGCACTGTATTCCAGAAGACTGCTTTTAAAATATTATTATTTTTTTTTAATTCTTTAGTATTCCTAAAAAGCAGTACACTACACTTGCTCCTGGAGTTAGTTTCCAAGTAAAGTGTATTACAACGGGAACTTCTACAGCTAGTTACTGAGTATAGTATAATACAATGGGAACAAATTCTATGAAATAAAATGAATATCTGGCCAAAACTGGGCTTAAAAAAGCCTGTCCAATGTTTTTTTTTTAATAAATCCAAGTCATTGAAATCAATGTGCGTAGTTAGTTATAAAAACATCCAATAAACCCAATGAACTTCCAGTGAAGCACAGAAAAAGATCATCTGACCCTTATACCACCCTGGACTGAAGAGTGGGGGCGGATATGACTCCTTTCCATGGGATTCTCCAGCAAACTTAAAACATGCTCTTGTTTTTGACTTGTTTTCTTGCTCTCTAAGTGCTGCCCTGCTTTCCTGTTTACACAGCAGTGAGACATGGGGCCTACTGAAGAGGACCTGAGGTGGCTGCCAAGCATATATATATATATATATATATATATATATATATATATATATATATATATACACACACACACACTCTCCTAAATCCCTAGCTAAATGAAAGCAAACTACAAGGATACACAAAAATGTTGCGGATTTATAAAATAATATGCAGAGGATATGTAAATATGCCCAAACACAACAACAAAAAAGAAAATATCAATATACCGAGGGTGTTACCTTGCAATGTGGATGGTGAGTTGCAGGAGAACGTGCACTGCTTGCCAAAAGTAGTACCCCAAGGGCAAGTGAATGAGGCAAAATAGACATGAGAGTTATCAGGCAGACCACAGTCTACTGGCTCACAGCTCACCACACGGTCCCAAACGCCACTGACGCAGCTCAGCTCTACAGCTTTCTGAGAACCAAATGCGGACACCGTCAATGTTAAAGGGATAATGTACTTGATGACTAGTTAAGCTTATCATGAACAATCATCTATTCTTGTTTATACCAATTATACAATTTTCATGCCTCTATATCCCGTGTCTGTTTGTTTGTAGAATTACTATATTAACATTATACACACTATCAGTCAAAAAATTTGGACAGCTCTAATTCCAGATTCCTGGTTTTTATTTCTTTCTACAAAAGCAATGCTGAAGGCATCCAAAATATGCAATAGTCTCCTTTTTAACAGTTGATATTGAGATGTGTCTGCTACTTATGCTCTGTTAAGGCTTCATCTGAGGTGCTGTTAATTGGTGATTTCTGAGACTGGTAACTCTAAATGAACTTAGTAAGTCTTGATCTTGCTTTCCTGGGATGGTCTTCTTGAGAGCCAGTTTCATCATGGTGCTTTATGGGGTTTGCAAATGCACTTGACAAAACTGTTCATGCAAGATCTACTCCATCAACACCAAATAGAACAGTGCCCATGGATAAGTAATAATAATAATAATAATAATAATAATAATAATAATAATAATAATAACATTAATAATAATAAAAACACAAAGGTGAGGCTACTGTTCCCAAACTAATCTACCCTGCAACAACAAATTTATTGGCCAACACCATTATCAAGTTGAGTATGCTTAATCCATACAGCAAATAATTAAATTATAATTTAGATAGCAGGCCTTGAAAATGTTTCAAGAATAAAATACAAAAATGGTAAAAATTTGTTTCAACCTTCCAATAATAATAATAATAAAAAAAATACACAATGCCATTTATCAAGTTTAATATGCAATTTGAAACATTAATTTATTGGAAACTAAATTGTGTCTAAATTTTATTACCAATATCTACTAAAACAAAGGGTTTTTTAAATACATTTTAAAAATCCATATTTAATTATCAGTATAAAGCTGACTCTGTACCTGTTGCAGATGAAAGCCCAGGCCACTGAGCCTGTGCAGAGTGTATCCCCTGTGGCATGTAATGGAACAGTGT
Organism: Clarias fuscus; assembly: GCA_030347435.1. Taxonomy (NCBI): domain Eukaryota; kingdom Metazoa; phylum Chordata; class Actinopteri; order Siluriformes; family Clariidae; genus Clarias; species Clarias fuscus. The sequence goes on along the minus strand of CM059205.1, from coordinate 8,861,509 downwards.
GTGGGGTCCAGGAGAGGGGTGCAGCTAACTGAAGCATGCTCTACTTTGACAGCACTGCTGGAGTCCACAGTGCACGGTCTTCGCACACACCTAAAAAACAGACATAAACGGGTGTTTATATTTTAGTGAATGTCCCTGGAACAATGTTTGGACCAACGCCATATTCTTGTACAGTAAGTCCCCGACTTACGAACTTCCGAGTTACAAATTTCCCCAGATCGGACCACAAATCTACGAACATTTGCAGATGCTAACAAATCGTGGAAGTAGCTCACGTGTATTGTACAAAAAATAGACATTGCAGTGCACCAGATACCAATATTTACAATGTAAATTTTCAGTGTGTAAGTGAATGTATAAAATTTCCAAAGCCCGGTATATTGTATGTGTGTGCGTGTGGGAGTGAGTGAGAAATGAGTCGCCTTCACCAGTTTCAATGAATAAGTCCGTGACCAAGATGATGTCCTGTAAAGCTATCCTGATGGTGAATAATCCTAATTTCGGAAAATCCTCAACGAGACAGTCCGAAACAGCTCTGAGAGAAAATGGTGTCCGTTCAAACGTGTAGTAAATTTTCCCGGGTTCCATTAAATGAGGTCACCTGACCCCGCTGCGTCCCCGGGATTCCCCTATTAATTTGAAGGCACAGTCTTGCGAGAATATAATGTGGAACAAAAACACCAAGCCTGTGTGTTTAGTCTGTTCCTGCTTCACATTGTACATTTATGTCAATGGTGTATATCTTTGTCAGTATTACAAACAAATCCTCATTACGAACATGTTCCCAGAATAAGTTATTAACAAGTCTAACAAGCCATTTATATGCTTTACCCAATGTGATTCTTAACAATAAAAACAAGATTACATATGTCACATATGAATGTTAGGATGCTACTTCCTGACCACCACTGCAGTTTCCTTTTGAACTAGTAGAGGCCACATGTCAAAATGATGAAGGTTCAAATACAGAGACCATCATACCATAAACAAATACACTCATAAACCGTGTCAATAGGATACTTTTATTGAGAATGACAATCACTCACTCAGTTGCTGATATTGTCGTTGTTAAGGATAAGAATCACTCCACATTTTGGTGATGCTTGAGTGAGAGCAAGACTTACTGCATCTCATCATAGAGCACCCAGGCTGCTATGAAGCAATATCTGTAAAACTTCTGTAAAAATGGTAGGTGGTAAGCTCTATATGCTCACTTTTTAACTTTCAGTATGCTACAGTCCTCTCAGTGCCACCAAAGGGATAATCAGCACATACAGTAACATGAGCCAATTCATAGAAAAAAGCCTCTTGAACTACATACAAGTACACGTAATAATTTCCTTTACTCCGTGGAAGAAGACTCAATAGACAGAAGAGCCCAGAAGAGTTTGTGTGACAGAAGAGCACACAGACTGCTCATTGTCCTGCCAGGTGCTCGGTAACCTTTAAAGCCATGTTATGTTGGTGGACTTTAGTTTTGACATTTATGTATGGATGTGATTATGGCTTTAATGTTCCCTCCTAATTGTTTTCATGTGTTGCTCATTTCCTTTTGGTAGGTCTTATTTAGTGGTTAGCATGCTGCTAATGGCTAATTATACTAGCACTCAAGTTCCTACCTCAAAGCTTTCAACCTAGTTTTTCTGTTCTGCTTTTGCTTCGAATTCTCATTTCGAATTCTGCTTAATTAACTTAGGTCTATGCTTGCGTTTTCCAGCCCTAACATCTAGATTCTGCATGATGCTCCAAAGACAGACCAGCAGCAAAGAACAAGTAAGGCAGCCTGATGACATGCCAAAAGCCCTTTAACGCAGATCACCAAGGTGTCTGGGATGAGGTTGGCATGGTGGCTCCCCAATCCAGAGTGAAGCTGGTAGGAAGGCTTCCCATCCCAGTGAAGGTCAGACAGGTCCACTTTGCTCATGATCCTAATGATGCTTCTGGTCCTGGCCATACTCCCTGCTCAGTGCCCTGTGGAGGTCAACTTTGGCCTCCAAAACTACTCTTATAGTTCCACTACCTGAGGAGGTCAGCCTAGTTATCACTAAAGCCCAGCACCCTGAAGAGCTCAGTGAGATGAACCCCCACAACAGGTTTCAGGCATAGCCAAGCCCTGTTTCTGCAGAGGTCAATGACACAACCTCCCATGCCAAGTGCAAATCATGCCCTGGCTTCCTGGAATCATGAAATGCTCTATTCAAATCTCCTTTCTCAGTAGTGCCATGACATGTGCCTTATTTTAGCAAAGCCAGGCTCTGGCGCAGCAAAGCCCTGGCCTTCCCCAGCAATCCCATTCCCTTTTCCATTGATGTGTTAACCTTCTCCAGGAATGCCACACCATGTTCCAGCTGTACCATGCTTTGCCCGAGCCTAACATTGCTCTGTCTAAGATTAATCTTGCACCGCTTGACCCATGCTCTGCCCAGCCTGAGCCACATTCTGTACTGTAAAACGATTCTGCATCATGCACAGTCCCAGCCAAGCCCTGTACCATACCAGCCAAGCTAAGCTTCACCCTCTGGTGCCCAGAACACTCTCCTAATTCCAGTGACTGACTTTCAAGACATCATGCTAAGCCTGCTGCCAGGTTTTAAGCACATTGTGCGTGCAGCTAATTACACTAACTATCGGTTGCCAGCATGAGTGAATGTACGACGGAAGGGTCCATAGTACTAGTAAGAGGAAAGAGCAGTTGCTTCTCAGTCAGACCAAATTGCCCCTCAGTGTTGTTTTGTTTACAGCCTACACAAGCTACAAAGCTAACTAACTTCTAACACAAGGCTGAATCCCAAACCCTCTCTAACCCCTGACACTCTCTAACACTTGGTGTGTGGAACAAGTTATTGTACATTGTAATGCATTCATTTACATTTTACAAACTCCAAAAGTTACCTGATATTCTAAAGTTGAATAAATTGACGTCAGGACTGCCTACCACTTCCATGGGTTTATTCTTCTCATCTTTAGGCTATATAATACGGGTACGAATTTAAAACCATGTTCACCCGTTACCTGTTACACAAACTGCTGGTCGTCAGTTCAGTGCTAGTTCTGCCAATTGTGAAAGGAAATGCGCTGGCCAAGCAACAGAACTAGTTAAATGAACAAACAAATCATAATCTGTTAATAATAAACGGTGTTTGTGGAACTGTTTTATAAAAGCAATATCACACTTGAGGTTGTGTTGTCACATCCGTGGTATCTATGGTACTCAGGCTGCACACTTGTGCCTACAGCTGCAACACAGCTGGGCTGATCGTCAGTACAACAGCACTCCCTCTTGTGTGACATTGTGTCTGCGCTATGTTCATTTCCAGTCTTCATCTCTAACATCTGAACGTGCTACTTTGTAAACCGTACCTTAAACAAATTGTTTTAATTTTTTTGTTATGTGTTTATTTAATTTTTCAGTTCAAGTAGAGGAACGACTTATGGAATTACCTTGTAATTTCTAAAACAAATACTGGTAGAAATCTAAAAATGCTAATTAGTCTGCAGTTCAAATCGAGTGCTTAACCTTAATTAACTGTTTGTTCTGGCCAATTGAAACAAAACATAGCAACAACAATTGTCAATTCTTTTCTCATAATGTATTGCTTCCATAAAAATGTTCCATAATTTAATTTGTTTGAGGTGTGTTTTGCAAAGACAGAATGTTCAGCTATGAAACAAAAAGCTAGTGAAAAATCCTCTTTGTGCTGATTCCATAATTGTTGCCAGGGCTTCTAAAGACATCTGCATTGACAACTGCAGTGTAGTTCAATCAAAGATTCTGAGAAGTTTATTACAAGCAGTAGTAGTGTTGGATTCATATCAGAGCATACCACAATACGTGTCTGTACTGGCAGCTTTTATCATAAATGTATTCACTCACTCACTCATTCTCTATAACGCTTATCCTGTACGCGGTCACGTGAAATCTGGACATGGTGCCAATCCATCACAGGGTACATCTAAAACTTGGTGTTTTTTTCATATCCCACTGAAACTAGTGTAAAATGTGTTAAAAGTGTTTTTTTTTTTTTTTAAGATTGTGCTGTCTACTGCAATTAGTAGATTCAGAGACATCCCCATGTTGGCATTTATCCTATAAATTATGCTAGGTATTTTATAAGCAAAATCCAGCTTCAAATTTAATCCATGCATCCATCTAGGAACCTCTGTAGTTCAATTAGGATCCATGGAGGCCAATGGTGACCACTGTATTTAGTCCCATTTTGTACAACAGTGGATGGACCTCCGGTGAACATTCACACACACACTACAGAGAGCTTGGGAATGGCAATACCCTTGCAAGACCCAATGTCCATGGACTGTGGGAGTAAACTGGAAAACCCAGAGGAAAACCATGCACACAGACACGACATGCGAATCAAACCCAGGACCTTAAGGTGCAAAGCAACAGTGCAAACCACTAAGCCTCCATGCCGTTTCAACTTTAATACCAGTCTTAATATCAGGCGTTAGATCATTCACCATTGCTGCTGTGCTACAGTCATGTATTATACTTTGAAAAGACAGAAATTGGAAATAATTCTCTGTGGCAAGAAAACAAGCAGACTTCACTAGATCTTAAGGAAGCCACTCTTGAGGTGTGGAACCAAGGCAGGTAGAACACCTTATTGCTATCACATTTGATTCAACTCAATGGGTAATTATCAAGTCCTCCAGCTCCGTTTGAGGTCATTAAGAGCAAGAAAACTGAAAGGCATTTATTTAAAACTGGAATTGGGAATCGTTGTTTTGCATATTTACTTCCATTAAATTCAAATCAGGAAAATCATTGTGAACCTGGTTGTATGACTACGAATAAACAATAAAATTCAGTATGGTATTTTTTTTAAGAGTGACATCAAGTGGTGTGTGAGTATGTGTGAAGAAGTGGAAGAGCCCACCCTCGGCGCACCCAGTCAGGGCGAGGGGACTGAGATGGCAGGATGTACGCAGTGCCACACCTAGCACGGCCACATGAACAGTAGAGAAGTTCAGCAACAAAGCAGCTGTCTGGAAGAAGGGTGTACTCAGGTTGTGGGTCACATTTACCACCAAGGGATTACGCTGGCATGACAGCTCATAGGTACCTGTACACAGACACACACACACAGACACACACACACACACACACAGACACACACACACACACACACACACACACACACACACACACACACACACACACACACACACACACACACACACACACACACACACACACACACCTTTAATTACTAATAAGTTCCAATTTCAGAGATCTATGCCTATTTCAGTCCACGCTTTAAAGTCTGTGTCCCATAAATAATAAAAGCGACCATTTGAAATAGATTAGTACACTGCATACATAGTATATACACTGGGTCCAAAAACTGTGAGTCCTTTTCTGTTAGTGCAAGTCTGTGTGATTGAGACCAGGTGCACAGTCAGTAATTAGGTGAACCTGAATGTGCGAGTGGGGAATAGAAATCTGTTGTGGCCATGTATGTAGGCCATAATTTATTCTGGAGGTTGTGTCTGACATCGTTTCCAGCATGTATTTGACATGATTTTGCATTCTTTTTTAATTTAATATAACATTTGTCATTCCAAATGATGGTATCGACAGCAGCTTTATCGAAAAATGGAATCTTATAAATATTTCCGTGAATAAGGAGGTTAGTATTCGGTATGTCCCCTCTTGGCTTTAATGTGGTGTAGACTTCACAAGTTTTTGTACAGAAAAGATTCCTAGAATTCATTTTAGATCATGTGTTCGGTCTGAACACATGCTGTAAAAGAACAGACATTTTGTACAAAGCAGTTAACATGGTCACTATCGCACATTTCCTCGCATTTAAACAGGAAAGTGTGGAATCGTGAGTATTTACTTTCTTAATTTTTTTTTTTTTTTTTTACAAATTTCAAAATTCTAAAAACTTTTTTCCATTTTAAATGAAACAAACAAACAAACCAATATTTTCAATGTCTTTTTAAATACCCTGCTGTAGTTTTGGATTATTTGTCCAGCACTGATATGTTGATGAAAACAAGACTCATGATTGGTCCCAATGCTGCGGGCCTGCTGTCTCCTTTTGCAGAGACGTGACTACTATTGTCAGCAGTTCAACAGTGGATGGAGGAAACTCTGTTAACCAACTTTAGGCTATTGTGTATTTTTGTGTATAATTACGTTTGAGGTGTATGTTGGTGCCCAAAGCTACAGGATCACCCGATGCTTTCCCACACAGATAAAAAAGAGTAACCTAGCAATGTATTGCTTCTGGACAAATATATAAGTCCTCCTGGATTTGGTGTCATTTGCTAGCGATAGTGTTAGCTCATTCAGTGCTTCTGTTGCAAACGAGACAATGTTAGTAGCACGCTGTGCTTATGTGGTGCAGGTTAACTAATACTGTCATTTCAAGATTTCTAATTAATAGTGAAAAAGTGTGGTTTAGGATGACACAAAGTTATCAGATATGTTATATTGCTGAAAGTGCCACTGGTTTGTATTTGTATTTTGACATTCAGTAACGTCCCTTTTGCTGTAGAGAAGTGGGTTGGGCCATTGTGGACAGACGTCTTGACATCAAGTGCAAAAGGCCTACACCCACGTTAAAATTGAAAAAGAAATGAATAAAAAACACAAGCCCTTTGTCTAAAGCCTGGATTTATCATAATAATCCATAAATTATTCAACAATATGGTTTAAGCAATATGGTAAGCCATTAAGTTTGCTCACACTACAGCTAATGAACACGTAGCTTACAAAATGATATTATATCTTAGCCGAACTCCTTTAATGTGATTGAGTGGTCTATGAAATGTACCAAGTGTGTGGTTTTTGCCATTAGTGTCACAGAGTTGGATAGACACTGTTTTCTTGCACTGCTGTCCGGTGTTCTGCATTTCTCCATCATAGGCCAGGTAGAGGAGAATGGAGGCTGCCACCCCAGGCCTCTCAAATTCCACCTGACCAAAACACAGAGAAAGGAACAAACCAAGCTCAATTAATCCTTGTGTGTTCTCTCATTCTTCAAAAATAACATTAGCCTTCAATTGCAGTGCATACCCTAAGCCACACCGGCTGCTCCTGGCCATGGTAGCTGCTGAGTTGAGACAAGGCTGTGCAGGGGACCCAGGCATCCCGCATCAGTGCATCATTCAGTTCAACATACTGAGATCTGCACATCTAATAAAAACATGAAAATTTGAAAACATGTTAATGACCTAACTATAAGAATATAATAACAAATATAGTTTATTAAATTCATACGTTATTATACTAATAAATAATTATTAAATAATAGCAGTTACACTTGCTCAGAGACAGTTGCTGAATGCCATTTGGCTCCCTGCTAGATATACTTGCATTACATAAGGCACGGGCCCTTTCCCATTTTAGTGTTTTCCTTTACACCAACTTCAATAGAAGAGTCATTAATTAGCTGAGAAAATGGCAAAATTTGCAGGTGAGTGTGTTCTCCTGGACCAGAGCTGAAAACTTACAGTGTAACATACGGTATTTAAAGCCAATATTTCATTCCCAATGCAGTGTGCTCATTAGCCTGGTAAAACACTTGAGACTCGGCCAAACAATATATTTCTTTGATCTGTTACATTTGAAGTAGTCCCTGAAGCAAAATATCTCCAAATTGTGTTAAAGTTGAACCAATTAGAGGACTGAAATAAACAGGTATGTACAGCACTGTGCAAAAGTCTTAAGCAGAGGATATACTTGATGACTTTCACAATCCCAAAAGAATTCTGAAAAGATTGGGAGTATGCACTAAGTGACAGGCTTCTGCAGGTTTTTTTTTTAATGATGACTCAAAAAACATGGATCAGGCACTTATCGACTGCGCCAGATGAGGGATCAGAGACTACACAATTTGTTACTGTGACTGAGGCCATTCGAATACACCAAACTCTCACGACAAATTCGTGAGAGCAAGAGTAAACTTTCGAGAAGAAGCAAAAGAAGAAGAAAACTAGAGAAGAATGTCTGAGTCAGGCAGCAGTTTTATAATGCTCCAAGTTGTATGTAATATATTTCATGAATTTATATTGTTTAATATTAATATTTAATTAAAATGTACTGTATATTAGGTGGGGTGGCACGGTGGTGTAGTGGTTAGCACTGGGTCCGGGTTCGATCCCCGGCCAGACTCGATTCCGGTCTCTGTGTGCGTGGAGTTTGCATGTTCTCCCCGTGCTTGGTGGGTTTCCTCCGGGTACTCCGGTTTCCTCCCACAGTCCAAAGACATGTGGGTTTGGTGTTCCCAAATTGCCCGTAGTGTGTGAATGAGTGAGTGTATGTGTGTGTGATGGATTGGCACCCTGTCCAGGGTGTGCCCTGCCATGTGCCCTAGGTCTCCTGGGATAGGCTCCAGGCCCCCCGTGACCCTGAGTACAGGATTAAGCGGTATAGATGATGAGTGAGTGTATATTAGGTGGCACGATAACTTAGTGATTACCGCTGTGACCTTGCACCTCCAGGGTCCGAGTTCGATTTCCGCCTCGGGTCTGTGTGCATGGAGTTTGCGTGTTCTCCTGGTGCTTGTACAACTATGCAAAATTGACAAGTAAAATTCTTGAATCTCGAATCAGTACAGTAAATATTTCTGTATGACTAAAGTCAATGCTCTGTTATAAGTTAGATCAGTCTAAGGTAGTGTAGTGCGTGGAGAGTGTGTGGTGGGGTAATAGTACTTCCAGAATGTTGTACAAGTGATGAGCACTGGACTGTAAACTGCCCCAGTCCCAATCTTACAAACGCTGCATAACATTACCAGAGTGAGATTGGGTTCCCCTGTTGCAGACAGTGCAGCGCACCGCCAGTCCTGATGGGAAGCTGTTGCATTAGAAGCCCATTGGTCGATGAAGCCAGATGGGGTAAAAAAGCCACAGTCCTGAATACTGAAGCCTCTCTCAAATTCCTCACACACACCATCACCGTCATGAAAGTAGCAATGGCTTGGCTGACCTGTGAGAAAGACAAAACATAAGCCAATCAACACTAACCTTAATGCCAAAAATTTATGTGTTTTTAAAAAATTAAACCTCCTCGGCAGAGGGTTAAAGATAAGGTATACAGTGTAAGGTGATAAATATATACCAGTTCAGTAAAACGGGGTATGAGATCACAAGTTAAAAATTCAATTAAAGCACGCTAATAAAGATGAAGCCACAATAAGATTGACCGGGGAAGGAGAGAAGTTCCACAAAAACAATTCAAAATGCAAAAGATTAAAACCCGTATACTGCTGGCACACATGAATGAGTTACATGCCCGGTAAGAAGATGGTGAATCAGAGATGAGGTGATTGATGAATGGACTCCAGAACCAAATTAAAAACACATCCACTCCATGAACATTGGCGGGTTATCTGCACTGCATGTTTATATGTGTGAAGGAAGGGTCACAGTGCCATTCCAGGGCTTTGGTTACTAGTTTTGTTTTGCTTCCATACTACACGGTATATACTGCTACAGAAATCCAAAAGTGATGTCATGTCAGTTATTCTTACGCTTTTTACTGAGAGTTCCCTATTGACGGGCACTGTTTCTTTATCTTTAAGCCTAGCTTTTGTTTAGTTAGGCATTTTGATAAATAGGTGTGAGACATTTTGATGCTGTCTCCCATCCCTTTCACACAGCGTCAGAATGAAGTGGATTTCAAGTGCACACTCATATGCGCGTTTTAAAAAATGTACAGTGTCATCTGTTAAATTTAGAGAAGAACTAATGATTTTTTCAAGGTAGATTTTTTATGATTTAAGGGATTTTTTTATTTAAATTTCAAAGTAGAATATCTTCTCTTCCTGTTGGCCGATTGCAATGAAACCAAGCCTATATGTTACTGCAAGCTCAACCAAAAACGTCTGTGAAAACCCCTTTAAAATTCATTCAGTAGTTTTTATGTGATGCGTGCACAAAAAAACAGATAAACAGACAGACAAAAACTCCAAAAAGACATCTTGATGTGTCCTATTACTCATCTTACGTCGCCCCAAATAATTTTCAACACAGTTAGTACTAAAGATGCTCTGACTAATCAGCCAGTGACTTCATTCGCTCATCCACTGGGTCCCTGACTGAGGGAGGGGCACTGATTAGCTCATCATTTTATACTGTATGTAATAAAGTGTCAAAGCCAAACATCACCTGCAACTTTGAGGAAAAAAAATCTGCTTATTAATCTGTTTAAGTTTTGTGAATTATTAATCCTTGCACACGGTATATTCTTTTTTTCCACATGACATATCGTGGGCTCTGCAGAACCACGTGCATGTCAAAAAATCATAGTCATCGGAAGTTACAGTTCAGACTCAGAATCAACTGAAATTGGCGCATCTCTATTTAGTAATATACTGTAGTGATAAACATTCCTAATGACTATTTTTACACAAATTGGCTCATTTTGGAGTCTGTTTTTTCTTAAGGTGTCTACTTCATTCTATCATTATCATTAGAGCTTTTGATCTAGACTTGGATTTCTATATAATATTTCTGAATGGCTTAATATGTATAAGTTGTGCCTAGTATTTAAAACACATCTGAGTACTAGTGGTTATTTAAATCATCATGTTAAGTACATCTTCTGTGCTTTCCATAATAACAGTACACTTCCTAACAGTTTATTTTAAAAATAATTCCTTCTCTGACACCTCTGTATGAGAAAGGTCTGGCAACCTCTGAGGTGTGAACTTCATGCACATAATTCAAAAGTGCTGTACATAGGCCGGTCAAAATATCATTTTTGATTTGACTTCAATATGTATGGTATACTATACATACTGTATATGCAGGTTTTAAATGATTTCTAGCCTATTTCTTTTTGCTTATAGTAAAATACACTATACAGGTATTCCCCAACTTACAAACAATCAAGAATTTTCGCAGATACAAACGGACTGCAGTTCTACTTCCGGTTCAATAGAGTTTTGTACAAAAAATAGACCCTGAAATATATATAGTGTTTAGTATATTGTATATATTTGAGGGGGGGGGGGGGGGGGGGGGGGTTTCGGACTCACCAGTTTTAATGAATCAGTCCGGGAGCGTGATGATAGAAAATGTCTGTCCTGTAAATCGGTCCTGATAGTGAATAATCCTAATTTAGGAAAATCCTCAACAAAACAGAGTTCACAGTCCAATACAGTGGAAAACAGAAGGCATCCAGGATTCTCTTCACGATTTAAAGGGGCAGAGACGACACTATTACATTTGACGAGTGAGATTCATTTCCTTAGGCGTGATTACGAATGTGGGGAAAGGGAACAGAATTAATCAAGTGGATTAGTATGTGTTACATTGTATATTCGTGTCAAAGGTGTATAAGGCTCACTTTGTTGGACTTAAAAACAAATCGGACTTATAGACATGCTCCCGAAATAGAATTGTTCTCCCCATGCTTGGTGGGTTTTTTTCCGGATACTCTGTTTCCTCTCATCAACTTTATGAGTTTTATGAAAATTCTCCCTTTGAAATAAACACAGTTCACACCCAATGTCCAAGATTAATAAGCCTTCATGGTCACGTTCACTATGTTCTTATCGCCCCAATATTTTAGTGCCAAAGCGCTAGGTGGTTCCTAGAAAACAGTTTATACTTATTCTAAGTCTATATTTTAAAAAAAATGACCCGATATGTCATCCCCAACCCCAACAGCGCTCTCTCATAATTGCACTGATATAGTTGTCTGCTTACTATTGCTATGAAAGATGGGAGTCATTATTTCCATTCTGTTTTTGCTCTATTGTCTCTCTGTCACTCACCCACACAGTTGAAGCCTGGCTCCATGGTGCATTTTTTGGAGCAGCCGTCCCTATCTAAGAGATTCCCATCGTCACACTCTTCCATCCTACACAGGATGGGAGACAGATCAAGGATTACAAAAGCTGGGAATGCTATGAACACAAATACATTACCTTTTTTTTTTTCATTTGTTGGATAAAAAGACTTTCTTGCAAACTAGCTCTTCATTAGATTATATAATCCTTACAGATACAGTAGCACTGGTTCCCAGTCCTCGTCCTGGAGGACCACTGCCTTGTCCTGCACAGAGCTCTCTCTGCTCTCAGCACTCCTCATGAAACTAATCAGACAATTAACAGTCTTTCTCAATAGAAGTTGGTGCGTGGTAGGACAGGGAGAATACTAAAATGTTCAGGGCAAGAGGTACTCCAGGATCAGGGTAGGGAACCACTGGTATAACAAGTATTTACAACAAGGGCAATCAACGAAAAGAAAGATAGAAGAAGAAATGTACAGTAGGGGTGGAGGGTGCAAGAAATTGATGATTACGGCTGATGATATTAGTAGTAGGCAGTATAAAATATTTTAAGCTGCACATTGTTTCCATTAAAACTGAGTCATGCTGTCATGTTTTAAACACCTAACTGCATTAGGCGATTATTAACTTTGTGTCTGTTGAGTGTTACGAGTGGGGAAGTCCTGTAGTCTCACTAACCCATTTTCAGGATTGTGCATGCTTTATTCTGATTCTAATAAATAAACTGTCTATTGCAATTCATGGTTTAAATATTAAATCTGAATGTAATTACAGAAATTCAAAGCGTGAATAGACAATGGTGATGTCACATTGTTTGTATCATCCTCTTACCTTTTTCTTAAATAAAGGTGGTTCTGGAAAAATGTCATCGAAGCAAGCTACTCACATTAGGTGAGGCATGACACCATATGCAGGTATGCATTGTAATTGAAGCATGATGCATGCTTGAATTTTATTAATAAAATGAGATAACGGTATTGTTCAGTATAAAGGTATTGTCCAGTATTGTACCTCTGCAGTTGTCCATCTCCACAGAATGGGTCTCCATGGGTGTAGACCAGAGGAGGAGAGAGTTCACTGCGTAAACCTTCGGCCTCCACCTGGATCCTGTACTCATACCGCACCCCTTTCAGTACATCACTATGAGCATCTCAACGCAACCAGACATGCATACAAAACACACACATACACACATATAGAAAAGACATCATTTCAAAGATATCTGTTCGTGATGCTTTAAAGCATATATTTAGCATTCTCTGAAATTTTTTTTTACCCTTGTGACCATTGACCCTTTGATGGCAGGGGTATCAGAGTTAATCGATTTCTTCAAATCCTTGAGAACTCAAGGGTTATTCCCTCATAGCTTGCTTGATTTCAACTGCCTGCTTTTCCGGCCAATAGTAAGGTAAGATTCTTTCCGGTATCTCCTGTTACCCCTCAAATTGCCCTTATTAATTATGCACTACTTCCAGAGCTGGAAAGATAAATGGAGCGAATGCTGCCAGTGCCCGGGGTGTTCTGTGTCACTCATAAAGAATGCTACTACTAGATAAGACAGTTAGGAGATTTAGTGGCTAATAATTATTTTTACTACAATACTACAATCACTTATATAAGAAAAATCACATACAGCCAAAGAGTACAACCTGGGACATGTCATTGTAATAAAACCTGTATTAAGATAAATAAAGAACTGAATCTATATGGCACAAGTAAAGATTTGTTTCCATCTTAGTTTTAGGAGCATTTGGATGAAATAGATGCGTTTTGAAGTAGATTAACAACGACACGTTTGTATTCATTGTAGACCTCTTGGTGGCAGTACAGCCACTTCCACGATCCTCGTTCTTTCTCTCTCTCTCTTTCTCCCCTGAGACCTGAATGATAGGACACTTATCACACACTAACAGTGATCTGAGGGCTAAGTGATGACTAGAGTTAGAGAGAGAGAGAGAGACAGAGAGAGACAGGCAGCTCCAGGCAACTTTAGGTGTTTATTGTTTTCTAACTGTAACATGATCACATTTGGTTTGGATTCCAGAAGTTCTCCTGTCCTTTTCACTTTCTGTCTTTCTTATTCCTAGCTATCTCCTCAACCCTGTCCACATAACTTTATTCTCTTTGATTTTTCCATCCTTTTGCATTTATAGGGCCAGTGGAAGGAAATTTGTTGGAGATGAAACAGACTTCGCTCCACACCATTAATAACTGTTTTGGCCTATTGCGAGTGCTCAAGGAAAAATAAACCAGGACCCTGTTGACATCTTCACACTTAACAAGCAGATAAAAATGTGATGTCAATTCAGGAGCACTTGGAGGTTCAGGAATTACACTGTTAAATAGCATTAATGAATAATAGGAGTAGGACCAGATACACAGAGACAAATATGGTCGATTATTATTATTATATAATGAATTATAAAAAATTCATCGGCCAAAACATGGTATTGCTGCTAAAAAATATCTCACCTAGGTGGTGCAAAAGTACATTTTTAGATGGGATCATTTAAAACCATTTTTCATAATACTTAATGCTTCTTGTCTTCCGATCTATGCTTTGTTTTTTTTGTTGTTGTTTATTTTTTTTATCAGATGAAAAGAAACACATTTGCTAAATAGAATTTCATGCCCTTTAATGTAGTGTCTGTAACTTTTTGGAATTCAAATCTTTCAACGATCTTAATTATCATTCAAATGAATTTAGATTTCACATGAAAAGACATTAAGATGTTGCAACATGAATTTCACATGGTTACGGGCACTATCAAGGTTTTGCTTTTTAAGACCGAAAACTGGAATGCTGTAATTTAAGCAACAATCTTTACTGGTCATATATTTCTAGAAGCTTACAACAATTTTAGTATCAATACTAATAGAAAATATGAATAATGTGCACGTTCAATTATTTTAGTTAATAGTGAGACAGTATAAGGCTGAAAAAGGTCATATTGGGGTCACATATAAAATCATCTCTCCAATATGGCTGTAGAAGGCAAATTGAAATTTTGGGGGACGCTTCAACTTCAATCGCTAAAACCTCAGAAGTAGCTTCTTTGGCCCACACATTTTCTGGATTATATATATATACAGTTATAATAATTAACAAAAATAGCAGTTAGTCTAAAGTCATCAATATATTATGCACAATAAATTTTCTACTAAAATCAAATTTAATTTACTTCATTTTTTTTTCTTTCATTTTTAACAATTTATTGAATTGCTATTCTGTGTCATTGCTGATGGGCTGCAATCTGTTTATATTTACAGCGGTGTAAGGATACGGTGAAAAAGTACACACACCCCAAAACTGTTCCACACCCCAAACTCTGCCAACTTGACCAACACACTGACACTTGCAGCATTCTATTGTGTGTGTGTGTGTGTGTGTGTGTGTGTGTGTGTGTGTGTGTGTGTGTGTGTGTGTGTGTGTATGTGTGTGTGTGTGTGTGTGTGTGTGTGTGTGTGTGTGTGTGTGTGTGTGTGTGTGTGTGTATGTGAAGTTCCCAGCATCTTACCTGTCTGTGTACGTGGACTGTTTTAATGTGATGGAGCCCCTGCCTCCCTGTATGGGTGGATCCCGTATAACATGGTAAATGAGCGGACGACAGACAGAGCAAAGAGGATTCTGGGGTTGTGAAGTCAGAAGCACAGCATCGACCTCCAGCTTCTTATCGAAGGTCGAGATTTTTACAGACTTTACTTTCTTGCTAACGGTGGCACGCAGAGTGAAAGGAATATCACAGAATACATTTTGGGGGCCAGTGTGAACGGATTCACCTGTCTCCAGGATGAACTCCAGATCAGAGATGGCCTGATTGCCTGTTTGCAAAAAATAACATCCAATAAATAATAAAATGAAGGTGATATAATTATTCTCTCTCTCTCTCTCTCTCTCTCTCTCTCTCTCTCTAACTCACACACAAAACAAAAATTAGCTCATTCAGTGCAAAAAATTCTCAAACATTTTATAGTGATTTCTTTCATAAACATTATTTAAACAGTACTTTTCATTATATTCCCATTATAACCCTGTCTAAATATTACATTATTAGATTTAGTCCAAGTAAGAAGCTATCATTATTAACAAAAAATGTATTCTAGAATGCTTTAACTGACTGGACCCCATTAAGGTGATGAAAATAACACATTCCAGTTTAAGGCATGAAATGTTCACTCAGACTGAAGAGAGTTTTTTTTTTATTTTATTTTTTATAAAGTACAATCAATGGAAAAGATTGCATTGCCTAAAAAGCATATGAAAATAATATGCCAAAAAAAGTGTGAAGAAGAGCTTTCAGTCACTCACTGGAGGAGAGGTAGGTGATCCATACTGTTAGTGTGTCTGGAACTACTGCATGCTGAAAGTACAATTGCAGAACACATCCTCCAGTCTGAAGACACTGAGAACTCATATTGGCCTCATACAGGCTGAACTCAGGGCTCCAGGAGTGCATGCTGGGTTCACACGGCTGATAAACATCAGGAGCACCTATTACACACATACAGACACTCTCTCATACAGTATATAACTTGTACAGTATGTTTATGATTTATGAATCTCATTAAGTTGTAAACACATTTTTTAAACAGAATCAGTGACACACACACACACACACACACACACACACACACACACACACACACACACACACACACACACACACACACACACACACACACACACATCTTGAAAAAGAAGGAAATCACTACCAATAAGTGCTCTGACAATAATTACACCTCAGGAAAACCCTGGCTCACACTTACTACGTCACATGGAATGCAATGATGCTGATGAACTTTTGCAATTCTTACAGTATGATCAAAGCACAGGCCAGAGGGCATCTTGATGCATCCAGAATTTACCCCCCCCCCCCCCCCCCCCCCAATAAATAAATAAATAAATAAATAAAATGCTTCACAAGCAGTGGTTGCATTTAATGTTTCCTATTTGTATCATTTTCGGCAGACAAATTGCCATGTCTGAAGTCCTAACCCTTATATGCCTAAATTAACCAGATTTTTTTTTAGGAATACCCTGCTCTGTCAAATAAACAGTGTGTTTAGAAGCTACCATGTCAATATGTATTTAGGGATGAAAACAGAACAAATATGGTTCACAAGAAAGATGAAGGGGATAAGAGAGAGAAGTGTGGCCTTGGGGGCGGGGAAAAGGTTGGGCGCAGGAAGAGTCTGGGAAAAACTCTGCAGTCTCTGCAGCTGATGTGAAGCACACTTCTCCAGACCTCAAGGCACAACATGGCAAGCAAAATGGATTGGTGACTTAATTGGGACGGACAAGATTCGGAAAAATAATTTATTAGTGGGAGCTAATGTCTGTGTGAGGGAAAAAGAAGAAGAGCAAAAAAAGAGCTATTCCTTCACCAAAGAAATGAGTCTGTCATTCAGAACACACACATAAACTCTTAGTCTGCTAGGCTTTAAACCAAGAGATTAAACAGTGCACGACACTTCCAGCAGAACTGTAAGGCTCGGATTAACTCTAAAACAAGATAGACAGATGGACAGACAAGAAACAGACAGGTAGGTGAAGATACAGATCGACAGACTGTTGGAGAAACAGGCAGTTAGAATGACAGGCATCTGGAGAAGCAGGCAGACACAACTTGAGATTGAGCCAAACATCTGGAGAAACCGATAGACAGACACCTGGATATACAGAAAGAAAGATGGAGAGACAGACAAGGAGCTGGAACTAAAGAAAAAGACAGACAGCTAGAGAGAAGAAGACAGCAGAAGAGACGGACATCTGTAAAGACACAACATCCCGTACGATGGAATAAAATTATAAAGAAAAAAAAACGTGACACTGAAAGATGAAAAATGAAGGCAAAAAGAAGAAAGAGATGTGGAATCGTAGTGTTGTTTTGTTGGCATGGTCCGGGTTCATTCATCTCCTTAGAAGAAAGATTAATTCAAAGTTCTTCCGACTGATGACGTTTCATTTCTTTCCAGATAGGAACAGTCTCTTCCAGGATGACACCCCGCCACTGGGCACGAGGTCCACCAAATGATTTGATGAGTATGAAAATGATGTAAGTCATTACATCTTTACCACAATCAAAAAAAGTACTGATTAAGGGACTTTATTTTAGAAGAATTATTTCCTTCCCTCTAACACAGCCCTAAAGATGTGCAGAATTTACTGTATGATAGGGTGCAGTGACTCTCTTCTAGTGCTTATGATGTACTTTCTGATGTACTTTCCTCAATAGTACAATGGAATAAAATGGAACAGAGAATGGAGGCATTCTGGAGAGAGAGAGTGATAGATTTACTGCTGATAAGACAGACAAACAGACAGATGGAGAGTCAGACAGAGAGACCCTTCCAACTGTGTTCCTTTGCGCCCAGCATGGTCTCGAGCGTGTATGGCTGCATGGGCTCGAGTTTGTAAGGCAAACCGTAAAAACTCAATTGGTGACATAAACAGTGTGAGTGAGGTCGGAATTAATAGCTGTATCAGATGCAATACAAATGCCCCCTTCGGGAAAAGAACTGTGGCAAGATCTGCGTACATATCATCCTTCCTTCTGTTAGCAACCTGAACCATCTCCCATTTCTTTGCATCTGTGGCCTAGGGCTCTCCACAAATACACGCACACACACGCACACACACGCACACTGTATAGAACATGCTGCCTGTGCATGACAGCTAGGCAGAAAACAGTGATGCATTACACCTCGAAGCTCAAAGAAATGTGTTTATAACACTTGGAATTGATTGCATTCATCCATTTGGTTTAGTGCAGAATTCTCCCAAGCTTTATTTCAGGTTATACAAACACTACTGTCATTTTAGTTGAAAAGTCTTTTCTCAGGTGATGAACGAACTGGCAAAATAATTCACATTTAGTAGTCACCAGATGGTTTCTCACCTGTCTACATATAATGCCAAAGCAATAGGTTTCATTAAATTTATTACAGACCTGAAGCAGTGCCACTAAGTCTTACTTGCCATATCTGAAGATACTCCAGCTCTAATGCTGTTAGCATTTCAGGTCTTAATCTTCAAAAATAAATTAATGCCTTGTATCTCATCAATTCGGTTTGAAAAACAAGGTTGGAGTCCAAAAACTACTCTCGCTTCATGTAAATGGAAGATTTTACGCTTAACCTCCCTTGTGGCAGTGTGCTTTTTCAAGGGACTCACATACGAGAAGAGGATTTCCACAGATCTGCCTCCATGTTTCGAAAGTACATACTCATCCATGACATGTCAGTGAGTGGGCAGCAAAAAGCTAAGAGCGTTCTGATTGGAATAATCAGTAACATCTGCTACATGAAGAATAAAGTTCATAAGCGATACAGGATGAGCACAGCCTTTTTATGGCAAGCCAGGTGGGGAAGCTACCCAATATTACCAAAACTTGAAGCCATGCCAATTCCTTTCCTTTTTTCATCTCTCCAATGGCAAAGACAAGCGAGTTCTTTATCCTGGCAATTATAATTTAAGGATTTATCCCTTAAGTTTTTCCAGACTTCTCGGGGCTTGCACGCACCTGGCCAGGAGGATCCTCCTGGCAAGCAGGCCTGCAAAAGTGAGAGCAGCCTGAGCTTTGGATCCTCATTAATCAAAGAGCTGGTATTGTTTTTTTGAAATCGTTCACTGTTCGTGGCCGAATGGCGTGATCATCTCAACACAATTCATATGTGAGTCAGGTTTCAATTTTTAGACTCCTTCAAGACTCATGACACAAAGCAGGACCAGGAAGGTCTTAGTATGGTTAGCCTGTGGTACACACTAATGGATCAAGGATCATTAGACTAACACAATCCGATCATAGATAGGCCTACTTACCCACAGCTTCTTCAGGCGTCCAGTAACCACTGCTGTCGCAGGAATGGGGTGAGGTGGCTTTGCAAGCATACTGATGGAGTGCTCCATGTTCATCACACAACTGACAGTTAACTCCCTCCTCCCTACACATTCATATAACCTCTTTAAACAGTGTGAACACATAACATTCATCTAAGTTCCAATATGCAGGTAAACAAGTACTATACTATAAAAGTATTTAGTATACCACTTTGTATTTTTTCATATTTTATTGTTATGGATTTCAATTAAAATTAATTAAATTGCCTTTTTTTTTGCCATAAATAATCATTAATGAGAAGCAACAACATGTTTTTAGAAATCGTTCCAAGCAAAAGACTATAATTACTCTTTTAGATAAATATTCAGACCCTTTCCTAATGGCATACCAAATTAAACTTGATCTTGAGATGGCTCTACAACTTGACTAAATTTCATCTGTGACAAATATCACACAAATGCACATGGTCACACAAATCACTGAACATCAAACTCCAGGCCATAAAGTCCAAGAATCTCTCATTAGACCTTTATTGACAAATTATATCAAGACACAAATCTGCGCAAGTTGTGAATGTTCCCAGGAACAAAGTGGGCTCCATCATGGAAGACATCAAATGGAAGACATGTGAAACCACCAGGACACCATCAATCAAAAACTAGTGTGGGTCCTCCAGCCAAACTCAGTAACTATCAGTATTTTGGTCTGGGAAGCAACTAAGAACATGATGCCCACTCGGACAGAATTTCAAAAGTGATTGGAGTACCTGCTGGAAGGACAACCATCTCATATGTGCTCCATCTAACAGTTTTTGATTAAAGAATGGCTACATGGAAGTCACTTAATATTGAATATTCCATTCATGCTTTAGACTGAACTTCAAGTGCTAAATCTGGTAAACCATGTATTGCACAATAACTTGCTAATAGTATGGTGAAGAATGGTGGTCCCACAGTCATACTATGCTTAAGGCTCTCAGATGGAGAGACAGGGAGACTGGCAAGACTGAGGAAAGGATGAATGTAAACAAATACAGACAACCTCAGGCTGGGGCAAAGTGTCACCTTTCAGCACAACATCGACCCAAAGTGTGCAGCCAAGAAAATACCGGATTGCCTTCAGGACAAATCTCAGAATGTCCTTGAATGGACCAGGCTCAGATCAGGCTCAAAGCTCAGATTTAAACCGAGATTTGATGATGGCACAGATGCTCTCCATACGATTCCAATCTTTGCAAAGCTTGTAGAAAAATACTCAAAAAGTAATTGCCAAATGTTCTTCTACAAAGTGCTGAAAATGGTATTTAGATTTATCTAACCAACAAATTAAAGTTTTTGTGTTGTTAGAAATTTCCAAATATACATAACCCTTAAAACCCAAGTGGCATTGGTACGTGTCAGCAACATAGCATTGGTCATTGACCAATTTTTAAAAATTGTCCTACTGGACTCTACTGACGGAGATCTTTCAGACATCAAACTGTGCATTTTGGTTTTCCGGATACATACGTTTTCACACAACTTCCAAACCAATGTTTCATGATTAGTGATTTATTTTCTCAATTCTAGAATGTCACTGGAAATTTCAAAACTATGAAATATATATTATATACACATGACATTAGTTAATTAACTAACAACAACATTTGAGTATTATTTCATGACACAAAGATCAGCTGTTCTGGAATAGTTATGTCAAGAACATTTGCAAAAACCATCAAGAACCATGATAAAACTTGCGCTCATGAAGATCAAGAACAGCACCTCAGATTAGAACCGTTATGAAGGCTTTACAGAGCATAAGTAGCAGACACATCTCAACATCAACTGTTCAAAGGAGATTATTGCATTTTTTGGATGCCTTCAGCATTGATTTACAAATGTAGACAGAAAGAAAAAAAGGAAAGACCATGGAATTGGAAGATGTGTCCAAACACTTGACTGGCCCTGTATGTCAGGTCAATCCAAACTTATCCTTGCTTTTAAAATGTGTAAATTGATTGTTTTGGTCATAGAAATGTCCAAAAACAACCATAAAAACACAAGATCATGTGTATCTGTGCCACATATTTCTTTGCTTATGTGACTAATTTTTGTAAAAACAAATTGCTCAGTCATGTTTGTATATTTGGTTGAAATGAAATAAAACTCAATTTTAGTCTCACTTGTGGTAAAAATCACTTGCAGCTTTCGAACACAAGCTTCACTGTAGCTATTTACTCAAGTGAACATTGTCCACTCTTACCCTGGTACTCCAATGATTTGTGGTAGCAAATTTTTCCACATTTACATTTCCTACATTCTAGGAATGTGATGAGCATTATGATATTTCAAAGCCTGTGTGAGCTTACAAAATTAATTGGTACAACTATCCATGATCAAAGTTTGACCGTAAGACAAGAGATAAATATAGAGATAAAAAAAAAGAGCTGGACCGAGAAGCAAAGGAAAAAGGTGGTCTGGTGACTTGATGAATTATGTTTAGTTTTACATTGTACAGATGCGCTTCTGACCTGGAAAAGTCATGTGGTTGTTGGTATTTATCTCACCTTTGCATGAGAGGCCCACTAATCGGATGCAACCAGTGAATGGACACGGTGTCATCATCTTGGCCAGTCACCACTGGTGGAAGAGGAATGGGAGTGGGTGTTCTGTCTTGAACCCAGTTTTTGTACACCAGGTCAACGTAGCAGTGCATCCGAGCTACTTGGTTTGAGGTGAAGTGGTTGGTGCAGTTATCATCTGTAATTAAGGTTTAAATGTTATATAAAATGGCATAAGTTTTTGTTTACTGCACATTCAATTTACTATGATGAATCATTGTGTATTTCACATATGTCTTATCTTAGCTGGATTTGGAAATACAGTATATATATATATATTTACCTGTGTAACTCATGTAGTTGTTGTAGGGAGTATTATGGTAGTACTTAGACCCACAGGTGTCATTGACCAGGCCAGGGTCTTGACATGCTTTTGATTTTGGGGTTGGAGCCGTGTCAGCACAGAAATCTCCAGTTTCCATAGACGCTATGGTCTCCTGACATGGGTCTTCACATGACTCACGCTCACTCACACCTTTGAAGACATGGTACAACCCAAATATGTGGCCCATCTCATGTATCATGGTATTGTTGTGACCAACAGTGCCAAAATAGGATGGATTCAGTATCATTCCACCTAGAACAGACAGTACATTCATTTTGAAGATAAGTGTCTACATTTGATCTCTTTTGATCTATTTTGATGAAAAGATCTAACAATCAATTTATTCTTGCTTTAAATGCAGACAAATATTCTTAATATGACTTTGATATAAACCTCTATAATAATTTATGTAATTGGAATAATTTATATAAAATGGATTGTGCTGTTATGTCATTAATGCCCAATAGCTATTTTATGACTAATTAAAAGCAGATTTGTTATTTCACGAACAGCAGTAAAATCCCTTTAGGATGTATTCAGGAAGACAGCAGCCACAGACCACAGAAGCCATTTGTGTCCAACCAAAGCAATAAATTTAAGAGGAAGTGACAGTGATATTGAAGGAATTCCCATGTTTTGAAGAAAAAAAAGTGAAACCAGCATTGGCCAGACGTGTTGGTAGACTATAGCCTCCTACCAAATCTGGTATATGCAAAAAATAATAATTTCACCGTGCAGTAATGTACAGTGCCGACAGAAAGTTTTCAGAGCCTAGTCCATATTATATTTTACACTCATCTTAAACTAGTATTAAATCGTTTTTTTCCCTCTTCATTATACACAAAATGCCCCAAGAAGAAAAAAATTGGTGTTTGGAGTCTTTTCTTAATTTATTAAAAATAAAGACTGAAATATCCAATTTACATTAGTATCCTAGTTGACTTCATCTGGACATAATTAGGAAAAGGACACACCTGTCTATCATGACTAATGAATAATGCCTTAAGATCAGCAACTTAAGATCAGTTGACTGTTTAACTTTCTACTGATATTAGAGATCGGAATCCTTTTTCAAAGTAATCAGGTAATGTTTCTGGATTACAAAAATAAAAAGGCACTTGCCCAAGCCTAATAATAATAAATTATTATTAATTAATGGGATGGTTTCACTCAATAACCATGAGGATGGTACAAACAGATTTTCTATCACTAGTGACTGCAATAGAAGGAAACGAAGCACTGCATACACTCTGATGTTCTTTTCATGGCTAAAATTACTGTGAAGAGTTTTATATTCAAGTCTTCATCATTGATATAAGATCAATGGTATAATTTGGTAACATCAACAAATTGGATTTTGTAATAAGTAAAACATTTCCTATAACTGCACTTTCAGCCTTATCGCACACAGTTACACACGTGGACAAAATTGTTGGTACCCTTCGGTCAATGAAAGAGAAACTCACAATGGTCACAGAAATAATTTTAATCTGGCAATAATAATAAATAAGAATTCTATGAATGTTAACCAATGAAAGTCAGACATTGCTTTTCAACCATGCTTCAACGGAATAAAAAAAAAAAGAACTCATGGAACAGGCCTGGACAAAAATGATGGTACCCCTAACTTAATAGTTTGTTGCACAACCTTTTGAGGCAATCACTGCAATCAAACGATTCCTGTAACTGTCAGTGAGACTTCTGCACCTCTCTGCAGGTATTTTGGCCCACTCCTCATGAGCAAGCTGCTCCAATTGTTTCCGGTTTGAAGGGTGCCTTTTCCAGACGGCATGTTTCAGCTCCTTCCAAAGATGCTCAATAGGATTGAGGTCAGGGCTCATAGAAGGCCACTTTAGAATAGTCCAATGTTTTCCTCTTAGCCATTCTTGGGTGTTTTTAGCTGTGTGTTTTGGGTCATTGTCCTGTTGCAAGACCCATGACCTGCAACTGAGACCCAGCTTTCTGACACTGGCCAGCACATTTCTCTCTAGAATCCCTTGATAGTCTTGAGATTTCATTGTACCCTGCACAGATTCAAGACACCCTGTGCCAGATGCAGCAAAGCAGCCCCAGAACATAACAGAGCCTCCTCCATGTTTCACAGTAGGGACAGTGTTCTTTTTTTGATATGCTTCATTTTTCCGTCTGTGAACATAGAGCTGATGTGCCTTGGCAAAAAGTTCCATTTTTGTCTCATCTGTCCATAGGACATTCTCCCAGAAGCTTTGTGGCTTGTCAACATGTAGTTTGGCATATTCCAGTCTGGCTTTTTTATTATTTGTTTTCAACAATGGTGTCCTCCTTGGTCGTCTCCCATGTAGTCCACTTTGGCTCAAACAACGACGGATGGTGCGATCTGACACTGATGTTCCTTGAGCATGAAGTTCACCTTAGATCTCTTTAGAAGTCTTTCTGGTCTCTTTTGTTACCATTCGGATTATCCGTCTCTTTGATTTGTCATCAATTTTCCTCCTGCGGCCACGTCCAGGGAGGTTGGCTACAGTCCCATGGATCTTAAATTTCTGAATAATATGTGCAACTGTAGTCACAGGAACATCTAGCTGCTTGGAGATGGTCTTATAGCCTTTACCTTTAACATGCTTGTCTATAATTTTCTTTCGAATCTCCTGAGACAACTCTTTCCTTCGCTTCCTCTGGTCCATGTTGAGTGTGGTACATACCATGTCACCAAACAACACAGTGACTACCTGGAGCCCTATATATAGACCCACTGACTGATTAAAAGATTGTAGACACCTGTGATGCTAATTAGTGGACACACCTTGAATTAACATGTCCCTTTGGTCACATCACTTTCAGTATTTTCTAGGGGTACCATCATTTTTGTCCAGGCCTGTTCCATGAGTTTATTTTTTAAAATAAACTCATGAATATAAATAAACAATACTGTTGAAAAATAAACAATACTGTTGAAGCATGGTTGAAAAGCAATGTCTGACTTTCATTGGTTAACATTCATAGAATTTTTTAAAATTATTACTTTTGTCAGATTAAACTTATTTATGTGACCATTGTGAGTTTTTCTTTCATTGACCGAAGGGTACCAACAATTTTGTCCACGTGTGTATATATATGACTTATTTACTGTCATGCCTCTGTATTACCTATATGAAGATGGGTTCCCTTTTGAGTCTGGTTGGTATCAAGGTTTCTATGCAGTCTACCTAAACACAATTAGATAAAGCAAACTCTTTCATGATAATGGTATTCGCTAATAGAATTTCAAAAGTATGCAGGTGGTTTTAATGTTTTGGCCGACCGTTTTCAAGTTCCAAGTCAACATAGCCATCTACCTGGAGATTTTAGAGCACTTCAGGCATCTGTCTGCTGACAAGCTTTATGGAGATGCTAATTTCCTTTTCCAGCAGGACTATGGGGAATTGTAAAGAGAAGATGAGAAACACCTGAACCAACAATACAGACAAACTGAAGGCTGCTGTCAGAGCAACCTGGTCTTCAATAACGCCTCAGCAGTGCCAAAGGCTGATCGTGTCCATTCATGCCACACTGATGCAGTAATTCGTGCTAAAGGAGCCCTGACCATGTTTGTATGTTTGATGATCTGGCACTTACTTGCCCTGTTTGTTTTTATGGTTGCCATGTGGTGACTGTAATATTTATTATTATTTTTTTTTTTCTATTAGTATTCTTATTTGAAGGCAACATGATGTGGGAGTGGTTTGTGTCCTTTTAGTCTTTTCACTCACCTTGATACCCTAGACTGAAAACGTAACAGAACTGTATAAATTACATGGTTACAGGAGTAAGTGCTTTTTCAAAGGTCCTATTTTCAAGCAGCTGCCAAAGTGATCTCATTAGCTAAAGTCATAACTGCAGAAGCCAAGCTCAAACTGTCTGATTACGCACCGAAAAATCAATAGGTGCTGCACTTATATAAGAAGCCTTCCAATTATGTAAGTGCATTTCCATTCTCTTTTAATGAGCTCAAAAAACATAGCAACAATGAGAACCATAAAATCAGCTGGCAGGTGAATGATGATTACGAAAAGGCATGAACACATCTTTTTATTTCTCCTTATTTGTTGGTCCAGGATTGTTACACTCCTTTGTCATGCACCTTTCACTGGAAGTTCATGATTGAGGGGAAATCTATGCATGTTGCAAGTGTTTCCTCTTATGCCCAGGATTACAGCTCATTAATCTTGTAAAGCGCAAGAGCTGTAAACAAGGAGGAAGTGGGGGAAAAGTGTTGGAAGGGGACAAAGATTGAAAAAAAAAAAAAAGATGTGATGGTAGTTTTTTTTGTGGTAACAAGAGTAAAAAGGCAACGTTAATGAATGAGTGTAGTGTGAAATGAGAAGAAATATATCAAATTGGACCTTTTTCAGTGGCTATCAATACTAATTTTAGAGGTGTCTAAAATCTCAATTAGGTATCTTCAACGAGTGTCTCGCAAGTTTATGGAGCACTACTGCATAAAATGTTATCTGTTAATATATTGTACAGTACTATTCACAATTACAGTATTAATTGGTTAGAAAGAAGGAATGACACAAAGTCACTGGAAAATACTCCTCTTGCTGGTATCATCTTCAGGAATACAGCATCCAGTCCAGGCACCTTATTATTAACCGAATAGATAGCCACTGAAAAAGTTGTTCATCTTTTAAACTATTATTGTAATATCAATACTTAAGAGTTCAGGCAAGTAAGTGTTAGTAGTCTCTTAAAGGTGTCTGGAGGAACTTATCTGTCACCTTGATGTGTAAGGGCCTCCTTGGCCCATGGCCATGTAGCAGCACCAGCAAGTTCCTCCTGGGCTGATTTGGCAAAGAACACATTGAGTGCATCTGAACTGTTAAGGTGAAGCATTTCTTTCAGTTCCTTCACACTCAGGTAAGCCCTGTGTTAGAGAGATTCAGTTAGATCAGTAAACAGCTTACATAGTTGTAAGAGAATAATTTTCCTAGATCAAGACATGTCAGGTAAATTGTAAGGCTGTTGATATTTTCAGGATCACCAATTATCTATTCTGGCTCCAACATATTGTTGAATTTAGTGGCCTCTAGAGGCAAGTCTGCAGCATGTTGCTGGCATTCCCCGGTTGTGCACACTGAATCATACTGGGGAAAGCAAGCTGTCATCCATTTACATCAACAACAAGGATTATCTGTAAATAGTGTATAATTTATTACAATTCTACATTTGTGTGTATTATTTTCAACTGGATGTTGTATTTAAACTTTTCTTTGAGTTCCTAAATACATGTTAATGATCATTAGTAATACTAATACTGTTTTCTTGTGTGCAAAAAAAGTCCACTATTTAAGCTATTGAAAAGTAATGGATTGTGGTCTGTGCTTATTATAATTATACACTTCTTTTTTAACAGTTGTTTTTGTAGACAGAGATCACATATGTAAAAATTGGATATACCTCATATTAGCACTAGGGCTATTTGATGGTTAATCATGGCACATAATCAGATGAAAAACATATCAACCATTTGTACATAGTCATGTGGGGGCCCAAGGGGGCCAGACACACTCTCCCAATGATCATCATCCCCCATCCATTGATTGTAAAATCACATTTTAACAATTGTAATAGCTAAAAATATATAGAAGCAAACAAAATGCTGTGTTGTAGAGAATGAACAAATAGGACAATAAATTAATGCATCATAATCATCTATTTCTGGGAGCTAATATTTCTGTATCTGATCTTAAATTACTGCATATTTTTGCTGGTGTATCCGAGAGATTCAGTGTCATGTCTATGCTGTATTTGTGTTTGCAGTGCATTAATATATGTTTGTGTGCGTGCGTGCGTGCATGCGTGCGTGTGTGTGTGTGCAATGCCCAAGGGGCATGACACCACAAGTCCTGTGGATCTGACTTGGACGCTCAATCGAAATGAGATCTGGAGCGTCTGAAGGCCGGGCGGCAGTCTTGGGCTCTTTGCCTGCTGGACCTCGTATAAACTTTTCTATCATGGCCAGCGTTGACTTCTTTCAGCAATTTGTGCGGTATTGGCTTTTCTGTGGGATTGGACCAGATGGAAGGGCCTTTGGTCCCAGTAGGCATGGGTAACCCTGGAGTGCCCACGATCCTGTCATCAGTTTACTGGTAAATAATTGATAATCAATGTTAATGTGTTAATGTTAGGTGGTGTTGGTGTGATGGCTAAACAGTGTATATTTGTTGTAACTTTCACCCATGGCTTTTGTGATTTATGAGTAGTTAAATAATACTGTAACTGTAGAACTGGAATATATAAATTTTTAGATCATACTGGTAAGATTATTTGAGTTTCACACACTTCTACAATTTAAAAAAGTTCCACACCTCACGTGTCAGGCTGTGGTTCAATGTGACAGTCACAGCCCAAAAATGAAAGTGTGACAGATAGCTTTGCATTAACTCTCACATCAGCAAAATTCCATAGAGCTTGCCAAATCACTATTTCCATTTACAGATCAAGCAAACACCTCCAATTTAATATGATGCATAATAATGCAGTTAAAGAGAGACTACCAAGAACTCTCAATCTTCAGGAATATCTGATCTAGTGACATACATTACCCACCAAGATCTTACCAAATAGTTACAAATTATTTATCATAAAAATCCAGCTTCCACAATGGAATACAAGTTTTTCTCTCCAAACCTCCAAACCCTGGAGAACTCTCCACCCAACTGATAGCAATCCAAGGCCCCTATCTCAGTCAGAAAAGCAGGTTTAAGCTCTTCAGTCATTTTTTTCTCCAAACTCTTTCCCTTAGGATATGCTGAGGACTTATATCACTTTAAAGAAGGGATTTGGGGAGGAAAAATCATTCCATATCCTTCAAATATGCATCAATCAAAGAAAAGTAAAGCAGTAATCCAGTGCTCAGAGTGCATTTCAGTTTTACTTGCGGAACCAGTAAGTTGGACTTCAACACACCAACTACAGAGCACAAAAGAGAGCACAGTGAAACTAGTCCAACTATAGCTACTGTACTTGCACATGTTCTGTATGCAGTCTGTAGGGAGAGACTCCAGGGTATGACAGAAAAATATTTGTGTAAAATAAAAATTCAAAATTATGCTGAAAGTCCAAAGCAATGGCAAGGTGTGCATTCTTCCACATTTTTTACGAAACATAACTAGGGTCCTGTGTGTATAAAATCATCCATAACCATCCACAGAAATTGTCTGTATGTGTCTTGCTTACATGTCATTAACAAGTAAGACTTTTTAGCAGTCTATAAAGAGCTAGCCTGTTTAAGTAGTAGCAAGTTGGCTGTACTGCATATTAACACATGCTGTATGAACTGTAACTTAGTGATGACCTTAACCTTAGTTCTCTATGGCTGTTTTTTTTTGTGTGTGTGTACTGTATTTTCACCCACCACTTTTATTTAAAAAAAAAAAAAAAAACCTAAAGGCAGCTCACACCTTGGTTCCCTTTTTGGAACTGTTTAGCTCACTGCATAGCTGTGTGCGCAAAAGCATAGTTATGGCACAACTGTTTCAGTTGGAAAAAAGGGTTCTTTTTTTTTTTTTTTTTTTTTTTACAAAGCTCTGTTAACAAGAATCTGCAGTAAACAGTAACAATCAGGTCTGAAACAATAGACAAATGAGCGTTTAATGTTGTTTCCTTGACGTGTTAATTTTTACAGCTGAAATGTCCTCAAATAAAACAGGGTGTTTACGGTATTAAAAAAATGACTTTAGTAAGGTAGCACATTCCCTCTTGTTAAACCCTGAAGAACCTCTTTTGTTTTTTTTATTCTAAAAACTATGACACAGTTAAAATAGTATAGCATGAAGGCACGGTTAATTTCATTTAGTTGTAATTAGTGGTGACTTACTGCGTATCATTTCCATTCAGTCAGTGTGCAACTACAGTAAGAGTAAAAGTTTAATAATGACATGCAGTAACCATGGATTTGTTTTCAATCCTAAATAATTTCACTTTTTCACTTTCTGACAGTTAACAACAGGTACCTTCATAAAATTAATACCTTATGTAAGCTGGCCATTTTTTCCCTTCCAAATTCTGCCCAACACTCTGCTTATTGAATCTCATTATTTGAATTTGTGTTTGCAACCACAACCTCGCTTCTGGCTGCGAAAAATAATTTTTATTTATTTATTTATTTATTTATTTATTTTGGGGGGGGGGGGGGGGGGGGGTATTAATATTATTATTAATTATAATGTATTTTTGTATATCCTTACATTATGTGTATTTGGTACATTTGAAGCTACAATATAAGCCTTTGCTTTCATGCTTTGAAGGCCTTCATACTTCATCCTATCACTGCCCTGATGGTTTGAGAAGATCCGGATCTTAATGGCCTTTTGTAACATGCCAAAGTGTCTACCTCATTAGCCAAACCACCTACCATTCCCTGGACACACTCCATCTTCCTCTGGAAGCATGGTGCTTCTTATATTCAAACTTATTATGTAAGCAAACAGTGGGCCAGTCCTTTGGAACACTTCAATTCCCCTAAAATGTCTCATATAGTGCCAGTCTCATGGAGCAGCTCAAAATATTTACCCTTTAGCATTCATAGCCATGGCTTAAAACTGTAGAATGTAATCCTCTGTACATGCCTTAGTGTTACATATTTGTTTTAACTAATTACATCATTATACCATAATTGAGAGAAAACTCAGGAAGCCATATATATATATATATATATATATATATATATATATATATATATATATATATATATATATATATATATATTTTTTTTTTTTTTTTTTTACTGAGAAAATGGCTTTTACATACAGTATAGGACATGTACTATGTGTATGTGTAGGTGTGTGTGGGTGTGTATGTGTGTGTATGCGTGTGTAAATATTCCGTATACAAAAGTGGGCATTGTTCTCTTTTTTAAAAATGTGTATTGCTTACTGAGTTTTCTCTCAATTATGGTATAAGGTATATCATTAGTTAAGCCAAAAATGTAGCATTAAATTGGCTTTAGTGCGTCCCCAAAAAATAGAATATTACCAAAAAAAATCAATAATCTAATTTATTTTAGATTAGATGTAAAGTGAAATATTACAAACCTTTTTTTGTTTTATTTTCGACAATTATGGCTTATTTCCTAAGATTTATCAAAAAAGGTTTTATAAAACAGAAATGTCCAACTACTGAAAAGCATGGTCATCTAGCTCTCAATACATGGCTTGAGCTGCTTTATCATGATAGCATGGAGGCGATCAGCCTGAGGCACTGCAGAGACGTTACAGACCAGGTTGCTTTGACAGGAGCCTTCAGCTTGTCAGTATTGTTGGTTTGAGTGTGTCTCATCTTCCTCCTGGCAATACTCCAACGACTCTTTTTTAGGGTTCAGGTCAGGTGAGTTGGCTGGTCAATCAGGCGTCAGTTATTGGTAGTTTTGGCACCATGGACAGGTGCTAAGTCCTGCTCAAAAAGGAAATCTCCATAAAGCTTGTCAACAGAAGAAAGTTCTCTAAAATCTCCAGGTTTATGTCTGAGTTGACTTCAGCCTTGAAATGGCAACTTCACACTGGACTTCAAGCAACTTGGATTCTGTGCCTCTCCACAGTTCCTCCACACTCTGGGGCCTTGATTTCCAAATAAAAGACGAAATTTACTTTCATCTGAAAAAAGGGACCGCTGGGAAACGACCTGGGTCTTTTCCTCAGGTAAGCCACTTCTGATGTGGTTTCTGGTTCAAGAGTGTCTTCATACTAGGAATGCAACACTTGTAGCCCATTTCCTGAAATCTGTGCGTGGTGGTTCCTGAGACACTGACTCCAACCTCACTCCACTCTCCATAAGCTCTCCCGAGGTCTTAAATCGGCTTTTTTCACAATCTTCTTAGTCTTCCCGTTTGTTTGTACACCTTTTCCTACCACAATTTTCTGTTCTAGTCAACTTACCATGAATATGATTCGATACAGCACCTTCTGTAAACAGACACCCATTTCACCCATACAATCTCAAGTTAATGGAAACTACAATGATAAGCACATTTTGAATCAGCATGGGTGCTAAAATAAAATGAAATAAGATAAATGAAAATACAATAAATGTGATGGTTCCTGCCCAGGGGAAACACATAGTGTAAGTTACGAGTACAAATAAAGATGTTAGAGCTCAAGACAAACATAAATTTTTAGGAGCCTATTGGACCAAAATCACATTTTTGGAAACTCATTTCATAACGTAACCTGGTGAGCCGTGGGTTCAAGAAACTTAGTTAGTTAAAATAAACTCTTCTGTTGATTTGCAATTCGCATCACCAACTGCTTGCAGAACATCCAAGTACGTTCACCATGGACAGAGTACGAGGAAACGTTTCGTGAGCGTATGATCATTTAACAGTCTGATGAATCGTCACACACTTCATAATGTTTCGAGGACGGTCTTGTTATTGAACGCAGCCCTGTGGTACTATCACTCGCGCTTCTGTATGCCTTGTGGGCAGACGCAGCAGAGGAGAGAGTCTATAACGAAATTAATGATCACTGTATATGTGAGGGGATAAAACTAACTAAAAATAAAAACATTAGGTGCCCTGGCAACCATTTCAGTCATCATCTGGAGCTTTGTATGTTCCCATTTTAGGCATTACCAAAATGCTCAAGTGGTACCCCAGAGAACTCTGTCTCTGCTTAAACAACTAATTTGCATAGCAGCAGCCTCTGGCACAAGGTCATGCCCAGCTGCAGAAACCTGGACAGTAGCTCACCCAGCGTAACAGTAAAATCACATACCTCTGCATAAAATAAGTTATACAACTGTCACAAAAATGTCATCCCTATATTAATTGCACGGTTAATTCACTGTTGCACGGTTCCAACATCGTCAGGTGATTCCTAAAATTGCTATTTCCTCATAAGCATGATTGTGAACCACTTTTCCATCCTGTTTCGCTCTCTCACTTTCTCTACATTCCATTTTTTCTCGTGGTCTCAGAGTGTCTGCTTTCGGCTTTTGCTTAAGACCTGCTTTTGTCATCTTTTTAAGGG
The DNA here is from genome assembly GCA_030347435.1 of Clarias fuscus. Taxonomy (NCBI): domain Eukaryota; kingdom Metazoa; phylum Chordata; class Actinopteri; order Siluriformes; family Clariidae; genus Clarias; species Clarias fuscus. The sequence continues at coordinate 8,827,983 of CM059205.1, read as the reverse complement.
TCCCAATGCAAAACAAGCAGCGAAATGTTTTTCAGACCACCATCCAAGTGTATCACTCAAGCTCCATTACTCACAGTGGGAATTCTGCAGGAAAAGATAGGTGCCTTCAAAAACAAACTCTTTGCCTTAAGTTCTTCATGAAACTGAAATATAAAACTGCAACAGACCATAAAATTACAACAGCTGGGTGCACGAGAGCCACAAGACCCCATGGCATAGTACGTTTGGCACTACACGTCTGAGTCTGCAACGCTACAACAGTCTTATGCCACCTGATGATGTGTCATACAGAAGGATGTTTAAGATTTAGGGATACCTAATGATGGTTATATTAACATTAGCCGTTCACTCAAGAACAAGAGATGATAGAAGTTCATAGTAAATCCGGTATATAGTCTTTTTTTTAATGGGCTTAAAATGTATGATATACTGTATAAATGATCATTTAGTTACATTCCTTATAGTGTTTCATTGTTACAAGGTTTTACAGATGAATTTTATAGACAAAATAAATTTTTATATATGAAACATCTGATCAATTTTAAATATCTTTTTTTGGCAAAAAGGATAGAGGTTCCATGGCAAAATATACAGGGTAAAAATAAGCCAAATCAACTTGCCTGTCACAGAAAATGGAGATGAGATTTCTGGGCTTTTTGTTTAGTAATATAAAGCATATCCTCTGTGTTTCATCCATATCCATCCATGTAATTCAGGCGTTATTAATTATTCCAGAATTTCACGTTTGTATGCTTTGTGAATTGTATTTACCTTAAACTCTAAATCTGCGCAGGCCCAATAAAGACATCACCAAAATCAAATATCAAAAAAGTTATGATCCAGTTATCTCTTCTGCTTTCTTACTCCCTAATTTTAAATGAAACATCGTCAACCCATGCCAAAGATTAGATTCTCTGACGCCAGATAATGCAGTTAAACAAGTACAAATGCAGGTGAAATGACTGGCTTCACACAACACCACCTTGACCTTCCCTTTGCTGTCCACATCTTTGTTCAATTGAGTTATGGTCTGTTTTTAATGTACGTGTTGTGCCGTTCTAAATTCTTTAAAGCCTCTACTGCGGCTCTAAGCTGTGTTTCTTGTTTGTCCCTAGCTTCTGTAATTGTACGTCTTAGGTGGTCAATATAACTTTGATTTGCTCTGTCACAAAATCTGCCTGTTTCTTTTTTCTATGATTCCATGAAAAGGCTGAATGAAGCAACTCAGAAAGTACATCCAATTACATCATCCAATTCCCTCAGCAAATGGTTAAACAATATTTATTTTGTTATGGTATGTTATTTATTTATTATGTATTTATATTTGTCTTGCTATTTTATGAGCTTACCATCTCTATTGCATGTAGGTCCATAAAACTTGCACGGGAAACGACATAAGAATTACCTTTCAGGTGACTCAGGGTCGAAACATGTTCTTGTGACATCGGTGATCTGTGGATCACAGCAGTCGCCATCATCATAGTCATAGTAAATGGTGTTGCACTCAGGCTGACACGTCCCATCACCCCTCATCCAGCTGTAGCAGGTGCTAGGGCGCAGACAGTCACCTCCATCGTGGCCTGTGAGTGGGTGGTCACATTCCCGGTCACAGTTACGGTCTCCCACCTTGGTCACATGGCAGTTGCTAAGCACAAGGCGTCGCCGCAGTGATGAGTTGTACACATTAATTACACTGAGCTCTAGTGTCAGGTTGTATGGTCCAAAAGCATCTTCCAGTGCCTGCTTCTGGAGAACAATCTGCTGCTCTGACACAGTGGGACTGCTACCATCATCATTGCACACATTTACCACACGGTACCTTAGCCTTTTTGAAGTTCGCAGCTCCCAGTTCTGGTTGTAGCTCAGGATAACATCTGGATTGTCACAAACTGTCACACCACAAGGAGGAGGCAGAAAAGGTGAAATTAGCTCCTGCTCTGGTGCTGGTAAGACTACAATGGCTGGGTGTTGACTGGCTTTGTATGGCAGCCATTGTTCCTCCATCATGGAAAAGTCAGCCCATAGTTCTAGAAGGGGGTTCTGTTTCTTTGAACGCCACACATCACTTTTAAATAGCTCGTTCCTACTGCGAGCATGATCCCACAGGACAACACCTCCTAGATAACCTCGAAAGCCTTGTTCTGGGTTAGAGAGGTTACCTCCCAGCAAAAATGTGCGACAGGTCTTGATAAAAGGGCTGTACAGATCACCAGACTGCTGTGTGCTCTCTCTAACCTTGGCACCATCTATAATTAGTGCCATTCTGTGGCCATCATACCTGGCAACTACATGAGTCCAGGCACCTGGCTGGTAGTGCTGATGTCCAGTGAGAGTGGTGGATCTTAGGGCACGGTCCGTACGAAGAGTAAAGAAGAAGCAGCTATCTTTTTTCCCCATCGGCTTGGAAGTCCGGATGCCAACAGACCACCCTTTTTCACTGTGGCTGGAGCAGTTGTCAAACACACCTTTATAAAATAGAAAAAAGGGAAGAATGCATAATGGTTAATGAATATGTACGGTTTGTCCATTGTCTGTAGTTTTAAAATTGGGATTAAATTATCCAAAAAGGTTGAAGAATTTATATGAACTGAGTGAAGGCACCCCTATTCTCAGCTGCTATTTGTAAGGAACAGTCTGGAGTCCAGATGTTCACATAGAAGGACAGAGAAAGGTCAGGGAACCCCTTCACCCACACAACACCCAATCAAATGAATACACTGTGCAGGTAGCATGCTGGAAAAAGAAAGCCGTCAATCCTGAACAGTGTATAATGAAGAGCACAACAAAGATACAAGCCAAAAGGTTTAACTTATTCAGGCACAGGCTTGTGTCTGTTTTTCCACATATATTTATTTTAATCTATTTATTACTTTTATACAGTATCACATTTCTTCATATAAGCGGTTTAAAGTGTAGTGTAAGTACACTTAGGTAAATTCTTAAATCATTATTTAGCTATTCAATCTGAAGTATATTATCCAATAACTACTATGAACCTGTTTAGTCTTTGATCTTCTAAAAATGTGTTTTTCCCTCTAGTGGATGGGGTGATTTATTACACATGGTACTGTGCGTGTGTGTGTGTGTGTGTGTGTGTGTGTGTGTGTGTGTGTGTGTGTGTGTGTGTGTGTGTGTGTGTGTGTGTGTGTGTGTGTGTGTGGGAAGAGGTTGGGGTGATAGAAACTGAAAATATATTTATGTCTTTGCTGAAAAAAAAAAGTTATTCTTTTTCCTTTCAGTAATTATACAAAGCAATATTTAGGATCATTTGCAACTGCAATAATGGGTAATATCCAGTAATTAAATAATTAAATCCATGTCGAAGCCACTCCAGGACTCCAGGCTAAGTTTTAAAAGTTCATCACTATATCACAGCTAAGTCAAAATGTGAACGTTCTCATGTAAACTTAACTACTATACACAAATGATAAGATCCTGGTGATGCAATAGTCAGTACCAACCTGCTATAAGGACTGGATTGTTCTGACCTCCCTCAGGCTTGACCCACAGTTCCAGTGTGAAGCTGGAGCGAGGAAGCTCCGCTCTGGCTGCTGGATTCAACTTCAGCTGCTCCCTCTGACTGAAATACAGAGCCGACATCCATGTCGGTGGGACGTTATGGATCTTGGCACGCAACAATTCTGCGGCAGGTCTGTTCTTTCCTTCCACCTCCCCAGAGTAGTCCTCATTCCCTTCCCATAAAGGCTTGTTCTCTTCACTGGTGAACTTTACAGAGCTGCGACGCACTCTTCTAGCTGAAGAGGAAATATCCCTGCTTTTCATCCAGATCTGCGTGCTTTGGAGATCTTCCATAACTGATGCTGATTTAGAGGTTGAATTTGTCATTTTCAGTGATTTGTCAATATATGAGGAATCCTGTGCTTCTTTCATCTCTGAACCTGTCCTTTGGTTCGACTTAAGTGGTGAACCATCAACATTTTTTTCTTGGCTGCCACTGCGCCATGGTTCAGGATAAGAATTGAGCTGCACTCCATTTGCTATAAGTAGCGAGTTATCACCATGTTTTTCTTGGTCATCACTTTCATCAAACATTCCAGGGACATTGTTTCTATCAGAACTGTATTTATCTGAGCCGAAGCCTGTGTTCAGCACTGATTTCAGATAGAGGCCTGGCAGGCGGGTGTACTTGCCTGGCATGCCTGCTAGAAGATAGTGTCGGGCTGCTGGGACATTGAGGCTGACTGAGCCGCACTGCTCCTCGGCAGGCTGTTTCCTGGCTTCTTTATGCAACAGATTCTGCTTATAGCGTAGAACGTGGTCTGACACAGCGGTGTCTAACAGCCAAGTGTGGGATATCACGAGAATGACGGTCAGTAGTCTGATAAGCATCCTGACATTAATTTCCCTGCATAGTCAATGTCACTTGGATTGTATTTTTATGTTGGAAAAATTGAACAGCCGCCTAGTAGCAAGGACAGTAATCTAAAGATAATATGACGTCATCTCTAATAACTGTGACACTCGTCACCAAGAACAAAAATCTACAGTATGGCTGATAGATATAAAGGAAATACTATGTTGAGGGAAATTACTTTCTGTTTATTATTTTGAGAAATGCTCGTTAAAATGAAGGTGCATCTGAATTAGTGGTTCTTCAAATTTCTAAAAGGAGCAAAAAAAAAATTACTTATTTTACTATTTATATTGTGCTTGATATAAACAGCCTTTATTTCCCTTTTTCCTTCTTTAGAACGCAGTTCTACTAAAATATATCTTCTCGATTTATCTCGCAGATCTATAAAGATTTATGTCTAAATCTGATCTGGAATCAGTGCAACATGTCGGATTCGGTTACAAACATCAAAGGAAAAGCCAAGACACCTCACGCGCATAGCGCGCGAAATATGTCACCTGTTAAGGCGCAGCATCACTCGAGTCAAAGAGATTTCAAACCTGTTTTAGAGATCTCGAATGAAGACAAAATGTTGCCAGATAGAATTAAAAAGAAGACGCAGGCGGGTTGTTTGGTTACAAGAAATCAAAGGTTAGGTTTTAAGTTATGCGAGCGAGAGCCTTTCGGCACTTTTCACGCTCACAACACCAAGATGAAACGAAAAGTATCTTGAGGTTTCATTCAGACTAAAAAAGAAAAAGAAAAAAGCTCTATCCATCCAATTAACTGCTACTTTATTAAAGAAGCCGGTGTCCAGCGCATGGGGACGCATGAAACAGAGTCAGTGCCATCACTTGTCTGTCTCCAGCTGGTAATTCTCAGTCTGTAAAAATAAAATACTTTAACTGAAATTTTTTTTAAATATTACTAATAAATGATGTTTCCAATGACCATACCCTTTCCATACCCTTTTTGCGCGTCAGCTGCTCTTTGCACTGCGTATTCCTCCTCCACCGCTTCCACTCCTGCCGCCGTGTGTGTATGTGTGTGTGTGTGTGTGTGCTTTCTCTCTCTCCCTCTCTCTCCCTTTCTCTAAGGTTTGCTTTTTCCCCGTGAAGCTCAAACTCACGCGCTCATTTATCCGCTACCACCGGAGTGACGTCACACAGAGACGCCCCCCCCCCCCCCTCACACCTCCTCACCGCCTTACCCACCCATGTCTCGCACTTTCACTCAGGAAAGCATCTGACATCTTCTCTCCCTGCACACCGCTCTCACACCACATCTGCTCGACATGTGAAAAAAGAAAGCAGTGCTGATATACAGCCCATGGAGAGGGAAAAAAAAGCCCAAAAAACACACTGCAAAACGTTATGCATCACCAACATCAATGGACTGTAGATATATGTGCTTTTTTTTTTTTTATCTAGAAGAAGTGTGCCTGGGTGAACATGAGATAACGGTTCCATGCAGATTGACCCCAGCCTCAACATATGGACTTCATCTCTAATAACAGATTATAGATATTAGATATAAAATGGGATATATATTAGATATAAAATGAAATTTTAATGTAAACACTTAACTTCTGAAAGCTTTTATTTTATTCAAAGAGCCACCACATCAGATCATTTGACAAGGCCTGGCATAGATTATACACACTGAAACTTAGACCCCTGGGTGGTACTCCCATCTAAGCAGTTGGGGTCAATTGTCTTGCTTAAGCCCCCAAAACATTGCTGAACTGGCAGTGGCGGGTCTCGAACAACTGACCTCAATCAGCAACAAAAACCCTCAACCGTCAGAGGCACCACTGCCCTGAAAAACACTGCAATATTAATATGTTCATAACAACTTTAATACACTCTATGTTCCATTCTAATATTCATATGTTTAAAACAGCTGTCCTGTGTTATTGTTGAATATAATCAAATGGGAGGACAGTTAAAAGAAAATTATCTTGTTAGGACTATTAAAATGAAATTTATATTACTAAAAAAGTGCAGTTCCAAAATGTGAATAAAGAATATGGGATCATTCTTTTTTTATTTTCTTTTTTCTTCTACTGCTGTAGATGTCTAAGTTTCATGTAAAAATGTTTTGTTTAACTGAAAAAGAACACATCAACTTTGGTATAAATATTAATAAAACTTTAGAGGCTTTGTCAAACAAATATCTAGTGCAATATCAGTTTGATTGTACAATACCACTAAATTGAACATTGCTTTCTTTACACAAATACTTTTTAACATATGGGCATGACAACATTGAGAAGATCATACGCTCAAGTAAATATAAGTCAAAACGATATCAACATGGATTTAGTTCCTAATCAGTAAGACTTGAATTAACTAATATTATTTACACATTTTTAACAAGAGAACAGAAAGTTGCAGTCTGGTTTTTAAAAAAAAGGCAATTATCCTGGAAACTAACAGAAAACTTGCAAAAAGTCAAAAGTTGATCAAACTGAAACTCTCTGAGAAAACACACATACCACACCTGTTAATCAGCTTTATAAAGTGTTTAAGTTAAAATACATATTTAAAAAGAAATTCCACTGTGTTTACATCAGCTATGGTTCCCATTGTGTCACAATGTGAAATACAAACACAAAAGAGATATTATTTACTGCCCCCCGCCACTCAAAAACAAAATGATCATAGGGTGTAGCATTATTCCTGCCCCACTGGGTACCATTTAGCGCTTTTAGCGCTTTTAGTCTCTTTTAGCGCTTTTAGAATTTTCAATCATCAGGTGCAATAATAAAGCTTCCAAGCTACATGCGATGCTGAAGACCGTGCCTAATGACTGCATAACATCTCAACTAAGTCAATGGAACATGAATGTCCACTTTCTCCTAGGGACAAATCTCCACCAAAAATATTTACAGGCACTAACGCAGTTTACAGATTTAAAGTTACATTAACAGGTATGGTATTTGACAAAAATCCTTATCCAGTCCTTATCCAGAGTGATTCAAAGTTTATCTAAAAAAAATTTTTTATATAGTTAATTCGGTCAGGAACTAAGAGTACTGTTAGTCTTAACACCTTGTTGGAGAGGTTATGCATTGTAAAAACAGGACAAGAATCTTATTTTTGAATAACTAAGTGCTAGTGATAGGTAGGTCTCAACATGGTGTCAGAATTGCACTTACAGTAGTGTACCATTATACAGACTAAGACTCTTCCCCTTAAGACTAGGCAAAACAACAACTTAAATATTAATCATAGCGTTTATTACAAGCATAAGCCCATTTGTTCTTGCTTAGCTAATCTGCTGTGTCAATGTGTTTCACTGACTGTGCTTCACACCCTTCTCGAAGAGTCCATACATTAGGGGAACTCATTAGGGGAATAATTATGAAATTAGGGGAATTCATTAAAAATACATTGTGTAGGGTGGTAGAGAGGACACAGCTCAGTAGCCGAGTCATAGAGTTGTGGGGTTCTCCAAATTAATATTGACATATAGCATATGCTATTTAGTTCTTTTTTTTTTCAGTTTAATGCATATGACAATAAAACAAGTTTTATTGTCATATGCACTGTAAAGAAACATGTTTCCCCCTGTGAAATGAAATTCTTCCTCTGCTGTCCCCCTAATGAATGCTAAAAAAAAAAGAGGAAATAAGCATAAAATAGGATGAAAATAGTCAAAAATAAATATGGATATACAAAAGAATAGGTATATATATATATATATATATATATATATATATACATAGAATTAAGCCAGAAAAATATGCAAAAGTGTGAAATGAATATCAAAATATAAATCGAAAGAAAAAAGAAATATATATATAGTGGGAAAGAATGAGTTCTTTAGCCTGGATGTCCTGCATCTCACACTTCTGTACCTCGGGCCTGAGGGAAGTGGTGAGAACAGTCTGTGGGATGGGTGGGGTCTTTTAGGATGGAGGCAGTTCTCCTGCGGTGATGGCAGCGAAGCCCTTGTGATCTATTCAGCAGTCTTCACCACTCTCTGCAGGTGTTTGCGGTCCATAGTAGTAGTACTACCGTACCACATGTTGATGTTTGTGAGGACCTTAGTTTGACATGCCAAACTTCCTCAGCCTCCAATGCATTTTTGGTGTAAGGAAGTACAGCCGCTGCTGAGCCCTCTTAACCAGCTTTGTGGTGTTTAGTGTCCACTAGTGAGGTCGTCACTGATTTGGACGCTAGGATATTTGAAGCTGCTCACCCTCTCCACTTCGAGATCCAGGATGAACAGTGGTCGATAAGGTCCTTTCTCCTTCCTCATGTCCACTATCATCTCCTTAGTCTTGTCTGTGTTGTTATCCACACACCCTGGCCACCTCCATCCTGTAGGCTGCTTTGTGCTGCCGGTGATGCGACCTATCACTGCGGTGTCGTCTGCAAACTTCAGGATGGTGTTGTCCTTGTGAGAGGCGACACAGTCGTGGGTGAACAGGGTGTAGAGGATAGGGCTGAGGACACATCCCTGTGGAGTGCCTGTGTTTGTGGTGATACTGAGGTCCAATTTTCAATCCTGACAGACTGGGGCCTGTCAGTCAGAAAGTCTAGAAGCCAGTCACAGAGTGTAGGTGCAGGCCAAGTGTAGACAGTTTGTGAGTGAGTTTATTTGGGATGACCGTAATATTCCTTACTTAATAATAAAAATAATACTCTTTTATATCACCAAAATTTCCATATTTTCAAGTTGATTCAGTTTATAACAACAATTGAAATGGCATTCAGACAGGAAATTCACATGACGTAGGTGAAAGGAGTGGAAATGCATTAAGAATCTATTAAAATGATTGAGTAATTAAATATTAAATTGTTAATATATATTAAATAAGTGAATAGATAGTTAAAATAATCTATAACTAGACATGATTTCCCCATTTAGGAATACCTTGTAACTACTTCTGCCGCTGTTTAATTTCCCAAATCTAACCAGATTTTGCCCCCACCAGTTTTGTCAGGCTCGATTTGCAAGCTCTGGGCACCTGGCAGTTACAGTGGGGGCCCCTTTATAGGGAGAAAAGACTTAAAGCAGTGGGAGGTATGAATTTCGCAAGCAACTCAAGAATCCTCCGACTAAACATTCAGCTTTTTTTAAGGGCATTGAGATCCAGCTGCAACTTTGTGAAAGAAAAAAAAGGTGAATGGTAGCTCCTAGACCTCACCCCTGCCCCCCACAGTAAAGGAGCTCAAAGAGATTATCCTGCATTTGAGGCAGCACAACGCCAATCCAAGTGAGAATAAACTGCAGTGAGAAAAAAAATTGCACAAAGAAAGAAAGAAAGAAAGAAAGAAAGAAAGAAAGAAAGAAAGACAGTGGTTGTTGTAGATGGACGAAAAGTTAGAAGCAAGATAAATGATTCTGCCTGGGATAAACACCTGCACATTCATGCAATGATGTGCATGCATACACTCTTCCACACTTCCATGCATACACACTTCCACATTCAATTAGGCATGGTTGCTTCATGTTCAGCTTGTCCATCACACTTATTTATGGTATTTACTGCAAAAGCTCATGAGGACAAACATCAACAACATTCATCTGATTCTTAAGAACACTTGCAAAGTGCCTCCTACCGAGCTGGAGACAGGCTTCCAACTTTATACTTTGTCATAGTGGGTTTATGAAATAAATAAATAAATACTACTACTACTACTAATAATAATAACACAACTCTATGAAAGAAAATATTTAGAAAATACATATTGTTACTACTACATACAAAAATACATATATTACTACTACTACTACTACTACTACTACTACTACTACTAATAATAATAATAATAATAATTTTAAAATAAAAATTGGAACTCCCTGGCCTGATTTTAATGTCAACAGAAAGTTGCATGGGTTTTTTTTGTTTGTTTTTTTTAAAAGGGCAATCACCTGAATAAACTTGATCAAACTGAACACCTCTGAGATAACACTCACACCTCACTTGACAATCTTGCTTGTCAATCAATTTTCAATTCAAATTCATTCTCAGTGAGTGGGAGGGGGTAAACCGTTGATAACCCATTCAATCTGTACATATTACCCATGTAAAACCTGGTCCAATAGTCTCTCTCTTGCCAGAATAAATACATTCTTGCCGCTTATGTTTGCCCCATGTGGATGTGCCATCATGTGATGTAACAAGCTTCTGCGAGCAGAATTTTATTTCCATTCTCAATCAATAAACTCTGTGAGATCAACTCTCTTCCTCCATTCTTTACTTCAGACTATCATCCCCTGGATCTAGGGCTGAGGAAGGAGCACCAATTGGCTCGCCAAGTTGGATTTCGAGTTGGATTTCAATCAGATTTAAGAAATAATTTGTTGCACATCAGTGTTCATGGTATTATTCTTACACTTTCACTTACATTTATATATAGTTTTACTTATATTTAGTTGTACTTACTTTACATATGTAAGCAGTGCTGCTGAAAACATGTATAAATGTAAAACAGAACTGGGACAAAGCCCTAGCTCAGTATTCAGTGAGCCAAACATGTGGCAGCAGCACAAATCATAAAATCATGTAGATACGTAGTATTGTGCAAAAGTCTTGAGCCACCCCTCATTTCTTCGTGTTGTTGTTCTTCTTACTTCAGCTGCTCCCATCAAGGGGTCGCCACAGAGGACACCTAATCCGCCCACAACTTAGAACAGGTTTTAAACCGAGTGCCCCTCCAGACGCAACCCTGTCATTTTATCCAGGCATGGGACAGGCATTGCATGCAGCTACTGAGGTTTGGGCATGGGCTAGGAATCAAACCTAAGGCCTTCTGCATGGCAGGTGAGAAGCTTACTATTGAGCCACCAACGCCCATGCATCCGTTCTTTTAGTTATATTAAATTGAATGATATAGAATACATTGAAGAAATGGAAACAATTTTTTTTTACTGTGACAGGCCACAAAGTGCCTAAAGATACAATTTAAAATGTGTGTGTGTGTGTGTGTGTTTTTTTTTAAAGAAATAACCTGAGCAGCAACCTTATTTCCCCTCTCATCTGTTCCAAGCACTCAGCATTCTGCATCAGCAGTGGACTAATCATCGACTTGATCATCTGTCATCATCTGCACCTGTTTCTCACTGGTTCATGACTTAAGTTAGATGCGTTATATACTTCACTGATTCATAGGTCACTATGTGGCTTTACAAATAAAAAATACAGAGAAAATACAAGAATACGAGAAAGTCTGGCTCTTTAGAAGCACAATATGATGAAATGAGGCCCATGATTTTACACAGTACTGTAGGTCTCATGTTTCAGTTAATAATAACTATACTCAGTTGTGGCTCAGGGTTATAGGTTACTGTTTGGATGGTTGAAGGTTCAAGCCCCTGCACTGCTATAGTCAAGTCAATTAGATTTTATTTGTATTTTTAACCAGCAGCTTTACAGTATTAAAAAATTTTTTTACGGAAATGTGTAGAAATGTGAGAAAATATATATGACTCGGAATGATATGCTTGTTCCTGATGAGCAAACTGCTGCTATAGAGCTCTTCAGAAGGGTCGTTAACCCTAGCTGTATCATGGCCGACCAGGATTGATTGATATACTTTTCATCCTCATAAAACCAGTCATTGAGCCCTCGTGCCTTGTTGCTGAGTCAGCATGGTTTTCTAAAAGGGAAAAAGTGATGACTCAGAATAATTTGGTATTGATTTCCAGTGATGATGCTAGCACAACACAGCCAATAGACAACATGTGGCATGTTGAACATCTTGCAGGGTTACATTCCTCAGTACCTGTAATTTGTCCTGAATAAACTGAATAAACTTATCTGTAAGCTGATGCTTTTGTCTATGTTTTTTGTAGGAGAAGACTTTTTGTTAGCCCTCTAGACCTCACAGCATCCTCGGAAGGCTTCTCTGTAATCACTGAGACATACAGAAATATACAGACTTTGATCATCATGAATTACAGACAATTATATATATACAATTTGCTATTGCAGTACAGTGGAACCTTGGATCACGAACATAATTTATTCCGGAAGCGGGCGCGTATTTGAAAACACTCGCAAACCAAATCGAATTTCCCCATAAGAAATAATGAAAACTCACATTATTCGTTCCATAGCCCCCAAAAATAAATGCATAAAAATAATGAATACAAAATATAAAGTAAAAATAAAACAAATTAGTCTGCACTTTACTTTAAAAAATAAATAAATAAATAAATATAGACAGATAAGTGTTTACGTTTGTGTGTGCAGGCACTGTGTATATTTGTCTGTGTGTGTGTGTGCGTGTGCGTGTGTGTGTGTGTGTGTGTGTGAAGCTAAAGTAGGAGAAGAGGAGGAATGAGCCCCTCCCCTCTCCCTCTTCTCGTCTTACACGTAATTATATGAAAATTTGGATGAACCACGTTTATTTGATATCACATTTTTACCACCCCTAAGCTCACTCATCACTCACATTACTGCTTATGCTGTATGGAATTGCTGCAGGTCTGGACAATCTGATCATTTTGATTCATACACATTTTTTTTTCACATTTTATACACATTTCCATAATTTTCCTTTGATTATGTTAAGCTTCTTTGTGACAATGACAATTGTTAAAAGCGCAGGACAGAGTGTCGGTCCATTGCAGGGAACAAGCACAAGCACACATACTACAGACAATTTAGGAACACTAATTAACTTAATCTGCATGTCTTTGGACAGTAAGCTGGATACCCTTGAGCTGGCATTAACACGACCCACTGCACCACTCTGCCACCATGTTACTAAGTATTATTAGTTTTACTTTATATTAATTCAGCATGTGCATGCACTATTTTGTATGTATAGCCTCTTTCAGACATGCTCCTGTTTCTAAATGTTACTACAATTTAAGGGGTTGGCTTAATGTCTGAATGCAATGATTCCATTAAAAAAACAATCATGAAATTGCACCCTTGTCAGCCCTAGTAGCTTTTACAGATCACTTCCAACAAGGAAAACGTCTGAATTGCATGCAGGAACATTTAAGGATAGACACAAACTGAATTGCTATGCTGATGTGGAACTTATAGTTGACCTATGCGTAAACACAGTCTAGGAAATGATGCTGTAAAACCTGCCAGATTGAGCAGTGTACTGTAATGTTGAAATTGTGGTTCATCTGAATGGTGTTAAAAAGCATTCCTTAAAGAAAAAGCGCAAAGCTTGTTGGGTCAGTGTTAAGAGACTTTCCATAGATAGAACCACTCTATTTAGTGGTACTGAACGGATAATTAAGTTTTATTAAATTAAATAGCAGCTGAACTCTGTTTAAGGTGTGTGTGTGGGCACAAACTCTGGCATGCGTAGTCCATAAGCATTTATGATATGAGTTTCTGAGGCAATTTAATCGCCATACTGTACATGCTACATCTTTCTTTCTATCTAAAAAAAAAAAAAGTCAAAGCACAAAGAGAAATACACATAAGTTCCGCCAAAGGCAAATTTCGATTTTTGGAAACCCCCCAAAAACAAACAAACAAACAAACAAACAAACAAACAAACAAACAAAAACAAAAATCCAGACAGCTTTGGTTGGATAAATTGTTTTCATCAGAGCTGGCAGGTTTTTAGCATCACTGATGTTTTGTCAGGTTGATCTGGCAACTCTTCCATATAATACACATCATTTAATGTTCGGTATTTTGGGGAATGGCAAATATCACAGGTGTACTGTAGCTCTCCCCCTCTGTCGCAGGCGGACCTATTTCTGAATGATGCGGTGAGCAATATTAGCATCAAATTATGTCTGATTTACACAAAGACAGTTTATTATTATTATTATTATTATTATTATTATTATTATTATTATTATTATTATTATTATTAATCAACTACATATAATAGACTTGTTACACATAGCTGAGTTTTATCACATGGTTTTAGGTTCAAGAAGGTGCTTTTAAAATAGAATCAGCTTGCAACTGTCTTTTTCACTGAGGTTTTAACAACTGATTTGTTTAAAGGAATGATTAATCTTTACCTCTTTAAATTCTCAGGAATTTACAAGAGTTCTTGACGTTTTCTAAAAAGACGAAGCAGATTGTCGAATGTCCTAGAGGATTTTAAATATTTTAAGTATGATTTAAACACTGGCAGAATGATAAGTGAGGGCCAAATTCTGTCTTAGCAGTGGAATATTCATAAGTCACATAATGCATCTGCTCCCGCAGTCATGTTAACCTGGGCTATGACATCATCTATTTCACACTTTTAGGAAATCAACAGTCAATATTAACAGAAAATATTCTCCTTTCTAAATTTTCTGGCAGTAATCATCATTCTTGCTGCAAATGAATTCTCACTGCAAATGTCTCAGTATTTTTATTTTAAAAAGTATAGTGTATATAAATAATAATAGTAAATATTCCGTGCTAATTATGAAAAATTGTAATGTAAGTGAATATATATATATATATATATATATATATATATATATATATATATATATATATATATATATATATATATATATACACATATTGTAATTATATATATTATATGTATATACATATATATACATATTGTTATTCACTTACATTACAACTTAAATTTTTATCTTTTTTTTTTTTTAGAAGAAGAATCTTCCAACTGCACGGTTTACATTTACATTTATAGTTTTCACAAGATCTGACTGGTACAAATAGGTTAGTATAAATGAATACTATCATGATAAATTCCTTCCAAGGGGCATTCTAACTTTCTAATTTAATCTCATATACTCTATATTTATAAAGCATGTTAAGTACATTGGCCTCATATTAAGTCAGATTAACTCTGATTCTAAACCTAACACGATATGTACATTTAAAATGGCAAAGCTGTTGTACACATTTCTAACCAGCTTGCACTTCATCAGTACAGCATATCATGATATTTAGTTTTGTGCGATTGCATTGAAAGGTGAGCCAGTGTTAAAGCAGTTAACTCAGAGTTAACAACAAGGTTTGCTAAAACATTAATGCCAATTAAGAAGCTTGATAAAGGTAAATTTTATATCTATCACTATATCTATCTATGCATTTATTAAAATAAATTACAGCATTTTGTTCTGAACAATCACAACACAAACATTCTCTATGCAAGTAGGTAGAATTTCCTTCAGAGTACACAGCCCTCCCATGCCACAGCAGAGGATTGCTACTTTCTCTTCTTTAGATTTTGTGTGTACAGAGAAAAAAAGACTAAACTACTTTGGTCAGTATTGTGACATTTTTAATATTCTCTAATACTTTAAACTTAACAAGTATAATCTAATAATTTTTATGTGGACTGTTTTTAATTGAGGCATATATACTTTTCTGCCCACTCTTATTACTACCAAAAAAAGCCTTAAAGCATAAGGAAGCGTAAGCGTTTCTACAGATAATGATGCCCCCTACTGCACCAACAGAGAATTTCAGAAAGGCATGAGTCTTGGCTGTTATCAGCACAAAAGGAATCATTGGTTATGCTCTGCTCTCTAAAATACAGGTGAAACTCGAAAAATTTGAATATCGTGCAAAATTTCTTAACTTAAAAGGTGAAACTAATATATGAGATAGACTCATTACATGCAAAGCAAGATAGTTCAAGCCGTAATTTGTCATTATTGAGATGTTTATGGCGTACAGCTCATGAAAACCCCAAATCCACAATCTCAGAAAATTAGAATATTACATGCAATCAATAAAACAGGGATTGTACATAGAACAATGTTGGACCTCTGAAAAGTACAAGTATGCATATGTACTCAGTACATGGTTTGTGCTCCATTTGCAGCAATTACTGCCTCAATGCGGCGTGGCATGGAAGCTATCAGCCTGTGTGGCACTGCTGAGGTGTTATGGAAGACCAGGATTCTTCAGTAGCGGCCTTCAGCTCTTCTGCATTGTTCGGTCTCATGTCTCTCATCTTTCTCTTGGCAAATTCCCCATCGATTCTTTATGGGGATCAGGTCAGGTGAGTTTTCTGGCCACAGTAATCCCACGGTCATTGAACCAGGTTTTGGTGCTTTTGGCAGTGTGGGCAGGTGCCAAGTCCTGCTGGAAAATGAAGTCAGCATTACCGTAAAGCTCGTCCGTGGAAGGAAGCATGAAGTGCTCCACAATCTCATGGTAGACGGCTGTGTTGACCCTGGACTTAATGAAGCACAGTGGACCAACACCAGCAGATGACATGGCTCCTCAAATCAACGCAGACTGTGGAAACTTCACACTGGACTTCAAGCATATTGCAGTGTGTGCCTCTCCATTCTTAGTCCAGGTAAGACGCTTCTGACGTTGTTTGTTGTTCATGAGCGGCTTGACAAGAGGAATACGACATTTGAAGCCCATGTCCAGGATCCGTCTTTGTATAGTGGCTCTTGATACACTGACTCCAGCCTCAGTCCACTCCTTGTGAAAGTCCCCAACACTAATGGCCTTTTCCTGACAATCCTCTCCAGGCTGCAGTCATCCCTGCTGCTTGTGCACCTTTTTCTTCCACACTTTTCCCTTCCACATAACTTTCGTTTAATGTGCTTTGATACAGCACTTTGGGAACGTCCAACTTCTTTTGCAATTACCTTTTGAGGCTTTCCCTCCTTATGGAGGATGTCAATGATGGTTTTCTGCACAACTGACAGGTCAGTAGTCTTTCCCATGATTGTGCTTCCTACTGAACCAGACTGAGAGACCATTTAAAGGCCCAGGAATCCTTTGCAGGTGTTATTGAATGAGCTGATTAGATTGGGACACTTTGAGCCTAGAATATTGAACCTTTTCACAATATTCTAATTTTCTGAGATTGTGGATTTGGGGTTTTCATGAGCTGTACACCATAATCATCTCAATTATGACAAATCACGGCTTGAACTATCTTACTTTGCATGCAATGAGTCTATCTCATATATTAGTTTCACCTTTTAAGTTGCATTACTGAAATAAATTAACTTTTGAAAAATATTCAAATTTTTTTGTGTTCCACCTGTAAGTATGAAATAGACATTTTGCATGTTATGTGAGTTTGTGTTTTAAGTATGTGCAAAGCGGCTGAAACTACCATGTAAAACATACAAGAGGCATTTGAGGCAAAGTGGGACTTTTTATTGTGCAGAATAATAGAATACAGTTATTTATGTACAAAAAACATTATTTCTTTATAATAACCCTTTGCTACACTAATGCACTTATTCCAGTGTTTCAGTAGTGTTATAAATACCAGTAATGTAGAGAGTTTTCGCCGAACGCCTAGGCAGACTGCTTCACAAATAAAACACTGGCCTCCCAGGAGCTCCTTTAATGGCCAAGGCCATAAAAGGAAATTGCTTAGAGCCTGGTCAGGACTGTAACGGGATGTGGCAATAACTTCCAGCTGAGTTCCTGTAATGTGAAAGTGGTGTTCACGAATGTGTGTAAAGTTCCCTCAGACAGATGCGTCTCTTCCATAAGAGGAATCAAGTTACCCATTTATTTTCGAGCCCCATGCGTTCCACTCACTAAACGTTCACAGGAATGATTGCAGTGGGCTCCGAGACCCCGGTTGGTAGCGTAATTCACGGACACACGTTCAAACGTTTTGCTACAGCTTAGAGTCACATTACCGTACTGTGCTTGATGGCTTCTGTAAAAGTCTCGGTTTGAACACCCCTTTTATTTTACACAGACATTCTATAACTCAGTCATTTGCCTTATACTGTACATAGACAAGTCTCAGGTGTAGAGGCGGGTTGACAGGATTCTAATCAATTTCTTGTTACAGACAGGCTAATTATGTGCATTTATTTGTGCTTTTAATTAAGCACCAGCGTGAGCAAGTGGCATACCTAGAGGAGACACACACACACACACACACACACACACACACACACACACACACACACACACACACACACCATGCACATCAGTAACATTAAGTAGACTTATTTAGTTAATGATGAACTTGAAAATATCAGGCAAAAAAACTAACAGATTAAATAAAATCTAATTAAAAGCCAAACAGTGTGGATGACAATATAAAACATGTAGATGACAATATAATTATAGCATACCCATATTTTAGACACCTTTACGAAACCCCTTCAAATCATCAACTTTTGTTATTCAAAAAACAATTAAAACCAGGAATAATGTCTAATTGTCATGAATTGTGGTGCGAGGCATAAACGCAAAGGTCCAGGTGTTAAAGGAATGATGTTTTTAATGATAATGAAAACAGGGAAATCAAATAAACACTTAAACTTTATAATAAAACAAACCAAAACACGAATAAAGGTAACGGGAAATACGAACTGAACACACAGACATTAACGAGGTGAAATCAATTGATGCAAGACACAAACTAGAACTGAAACAAGCTATTTATAATAAAACAAATGAGCAACTCGGTCCAGGTGAGCGCCCACGTCAACTGACCGAGGTGCATAATGGGAAATGAAGTTTAACTCAAAAGGAACTACAAACACAAAGTCTCTGGGCGCTAGGCGCCCTCTAGGGGTTACCCCTGACAGTACCCCCCCTCAAAGGGCGCAACTCCGGGGCGCCACAGGAGGTCCAGGGCATCCCCCCCAGGGTCCAACGTCCGCCCCTCTCACCCAGAGGCTGGCATCTATGTCCGGCGGGCCCGATGGCCTGATGCCCCCGTGGCAGTAGGGCGGAGGAGGCCGAGAACGAGCGCCGTCCTTTCCGGTGCAGGGCGGCGGCGGAAACTCGCCGTCCTCGTCGATGCAGGGCGGCGGCGGAAGAAGCTCGCTGTCCACAACGACGTAGACTGGCTGTGGAGGTGGAAGCTCGCAGTCCTCGGCGGCGCATGACGGCGGCGGCGGAGGAAGAAGAAGCTCGCTGACCTCGAGGGCGCATGACGGCCGTGGCGGAGGAAGAGGAAGCTCACTGACCTCGGCGGCGCATGACGGCGGCGGCGGAGGAAGAGGAAGCTCGCTGACCTCGACGGCGCATGACGGCGGCGGCGGAGGAAGAGGAATCTCACTGACCTCGGCGGCGCATGACGGCGGCAGGCGGAGGAAGAGGAAGCTCGCTGACCTCGGCGGCGCATGACGGCGGCGGCGGAGGAAGAGGAAGCCCGCTGACCTCGGCGGCGCATGCCGGCGGCGGCGGAGGAAGAGGATGCTCGCTGACCTCGGCGGCGCATGAAGGCGGCGGCGGAGGAAGAGGAAGCTCGCTGACCTCGGCGGCGCATGAAGGCGGCGGCGGAGGAAGAGGAAGCTCGCCGTGCTCGGCGGCGCGGTGCAGCGGCGGCAGCTCGCCGTCCTCAAAAGCACTGTGCAGCGGCGGAAGCTCGCTGTGCTCGGCGGCACGGTGCAGCGGCGGCAGCTCGCTTTCCTGGATAAAGCAGCTACGCGGCAGGATAAAGAGCTCGCTGTCGTCGTCACTGTCACAGGTTGGAGGAGCGGGCAGGTCTGAGCCTTCTCGGAAGTTGAGCTGTGCTAGCAGCCCTTGGAGCGTGGCCACCTGCTCCCGCAGGTCACGAATGCGCTCTTCATTTCTCTTAGCGCACCGCCGAAAGCTACTCCAATCATGCTGGGAGGCTGCTCCCTGCTGTACGTCCCACTCACACTCCGTTCTTTCCAGACGCTCGGTGTGGGGCGCCTCTGCACCCTGGTCCCCGCTAAACATAGACCTCCTGGTCTTTACCCTCCAGTGGGTGCGGGGACTCACTTCACCCCAAGCTGCTCCATTTTCGAACGGAGTGCGCCGTATCGCCAGCCGGCAGCCTTCCCAGTTTGGCTGCTCTCTCCGCAGCTCCTGCTCCACCTCGGCCTGTCTCTCCCTGCCCGATCTCCTTCTCCTCGCTCCGCTTCGCCGCTTGGGAATCCGCACGCCCTCCGCATCGTCCTCCCATCGCGCAAACAACGTTGCCTCCCCCCAAAAGAATCTCCCGGGGGGGCTCCTCTGCTATGCCTCTTTTACGGTCTTGCATTCTGTCATGAATTGTGGTGCGAGGCATAAATGCAAAGGTCCAGGTGTTAAAGGAACGATGTTTTTAATGATAATGAAAACAGGGAAATCAAATAAACACTTAAACTTTATAATAAAACAAACCAAAACACGAATAAAGGTAACGGGAAACACGAACTGAACACACAGACATTAACGAGGTGAAATCAACAGATGCAAGACACAAACTAGAACTGAAACAAGCTATTTATAATAAAACAAATGAGCAACTCGGTTCAGATGAGCGCCCACGTCACCTGACCGAGGTGCATAATGGGAAATGAAGTTTAACTCAAAAGGAACTACAAACACAAAGTCTCTGGGCGCTAGGCGCCCTCTAGGGGTTACCCCTGACACTAATCATGCTTATTTCTTCTCTTAGTCCTGGCAGTGTAACTACATCATATAAATTAGCATGTATCCAACCATGATCAAGAAACCTGACCTTCACCCCTGTCCAATTATAGGCCAGTATCAACTTTTCCCTTTATCTCAAAACTACTAGCAAAGGTTAAAGTACAACAGTTATGCTTATATATGTACATAGGAATGGTGCAGATATGGTGTTGGTTAAAGTGGTACAAGTAGTACAAGTACTGTACTACTCTGATCATGGTTGGGTCTCTATCTTGTGTTGCTTGTTTATAATGCATTTTTCTTACACCATTAATACTATATATACAATTTTCTTTCATGGATTAAATGTAGATCAAATTTAGGAGTTGGGCTCATGTCTTATTTGACTGATCATTTTAGATTTTAGATGTAAATGTGATCTTTTTCTCTATATATGGTCCAGTAACAGCATTCAAAAACATGATATATGTTTTCACTGTTTAGTTGCTGTTTCAGCAAAGGCAGATTACAGACACCCTTTTAATAAAGCTGAGGATTGTGCATAAGACATAGACAATGTTAGACAACTTTATTTCACACAATTCTAACAAACATGACAACATGTAGCTAGAAGAAAGTTTAGATCACACAGTAACTCTGAATCTCCTTTCATTGTGTGTGTCAGTTGAAAACTTTGTTAGGAATATTGTTTCCATCCATTAATTTTAAGATCATTTAGATAATATTACTAGAATATCCTTGTTTCATTTTAGAAATATTGCTAAAATAAGAAATATAATGTCACTACATGATGTAGAGAAACTCATGCTTAATCAACTCCTAGGTTGAATTATTGTACTGTCTACCCATCTAAATGTTTCACTAGTGCACAAGTTAAACTCCAGTTAGTTTAGAATAATCTGTGACAGTACCTGTGAGACTGTCTGGTATTTTATGATGTGCCATGCCTAATCTGCAAGGTGCAGATTATTGTAACCTCACAGTTATGTAATAGCCTTCCAGTTATTGTTCGGAACATAGACACTGTGTCAGTTTTTAAGTAAAGCCGAGAATTTCACGTACTTCAAGTCTTTTTAATAGTTTTTTTTTTTTTTTAAGTAAAGGAGCAGGTCTAGAGGGTGCACAGTCATAGATATTTTGGGTGACCTGGTATGTTTGGACACATGTATGTTTGTAGTGGGTCTTTTCCCACTGTTAAAGGTTCACTCAGGTTTGTAGATGGGGACATAGTTGACTGTCTTACTTCTCAAGGTGCCCTCATGTCTGTGTTTCATTCTGGTTCTTTATTTCATTTATTTTTGTCAAAGCTAGTTATGCCAGAGTGCATGTTGTCACTCTGCACAAAATATCCATTGACCGTATCCATTACGTGACAGTGAGCACAGCTAATTATGTGTTTTTTTATTATTATTAAATTGAAGATATATGAAACATTCAGTCATTCAGCAAACATGTTCATAGTTTAATTTAATACATTTACCATTTAGTAGTGGAGTTTGGTGTTCCACAGGGTTCAGTTTTAGGCCCACTGCTTTTTCTCTTTACATGCTTCTTCTGGGCAACATAATTTGTAAGCATGGTATTAGTTTTCATTGTTATGCTGGTGACACAGTTATATGTCTCAGCAAAACCAAATGAAAAAAAAAAACAGCTTAAAAAATTTGAACAATGTGTGAAGAGACTCGATGTAAATTAACTTTCTTCTGTTTATTCCTGACACGAAAGAAGTTTTAGTCATAGGACAACTAGAAGTAAGCTTTTTGACCACACTGTCATTTTAAATGGCCTTTCTGTTCCATCAAGTGCAACAGAAAAAGACCTTGGTGTGATTATAGATTCGAGTCTTTCATTTAAAGCTCATGTAGATAATATAAGCAGGATAGCATTCTTTCATCTTAGATTTAAAAAAAACTGTATTGTCACTAAACAATGCAGAAAAACTAGTTCATGTTTTTATCACCTCTAGGTTGGACAATTGTAACGCCTTACTGTCTGGTTGTTCAACTCTGTGCATCAACAAGCTACAGTTAGTCCAGAATGCAGCAGAGAGAGTCCTCACTAGAACCAGAAGATACAAGCACATCACTTCTTTCTTTCCCACACAGCCTTTGCTCCAGGTGAAATGTATAGATTTAATACTACTTTTGACGTATAAAGCATTAGATTAGTCTCGTGCCACCGAGTGAACTGCTAGTGTCTTACGATCCACCATGCCTACTTCGTATACATACTTATACCACTTATTATAAAAACTACAGCAGGGGGCAGAGCTTTCTCTTACAAAGCCCCAACATTATGGAATAGCCTTCCAATTAATATTCGGGACTCAGACACAGTCTCAGTGTTTAAGTCTAGTCTAAAAAACTATTTATTTAGCCAAGCATTTTTGTAAATAGATTTGCCTTAGGTAAAGGAGCAGATCTGGGGGACTCATGGACATAGAATGTTATGGTGAACTAGTATGTTTAGATGCTGTCTTCCCCACTCTCATTGATCTCTCATGTTTGTTGACGATGAAGTGATTGGTTGCTTTATGTCCCAGGGAGCCCTCATGTCTGTGTTTCCTTTTGGCTCTTCCTTTCAGTTATGCTGTCATAGTTAGTCCTTACGGAGTCCCTGCTTACACTCTACACTAAAAATATGTTCACCTTATGAACTATGTAACTGTAATCATACATAACTTTTATCTTTCCTTCTCTTCTGCTCTCTTCTCTTCTCTCTCTTTCCCTCTCCCTGTCTCAATGTCGAGCTACACATGCTGCTGAGCTGTGACTTCCTGAGCTGTGACTTCCTCTGCCCTCTGCACCTCTGACTCATCCTGGTGCCCAGCTTCTGGTTGGAGAACTCGTCACATGGATGCTGACTGGGGATAGTTTAACCATGAAGACATGGCCTTGGCTGATGCTGACAGCTGTTCTCTGATGACAGTTCTACCTTCTACAGTCCACCTGATACTCCAATACTGAACTGGCCTACATATTAACTTAAAGACATTAATTGTTGTATTAAATTTACAGCTGCCTAACCCACAGTATGACTGCCGATCAATCCCTGCCATCCATTAT
This sequence comes from Clarias fuscus, assembly GCA_030347435.1. Taxonomy (NCBI): domain Eukaryota; kingdom Metazoa; phylum Chordata; class Actinopteri; order Siluriformes; family Clariidae; genus Clarias; species Clarias fuscus. The sequence goes on along the minus strand of CM059205.1, from coordinate 8,804,315 downwards.
CAGGTAAATGAGGATAGGTTTCCTGTTGAGTCTGGTCCCTCTCAAGGGTTCTTCTTATTGCCATCTCAGGGAGTTTTTCCTTGCGACCTTTGCCCTTGGCTTGCTCATCAAGGACTATCTAATACATTCATGACTGTGTAAAGCTGCTTTGTGGCAATGGCAATACTTAAAAGCACTATACAAATATAATTGAATTGAATTGAATTGAAATTTAAAACTTCTAAAAACCACAATATCCAAACATTAAACAGAAACTCTTTGTCTCAGACCATCAAAGATGTAAAGCACATGCCCCCCCCAAAAAAAAAAAAAAAAATATATATATATATATATATATATATATATTATATCCCAAATATTACTTTTAAATATATATATGCATCCCCACCACACATATCAAAACATTCAGCTAGGTCTCTTGGGTTCAATGGAATGACTCACCAAAACTAACCATTTTTGAGTTATGGGAATGCGTCTGGTACACGTGCTCCCATCACTCTTAAAATTTTTTTGGTCTGATTGGAAAATGGGGAAAAGCTTGAAAAATTCTACCAATTTTGGTAAAAATCATGTCGATCAAAAATAATTTACTCCTTAAACATTGCTCTGAATTTAGTGCAAAAATCACTCCATTGACTATAATGCTAATCTGACCATGTGTTACCACATCTGCTATGATTTATGGCGAAGCTGCAACAAGTCGTTCGAGCTTCAATGAGCACAACCCCTGAAAATGTCAAAACCATTCGGCAACTTGTGCATGATGATAATCAGAGAACAATCCACAACATTGCTTCTATTGTTGCTTAGATGTGTCATATGAAACAGTCCAGGCAATCTTCATCCTGATTTGAACATACGTCGTGTTCCTGCAAAGTTCATCCCCAGGCTGCTGACCCAGGAGCAGAAGGAACATCATGTCGAAGCCTGCCAAGAACTCCATCATGGTGCTGTGAATGACCCATCCTTCATGTTGAGGATCATTACCGGTGATGAAACTTGGGTGTATGGGTACAACCCTGGGACAAAGCAGCAGACTTATCGTCTTATCATAAAAGCCCATCATCTCCACAAACGAAAAAGGTGAGGCAGGCCCGCACCTCGACCAAATGCATGCTCATTGTCTTTTTCGACATTCATGGAATTGTACATCGAGAATTTGTCTTTAGGGACCAAACCGTCAATAACGAATTCTACTGCCAACTTTGAAGGTGCTCGAGGAAGGACGTACAGCAAAAGCGTCAGGCTCTGTGCCGCGCAAAACTCACAACCTTTTGACACCACCTCATACATGCTTCATTTTGGACACACACTCGGAAGACCTTCACACAATCAAAAGCATGGTTTAGACTTAATCATGGAGAAGATTAACTTAATCTGAGGAAGATTGGTCAACATTATGATCTAAACAAGTCAAGTCAAGTCAAGTCAATTTTATTTATATAGCGCTTTTAACAATTGACATTGTCACAAAGCAGCTTTACACAATAAAAAGAAGTAAGTTTGTATGCAATGTGTATGAATCAAAATGATAAGATTGTCCCTGATGAGCAAGCCGAGGGCGACAGTGGCAAGGAAAAACTCCCTGAGATGGTAATAGGAAGAAACCTTGAGAGGAACCAGACTCAACAGGGAACCCATCCTCATCTGGGTGATAACGGATAGCAGGGATTGCTCAGCATAATAATGGCTAAATAAATGGGTTTTTAGCCTAGACTTAAACACCGAGACTGTGTCTGAGTCCCGAACATTAATAGGAAGACTATTCCATAACTTTGGGGCTTTGTAAGAAAAAGCTCTGCCCCCTGCTGTAGTTTAAATAATAAGTGGTACTGACAGGCAGTCTGCATTCTTTGATCGAAGTAGGCGTGGCGGATCGTAAGACACTAACAGTTCACTCAAATACTGTGGCGCGAGACCATTTATTGCTTTAAATGTCAGAAGTAGTATCTTAAAATCGATGCGAAATTTCACAGGGAGTCAATGCAGTGTAGATAAGATAGGGGTGATGTGCTTGTATCTTCTGGTTCTAGTGAGGACTTTCCCTGCTGCATTCTGTACTAACTGAAGCTTGTTTATACACCTAGTTGAACAACCAGACAGTAAGGCGTTACAATACTCCAACCTAGAGGTGATAAAAGCATGAACTAGTTTTTCTGCATCATTTAGTGACAATATGTTTCTTATCTTGGCAATATTTCTAAGGTGAAAGAAAGCTATCCTGGTAATATTATCTACATGTGCTTCAAATGAAAGGCTGGAATCTATAATCACACCAAGGTCTTTTACTGTTGCACTTGATGGAACAGAAAGGCCATCTAAAGTCACAGTGTGATCAGAAAGCTTACTTCTAGCTACTTGTGGTCCTATGGCCAGAACTTCTGTCTTATCAGGATTAAGCAGAAGAAAATTAGTTAACATCCAATGTCTTATGTCCTGCACACACTGCTCAATTTTAGCAAACTGGTTTTTCTCATCTGGTTTTGCTGAGACATATAATTGTGTGTCATCAGCATAACAATGAAAACTAATACCATGTTTACGAATTATGTTGCCCAGAGGAAGCATGTAAAGGGAAAAAAGCAGTGGGCCTAAAACTGAACCCTGTGGAACACCAAACTCCACTTGAGAACATGAGGAATGGTCACCATCTAAATCTACAAACTGATAACGATCAGTCAAATAGGATCTGAGCCACAAGAGGGCAGTTCCCATAATTCCTACCACCTTTTCTAATCTGTGAAGGAGAATACTATGATCAATGGTGTCAAAAGCTGCACTGAGGTCCAGTAACACAAGTATAGTGACGCAATGGCCTCTGCCCATAGGAGGTCGTTTAGTACTTTAACAAGTGCTGTCTCTGTGCTGTGATGAGGCCTAAATCCTGACTGATACAGTTCATTTATGCTATTTCTGTGTAGATGTGAACATAGCTGCTGTGATACTACCTTTTCCAAAATCTTGGAGATAAAGGGAAGGTTTGATATCGGCCTGTAATTGGAAAGCAGACAGGGGTCAAGGTCAGGTTTCTTGATTAGCGGTTTAATAACGGCTAATTTAAAGGATTTGGGGACATACCCACTACTGAGTGAACAGTTAATTACTTTCAACAGGGGTTCTATTATTGCTGGTACTATCTGTTTGAGAAAATGTGTCGGTACAGGATCTAATATACAGGTTGACGATTTTGAAGAAGAGATGAGTGAAATTAGTTCCCTCGCTTCAAGGGGAGTAAAGTATTCTAAGTTCTGATGTGATGTGGTTAGTTGATCTGAATTATTTAAATTGTCTGGTTTCAAAGCCTGAATTTTTTGCCTAATATTTATGATTTTGTTAACAAGAAGAGGTGCCCTCATTAACTACACAGAAAATAACGTAATGAGACTATGAACTGAAACGATGAATTTTGGGAACTGAAGTCCATGTCAACATAAACATCCCAAGGACAAAATAAAAAACCTTAAGCCACACATATCACCTAGAGACAACCCTGAAGGTTTAACATCATCCCTCCAGACTGCCGGCATGCTTTTAGAAAGCGCACCCTGAGGCAATTTTCTGCTGGATTGGTGGGTTCTGTATGCATTATCAAAGGGGAGAGATGTAGCACGCTGTTGAGGTCTTGTGTGACTAGTGACTTCCATGAGACAGAAAGAAAGAGAGAGAGAGAGAGAGAGAGAGAGAGAGAGAGAGAGAGAGAGAGAGAGAGAGAGAGACACACACACACCTACAAAACCACAGCTAGGTATAAAGAGAAAAGCCTCAGGCCAGTGAAAGCCCTGTTTGAGTGGCATTTATATTTGTTATCTCTAATCTTTATATCCCAATATCTTTGTTCTTGTAACATTTATTTATTTATTTTATTATTTCAAATTTAAGTTCAACCTTTATTCACCACATATTCCTAACCACACAGTGAAATTCTTCAATCACATCTCTACATTTTATACATTGGCGGATAAGAAACCAATCTCAGAAAATGTTCTGTCTTTATGTCTGTCCAGCAGATTTTGTCACAGCATTTTGACATAATTTAATGAAGCTTATGAAGTGCTTAGGTAATTGCCTGAAATAAAATTTGCACCATAAATGTTAAACGTTATGAGCAGTTACGTGCCAGATAATGTCATAGCAGCTATTGCTTTTTGAACATTTGAGCACTTTTTCCCTCAAGGTGAGAGTGCCTATACATATCACTCAACAGAGCCAATCAACATGATAGTTTACCGTGTATAGACAGAGTACAGTAGGTACAGAACACATAGAAACAACCACTGAAAATACCTGAACTTAGACTATAGTGTTATGCTCTCAAATCAAAATGTTGAATAAAAGCAATGTTATGAACAGTTATGTGTCGGATTTCATAATCTACTTTAAAATGCGCTACTAATGCACTAATTGCTCAATGTAAACAAACACCTGCACCAATAAACAGTAATTAGAAAAGCTAAACTGAATATTTTACTGGAATTAGTTAATATTTTCACTGCTGAAATAACAGCACTGAAGTGGTATAAGTCCATTTCAATGCACTGGAGTTGTTTTTAAGGCAGCACAATCTTTATCTGAGCTGCTTTGTTGATTTCTTATCTGTGATTCACACTCCGACTACCAAATAGAGAGTTTATTTCGCTGACGATGAAAGAAGTACATCTTAGCGTAAACAAGGAGTTAGATACTCAACCTTACAACATTTTTTTTCTTTGTATTAATTCGTTAGGCAGAGGGTTCTGCCATACAGAAAGACAGACAGATGTGTATGTGGGCTTCAACCTGAAATAATAATATCACTGATTTCATTAAAGCTGATAAGACAAATGAGTCCCTCTCAAGGATTCTTCCTATTGCCATCTCAGGGAGTTTTTCCTTGCCACCTTCGCCCTTTATTTTTTATTTTTAGCTTTAACCTTTTAACTAGTATCTTTTATTACTTTGAGATTTAAAAAAAGATATTGACACCAGCTGGTCTTTCTGAAACCAGCGTCCAGTGTGGATCTGTGGATGTACAGAAAGATTTTGATCAGATATTCTTGTTTTTTTGTTTGTTTGTTTTTTTTGTTTCCTAAAGTTTGTTTTTCTTTTAAATAATTTTTGTGTTGTTTGTTTTTCTGACCAGAACAAGGAGGAAGATAAATATACAAATTTAATAATAAATGTAATGTTTTTAAAATAAAAAGATATTAATTATAATATAAGAATATTAACAATAAAATAATATAAATAATAAAATAATAAAAATATGTTTTAAGAATTTTACACTTATGTGAATCATGAAATGCATTTTTAGTGGTTACTTCAGGTCCTCCTTTACAGGGTTGTTTTTTTTTTGGAGCGGGGGGGGGGGGGGGGCTTTCTGTTTTTTGTCATCTACTGCTCATTTTGTCCACCGTGGCTATATACAGTAGTTTGGATGTTGTGTTGTTTGGATTGTGTATTATTGCACAAATATTATTTTCAGCAATATTTTTATAATAATTACAAAGAACAACTACTACTACTACAATAATAATAATAATAATAATAAACATTTTACTATTTCTGAAAACTCTTTTCTTGTACTTACTCTAGTATCGGTAAAACGAAGTACTGTATATGTAATAGCATAGGTAAATCTGGGCGCCCCTAGCGGTTAAATGTGAAATAACAATATGTGTGTTTCCTGAATAGCTGTGGAATCTGCACTTCGCACTTGTGTTGAAAAACAACTACCTCCGTACCACACGGTGGCAGCAGAATGATGTCTAGCTGGCCCTTACTGGTTAAACATGTTCTTCTGCGGTGCGTTGCAATGTGTAAAAAGAACCCTTCAGATTGTCAACAAATCTTGCCGTATTACGGAATGCTTGAGTGTTGAAATTCCTCACCGCGTTTAAATGACAGCTCTACACTGAAGGCGAAAAACTAGAGAACGTAGCTTTAACAACCAATGTGACAAACTCTTAGCTCAGTCTTTGTGCGCTTACTGGTTGAAACCTGACGCAGCTAGCGAGCTAGCATTAGCCGCCCGGATGCGGTGAGAAGCGCCTGGGGAAGCGAACGGCAGCGCGGCTTCTTGCTACGGGACGGGAAGGGCCTCGAACAGGGGGAGCTCAGGGGCGACTGGAAAGATGTCAGGCTGTCGACAGCAGCAGCAGCCCGGCGGTACTCCGGGGTCTGTACCGGGAACGAGCGCGGGGATCACGGCCACCGCTAACAGTGCTAATACCGGAGGAAGCAGCGCTAATGCTAACGGCAACGGCGTTTCTTCACGGAGTCTCGGCAGCGAGGCGCAGCTCCAGGGCGCACAGAGATCCGGCCACAGCAAGAAGAGACCCCTGTACAACGGCCTGATTAACCCTTATGAAGATAAGAGTAATGATTTTGTGTGGTGAGTAAAAGGTTTTCAAAGTTTGCAGCAGCTAGACAGCTAGTTGATTAATGTTAGCTCAGTTCACTGCTCATGACCTGTACATCCTGCTGTTTAGAAATGATTTCCCAAAATAATAATAATGAAACGTTTATTAAAGTACAGTTAATCCTAAGTATTATTTACATATGTATATGTGTAATAAAAACTCCATGGAAATATTGTATAATAATAACTCCAATCAGCTCACTTTTCAGAGTTTACTCCAGTTTGAGTCTCGCTCATTAATTGAATAAAGTCATTTTATAAAGCGAAAATAATTTCTGATTATCAGGTCACCTCATGTAACCACTGACTCTCATCACTTTCACGTCAAAAACGTTAATTCTGATGTTTTATTTTTGTTTTGGTCACTTTCTATACTGTATGTGAGTATTAGTTAATAATTAGACCTGTTTTTATTTCCGATTCAACTAAATATATAGTGTGTGTAATATTTCATTTCCTGTTCAACTAAAAAACAAAAAAAGAAAGCTGGTTAAACTTTTGTTGTAACTGAAAGAAAGTGATCGACTATTGTTAAGCTGTTTGTTTTTGATGTTCTTACAATTGTGGAAAACAGTAAAGTTCCTCCTCCTCTTCCATTTTCCTTTCAGTCCCATCTGTTTCGACATGATAGAGGAAGCTTATATGACTAAATGCGGTCACAGTTTCTGGTGAGATTTTGAACCCAATTCTTTTGCTGTTGATAGCCATCAATACAAACATTAAGTAATTTCCCTTTGGATTAATTCATGAATTGCTTTATCTATCTATCTATCTGTCTGTCTAAAGCATCATTAAATTCATAACCGATGTACTGTTCTTTCTTGCCTTTTGTCACTAGTTACAACTGTATACGACGGAGTTTAGACGACAGCAACAGATGCCCAAAATGTAATTACATTATTGACAATGTGGATCAGCTGTACCCCAACTTCTTAGGTGAGTGTATCAAGGATCACCTGAATAGTTAATTTTTTTTTTTTACTATGTAATGATAAAGCACAAGAAGGTGTGCTGTTGTACTGACTGCTAGAGGTTACCTGTGAATGGAGTGTGAGGTCAGCTGGCCGCCGCTCATCACTCTGTTCCAATGTTTCAGCAGTTTCAGTAGCTATGAGCTCAGACAGACATGCCGTTTGTGACATGAGCTTTACTCGCGGCTCCAGCCAGGTACACGAGGTTTTAATGATGCATCGCTCATGCGACTTTGCAGTCTGATCCACGGTTTCAGTAGATACAAGCTCAATTTTACTGCACGGTTTACCCCGTGGCTCCACCCAGCATAAAAGCTGATTATGCCTGCTGTTTTTCTTTTTCTTGTTTTATGGCAGTTGGCAAAAAGTTGTATGACCACCAAATTCTGCTGTCTTTATCACTCAGTGAAAGTTTTGTTCTTGTACTTCTGTTAAGACACTGTATGTCATAAAAGATGATAATGGTAAACAACTGCTAACCGCCCACCAGCTATATATGGCTGATCCCGAGTGTAATATTGCTTTTATCCAACAGTTGCACAAGCATTTATCAACAGATTATAATTTTTGTTTATTTGACCAGTTATTTTGACTCTATTTTGAAGGTTTAATCCTGCTGTGTGTGTGCCCGTGTGTGTGCCTGTGTGTGTGCCCGTGTGTGTGTGCCCGTGTGTGTGCGCCCGTGTGTGTGCGCCCGCGCGTGCACACATCAGTTCGAGTGTTTTTAAAGAAGTCCCCTGAATGAAACTGTTTCTCTGCAAACCATGTGCGACTGTCGATATGACCTTCTTAAACTTTTTATGGCCGTTTGCATTTACTGCCTCTCAGAACACCTTCCTGGCGCTACCACTCCTGTACCTGTTGATTCTGGTAGTGCAAGAGTGAATTGTCCACTAATAATAGTGGACATAATAAATAATTGATAGTGGATGGCGTCAATATACTTGGGTGACCCGGCCAAATATGCTCTGTGTGTGAGAAACACTGCGGTGTACAGTTTCTTCTTCCACACTCCAAGTAATGCCCTGGATCAAGGGTTGAAGAATAGGTTTTGGATTAAGCCTTACTCTAGAAGCTGGTTATATTTGTAACCCGCTTTATGTGACTGCACGTTCATGACTCAGCAAATAATTCCAGCGTTGTGTTCTGTACTTGTGGGTAAAATATATTATTCCAGGCTAGCATCTTCATTTTTTGTGTTAACCGGGAGTTGATGACATGAGAACTTTCTTTTCTTTTCTTTCACTGTCACCATGCTTCATGTACGTTAAGAAAAAAATTATTGAAATGCTGCAAAGATGGCACTGCTTGTGCTTTGTGTAGGTGTGGGGTTGGGTAAACAAGCTGCCAGTTTTTTTGCTAGTCTGATGGATGAGTATAATTTCCTCATACAGTAAATGTCCTCCTTGGATCAAGTTGTTGGATAAGCGCCATGGGGTAATGGAAATGAGTCTAATGCACCATTGATTACACTGTAAAAGTTGTTGTTCAAAAGAGTAACACAATATTCTGTCATTTTTTGAGTAGTTAATATATCCACCTTGTTTTCCAAAGGCTGGCACATGCATACATGCTTCTCTGAAAAATCTGTCTTCGTTTACTGTGCCTTAAGGTTATCAGGAGGGCATTAGGTTAGCACCTACAGGCTATGCAGAATGATTGGTGCATAATTTCCTTTGCTGTTTTTTTGTAGTTAATGAGCTGATCCTCAAGCAGAAACAGAGATGCGAAGAGAAGCGATTGAAACGGGACCACCCTGTAAGTACGGCTGCTTGACTGTGACAAAAAAGATCAAAATGTTAAGATTACGATTATTGAAATGGAATGCGGCAAAATAACGGTTTAATGTCAATTATTTGTTTACAATTTGTTACAATTAATTGTAAGCTAAAATTCAAAAATGTAAATTTTTTATTTGTAATCTGTAAGTGCGTTTTAGCATATAAAATTAGGTCTGTACATTTTGGAACAAATTTTTTTTTTTTGGTATTTTGCCTCTGTGCAGCACCATACTAAATTTGAAATGAAGATGTGATCAAGATGTGAGCAACGTGAAGACGTTCAGCTTTCACTCAAGGGGTTTGATCAAAGTGTGGCATTAACCGTTAAAGAAATTACAGATATTTTCATAGCCATTTTTCTTTGAGAGGGGGCTGGAAACAAATGGCTGACAAGCATTTGCATGGCCAGGCGTTCCTTCATTACTCCATGACCCAAAGAAAAGCAGATAAAAGACCTGGACGTGGTTCTGAATGTTTTATGTGCATTTGGTAGCTGTTCAATCAAACTTTAAACACGAGGTCCAAAGAGGTGTCTATGCAAGTGAAGGCGGCCATCATCATGCTGAAAAATGTATGAAATAAAATAAACCCATCAGAGAGAGAGAGCATATATTACCATCTCAGAGATAGCCATATGTTGTATACACTTTTGTTTTTAAAGTCCGAAGTGAACTGAAGACGTTGAAAATGAAACAAAGCATTGACATACATATATCTTGGTAGATTAAATAATAATTCATTGCTTGTATTTGAATAACGATATTCAGTATAATTACTGTGCGGTAATTAACGTGTTGTGTTTACAGAATGGAACCAAATGGCAGTTTTTCCAAGATGTTCTTGGCACAGACCAGGAGCATCTGGATTTAGCAAATGTCAACTACATGTTGGAGCTGCTGGTGCAGAAAAAGAAGCAGCTTGAAGCGGTTGGTATTCCTCTTTAAAAACAGCCAGAAAGCATTTGAATAATGTTCATTTTGTGCATGATGTTTGTGAAGGTTTTAAAAAATTTTATTTTTTAAATGTATCTATGTTCATTTCAAATATTTATTATTAGACATTATTATTAGACTAGGCTCAGAGACCTTGTCTGACCTTATGACCCTTTAGTAGCTCATGAAATGGACTTATTGATGTCTTTTCCATCGTCATAATTAAAAATAATTTTATACTTAATATTAATATTTAAACAGCCTGCAAACGCAGAGAATTAAGACTGGACAATAAAGACAAAATCTAATATCAGGATGTAGATAATTTAATATGTTGAAATTCATTTGAAATCATTCACATCCTGATATTAGACTGCATGCATTCATAACAAATTATTTGGGTTTTCTGGTTAGAACAGACAGACATCTCTCAAGACTTTCTCTCCCCCCCCAAAAAAGGGAAATTTGATGTGTGTTTTGTGTTGGTTTGTTATGGCGAGTTTTGTTCTGTGCCACACTTTTCCATGCTCATTTTTGTTACAGCACACACCAGTAGCTCCTAGTTTCTGTAATACTGATGATATTAAATTGTCAGGCATTGTTCTGTCGTCTTACAATGTATTTCATCATATTGCCCAGGCCTAAACAGAAACCACACAAAGCAGAAAGCCTAGCTTCTGAGGATTAATGGCTTTGGTCATCCTTGAGATTTAAATGACCAGCCTTACTACTAGAATGAAGTCTATATTATTTAGATACTGCTGTTCTGCTCTAATAGACAATTTTGTTTCAACAGGAATCGCAAGCAGCTCAGCGTCAAATCCTAATGGAGTTCTTGAAAGAAGCTAGAAGAAATAAGAGAGAGGTATTTTTGTGTTTCACAGTGCACAGTACATCCATTAGTTTTCAATCATGGCAGAAGCATACCTTTAGACTTGACATTGTTCTTTTCTTGCACAGCAACTGGAGCAATTACAGAAAGAATTGAACTTTCTGGAAGAGGACATAAAGAGTGTCCAGGTAAATTGAAGCTATTGAGGAATGACATTGTGGTCATGGTTTGATGTATTATTTGTAAGTTTTGTTGGCCGGCGTCTGCTCTCTTTAGGATATGAGTGGCCTGTACTCACCGGTTATTGATATGGACCCCAACCTGGACAGCACTGTTCCACAGTTTGGAGAAGCACACTCTCCTGCACCCAGGTAGGCCTTAAAACCCAGCAGCAGGGAAAAATACTTTAATATTGTACCTAAAATAAACACTGCACTTTGAATGACTGTAGTGCATACATTTTAAATTTATGTCCAGAATTTATACTGCTTGGCCAAAAGGTTGCGCATTCAGATATTTTGTTGTACGCCTTTAGCTTTGATTATGACTCGCATTAGGAAGATTAAGTGCTCTGATAAGCAGTTCCATTTTTTGTCATCAAGAGTGATTAAATTCAAACTGTTTTACAAGGGGGGTTGAATATAATAGAATAGAAAGTAATAGAAAGTTTACATGAATTCGTTGGATGTAGTAGACGGCTTAGGGCAGGTAATTCTGGCCCCATCATTCATGATTCCTTCTACACAGCTATCAGTTCAGCACAGTCTTTTCTGGTTTTAATAATGTGTTGGATTGTTCTTAAACCATTTCCCGTCATTTCAGCAATCTCATTTAGATCAACAATAATCTAAATGAGGCAGGCCAATAATCGTGGGATACGACGTGATTGTTTAGGAAACGCTTAGCTATTCAGTGCATTATTTATGGTTAAAAGAGTTATTGCCAGCTCAATAATCAATTTTCAAATCTTAAGTATTTACTTATTTAAAGGGGCACAATTATGGAAAATTCACTTTACGGTCATTTTGAACACTCTTAATGGGTCTTATGCTTATGTAGAGTTGAGGCACCCTGTAAGACTAATGTTGCCATTGCATTGCATGTCTAAGCCTTTGCACGGGGTCAGAAATTCGCAGGCAGTTTGAATAAACTAGATAGCCTGTGTGGAATAGAGATTAGCTGATGATCTCAAATGAATATTCTTTTGTGTGGAATTGAGTAGATGAGCTGTCTTCAGTTTAGTTAACGTTTTGTTAATATGATGTATGTATGTGCTAATGTGCAAGTCCATGAAAGAAGCTAGAGTTTACATGCAGTGATGGAGAGGTGAGGTGAGCTTTATGGACCAGCTTAGTACACAAATAATGCTAACAAAACAATATTTGCTGGCTGCTTGGTAACCATGGTAAAGAAATGCCAGAGACGTCATCTGCTTGGCCAAAGGATTTTGGCAAGTTGGGGCTCGGCGGTAGCGGGGTGGGGTTTGGCTGGCAGTTTAGCAGTAGATAATTTACATAGACCCTGAAAAGGTGTGCTTTTGACAGGGGAGTATAAGAGAGAGGGAGTTTGAGATGTTAAATGCATTATGTGAGGCGTATTTCAGCTGGTGAATTATATGTGACCAATTATGGATTACATCAGGACATTTGGAGCATTTAAATCAAATTAATACACTTTTGTCAGTTCAAAGTAAGACATTTTTGCCAATTTTCATGTTCTAATGCAACATATTTTCCAGCTGTAGCATCATTGAAAACACAGACTATATTCAGCCTCCCCAGTTTGGAGCAAGCTCACAGGTAAACTTGCCAAAGGTACAAAAAGTCTTCATGGTAGTATCACTTTATTTGTTTTGAATATTGACATCTTGAGTTTATTTTCACCCTTTAATAGTTTTACATGAGAATCTGACCATTATGTTTGTGAAATGTGTCCAAAAGGGTAAAAGACAGACGACATACAATAGCACTCTGGCCTCTCGGAGGAAGCGGCTAACAGCGCACTTTGAGGACCTGGAGCAGTGTTACTTTTCCAACAGGATGTCACGAATCACAGGTGAGCATGTGTTTTTCCTAAAGCTCCAGTGAGGACAGCCCTGGGTTGGTAAACTTGGTATAGGCAGCAGTCATTGGTACCCTTGGTAAAAATGGGTTTTAAAAAATGGTTGTGAAAAATGTGGTTATGGTTAATTATCTTACTGACAAAAACACTTTGATATTGTTGAATTAAGCCACATGTCAAAACAGTATGGGTGTTGTAGAAATTGTTACTATTTTCAGAAATTTTATGGACCAGATATGTGATATATTCATGTATATTATATTCATGCATTTGATTCGTTAGCGTTTAAGAAATCTCAAACTTGCACCTTTTTTGTGCATTTTTCACAACACTTTAGTCTTTTTGTATTGTGAATACTGACAAAAATGATCACACAGGGAATCCTGCTGGTATGGTTTCTATCTTTGGTGATTTGGTATAAGATTAAAAATTATACAAAAAGTATCCATGTCGGCATTACATTATTCCTATATAATGGCACACTTGCCCACAAGATTTTTACTTCATATTTATGAAATGTGTTCATTACAAATAATATTTAGTTTGTATAATACTTTTGCGCATGTGCAAAGAAAGGTTTAGAAATCTAAATCTTCCGCCAGATATAGTTTTTTTAAGGGACCATTTCTTCTTTGTCATGGTATACTTCATATTTTAATTTTTTTTAAACCACTAAACAGCTTAATTGAAACTTTTCTCAAAAAAAGTCAAATTTGTATGTTATTGTTTTGACAGCACACACTAAATATGGTAAATAAGATAAACCTTTGCAGATTTAAAATGTTCAGGTGAGGTGCTTGTACAGTATATATCATGTATACTTTGGGAGTTCATGCAGTTGCAGAACACATCAGTCCTCCTAAAGGTGCCACTAAAGCGATTAAGTTGTTAGAAAAATAGAAAACGAAAGCTGGGGAAGATTATAAAAAGATCAGCAATGCTTTGAACCTTACTAGGAGTCCTGTGAAAACGTATAACAAAGTGGGGAAAAACATGGCACGACCCAGTCCCTACCAGACCAAAACGAGCACCTGGTCAGGAACAGATATTGTGGGAGAAATGTCCAAGAGGCCAGCTAAAGCTGCTGAAGGAATTACACTGCACACTGGATGAAATAGGAGAACATGCATGAGAGAGATCCCAGAAAGGCTAGCAAAAAGGGGTCATAGGACTTGGCTAGAAAGCTTCTGAGATCTTTTGGAAAAAAGGATTTGTGGCCTAATAAAACTAGATACATTTTGTCCAGCCTGGTAACTTCATTCTTACCATGAAGCATGGTGGTTGTAGTATCATGCTCTAGGGTGATTTATTGTATGAGGACCTGGAACTTGTACAACATTATGTATATAGAGCCAAATACAAGGAAAGGTTTCAGTTAAACAACAGAATGAGGAAAAGTCTAATCTCTGTGACTTTACCCATGCCGTGTATATTGGTAGCAGATGGTTAGGTTTGAGTATTTTAGAAACTAATTATCTCCTCCTATTTTTGCATATAGCTGTTTTTAGAGTTTACCCAGAACTAACATCATTGTGTTCGCAACAGTTCACTGGGTGAAAAGGCCTTGTCAACCAGGTTGTTTCAAGCTGTGAGGAATGATATGGTACCTCAATCACTCTTAACACTTGTGATGAGCAGGAAAAACATCTCGGCGTGTATGTTGAACCTTGGTTGCAGAAGGTGTTGCAGAAAGTGATCCACATCCGTTTCCACTCCAGGCAAGAACAGAACTTTGAAGCATCATGGGCACAGACTCATCCAATCTAGATAATTGATGATAAGAACTAATCACCTGGTCTTTGACAGTCTTCTGCTGTCCAGTTTGGATGAGTCTCTGGTCATGTTAACCTCAGATTCTTTTTCTTTGCTGATGGGAGTGGAGCCTGATGTGGTCTTCTGCTGTGTCTTAAACCATCACCACAGGGTTTACTGTGTAAAGTCTGCATATTTGAGTTTCTAAGAACGTCTCTTTAGCCTGTAGATCATCCGCTCACAGAAGTGTGTTTTGTTTTTCACACCATTCTGTGAAACCTTAGAGCATTTATTCTTATGGCTTGTTTGCTACAATTTTTTTTGTTGTTGTTGTAGTGGACGTTTGTGTTCTACGATATGCCAGTAATCTGGATTATTTGTTTGACAGCAGTGCATACATACACAGCACTTGTAGTTTTAGTGTTATGTTTGAATGTACCCCTTTATATACTTTTTATAGATGACAGCCGAACTGTTAACCAGCTGGACGACTTCATGGAGTGTCTCTCCAAGTTCACACGTTACAACTCTGTACGCCCTCTGGCCACTTTGTCTTATGCAAGTGATCTCTACAATGGTTCTAGTATTGTTTCTAGGTGAGTATTTCTTCATATGCACTACGTCAGAAAGCAGAATACATATGTTTCATAACATTTGTGGTGGAAAAAAGCCAAGAGCACAAATTTAACAGTAATTAGATCCTTAAAGGGGATGGTCATGTGAAATGTTTGTTACAAATACAGTCCCGCTGAATTTGTTTGGAAAGATCTTCTTATACAGATGAAGCCAAAAGTGTGCAGGCACCAGGGTTTTTTTTTTCTTTCTTTCTTTTTCAAACTCTACACATTTTATTTTATCCTGCATTCGTATTTGGTAAAAGTCAGTTGGGGTACCTTTTTTCACTTTATAATGTAATTTGAAAACACGGACACTGGTGGCTCAGTGGTAAGTGGTAGGATAGCAAGAAAGAAAGGCTAGAGAGATAAGAATGGCAAACACAAGCTGAACTGACTATTGTTCCCACAGTTCACTTTTTTTTTTTTTTTTTTTTTTGTGGCCAGAAAGATGGTTTCACTTTACCCTGTCATCAGCATTGTCAACACTGGCATCCCCTTTGAAAGGGGAAGAGGAATTGTGTATAGGACCTGTGTACTGAGAGTCTTGCTCTACTGTAAAGTGGTATCGGTGCAGTAGTGTCGGAACACGAATACGAGTCGGTTAGCGCAGCACACACTGTGTGGTAGGTTAGGTTGGTCACTTTAGCGGGAAACACAATATACCAAACCCAAATGTGTATTTTACAAAACAGACATTGCAGTGCACAAAATGCAACAATTTCCAGCTATATACAAACTATTTAGGTGTGTATGTGAATAGATGTACAGTCCCAAGTTTTATAAAAACCTATTATCATGAATTAAGGTTAAGTGAGGTTTATTGTGTCTTTATTTCACAATGTTCTTTATTTACATGTCTTTTCTAAATGTTTTCATTGTTTTAATATGCAAAAATATGTTTATTGTGTTGGAAATTATTAATTTTAGTAATATTTTTGGGTGACTGGAGTGGATTGTCTGCATTTACATTATTTTCTATGAGAAAATGTGTTTCGCAATACAAAATTTCGCCTTAAGAACTCGCCAGCGAAATGGGTTAAATTCATATGCAGAGGCTGTATCTACATCGATCCCTGAAACCCATCCCTAATTAGGGTTTCATTTTAAAACCAGTGCCTTTTATACCTTTTTGATACCATGGGAAAATTCAAGAAACAGCCAAGCCAGCAAAGAAATCTGTGGTCAGGAGCTTTTGTAACTTGGACAGTGCTTTGCTGACTAACGCGTAACATAGCTTAGCATCCTGACCAGCTAAAGTTAGCACTTTCTTTTCCCCTGCCCATCCAAACCCTGCATTATTTACATCAGATGCCAGTGATACAGAGACTGAGCCGTGCAGTGAAGGTTCTTAAGTACAGCCCAGCCTGACTCAGGATTCAGTCATCATTATAACATACTTATTTGTGCTTTCCTAGAAATGAGTTTCATCTACCACAGCTCCAGTTTAAATCAGCATGGCTACATAAGTTCATCTCTTTAAGTCATCAAAAAAGATTAAACTTGAATAAAAAATTTACTTCAGTCCTGCAAAAAAATTGAGTTTAGGACCCAATTTATGTTTGGAAGATTTATGTTTATCTGGAGCTCCGTAACAAACTTTGGCCCAAAAGATTCAACTGAATCCAAGAACAGCCTCGTATCATGCAAAGGTTTTGCTGGAAAAAGGATCTGGTGCATTTCAGAAAATATATGGCATCATGAAAGAATATTATGTGACAATATGCTGATATAGTAAATAAAAACTATAATAAATAAATAACTAAAATAAATGTCTCATAGATATCATTTTGAAATGATCTCTCATGCAAAAAAGGACAGTAGCTCCCTTAATTCAATTAACACAGGAAATGTATAGTAACATGAAAT
The DNA here is from genome assembly GCA_030347435.1 of Clarias fuscus. Lineage (NCBI taxonomy): Eukaryota > Metazoa > Chordata > Actinopteri > Siluriformes > Clariidae > Clarias > Clarias fuscus. The sequence continues at coordinate 8,787,106 of CM059205.1, read as the reverse complement.
GTAAGATTTGGGACAAATTGTATTCAGATGCTTAGCTTAGCTTAGATCTGTAAAAATGTAGCTTATATTTAGCTTAGATCTATAAAAACGTGAGGCTTCAACTGTACTAACCATGCTGTGTACTAACCAAGGCATGTTAAGACCATCATTCACCATTAAAAAAAATAAGGCATAGCTGTTATTAATCGTAAACAAATTCATCCTTTGCTATGTCAAATAACATGCCAAAGAAAAGCGATGGCCAGCAGACCATTTCCACCGCACCCTTGAAATATTAACATGTCATGTATCAATTTGATCTATTGAAAACCTTCTTCAAGGAACACTAAGACACTTTCCAGCTGTTTGCACACCGCTTCTCAGCTGATATAGTGAGTGTTCCAAGTGGAGAGTTATTCCAAGTACAAATAGAACTCGTATTACAAAAACTAATACTAGAGAGGCACAGGAAAAAGCATCCTTACCTCCATCCATCCAAGAGCTGTGCAAAGTGTTCAGTTGTGTTCAGTTTGCTGTTACTGTACTTGTATTGAGGTCTGCTATGCTTTAAAAATGTTCTAAAATGTATTGAAACTGCTTTTTGTGTAATTTTTAAGTATAACAAAAATATTTAAGTAATATTGTGCTTTCATGTAAAACTTGAATGTTGAAGTGGTCCAAAGGCAATCTCTGTTTTAGAGCCCTGCTGTAAAACATGGATAACTGAAGAAAAAAAAAGTAGAGGAAAAGTGTTGGAGGGTTTATTCATGAAAAGTAAATGACACTTTACAACGCTGTAACATTTTAACCCTTTAACATCTCTTTACAGTATTGAGTTTGACCGTGACTGTGATTATTTCGCCATTGCTGGTGTCACCAAGAAAATTAAAGTTTTTGAATATGGAACAGTGATTCAGGATGCTGTGGACATTCATTATCCTGTCAATGAAATGACATGCAACTCCAAAATAAGGTGCAACAATTCTCTCAGTTGACACAAAAAATACTTAAGGTACAGTACATAATTGTTGGAAATTTTTACATATTTCTTTTTCTCACTTTTCAGCTGCATTAGCTGGAGTAGCTACCACAAGAACCTGTTGGCAAGCAGCGACTATGAGGGAACTGTCATTCTTTGGGATGGATTTACAGGGCAGAGATCAAAAGTTTATCAGGTACATTGCCAACGTAAATAAAGTATTCTGTATTTTTCGATTGCTCAGCCACATCTTATATTTTTTAAAAGCCGTTTTGATCATGATTGACGTTTGTCTTAAATCTATTTTTGTAAAACATGTTAGTAACATGAGAGGTTAAACATACTATACATACATACATAACATGAATGTATCACACACACACACACATACATATACACACACAGGGGTTGGACAATGAAACGCCTGGTTTTAGATCACAATAATTCATTAGTATGGTGTAGGGACTTCTTTTGCAGCCAATACAGAATCAGTTCGTCTTGGGAATGACATATTCAAGTCGTGCACAGTGACCAGAGGGATTTTGATTCATTCTTCTCGCATAATAGTGGCCAGGTCACTACGTGATGCTGGTGGAGGAAAACTCGCTCCTCGTTTCCTGACTCGCTCCTCCAAAACACCCCAAAGTGGCTAAATAATATATAGATCTGGTGACCGTGCAGGTTATGGGAGATGTTCAACTTCACTTTCATGTTCATCAAAACACTGTCACCAGTCTTGCTGTGTGTATCGGTGCATTATCATCCTGATACACTGCACTGCCTTCAGGATATATTGTTTGAACTATTTGGCGCACATGGTCCTCCAGAATGGTTCAGTAGTCTTTGGCAGTGATGCGCCCATGTAGCACAAGTATTGGGCCTAGGGAATGCCATGATATTGCAGCCCAAACCATCACTGATCCACTCCCATGCTTCACTCTAGGCATGCAACAGTCTGGGTGGTACGCTTCTTTGGGGCTTCTCTACAAGGTAACTCTCCTGGATGCGGGAAAGACAGTGAAGGTGGACTCATCAGAGAACAATACACATTGTCCACAGCTCAAGATTCTCGCTGCTGGCACCATTGAAACCGACGTTTGGCATCGGCACGAGTGTCCATAGCAGGTTTGGCTATAACAGCCTGGCCATGTACATTGACCCTATGGAGCTCCCGACGAACAGTTTTGGTGGAAACAGGAGAGTTGAGGCGCACATTTAATTTTGCAGTGCGTTGGGTTGATGTGGTTTTATGTTCTTTGGATACAATGTCGGTTAGCACCCGGACATCCCTTTCAGACAGCATCCTCTTGCGTCCACAGTTACTCCTGTTGGATGTGGTTCGTCCTTCTTGGTGGTATGCTGATATTACCCTGGATACCGTGGCTCTTGATACATCACAAAAACTTGCTGTCTTGGTCACAGATGCGCCAGCGAAACTCACACCAACAATTTGTCCTTTTTTGAACTCCGATGTGTCACCGATAATGTTGTGTGCATTGCAATATTTTAAGCAAAATTGTGCTATTACTCTGCTAATTAAACTGTCACACTCTGCTCTTACTGGTGGAATGTGCAATCAATGTAGATTGGCCACCAGACTGGTCAAATTTAGCCTGAAACCTCCAACCGGTTTCAGTTTCATTGTCCAACCCGTGTGTGTGAGTGTGTGTGTTTACACATTTACACATACACATTTGTTTTTATATAAACAAACCAATATTTCAGAATGCTTTTTTATATCTCAGTAACCTATTCAGTAACTTCTGTTTCTAAAATCACAGTTAATTTAAATATTTTGGTCTTTTTCTAGGAGCATGAGAAAAGATGTTGGAGTGTTGATTTCAACCTTATGGATCCCAAACTTTTGGCTTCAGGCTCAGATGATGCAAAAGGTATGTAATGTGATATTTCAAATAATGTACAGTAGTTCACAATAAGATTAAAACATTTACTGCTTTCCTGCTGTTAAATCCGTGTAACCCTTTTTATTTTCCCACAGTCAAGTTGTGGTCTACTAACCTGGATAACTCAGTTGCCAGCATTGAAGCCAAGGCCAATGTGTGCTGTGTCAAATTCAGCCCAACATCTAGGTATCACCTTGCATTTGGCTGTGCAGGTATAGTACTCATTTGGATATTCCGTGGTACATAGAGATAGTGCAGTGCTCCCTGTTCTGATGCTGATCTAATACCTTAAATATTAAGCAGTAAAATTGTTGCTTGTAGAGGTGCGCGATTAATCGTTATTATCGATTAATTCGAATTCATGGCTTATGTTGACTAAACCTAAGAGCTTGTTTCCAAGAGAGGAGCGGTTTCCTCACTCCTATGGAAATTGTTCGGGTTCGCAACTGACATTGAATAAGCCAAAGCCCGCTGTGAAATTTGTCTAAAGTTTGTAGCAGCACGATTAATTTACTCCAGGACCTCAAACACAGCCACACTGTTGAATCGGAGGCGTGTTTGGCACTGTGAGCTGAACAAGACAGCGGCAGCGCTAAAGACACCGGCTAAAGACAGATAAAAATAACAGCCTCGTTTTTCCACTCTGTACTATATGATAAGCAGGAGCCTCGACGGAGAATTACTGTTGTTGTGGCGTGTTATATCGCTAAAGACATTATGCCCACACACAGTTAAAAAGCCTGGATTTATTCATATGCTCAAAATAATCGACCCCTGATATGAGCTTCCAACCCGAGGGTATTTTTCAGAACATGAAAAGCAACACGAAGCAAACTTTCCAAGGCAAAGAAGTGCCTCTCTATTCCTGCTACAAGTGCCCCATCAAAGAGGGTCTTTAGTGTGTGTGTGGTATTTTAGTCCAAATAAGCAATTCATGTTTGGTTATATTGTTTTGCTTAAACAAAAAAAAAATGCATCCTATACCTTTTTTTGTGTTTTATTCATTTTAAGAAAAATAATAATTTAGAAATCGAAAATCGAATTTTGTCAAAAAAAAAATCGGAGATTCACTTTATAGGCCATGTCGCCCAGCTCTAGTTGCTTGTTGATTAATAGGACTGCTCAAGCACTATGTTACCCTATAGAAAATAAACAATGATCAGTCGTAACATTTTAAACCATGTACGTTCTGTAGTAACCGCAGAAACAGGAAAGGAAAAACATGTTTGTTTAATACATGATCATACTGGCTGATCACATCAATTTATGCCATTATGTTATGCCAATTTGTGCCTAGTGTAGTGCTACGGTACGCTGAGTTGCCAGTTGTTTTTACCTTAGAGATGTTTTGTATCTTTGGTCTTATGAGGGATTCTGCAAAATAACGAATTAATTGTGCAGAAATGTTGTACTGGACATTGCCTTACATTACTGTAAACTGGACATCCGTACTTTTTTGCTGTGATCATAAATATAGTCATTTCACAATGCAATTTTTTTTTTAACAAATTAATTTTCTGCACACCTAGACCACTGTGTCCACTACTATGATTTGCGGAACACTAAGCAGCCCATCATGGTCTTCAAAGGTCACAGGAAGGCTGTGTCCTATGCCAAGTTCGTCAACGGCGAAGAGATTGTGTCTGCGTATGTATATAGCTAAACCTTACTTAAGCTGTGTAATTATTTTTAAAACTTAAAACAAGCTGTAGGACTTCAGACTTCTTAGGGAGCTGGAACAAGCTGTCCTGCAACATGAGCATATGAATGACTTTTGTGATTTCCCATAGCTCCACAGATAGCCAGCTAAAGCTGTGGAATGTGAACAAGCCTCACTGTCTGCGCTCTTTCAAAGGCCACATCAATGAGAAAAACTTTGTAGGCCTGGCCTCTAATGGAGACTATGTAGCATGTGGTAAGTAATATACCCCTTTATCCACTCCCTATAAAAGACTCAACTTTCCCTTTAGCCCCCAACTCCTCCATCCCCCTTTTAAATTTCTGTACAGAATCCAGGAGCAAGCATAAAATCATAAAAGCATAAAATTTGATAAAATAAAAGTTTTAGCAAATCTTATCAAACTGTCAATTTTCATGTCCTAATTAATGTTGTCTCTCTGCTGCTTCCAGGAAGTGAGAACAACTCCCTATACTTGTACTACAAGGGGCTCTCCAAAACATTGCTGACCTTCAAGTTTGATACTGTGAAGAGCGTTCTGGACAAGGACAAGAAGGAAGACGACACTAATGAGTTTGTCAGTGCCGTATGCTGGCGGGCATTACCAGATGGGGTAAGGGTTCAGAGTCCTGGTTTATACTTGCACACATTTTCAGTAAATGACTGATGGGGTATTTCAACGGAACAGCAGATTATAGCAAGTTTGGCATTATGTGGTGGTTATTTATTTATTTATTCATATTTAATTATTATATGATTATGTTTATAACAATTTTTGAAAACCTATGGTTTTGTACAGATGTTATTTTGCAGGGGAAAAAAAAAAACTTCACTCAGCATTATCTCAACTCCCCTGTCTTTTTTTTTTTTTTTTTTTTTAAGTAATGTTTTCTCCACACAGCAATAAAGAGGCAAAAGGAGCTAAAACACTGTTGTAGTTGAGAAAAGAGGGACTGTTGATGGAATGAGAGCTTTTCTATTAATTCTTTGGATCACAGAATGTTAGTGATGATATAAATCAACTGAATGATGTCTTGCCATTTTGCACCAAAAGAAAGTGGACATTGTTAACATGCAAATGGTATACATGAGCAGCAAAGTGAATAGTTCAGTTACCAAAAAATGAGTTTATGCATTAAATGTGTAAAATTGAAGTCACCTAATATGTTGATGTTAAATTTAGCAAATAATCATGTACAAGCTGGCAAATATATATTTTTTAATGTTACCTGCTAAAATTCCAGTCACAGTGCTGTCAAGGGTAATACCAGGGAAGGGGAATCTGGTGGCCGGGTTTTTGAAGGAGGTTTGCAACACTCGGCAAACTTGAATAATGAGAGGAAGATGCCTGTGCTTTTGGTTCGGTTGGAACAACTTTGTGCTCTTAAATTTACTCCACACTCTTTCTGGTGTTTTTTTTTTTTTTATTTCATCATGAGGTCATTTGGGACAGCGTTGTCCTTTTTGGATATGTTGCATGGCATTTTGGTAAAATCATTAAGGATGATTAAACAAAGCCACATTTTTAATCATGTAGACATTTTTACTGCAGGTGTCGCACATTATGTGTAAGCAAGCCTTTCATAATACAAACACGAGCCAGTCTCTGAGTGCTTTAATAAGCATGCTGTGTGCCTACTTGCCTCACTGATGCTGATTAAATTTCCTACTTGGGTGTTATTTTGGTAACGAATGAGGAGGCTTTTTTTTTTTGTCGTTGGTTCTCTGGTGACAAACCTGTTTTTCAATTTGCAGGAGTCGAATGTCCTGATTGCAGCCAACAGTCAAGGGACAATCAAGGTATGTGATTTTAAGATAAAGTGTTTGGTGGGTTTCCTCAGGGCAGTTTGATTTTCTCCCACAGTCCAAGGACATGCAGAGTAGGCTAATTGGCGTTCTCAAATTGCCTGTAATGTGTGAATGAGTGTGAACGTTGACCAGAGGCCTTGCCATGAATATAGCTGTAGAAGCTGGCCTGGCGTTAAAAAAGAAAGAGAGTGACCAGAGGCCTTACTAGGGGTGAAAAATAAATACACTTGTAATCACCATTGTCCTACACTACAAAGATTCCTAGATGGATGGATGGTCCTCTTTCCGTAAGGAAGAGTGGCCATGACGGGAAGATAAAATGACACAAATTTAATTTACACTAAAGATACAATGTACACTGAGAATAAAACCTATAAAAGTTAAATATAAAATAAATATAGTCTGGCAGAATATAAAAGCATGCTTGGCAGCAGTGGTCTGCTTGTCTTGTAATAAAGTTTAATGTTTAGTTATATGTGCAAATAAAGATGATGAGCTGTGCGACACCAGGCTGAGGTAGTTCTGTTGAAATTGTCAATGTAAGTAAAAATCTATATTTAAAAATATGTAAGGATATACTTTATACTGTATATTTATAGGGATGCAGAGTGTGTGCGTATAGTCCAAATTAGTCCTAAGTGTTGCCCGTAATGAAGGTCTGGATGACCTGCGGGAAGAAGTTGCTTCTCATTCTCCCTGTGTTGAGCTTCAGGGAGCGAGAGCGCTTCTTGACTGCAACAGAGAGAAGAGTCCATTGTTTGGATGACTGAGCTCCTTCACTGTATTCCTGACCATGGTCCAGAGCCATGTTCTGTAGATGTAGTGCAGGTCAGGTATAATATACAAGTTAACAGACAGAGGAAGAGCAGTCTCTTAGCTTTATAAAGTTGGGGTTAGACCACAAACTAGTGCAGATGTGTGTTTAACTTTTTCAGTTACTGGCCAATTTTGCTTGGACACACTAAGATTTATTATTAAAATTATTTGAAAAATGTTTGTGTGTAAACCCTTACATCTGATATCTACTAGCCCTAAAATGTTTCACCTGACTGAAAGCCTCTGAGGTAATGTTTCAGCTCCACATTCTTCATTAAAGCTGCAATCTGATTAGCTTTGTGTACACTCATGTGTGCTGACTTTCAGCAGGAAAGCATACTTGTTTCAGCAACCTGAAACAGTATGCTTTTCAAAGCATGGCATAATCACTGTGCTGACAAAATTACACAGAATCTGCAATGTCAGTCAAATTACCTTACTGTGAAAAGTGGTTCCACATGAACAAGCTGGCAAATGCTGGCTTGTGAAACTAATTTCATTTGCAAAATAAGTAATTCAACAAAAGCTGAAAAGAGCTTAAGAAGTCTTTTTGAAAATTTACTCACTTGCTTATTTATTTTCAGTAATCACTTTTGCACTGGTCAGGGTCATGGCTCCCTTAAAATTTCTGGAATTTGATTTGAGTATCTGTATGAATCCTGGTAAACGCTTTTCTTATTCAAGTGTTGACCATCTTTCTTGTTCTTAAAGGTACTCGAGCTAATTTGAAGGTCAAGTCCACTAGAAACATCATCAGATCCTCGTGTCAAACCAGGGAAGTATATCCAACGGAATGTGACTGAGCACAAAAGGAAAAAAAAACAACAACTTTGGTCTCTGACACTGATATTTTCAAAAAGAAGTGTGCTCCAGTATCAGGACCATTTGAGACCTCCAGGGAGTAGATGTGGACATTTCTGGTGGGAAAAAAAGGAAAACGGTGACTCTTCTTTCAAAAGCCTCTTTTGGAGTAAAATGCTCAATTGAAGACATTAATAAACCAAGACTGAGGCTTCAGTAGAGGCAATGTGACAAATGTTAGAGCTATGTGAGTACAAAGCCAAAGCACAAGACCAGAACACAATGAATTGTCTTTTTTTTTTTTTGGTTGGTGTAGAAATAATCAATCGCTACATCATTCTTTTGTGCCTCTAGTATCCATGTATTCTTTTCATTTGATACGGTGTCTGACTAAAAGTTCTGCTCTGTTTGGCTGATGCCCCGGACTCTTCAAAGTAATACTGGGCCTTCGTTAGTTTGTCGCTTATGTCAAGGGACCTTGGGATTTGACTTCCTCATCCAAATAAGGCAGATTTCCTTAAAATACTTTCTTAGTCATGTGGAAAAGAAGATACTAAACTGATTTTTAACTTTACTGTCATTAGTTGCCATGACTTCCTTATTCTTTTCCCCCTTTGTGGGCATATTTTGTCAAACGTAGGGATGAATAAGATGTTATGATGACACTATGTATTCTCTACTGGGATTATTTAACAATCACCCAAAAACATTGCTGCTCTTTTTATCCTTAAATTTCTGTACAAGTATTATTTATTTTTGTAATTTATAGAAACGTCGTGAACTTCACACCCAATTATAGAGTGTAGGGTTTTTTGGAGCTTGGATTTCTGTTGCATCCCAGTAATTCCCTTTTGTGTACCCATTCTATGATTTTTAACCCATTCATTTGAATGAATAAATGATTCTCTTTGCATCTGTGTGTTGATTTTCATCCATAAGGACAGTCATGTTTGGTTAGATCTTTAAGAAATCATGAGTATTTTTTTTTTGGGGGGGGGGGGCAACATTTTTAAATTGTAAATTCCTATGAAGCATTGCCCTGGGTGAGAATTAGCTTATATTACTCATTCTTTTAAGTCTTAAGACACAAGTTTATAAGGTATGTTGTGTGAGTGCTCCTGTAGAGGCTTGAGAATGATTGCGTCGTCCTAAAGATTACTAGTGAAAATAAATAAATAAACTACACACAGCCACCAGTCAAAAGTTTGGACCCGCCTTCTAGTTAAATGGTGTTTTTCTTTATTTTTATTGTTTTCAAAATTTTATCTTATTAATCAAAGTACTGTATTAAAACTGACAGAACCTATGTGGAATAATGTAATCAACAAAATGTATTCAATAATTCAATGTGTTATATTTTTGACTCTTCTGAGTACCTACCTTTTGCTTTAATGACCACTTTGCACACTCTTGGAATTCTCAACGATCTTGAACCCAGAGATGTTCAGTACTTGTTGGTTGCTTTTCCTTCACTCTCTGGTCCAACTCATCCCAAACCATCTAAATGGATTTCGATTGGGTGATTGTGGTGGCCAGGTCATCTGGTGCTTACTCTGCTTCTTGAACAAATAACTAATAACCTAGAGGTATGTTTGACGTCATTGTCCTGTTGGAAAACAAATGATGCCCCCCCCCCAGTGCAAACAAAATGGGTGGCATGTTGCAGCAAAATGCTGTGGTAGCCATGCTGGTTGAGTGTTTCCTCGATTTTGTCACCAGCAAAGCGTCCCTACACCATCACACCTTCTCCTCCATGCTTCATAGTATGAACCACCATTCAGGAATTGTCTGTTGACCCCAAAGTCATGGTGATTAGACCCCAAAATTTGGACTTGTCGGACAGTTTTTCAACTAATGTCCATTCGTCACATTTCTTAGCTCAAGGAAATCTCTCCAGCTTGTTCTTCCAAAGTGTTTTTTTTTTTTTTTTTTGCTGTAATTTGACAATGAAGACCTGATTCAAACAGTCTACTCTGAACACTGAAAGTTAAAATATGCCTGCTGCTTGAACTGGCCGCTAATGCTGTAAATTGGTAGTTTTTGAGGCTGGTCATTCTAATAAACGTATCCTCTGCAGCAGAGGTAGCTCTTGGTATTTCTCTCCTTATTATGTAGGCGGTTTTATCATGGCGCTTGATTGTTTTGCTGACTGTAAACTAATTGTAGTAGCACTAATGGGGCTAATGACTGTACTCACCGTTCATTTGCACAAGACATCTGATGGGCTAAAACACATTCTGACATTTCTTGCCTTCTTAGATTAACTTGACAAGGCACACATTGTGAACTGAGAACCATTCTTGTGAATACCATACCTTGTGAATCTGATGAAAGTATGTCAAGAGTGTGCCAAGCTGTCATCAAAGCTACATGTGACTACCTTGGGCAATCTAAAATATATATTTTTTTATGTACTACATAATTCCATGTGTTCTTTCACAGTTTAGATGTTGAAATAAAAATAAAGAAAAGAGCACAAAAAGAGTGTGTGTCCGAAATTTTGACTATCAGGTTGTGTGTGTGTGTGTGTGTGTAGATACAAGTTTGGATTTATAGTCCAGAACAATACGGTATTCTTGTAAGAACAATTTTGTCAAGTGCATTTGCAAAACCCATCAAGCATCCTGATGAAACTGGTTCTCATGAAGACCTTCCCAGGAACGGAAGACCAAAACTTACTTCTGCTTCAGAGAAGTTCATTTAGAATCACCAGCCTCAGAAATCACCAATTTCTCAGTCGATCCCGCTAATCATCATTTACAGACCCCCAGGGCCGTACTCGGAGTTTCTCTGTGAATTTGCAGATTTCCTCTCAAACCTTGTTGGTTCTGTAGACAAAGCGTTAATTGCTGGAGACAGAAGACCCTCTGAGAACAGCATTCTTGTCCATACTGGACTCAGTAGGAGTAAATCAGTCTGTAGTAGGACCCACCCATAAAGCAGGTCACACTTTAGATTTAATATTATGCTTCGGATTAAGTATAGGAAATATAATCACAATTCCGCAGTCTGAAGTTATCTCAGATCACTACCTTGTCTTGATTAAAGCGTGTCATAGTAATAATGTATGCACAGCACCGCGCTTCCACCTTAAATGTACATTTACATCAAATAGCCGCACAGAGCTTTATCAATAATCTTCCAGAGTTATCAACTTTGATTGGATCGCCATCTGACTTCACAGAACTCGAACAGGCGAATGAATATCTAGAGTCAGCACTTCGTTATAGCTTAGATAATGTAGCTCCAGTTAAAAAGAAAATGATTAGAGATAAGAAACTCGCTCCTTGGTATAATGACCACACACGTGCTTTAAAACAAACCGCTCGAAAATTTGAACGTAAATGGCGCCAAACTAAATTGTTAGTATTCAAAATAGTTTGGAAGGAGAGCACTGAACTATAAAAAAGCTCTCAGTGATGCTAGATCAACGTATCTCTCCACTCGTATAGAAAATAACAAAAACAACCCGAGATTTTTATTTAATACCGTAGCTAAATTAACTAAAAACAAGACCACTGCAGAAATCTCCACAACATCATGCAGTAGTGAGGATTTCATGAACATTTTCAATAACAAAATCATAAATATTAGGCAAAAAATTCAGGCTTTGAAACCAGACAATTTAAATAATTCAGATGATCTAACCACATCACATCAGAACTTAGAACACTTTACTCCCCTTGAAGTGAGGGAACTAATTTCAGTGATCTCTTCTTCAAAATCGTCAACCTGTATATTAGATCCTATACCGACACATTTTCTCAAACAGATAGTACCAGCAATAATAGAACCCCTGTTGAAAGTAATTAACTGTTCACTCAGTAGTGGGTATGTCCCCAAATCCTTTAAATTAGCAGTTATTAAACCGCTAATCAAGAAACCTGACCTTGACCCCAGTCAGCTTTCTAATTACAGGCCGATATCAAACCTTCCCTTTATCTCCAAGATTCTGGAAAAGGTAGTATCAAAGCAGCTATGTTCACTTCACTATGTTTTCTACACAGAAATAGCATAAATGAACTGTATCAGTCAGGATTTACGCCTCATCACAGCACAGAGACAGCACTTGTTAAAGTACTAAACGACCTCCTATTGACCTCTGATCAGGGTTGCGTCACTATACTTGTGTTACTGGGCCTCAGCTTTTGACACCATTGATCATAGTATTCTCCTTCACCGATTAGAAAAGGTAGTAGGAATTAAGGGAACTGCCCTCTTGTGGCTCAGATCCTATTTGACTGATCGTTATCAGTTTGTAGATTTAGATGGTGACCATTCCTCATGTTCTCAAGTGGAGTTTGGTGTTCCACAGGGTTCAGTTTTAGGCCCACTGCTTTTTTCCCTTTACATGCTTCCTCTGGGCAAGATAATTCGTAAACATGGTATTAGTTTTCATTGTTATGCTGATGACACACAATTATATGTCTCAGCAAAACCAGATGAGAAAAACCAGTTTGCTAAAATTGAGCAGTGTGTGCAGGACATAAGAGATTGGATGTTAATTAATTTTCTTCTGCTTAATCCTGATAAGACAGAAGTTCTGGTCATAGGACCACAAGTAGCTAGAAGTAAGCTTTCTGATCACACTGTAACTTTAGATGGCCTTTCTGTTCCATCAAATGCAACAGTAAAAGACCTTGGTGTGATTATAGATTCCAGCCTTTCGTTTGAAGCACACGTTTGAAGATAATATCACCAGGATAGCTTTCTTTCACCTTAGAAATATTGCCAAGATTAGAAACATATTGTCACTAAATGATGCAGAAAAACTAGTTCATGCATTTATCACCTCTAGGTTGGACTATTGTAACGCCTTACTGTCTGGTTGTTCAACTAGGTGTATAAACAAGCTTCAGTTAGTACAGAATGCAGCAGCGAGAGTCCTCACTAAAACCAGAAGATACGAGCACATGTCCCCTATCTTATCTACACTGCATTGGCTCCCTGTGAAATTTCGCATTGATTTTAAGATACTACTTTTGACATTTAAAGCACTAAATGGTCTCGCGCCACAGTATTTGAGTGAACTGCTAGTGTCTTACGATCCGCCACGCCTACTTCGATCAAAGAATGCAGGCTGCCTGTCAGTACCACGTATTATTAAAACTACAGCAGGGGGCAGATCTTTTTCTTACAAAGCCCCAAAGTTATGGAATAGTCTTCCTATTAATTTTCGGGACTCAGACACAGTCTCAGTGTTTAAGTCTAGGCTAAAAACCTATTTATTTAGCCAAGCATTTTTGTAAATAGATTAACCTTAGGTAAAGGAGCAGATCTTGGGGACTCATGGACGTAGAGTATTCTCGTGAACTGGTATGTTTAGATGCTGTCCTCCCCACTCTCATTGATCACTCAGGTTTGTTGACGGTGAGGTGATTGGTTGCTTTACATCACAGGGAGCTCTCATGTCTGTGTTTCCTTCTGGCTCTCCCTTTTAGTTATGCTGTTATAGTTAGTCCTGCCGGAGTCCCTGCTTGCACTTTGCACTAAATATACATTCACCTTATACATGTTGACTGTGACCATACCTAACTGCCATCTCTCTTTATTTTCTGTTCTCTCCTCTTCTGCTCTCTCTATACATGTCACTCCTGAGTTGCCAGTGATCCAGACCCCTCTGCCCTCTGGACCCGTTTAACCCGTCTTGGAGTCCTGCTTCTGGTTGGAGATCTCGTCGCATGGATGCCCCGTGTGGTCTGCCTGGATTCGTGTGGTGGCTGGGGATGGTTTCCATGAAGACTGTCCTGTCATCGATTGATGCTCTGGGGACCTGTGACTTCAGTTGTTCGATAGCTCATGACTGGAATCTCCTACAGTCTACCTGAGCCTCCAGGAACAAACTGGACTCCTTTTAATTTTAATTTTAAACACATCTCCTGTTATACTGAACTTCCAGTACACATTATTATGCTGATCAATCCCTGCTATCCGTTATCACCCAGATGAGGATGGGTTCCCTGTTGAGTCTGGTTCCTCTCAAGGTTTCTTCCTATTACCATCTCAGGGAGTTTTTCCTTGCCACCGTCGCCCTCGGCTTGCTCATCAGGGACAATCTTATCATTTTGATTCATACACATTGCATACGAACTTACTTCTTTTATTGTGTAAAGCTGCTTTGCGCCAATGTCAATTGTTAAAAGCGCTATATAAATAAAATTGACTTGACTTGACCAATTAAATACCACCTCAGATTAGAGCCGTTATGAAGGCTTTACAGAGCATAAGTAGCAGACATATCTGAATATCAACTGTTCAAAGGAATATTTTTTATTCCTTCAGTATTGCTTTACAGTTTAGAAAGAAATAAAAACCAGGAAAGACCATGGAGTTAGAGAAAGTGTTCAGTGAAATCTCAGTGGAGTATCTCCACAGGTTCATCATATGCTGTTGGGCCCTTGAGCAACCCTGTCTGCTCCAGGGGGCACTGTATCTTGGCTGACACTGTGATCCAACCCCAGCCTCCTGACAAAGCTGAGATGTATGAAGAATAAACAATTTCATTATGCAGTAATAAGCGAGACAGTTAATGATGGCAAGTAAAAACTCCCCGAGATGACAAGAAGAAGAAACTGTGAGTGGAACAAGACTCAAGAGCGAACCCATCCTCATTTTGGTGATACTGGATAGTACGAACAATAATAAATCATTAGAATTTTTTAATTGGAAAATGAAATAAAGTACACTGTATACATGTAAAGTAATTCAAATCTAACATTATTAACTGCATAGGAAAAATAAAGTTTCTACAAATGTGTGTGGGAAAATGTTGAAGTTCTTGTTAAAGATGGGTAAAATATGTTCAAGGACAGTGGATTTGTCTTACTTTATCTACCGAAAAGTATTAATTGAATCTTTTTTCCCCTTTAAAACGTTTCCCCCTTGAAGAAAATTAAGAAAAGCATGTGCTTTCCCTCTGCATGGTTAAGAACCAATCAATGGCTTTTTATTTCAGTAGGATGTAAATCTGAAGTGACACAGAGGCCAAATTCCTTTAGTCATTCAGCAAAATGGGAAAGATGAAAGCACATACTACTTTAATAATTTTAAGGGTTTTTTTTTTTAATCTTTGTAGGTCAGGCAATGGGTACAACACAGCTACAACAGCTATAAAAATGCACATTCAACACTCACACATGAAATGACTAATAAACGAGCCACAAATGAATATCAAACTGCTCATCAGTCAATTGTTATCATGATGTATTATTTTCTTTGTTCTTGTGCATTGCTATTCTTAATGGGAACAGGATACTTTTATCACAAAAGTATAGTCTGTTGTTTCACCAGCAGATGTCAGTAATTAACCTGTCAGTAAAAGTAAGGATCTCGTGGCTGGCCTTTTTCACACTGCTGTGATAATGAATGTAACCCCTGATTTTAACTGAGATTAGATCTCCGCGTTGTGTGTGTGAGATGCGGTTTTGTGTCATCCTCTCTGCACTTTATGCATCGCTGCTATTTTTTTTCATAGTCGAGCTGCTTGAGTTAAACGTTTGCCTGGTAGGAATATTTAAGAGGAAAGGGTTATTCACGCAGCCTCAACTCGTGATTAATTACGGAGCTTTCTTTAAAAAGCAGTGGGTTGGTCCGAATTAGTTTTTTGTTTAGCTTAAAGCTGTGTGCTCAAATAAAATGAAATAATTTGAAAAAGCTTTACCTAATCGGGGCTGTGTCTCAGAAGCGGCTACTGGCAAAAACATACTGCATGCGATGCAGAGATTGGCTGATCTATGAATTCATTCTGCCTACCCAAGCTTACTGCATTTGTGCATACT
Organism: Clarias fuscus; assembly: GCA_030347435.1. Lineage (NCBI taxonomy): Eukaryota > Metazoa > Chordata > Actinopteri > Siluriformes > Clariidae > Clarias > Clarias fuscus. The sequence goes on along the minus strand of CM059205.1, from coordinate 8,771,362 downwards.
AAAAAAAAGGCTGTTTTCCTGCTGTACCACTCCCCCAATAAATCCATGCAAAATTTTGGGTTGCTGTTTAGTATTGAAAGGGTTTCTTAATTATTTGCGATGTTATGTACATTTTATTTTATTTGCATGATTAACAGTCAAAATCGTGCATTGATGGAAACCAGTAAAACACTGTGCCAGAAATGCTACCAGTGTTAAAACTATTATATTCTTATAATGTCACAAATGTCACAAAGTGCTACAAGTATATCAGACAATCCTACCTCCAATAAAAACTTTTTTGCAGTGACACACATAGTTGTGTACCAGAGCGCACTGGCAGAAAGTTTATCCCAAGTGAATGCCTTCTGCCTTCAGCTGCTGCCTGTTTATGGGTTAGGTTGGTCCACTGTGCTTCATTAAGTCCAGGGTCAACGCAGACGTCTACCAGGAGATTTTGGAGCACTTCATGCTTCCTTCCACAGACGAGCATTATGGGGATGCTGACTTCATTTTCCAGCAGGACTTGGCACCTGCCCACACTGCCAAAAGCACCAAAACCTGGTTCAATGACTGTGGGATTACTGTGCTTGATTGGCCAGTAAACTCGCCTGACCTGAACCCCATAGAGAATCGATGGGGCATTGCCAAGAGAAAGATGAGAGACATGAGCTATTGAAGCATCCTGGTCTTCCATAACACCTCAGCAGTGCCACAGGCTGATAGCTTCCATGCCACGCCGCATTGAGGCAGTAATTGCTGCAAAAGGAGCCCAAACCAAGTACTGAGTACATATGCATACTTGTACTTTTCAGAGGTCCGATATTGTTCTATGTACAATCCTTTGTTTTATTGATTGCATATAATATTCTAATTTTCTGAGATTGTGGATTTTGCGCCATAAACATCTAAATTGTGACAAATCACGGCTTGAACTATCTTGCTTTGCATGTAATGAGTCTCATATACAGTATTAGTTTCACATTTTAAGTTGCATGACTGAAATAAATGAACTTTTGCACGATATTCTAATTTTTCGAGTTTCATTTGTATAGCCTTATACCTTATCAGAAATTATCCTGCCCCTTTTATCAGCAGTCAGGTCATCAATACACACCAGTGATCTGGTTCCGCTGGCGGCTATATACATTTATGCCATAATATGCCTCCACCATGTTTGACACACAATGTTGTATGCTTGGATCATAAGCTGTTTTTTTTTTTTATTTCTTTTTCCATACTATTCTCTTATGACTTATGGTATAAGTTTGTTTTAATTTCATCATTTCAGAGAATAAAACCTTTTCTGGTAAAGTCTAATCTAGCCTTTCTGTTCTTGACCATTACCACTGGTTGGCACCTGTGCTGTGAAGCATCTGTAAATCTGTCTGTAAAACTGTAAACTTTGCTAATGACACACCTACCTCCTCAAGAATGTCCTTGACGTGGCTAATTGTTGTAAAGTGCTCTTCTTCACCATCCACACAATTTTGTGGTCATCCACTTTAGTTGTGCTCCATGGTCATCCAGGCCTGTTGCTCAGCTTCCCAGTTAATTCCTGTTTTTTAAGAATGTTGCAAATTGTTGTATTGACCACTCCCAATGTTTTTGCTATCTCTGTGGGTTTATTTTGTTTTTTTTTTTGGCCCAATGATGGCCACCTTCACCAGCATAGGAACCTCTTTGTACAGTACCTCATGTTGAGAGTTATTAAATTCAAATGTAACACTCAGAACCACCTTCATTACTGAGAGAATGAGAGAAGAGAAAAAAAGAGCAAGAAAATAAAAAAATTAATGTGTGTGTGTGTGTGTGTGTGTGTGTGTGTACAGAAATGATAATTCCTGAATGGTTAAAGCAACACTTTTCTCAAAACCCCCTTCAATTAAATATGAAACTTATCGTGCTTGCGTAACACACACTAAAGAAAGTGCTATCCACCCATCTCCGTCTGCATAACAAAACACCTCACATACACCCATTATTGACTAGCAAATGTCACCCCCTAAGTGGGAAGCAATTTGTTCATTAGGCTCCAGCTACAAATGCTTATAGAATGGCTCAGAAATGGAATGTGCAAGCTTCGGATAACGCAGCGGACAACTTTTCTGTTGCACCATGTGGCAGCCAGATGTTTGTAAGATTTATATGCAATTGTCCTTGTGACCTGCAAATTAAGTAACTAGGTTTTGGAATTGATCCAAATGGGGTCAAGGTCACAGCAGTGTCTTTGTTCTTTTTATTTTAAGGATATGTTAGGCATAGTAACAAAAAGGAATAAAGTCAAGTCAAGGAGTTGCCACAGAGGGCCATGCGATCTGCACACCAATTGACTAGACTAGACTTGTTAGTGGCAAAGCCATGCTCATTGAAGCTCCTGGCATTGATTTCTATTTGTTCTTTGTCCATTAGTCTAGTAAGGTCAAAAGCACATTTTACCAAAGACAAGGCTGTGAATTTTTCAGTGTACATTTGCAAGGCATTCTCTTTTTGCACTGTTTATTATCTCAAGATAAAGGTCATTAAGGACTCCGGAAACTCAAAGCCATGAATGCTAAATAGTGGTCTAATTTAGGTGCAGTGTTCCATGAAGCCCCATGTAACAGTTCATAAATTACCAGAAATAAAAGTGTCTGAAAGGCTGGAAGGTAAGGCAACTGTATATCATTCTGTTACCAATACTGCATGTGGTGTGAGAACTTTGGTGGTGTGCGTATCTTTAAAGAGTGCAATAATGTTGAAACAACTTGCATTTCAACCTGTAACATTTTTCCAATATTTTGCTGGTGCTTTATCATATCAGACCACAAGCAGGTTCCCTGAGCTACTCATCCTTTCAGGTCTAGGAACATTTATAATACACCAGTTTGAATCAAGTTGAGGAAATTTCCTCAGATAATTGCCACTGTTATTGATTACTCTGCTTGAGGGTATTTTGTCAGTGGCCCTTACTGACAAAGTTTACTGAGCACCTCAGAAAAATTTAATAATTACATTTTTGTCTATTTGTATGACCACCCTGGTCACAATGCTTTGCTTGTTGGAACATCTATACAGCTACTGTAACTAGATCTCTTAGTTAGCTAGTTTAGTTTTTCTGTTAATTTATGTTCTAAATTTATGTTGCATGTAGCACCTTGGTCCTGGAGGAACGTTGTTTCGTTTCACTGTGTCCTAACTGTATATGGTTGAAGTGACAATAAAGCCTACTTGAACTTGAACATTGCTTAACTTTCTCATTGCTTTATCCTGTATACAGGGTTGCAGGGGGCCTGGAGCCCATACAAGGAGACTTGGGGCATGAGATGGGATAGAGCATGGATGGGGTGCCAATCCCTTGCATGGCACACACTAACATCCTCAGTCACACACTACAGGCAATTTGGGAACTCCAATTAGCCTAATCTGCATGTCTTTGGACTGTGGGAGGAAACCTGCCAAAAACAGGGAGAATACGCTCTCCAAACTCCGCAAAGGTGCGAGGCCACAGTGCTAACCACTAGGCTACCTTCCCACCCACTGCTTAACATAATAAAATAATTGTAACATGCTCTGTTTCATCATCTTCTGTAGGGTGGGTGAAAAGTAACTAGATATTAAAAAGTCCACATTCCTAGTACAAATTTGTTTAAATAATATAAAAATTGTACATGTACATTATTACATAGGAAAATGAAAGTGAATCTTTAAATTCAAAGGCACGTCAACCAGATTCCTCAAACGACTGGGGATAAATGCCTAAGTAGTTTGGGATATTAAAGAACCTCATGGGACATCAAGAGAATCTTCTGAATCCACGCCTCCAAGTAGCCTTTGCGTAACCCACAGGAAAAAATCACATGTAGTGGGATCTGTACGTCTTGGGGGCATTCATGAGTGTTGCGTCATCCCAGCCAATGTCCTGGAAAATGCTGGTCTAACCAGGCATGCACAGTAAGAGCAAAATGGGGTGGTGCACCATGGGAAGGGGCTCCAGTGATACTACAAGTTCATTAAATATTGCTTAGTTAATTTTCATCCACCCTGTATTGTTTATATTGGCGATCAAGAAGACATAATTGTTGTAATGTGATGGACCAGTGTAAATATCAGTAATGTTTATGTCTTGCCTGTTCAATATAAATTACAGCCATATTGTATGAAGAGGAACCTCTATGAAATAAACGTCATGTGGGGTACACATGCTGTTTGCCACTTGGTGTCATGGTTTCACTAAACACATTTTTACATACACAAACACATTTTAAAAAAAATCTGAACCAACGGTGACAAGCATAAAATGTTCTAACAGGTTCCACTGCAATGTGCGGAATATATTAAAACGCGACTGAAGGAAAGCTCATGAAAAAGAAACCAGGATAAATTTCAAGAAATCGCCAAGAAAAAGTAAATGAATAATTTATTTTTCCCCTCGTTCATATTTCAACCAAGATGCTCCTTTCTTGGTTGGCGACAATACACCAAATAATAGGTTTGCCTTCTCTCCAAGATTTTTTCTAGAAGATGAAGAAATATTCTACCCTGGGAGATTATAGCCATGTGGTGCACAAGGTTCTTATTTTACATAAAATACTCATGTCAACTTGAGTAGTTTAAATAATGAAATAATAATAATAATAATACAGAATGGTGGCACTATTAGTAGTGAGCACTGCCGCCCTGCACCTCCAGCACCTCTAGGATTTGGGTCCATGTAGTTTGCATCTTCCTCTGGGTACTCTGGTTTCTTCCCAGAGTGCAAAGACATTCAGGTTAGGCTACTGTAGATTGTGAAAACCACCACTCATTCAAGCAGCAACATCTTTTGTTTATACTTTACATTGTTGGACTGCAGAGGAATAATTCATGCAAATGAAGAAAACTTGTAAATGAAGTGTAGTGCTCACTTTTAAGTGAAGAATGACACAGATTATACACTGACAGAAATGTTTATTTAAAATATGACGATTCACTGTAGGTAAAAATGTCCTTCATTGATTTCAACACCATGAGCCAACGTGTTCACACTGGTGTTGGGTTGTTGTGAGATTTTATCAAGACAATGTGACTGGAAGTCCGTGAGAGAATAATTGGTCATGCAGTCTGGTTGAGAAGCATTTCATTTATCTGTTACAAATTAGAGTAACACTAGTCAATCACTGGTGTCTTACATTGCGTACATTGTGTACCCTGCAGAATATAAGGTATATTTGAGCATCTCACCTCAGGAAAGATAAATTGTGATATTTTGCTGGTGCTTTATCATATCAGACCACAAGCAGGCTCCCTGAGCTACTCATCCTTTCAGGTCTAGGAACATTTATAATACACCAGTTTGAATCAATTTGAGGAAATTTCCTCAGATAATTGTCACTGTTATTGATTACTCTGCTTTAGGGTATTTTGTCAGTGGCCCTTACTGACAAAGTTTACTGAGCACCTCAGACAATTTAAATAATTACATTTTTGTCTATTTGTATGACCACCCTGGTCACAATGCACTGTATGTAAATCAATGCATGATACTGTATATAACACCACAAAACACTTGACTTTCTGTGTCATTACCAGTATCATAAATACAGGCATGTATAAAAGTTAGTGCCCTCTATGTTTTTTTGTGCATGAAAATATAATAAAAATAATCATAGGTCTTCGTAGTATACTACCTCCAACAAACAGTAATATAAAACAATGTTTCAATGTGCCAATATTTATTTATCAAAAATGAAGCCAAAACACACACACACACACACACACACACACACACACACACACACACACACACACACACACACACACACACACACACACACACACACACACACACACGCAGGCAATACCACCTTGCTGCATCCACAGCATTTAAGAGGATAAGTTGCAGTCAGGTGCTGCTAATCATTAGACTTTATTATCTGATCATCAGCAGGTGTGCAGACTTTTATAAAAGCAAACGTTTTGGCAGTTTGCTCATCTGGAACATTCAGGTTTATGTTAATCAATGCCAAGAGGGAAAGACATAAGCAAAGGTCTCAGAGAAGCAATTGTTGCTGATCATCGTATAGGGTTATAGAATATTCACAAGTGGAAAGCATTCAAGACAATTGCAGATCTTCTCAGGCGTGAACTTCGCAGCATATTTACCCCAAGGTCAGACCGTACAGGCCCCACAGAGCATGACAAATGTTAAAGTCCATGACAGCACAATTAGAAGAAGACTGAACAGTACGGTTTGCTTGCAAGGGTTGCAGAGGGAAAGTCCCTTCTGTCTAAAAAAACATGGAAGCATGACTGAGGTTCACAAAACTGCATCTGAATAAACCACAGGACTTCTGGAACACTGTACTATGGACAGATGAGACCAAAGTGGAGTTGTTGGACTTATTGTAAAGTCAACTCAATTGAAATGCTGTAGTGAGACCTTATGATACAGTAGCTGTGCAAAAGCAAATGCCCGAAAGCCTCACTGAACTCAAGCAATGTAGAGAAATGGAAAAAGAAGAATGGGTCAACATAATGGGTCTACAAGCTATAACTTGTAGATCCACCTTTAGCAGTTATTACTTTATTATAATGTGAGACACTGATAATGTTGTACAGGAAACAATAACTTGAAGTCATTGTTTCTTGTACAACGTTATCAGTCTCTCACATTATAATAAAGTAATAACTGCTAAAGCTATTATATCATGGAGAACTTGTAAGCCATATATATATATTTTTTCTTTTGGCTTCATTTTTGTAAGATAATTAATGGCACAGTGAAAATAGTTATGCGTTGTTTGTTTGAGGTTGTATTTGCTTAATACTAAGTACTGCTACATTCAGATGATATTTATTGTGCTTTTGCCCACTTAGGAGCACTAACTTCTACACATGACTGTAAGTATAGCAAGTAGATGAAGAAGAAAGTGTACAGTACAGTGTCCTCTGGAATGAGCAAAAAAATGACTTTTAAAAATACCACTACACACAAGAAGGATATAATACATTAAAACTTAAATACTGTATTATTATTATTATTTTTATTATTATTACATCCAAATCTCTCTAATGACATTAATTACTGTATATCATGTTTTCCTGAGGTACAAGTATCATGGCAAAAGATAAAAAAAAAAAAAGAAAAGAGTTGCACAATTTAGAAAATAGATAAAAAGACACTGCAACACAAAAGTACTCCTTTTTGCCCCTGTTGCTTAGTTGCCTTCTGAACATCTGCAGTATAATGCCATTAGTAACCAGCAACTCATAGGCTATGGAAAGAATGCTGGCTATTCAGCCCTTTCCTCTGGAAAGCAAGGAGTGAAGAGAGCAGCAAATATGGCTGCAGAACCCACTGGGAAGAAAGAAAATAAGATCCTTTATTGGAGTGGCAGCAAAAGAAATGGCCAGAAGACTCAACTCATCAGTCCCAAGGAAAGAAAAGAGTGAATCCTTTAAAAGCATTGAAATGCAGATTAGAGAAGCAGGCACTGGCAAAAGCTTTTAGTGGAATGCAACAGCACAGAGAAATACAGAACTTAATGTAGCTCAGTCTCATGTACAGAGACAGATCCTGATTAGTAGCTGCACCTCATTGCCTGAACTTAAGGGCCAACTCAGTGGTATCTAGTCACTGAAGCTGTCTAATGATTGAAGGGGAAAGCAGAAGCACAGCATACAGTAGCAGTGCCAATGAATAATGCTGCAGACTGATGTCAAGGTTGCCACTGGCAAAATTAAAGATTGATCCTTCACCCAATATGGCTGGACAAGCAAAGCATCTAATTCATTCGGTGGTACATGTGAACAAGGGAGTGACTAGGATATTCTGCACTGTACATATTTTATTCATGAGCTCTTAAGTACATTTAAGTGCTCACTAATACTGTGCCTTTGTAAAGGTTTTCAGTTGAGAAACTAGCTGCCTCATTAGCAGTTCAGACTGGCTTTAGCCTGCAAGACTAAAATGTTCTTAAAGTCTTTAAATGTTCAGAATCAATATATAACAGCCACTAGTATTGTGTAATATCATACCAGGTGCTCTAAAAGTACATCTGGTTACATTTTATTGGCCGTTAAAGTGGTGATGATATGCAACACACAGACACAAGAATAATGATAAAGTAAAAAGGACATAAAAGTCAGTTGGCTTTCTCAAAATTTTTCCCACTGTTCACAAGGTGAATATTAACTACATGCTTATATACAAAAACATATATCAAAACATATATTTTAAAAAAAGTATTTTTTGTGAGACTATTTTTATTGCACAATAACATATTGCACACAGTCACAGAGAGCACCGACCTTCACAAGTCAGTGTGCCAAAAGACATCGTCCTGTGTACATCAAGAGCCGTGCAAACCGGTGCTATTCTGACCATCACGACGTTATCAATTACATCATGGATAGCAAGTTAAAACAAAGAATGCAATTCTCTGTGAAACTGAAAAAAAAAAAAAAGGAAACGGCGCATAGACATTTGACATGATTCAGCAAGTTTACAGCGATGCTGCAATGGGTTGTTCGAGGTGTTTTGAGTGGCACTTCAAGAACAGAAAAACATCAGTGGAAAACAACGAGAGATCAGGAGAGACCCTACAAATGTTAAAACATTCTGGCAATTCGTGCATGATAATCATACGAGAACAATTCACAACCCTGTTGCCATTGTCATTGTGCCATACAGAACAGTCCAGGCAATCTTTTTGTGTGATTTCAACATTGGAAATACTGCACAGAAATAAAGCTTGTAAACAGAGCTAATCTCAAATTTGTTTTATACCACCTCATATGTGACCTTGCATTTTCCTTTGATTAAAAACAAAACATTTATTGAAGTTTCATAGCCAACTGCTCTAAAAAGCTTTAGACCTTCGTCTTTAATTTAGTTAAATTGACAAAAATATTGCATCAACTTTTTTTAACGCAGAAATGTGTCTAAAAATACAATATTTTTTATACAATCAAATGTAATTGTAAAATCACACAATTATAAATATTAGCATACAGTAATTATTAATACTTAGGTGTAAAAATGACTGAGGCAAATATGGAAATAGTGCCGCTGTGAAAATATTTATGGACCTGACTGTAGGTGGGGTGTCATTTAGTGTGGGTTTTTTACTGGGATAAGTCAGCGGGGAAATGACAAACCTGAGGTGCCAGAATATATTTATATAAATCTTTGTATTTCTTACTGAACAGTGAAGTAAGTGTGTACATACTGTAGCAATGAGCAGATCAAAATCAGTCATCTTGCGAAGAGTAAGCTGAAAAGTGAAATAAGGTTGTTGTTTTTTTTTCGGTTTGAAGAGAGGAAAAACAGTACTGAATGACTACCATGCCAACAATTTAATGCAAAAAATGCTCTAACTTAAAATGTGTTCTAGTGCAAATCATGTGATAAATAGCTGAATTGAATTTTCGGGTTTGTATAATATTTAAATGCATTAAAAATAGTCTACATTTAAGAAATGTCGACATTTTCAAGGTCAGTGCTCCTTTCTGTGTGCTTCATTTACTTCAGTATATGAGGGTGCACCGATCGATCAGCTGTCGATCTGCCAAAAGCATTAACACAAACCAACCTTATTTGCCAATTAAGGACAATGCTCTGTGAATAATTTGAGTATGAAAAGGAAGCAGCTAAATCTTCACTCAGCCTGAAGCAAAAAGCCTTGATTTATCCATTTAATCATCATCTATACCACTTTTCCTATACAGGGTCGCAGGGGGCCTAGAGCCTGTCCCAGAAAACTTTGTGCACGTAGTGGGGTACAACCTATACAGACCGCAAATCCATTGCAGGACACACACACCCAGGTTCCCAGCTTTAGTTAAGCAGCCCATGCATGCGGGCAGACACTGTTAACGACTATTCATCATGGCTGCACACAATCTGTATCATGAGAGGAATAGACTGTCTTTTACAAACACAGAAAGAGATGCAGCTTACTATTGATAGGTAGCAATGATTGGCTCGCCAAAGACAAAGTAACTCATGTCTGTGTTTATTTAAAAAAACGTTTGGTGCAAAGATTTAATTTGTTATTTATTGTTCTGCACATTATAGCGAGTAAGCATAGTAGAACAGTCATATTTTAGACAAGCATTTTAGCATTTGTGGGAGACCCTTGATGCTAGTAGATGGTTTCAGTTTCTTTATAATCTACATAAATAATAGAAGAATAAAATATGTTGCAAATGTTGCCTTCCAATAAATAAACTCTGCTAAATCATGAATGTTTAAACATTCGCTTATGAGGTGCTCCACAGCACTAATACATGGAAAGCAGCTGAGCCTGATGGTGTACAAGACATTACGCCGGCTGGGATAAATCAACACCAGTTTTTATACTGGTCAAACAGATTGCTTGAGGATGCCATCTGTGTGGCTTTCAACACATCCCCCTCTCAACCTGGAAAGAAATAGCAGTTTAGTATTTAATACCATCATACAAATAATCTTGACAACAAATTCAAAATTCCCTGTACTAGGACTAACTCCTGTTCATGCAACTGGACCCTCCCCAGACCCTGGGCACCAGATCATACAGCAGTCATTGGGTTCCTATCACACATTAATGAAGTTACATACAGGATGGTGTAAGGTGTGACAACAATAATATGACCTAGACAAAATGATCAAGGACATATTGGATTTTAAGACTCTGGAAAACACCACACACAGTCATGTCCACGTCAACACAGAAGCTGTGGAGAGTGTCTCCAGCTTGAGGCTCCTGGGCTGCAAGACTGGAGAGCCATCCTCCCAAAAAGCTGCTGGATGACTTTTACAGATACACCGCATAGTGCATCTTAACAAACTGCATGGCAGCCCGGTACAGCAGCTGCCCCAAAGCTGATTAAAAAAACAAGCCCTCTGGCACGTTCTGAAAACAGCATCAGACATTGTTGGCATAGAGCTTCTATCACCAGAGCATCTTCACAGTATTCTCTGTGTGTGGAGACCAACAAACATCATTAAAACATTACAAACCCTGGACACAATCTGCATAAGCTCCTCCCATCGGGCAGGCACTTCAGAACATGAACACACACACACACACACACACACACACACACACACACACACACACACACACACACACACACTGCTCAGAAAAATGAAACACAGTTTTATTTTATTTTTATTGTCATCTAATGTGGAAAAAACACAAATACAGTGGAACCTCAGATTGTGAGTAACGCAGTTTGCGAGTGTTCCGCAAGACAAGCAAAGTTTTTCTTAAATTTTGACTTGAAGAACGAGCACGTCTTGATTTACGAGTACCGATTAACATGTATCGCACATGCGCTTCTTGTTTTGACGCCGAGCGTCATGTGATCACAACTGAGCCAACATTTTTCTCTCTCTTGCGCTGCGGAATTGTGGGTATAATCAACATCTGTGCCCGCGTGTACAGTTTACTATAACACTGACCACGCGTGTGCGCATAAAACATCTTTTATTGTGTGTTTGTATGTTTGTGTGTACAGCGCGTGTGTACTGTTTATTATAACACGTGTGTGCGCAAGTGTAAAGCAAAAGAAAGTCTCGTTGTGGAGGTTAAAGATCCATTTTCTCTCTGCATCAGCCTCATTTGACGCTGTGCGCTTACACACACGCACACACACACACACACACACACACACACACAAATAGACAAAATAAAACAAACAAACATGTTTTTGTTTCATGTTCTTCACAAAAGCTGTGGCACTAATGGACTCCAATATCTGATGAACTGCTGTCATTGGAGTATGTGCAGTATTTATTAATTTATTTATAAGTGAGATATGTGCAATGTACTTCTATTGGACTATGTGCAATATTTATTTATTTTATTTACTTACTTGCATGTGCAGCATTCACTCATTTAATATTATGTATGTGCAATATTTGTTCAATGCAATATTTGTATATGTGCAGTCAATCAATCACACATCATTTAACAGTCCAATACATCATCTGTTCAACTGTCACATACGTCAACGTTTGCTATACATTTTCCATTTGCTCCCTTGCTACTTGTTAATTGTATTTATGTTAATTGTTATTTGTAATAATATTTATGTTATTTTAAGATTTGTCTCACGTTGCTTAGATTATTTATTAGATTCTGTTTTATCACTGCTGTTTCTTCATTTTTGTAAAACCTTCAGTGCTGGAGGTTGACACAATTTTGTTAACAGTTTTGTTGCGGACACAATGATAATAAAGTTCTTTAATCTTGCATCTGTATACATATTCTTTAATGATCTGAATCCCATAAGAAGTTAGGTTCCATATTGAGCTTGTTTCTTTTCAAAACTTCAACCCATTCACTATCACCTATTTTTAAATATTTCAAAACAAGATGGAATTATTTTACTAATACATACAATCAGATAACTTGGATGTATCTAACTGCTGAGCTTGAAAGAATCCCTTGGTCCATGAGTTCAACAATTGGAACAACAGTTGGAAATAAACAGGCTCTAAAGGTCCTGAAAGATTAAGCATATTGTCAGGCACTGCCAAAGTGATGAGAATTTAATTTAATAAGAACCAGTCTTATGTTGAATGAAAGCAAGAGGGGGAATCAGACCAAAACCACGTTCACGTCTGCAGACTCTTTGACAAAGCATTTGCACATTAACTCTGTGCAAATGGGGGTAATGCAGCTGTTCCTTTTGCCTCATCCTGTCCTCCTGTTGGAAGATAAGACAGCATAGCTCAGGGCTGGACACATTAGAGTGATTAAGTCTCCAACAATGGGTTTTCTCTCGGTTGAGACACAAACATTTACAGTTTTGCTGATCACTTACTGTTTGTTCACTGATGTAGGTACAGAAAGCAAACACTTTCATAAAAGCATCAAAACCTTACCTTTAAACACTACAGACTCTAGACACTGGACCATTTGTTTTAAAAATGAAACCAATGAATAAAACAATCATTAGTAAAGCATTTCTATAAAAATAAAAATAATAATAATTAAAAAAAAAACACTCACACACATAAAAACTTATATACTAATTGAAAACCAGTCTTAGCCTAACCAGGAGCCTTAGCACCACAAATAGACAGTAACAAAAGGAAGAGAAGAGGTGGAGGAATATTATATTTGAGAGCATGCCATCACAGATCACACCACATTCCATTATTTATTTTATTTTTTTTAAGAACTCTTCATACACTATTCCATAATCAAATGTGTCAGTATATCGACACTCTGCCAAATCTTGCGGCAACGGCAGCTTATAATGAAGAATCTGTAGAAGACTTTATTTGACAGGAGCAGCCAAAGTGTCAATAAGCATTACTGTAACACTGTAACATCAGTAGATTGTGTTCTATTGGCACTGAATAGATACATTCAGACGAAGAGATATATGACATGGTGTTGTCTAGAGCTGGGCACCTGCCCCTGTCTCTGGGGGCATCTGCCTTGCTTTGCTTTGCCTGGCTTTGGCAGAACGTGTCTTGGCATTAGAAAGTGTATGACTCCCAACCACATAAGGCGGGGTCAGTCCAGGGTTAGCTACAGCTCAGAAGGCAAGATTCTCCTTGATGAAGAGCCAGGGGTGATATTGTCTGCGATGTGACTGAGGTGATGCCAGACTCAAGCAGAAAGCAGGATCTATAAATCTGAATGGAAGAGTAAAAGAACAACAAACAATTTTAAATATAAAAGTATTTTAAAAATAGAAGCATAGATATGAGATGTTCATTGTCTTGTGTGTAGAGTTTGGACACATTGAGGCAAATTCTGCAACGTGTGTGATGGTTAGTGATTTCTGATATTTATTCTTGTTCTATATTAATGTTAGCTTGCTCCCCTCTTTTTTCTTGAGTTCTCCCTTATTTACTTCCAGAACATATGGTAATACTTTCTGTGGTTCACCAGTTGTATATAGAACATGTGAATGGCATGTGCTCAATGATGTAGTGCTGCATGTACCTCTTATGCCCCCTCATGTAGCCTTTTGTCCTGTGAATAAACCAGAAAACGTTCCAAAGACTGATTCCTCATTGCAGGATGACATGTCTGCACATACTATACATGACAACACATATTGTACATGATAGCCAATAGATGATGTGGTTGATATAAATGCAAGGCTTTTTCGAAATTTTGCATAATACAATCCATTCAAGCACTCGTGGGATTCACTGGACAGACCAGTCTAATCCACCCCACAACCCACAAACAACAGCTCCCAAAAGATCTTCTGCTAATGCTGTGGTGCCAGACACAGAGGCTATTAAGATGGTGTGCATTGTAATGTTATGGCTGAACAGTGTACAGTTTTTATTTTGTAATCGGTTGATTTTTTTGTGATTGTGTGTGGTTTGCTGTTTTTCTTTTTGTCCATGCCTGATTGTTTATTTCCTGTTTTTTGATGGATGCTTATTTATTGCCACCTTTTCTGCCTAACTTTTCTCATTGTCTTTACCTCGTATAATAGCCATGGATCTCTGCCTTGTTGTTTTATGGTCAGTTATTTCTCATTCTGTTTCTTCTTTATGTAATGGTTCTTATGTTGCTCCTCATATGCCTGATCATCTTGAGGATTTTGTTTTGAGGTAACTAATATCATTTAAAACATCTGTTAGCAACTGTTATTGATTTCTGATATTTTGCTTGTTGTTTATTGACTTTGTTTCCTTGCTTCACTCTCTCTGGTTTACAGAATATATACTGTGTAGGACATGTGAATGGCTCGTGCTTGATGATGAAGTGGTGCATGTGGTGGCCTGGCTGCTCACTTTACAGCTCAACTTTTAATGAAAAAAGTTTTTTGTTCCAACCATTCAGCAAAAGTGTTATGTGATCCTCACTGAGTGCACGTGTGTGTGTGTGTGTGTGTGTGTGTGTGTGTGTGTGTGTGTGTGTGTGTGTGTGTGTGTGTGTGTGTGTGTGTGTGTGTGTGCGTGCGTGTGCGTGTGTGTAAGCGCACAGCGTCAAATGAGGCTGATGCAGAGAGAAAATGGATCTTTAACCTCCACAATGAGACTTTCTTTTGCTTTACACTTGCGCACACACGTGTTATAATAAACAGTACACACGCGCTGTACACACAAACATACAAACACACAATAAAAGATGTTTTATGCGCACACGCGTGGTCACAGTGTTATAGTAAACTGTACACCCGGGCACAGATGTTGATTATACCCACAATTCCGCAGCGCAAGAGAGAGAAAAATGTTGGCTCAGTTGTGATCACATGACGCTCGGCGTCAAAACAAGAAGCGCATGTGCGATACATGTTAATCGGTACTCGTAAATCAAGACGTGCTCGTTCTTCAAGTCAAAATTTAAGAAAAACTTTGCTTGTCTTGCGGAACACTCGCAAACTGCGTTACTCACAATCTGAGGTTCCACTGTATTTGTGTTTTTTCCACATTAGACGACAATAAAAATAAAATAAAACTGTGTTTCATTTTTCTGAGCAGTAAACTGTAAACTGTGTTTTTCATTTTGGCGAAGCTGTCAATCCCTTGACTGTGATTCAACTTAGAAAGTTCTTCCACATCAACTGAAACGGAATCTGATTAAATCTCCAAATTCATTTAAATGCTCAGGCTTTTGCAATTGCCAGTCCTGCAGGTAAGTTAGTTTAGCTAGCTAGATTGTTTATCACCAACTACAGCCTGTAGTTTTCTTCCTTATGTTTTTCATGTTTCTTCCTTGTCTGAAGAAATTTTGTTTGATGTTCATCTACATCAGTTAGTAAGATTTTTGTCAAAATAAGATTGCTTATTATCCTGCCATGGTGTATAGACCTGGACCACCAGACACACCACAACTTGTATTTGAGCGTTGCTTTCATATTTTGGTTTAGGGCAACAACAAAAAAAAAAAGAACTTCTCTTCTATCATTATCAATCAAAATTAAACCATTGCTAAACATAAGAACTTGTTAAAACTTGAAAGTGAGATTTTACTGGAGCAGAGCAGGTCAATAGTGGACCATGTGCCCCAGTAAAAGGGGGTCAGGTCACATCCATAGTAGTATTTTATAATCTGAGTTTAATTTACTTAATAAACTTTCATTTTAAAGTTAAGGCTCAGGAAGGGATAATATGACCAAACATTCAGGTTCCTTTGCCATCACAGTGAAATGTGTTTTCATGCATGCATTATTTTATTAGCATGGGGTAAAACAAAATGAATAGTTAATTTGTATATCCATGTCAGGAATAGCATGTTTTTGCTTCAGTGAATATGATCTGGATTCACCATGACCTTGAAAAAAATTATAAACTATAACTATTACTTTTTTTTTCTTTTTTTTTCTCTTTTTAAAAGTTACTTGTAAGAAACTTTTAAATGTAAGTAAGAGACAGTAGTTATTGTCGGATAAAACCACAGAGCTAAACTCAAAACAAAAATGAAAAGTTATATAATTGTACATGAGAATGATGCTGCTTTTCAAAAACCCTTTTAAATGCCTTGTATGGATTTAATTATGGACACTCTGAATAAATCAATAAGAGTAATAATGAAACAAGGACAAGGCACAAGAAATTCTAATAAGTGAAGTATAACATTTAAAGTTCACCTTTTCAGAAAAAAATGGTTTAAATTAAATCCACTAATAATCAATCAATTCAGTAATTAAACTATACAATATCATATAAATTTGTTTGGCTTGTGCTTATCAGAATGCTTTATACATTAGTAGGAGTTTTTTGCAGATAGTAGCTTACCAAAGTATGAACCTTGTGCTATATACTGTATACGGTAACATAAGTTGAGCCATACAAGAAATAATGAATCGACAAACTTTGCTTTTGTGATTTTGTTAAATCACTGCTGGAGGCAGGGTGAACATGCTGTATCTGCACATCAACAGCAAGGAGGGATGCTTCAGGTACCAGATGAATGATAACTAGTCCCTGTAAGGGACAGCAGGAGCTATTCTCAGGGGTTTCATTACAGAAAAAAAACACCATCGACAAAGCAATTAGAATTTAAATGAAATCCGTCCTCTCCATATCCTTATAAAAATCTGAAGATTTTGAAAGAAAGAAACAGTGGCTTAAGTACACCGCATACATACAGTACATACATACATACATACATATGTACATAGGCTTCTTTTTTATAAGTTTAGCTTTTTTTTTTTCTCGTTGTGCTTTTGTGCTTGATCTTTTATGCCCTGTGGCCTTGTAGTGCATTCACAGAATCAGCAACTTCAGTCTCATTTTGAGGGAGTCAATATTCACTCAATGCACAGTATTGAGCTTTTACATGTGTGCCAGTATAGTGGCTGCTTAAAAGAGCCATTCAGTCCTTGCTGTTTGACATTGGGTTCTTTCAATGACAATCCATTGACAAACTCTCAGTCATGCCTGTAGGCAGGTCTCTCTCTCTCTCTCTTTCTCTCGCTCTCTCTCTCTCTCTCACACACACACACACACACACACACACACACACACACACACACACACACACACACACACACACACACACACACACACACACACACACACACTAGCAGCTGTCAACGCACTGACCATGAATGTCTAACCCCCTTTTAAGTAGGACAACGACTGGCATTTTTCCTTCATTATAATTGTTGGATAAGTGAAATTGGGTTGTTTTCTGACCACTATCTGGGCAAAAAGCTGAATTTAACTAATTACATGACAAATAGGATCAGTGAAAAAATGTTGAAGTAAGTAAAATACAGGTTTAAAGATTATGGGTTAAAAATGTTGGATGTCAGGGTTTAGGTTTCTTTTTTTTTTTACTGATATAATGTGTTGAGCCCAGTCCCCAGTGTGCAGTGCCTCAGCTACAGAGTGGGAGTGCTTCAATTTTATATAATTTTAAGTAAAAGCATACAGTGTATTTTTCATCAAAATGCTTTATCTTATCCACATACTCACATGTTCAGTGACCATGGAAATATAAAGCAATATCTCTCAGTGTACATATGCAATGAGAGAGAATCATGACTGTACTCTTTCATCAGATCTGTTACGGAAATTATTCAAGGATCTGTATGCTTACAGACTAGCTGTGTTAGACACCAGACCCTTTAATTTGCTGATCATTCTGACGGCACTGGGTCTTTTATAGACAGAAACCTTGTCTTGCCTTGTGTTTCACATTTCTGAAATAACTCAAGGATAGATGAGTGTGCTGTGTTCTAATGGTATGATCAGATCTTACCCTCATCCCACTCTTTTCTAAAAAAAAAAAAAAAGTAGTACACAGTGTCCTTTAAAAAAATATTTTAGATTTTAGTTTTCTGTTTTAATCCTATTTGGGAAATCAGGTGGTTTTGAGAAGCTGGAATGAGTGATGCACAAGTCATTGAAGCTGTGTGTGTGTGTGTGTGTGTGTGTGTGTGTGTGTGTGTGTGTGTGTGTGTGTGTGTGTGTGTGTGTGTGTGTGTGTGTGCGTGCGTGCGTGTGTGCGTGAGTGTGTGTGTGTGTGTGTGTGTGTGTGTGTGTGTGTGTGTGTGTGTGTGCGTGCGTGCGTGCGTGCGTGCGTGAGTGTGTGTGTGTGTGTGTGTGTGTGTGTGTGTGTGTGTGTGTGTGTGTGTGTGTGCGTGCGTGCGTGAGTGTGTGAGTGTGTGTGTGTGTGTGTGTGTGTGTGTGTGTGTGTGTGTGTGTGTGTGTGTGTGTGTGTGTGTAGTGTCAATATACCTCTCAAGGGCAAAATGCTAGAGTGCAAAGGAGCCACCCACACACCATTACCATAGAGTCCCGGTGGCACATTAATTACTGTCTGCATGATTTCAATGAGATAAGCCATTGTGCTTTTTGAAAATTCTGCTCTTGATATCCTCTCTCAGACACATATCCATTTTAAGCAGTTTGCTATTATCAGGAAAGAGCAGAAAAATGTTACAATTGACATGCTGATACTTTCCTTACTAACTCTTTTAAATTTTGTACTTTCCTCGTTAAGAGGATGTTGTAAAGTTAAACATACAGAACGGTTATTCTACAAATAATCTTAACTTAAAGCGTCATGACTTAAGCCTTTAGTGAAGGTATTGAAGGTACTGAACTTGAAAAAGACAGGAACTTGAAAAAAAGCAATTACGTTAGGTTTTTCAGGTTTATGTGTGTTTTGTGGTTCGTGAGTGTGTACGTGAATGCTCTGTAAACTAGTTGCTGAACAAGGTATCAAAATTCTATAGGAACAATTGTGTGACACATTTTGAATCATCTTTACATGATAGAAAATCTCCATTCCCAATGTGATCACTGTCATGTAACCTCATGGTTATACTATCTGATATCACCTAAATGAGCAAGGGTTCCTGCTGGGTCTGGTTCCTCTCAAGGTTTCCAACAATTGTCATCTCATCATCTAATTTATTTAAATTTTTCTTATACTGTAAAGCTGAAAAAATTTGAAGCTTTGCAAAAATGATCATATTTAAAAGTGCATTACAAATAAAAATTTATTGAATTGAATTAAATTTTAATATAAACATTCAGCTGTCTGTCACGTGTCTTAGCACAGCAGCAGACTTAAAATCATATTTACTTTATTTTGTAGTCCTACAGTTTTGATACATCACTCACTCACTCATCATCTATACCGCTTAATCCTGTACTCAGGGTCACGGGGAGCCTGGAGTCTATCCCAGGAGACTTAGGGCACATGGCAGGGTACACCCTGGACAGGGTGCCAATCCATCGCAGGGCACAGACACACACACACACATACACTCACTATGGGCAATTTGGGAACGCCAATTAGCCTAACCTACATGTCTTTGGACTGTGGGAGGAAACCGGAGTACCCGGAGGAAACCCACCAAGCACGGGGAGAACATGCAAACTCCATGCACACAGAGACGGGAATCGAGCCTGGCCGGGGATCGAACCCGGACCCTGGCGGTGCAAGGCGACAGTGCTAACCACTACACGACTGTGCCGCCCCAGTTTTGATACAGGATGGGATATTAACTCTGGCACATTCACTAGTGCATTTAATTAAAATCTAAATCTTTGTCATATAACATTTTTAAAACAGTTCTCGTGTTGATTTGAAACCTCAGAAAAGTCGTGGATAAGTCGTGCTGATGATTGTAGAGGTGTGAATAAGACTGGCGAGATGACAAATCAACACAAATCATGTGACAATGTGATTTATCTGCACAAGCTTTATACTCCCTTGTGACCCTGAAAAGGGTTAGTTTTGTTCTCCTTGGTGCCATTCTTTGGGGATGGATGAAAGGGCAGCAGGGAAAATGAGAGACAGATTGTGTCTTAGACCTCCACTTCTGTTAAAGGGAATGGGTTTTCACTTTTATATATAGGTTTCTTTCAAACTGAACTTTGTCTATGAACATGAACACTGTTGTCCTCAAATGTGTGTCCTTTATTATTTTTCTTAAATGCCACTACTGTACTGATTCAGGTCCTAAAGTGCTCTTCCTCACTTTTGCAGTGGTTGTTTGGGTTCTTTAATTTATTCTACACCAGAGGCATTGCTAAAAGTAAATGCCCCCTGTTAGTGAAATTATGAAATGTCCTAATGTGCTATGCAAAATTCCATTGCTCACCCCATGATTACTACCATGATTACTACTACCTGTCACTACCATACTGCAGCTGCTAAACCTGCTGTATATTTGCATTTTGCCATATACTAAAATACTAAAAAAATATTTTTCCCACACAGAACATCTCAAACAAACAATCATTGCATGAACTGAGTCATCAACTTAAAATAAATTATATAGAGAGTACAGATATCCTTTAATACACTTTAAAAGAAACACCTGTGCATTCATTCAATCAGCCAATCATAGGGCATAAATACACGCAAGTCAAGAGCTTCACATGTTCACACCAAGCATCAGCATAGGGGCAAAGTGTGATCTCTCTGACTTTAATCATTGCATGGTTTCTGATTCCAAATGAACTGCTTTGAGTATTTGAGAAACTGCCAGTCTGCTGAAATCACACATGCTTATCACTAACTACAGCCAGGTCTCATTTCTCTCACTCTCATCTCTCCTCGCTGCTCCCCTAAAAACATTGACAGTTTAATAGTGATAATAGAACTTCCACATGGACAAGGTGATGAGAACACACAGATGTGTGACTAAAAACCACTTCTTAGTGCGTCTATTCAAAGAAAAAATCATTTTTATTTGCTAAAAAGCATAAAGATTAAATTTTGGACCAATGGAAAAAGTTCATGGTTTAAATCTAAAGGATTCAGATTTCCCCTAGAGCACTGGTTCCTGATCACTTGGTCACGTCCCACAGGTGGGTTGCAGGTGATTTTATATGGGTGTCCACTGCCGTGATCTGCAGTGCACCTTTCAATCACACATGGGAGAGGTAGTTAGTTTTTTATCACTGTTATGGTTTCTGTCATAATTCTGTCTGCAGGGTAGAGTAAGAGTAGAGGAAATAAAAACAATCAAACTGTCTGTGGAAGTAAAAAACAATCAAATTGTCTGTGACTTTCACCTATAAATGGTTTTATTTCTCGTTTTATTGTTGAGTTTGTAATAACACAGGCATACGAAGTCGTGATTTATCATATGTAGCCTATATCGATAATCATTGGTTTATGATTCATGGGAAAAAAATTAAAATGGCAATTAAATTATCACTATTGTTAATTTCTGCACATATAAACTTTACTCATGATTTATTAATAATGTCTATTGTAAATTTGGTCATAATAGTTTATCATTTTTAAAAAGAGGGTCCCTAGAAAAAAGGTTTGGGTAGCCAGATGCAAATTGTTTAAAAGTGGTATTGGGAGCATGATGTATCATTCTCACATGTGAATGTCATTTGCCTGACATTAACCCCATTGAAAATCTTTGGGATATGATGGAGAAAATGGTTTGACTCTTCTGTCACCAATACAACATTTCAGTCAAACATTAATGCAACTCTGGTAGCTGGTGTATTTTTGCTAATACGGCATCAGGTAGGGGTTTCTACTGTAGAACCTACATCACTTCTGAACAACATTCAGCTTGCAATAGCATAAAATTGGAAATGACTATCAATCTAGACAACATGTTTTTGGACTGTGAAAGGAAATCCAACAAACATGGGGAGAACATGAAAACAATTGTGATAAAATTATATGGAAAGCATACAGCTCTAGAAAAAAAACAGCTTACTCCAGAAACATCTGGAATGCCATCAAGCAAAGCTGAGCTGTTTGCTTTTTTGCAAACTGGTGGAGAGCATGCCAAAATAAAACCACGAAAGCTGTAATTGCAAATGGGAGTTATTCCACCAAATACAGATTTCTTGAGGTTATTTAGTCAAAGCGTTAACACATTCTTTTTTTTTTTTTTTTTTTTTTTACAAATGATTTACATTTAGTTTTATTTGAGATATTAAAGCTCTGCAAATACTGCATGATCCTGGGTTATTTTAATGTGTTGTGGTGTTGTATTGCAAGTTCCTTCAGCAATAAACGCATAGCATCATTAGGAGCTTATTTTCTCAGACCTTAAATTAGAAGTCAATATAATCTGTGGATCGGTGGAACTATGAAAACACTAAATTCAATTTTAGCTCCCCTGTGGCTAAACATTGTGCTGTTCTTGAAACTATTGATCTAAAACATCTAAAAAGGCAGTCACTGTACATCCTGAGCTTTATTTTAGAATGTAGGTTATGGTTGTTCTGGACCAGTTTCCACTATGTGAGCTGTGGATATCTCTAGCTCCTTCAGTTTTTCCCTTGATCTTCTAACCGTATTTTAACTTTAAACAATTTAACGTGTTATTATATTGTGGCTGCTTGCAAATTTTCAGCCCATGTGACCCATTCACTAGTAAACTGTTCATGGGCAGTATTTTTTTACTTAAAGTTATTTTCTAAATGATTTGAGGATTTTGAGATGAGGATGCCACACACATCAGACAAGAAAAAGATGTGTGTAAATGTTAGCACAGATAACATATCCAGTTTCGTTTGCTAATGCATGTGGATTCACATGGCCAATAAGACTGATTGTATCCTTGTGGCATTGCCTGGCTGCAGTCAAATGGAGTTTGTTAAGATATACAGTAGCTCCTTTTCCTTCAATTAATTATTAAACACGACATGCACTTAAAAATGACAAAAGCATCAATCCGTTTAAACGTTTGCATTATAAAGATTTTGTCTGTGCTTATTGAAATGATCTCCTCTGTTTTTGTTGCTTGGATTCGATCAATTTCATTTCTTTAAAGTTGACTTTTAAGTTAACTTTTTAGGTGCCTTGAGGTTCTTGTGGATGGAAACACCTTGCTGATGAGAGAGGTCAGTGGAGAATGGACACAGAGGTTTGAGCTAACCTAAAGTCTATAGTAACTCAGGTAACTCTGCACAATTTTGGTGAGCAGAAAAGAATCTACAGTACCTCAAGGCAGATGGATGGAAACAACAGACAACATTTCAGCCATGAACAGAAAGCTGAGATTGAAGTGGGGACAGGCTCATCAAAGCTCTATAGCTGGATAAAACATAGCCTGGTCTGGTGAACCTCGGTTTTTAGGGTTAGTAGAACACCTTTGGGATCTGGGGGAACAGAAGATTCACAATGTAAAAGTATACCTGAATTCTGAAATCTGCAGCAACTGCATTATGTATGGACCAGAATCTCAAAGAAATGTTTCAAACATTCAATTTAATAACATTTACTTTATTTACAAAGAAAATGTACTGAAATGTACAATTTCCACATTAAATCTATATACTATATTGTTTATCCTTAATGAGTAAGTGAGAGATGGTGTGCTTAGACTAAAAAAGGAATCATCCTCAGCTGGATGACAGTGTTTATTAATAATTCCCTCCTAAAACTAGAGCAGTTGTGGGTCCTAAGTCCACATAGCCAAACTGCTCATATCAACTGCAGTATAAAGGTGCAGTCACCTTTGTGGTTTATATGTGTAACTTTAGATTGTTCATATGGTGCCACCCTCCGCTCCAGTGACTTGTTTTGATGTGATAAAAAGTCCAAACAGAAATAGCACAGGATGGATCGGGCAGGTCCGGAGAGCAAAAGGGTCAGGGCGATTGATTTCTCAGAAGTAGTAGAAGGAAACACAAATTGTTACATTCGTTTATTGTGACATAAAGGTTAAAGTGGATAAACATTTTGTGCAGAGTGCAAGCAGGGATTCCGGCAAGATTAGTTTTCACTGGATAACTAGGGAGAGCCAGGTGAAACAGCAAGAAGAGTGGCAAAAGAAAAGAAAGAAAGACATGTTTTTCTTCTTTTCTTCACTCCAAAGCTAAACAAAAACCAACAGAAAAGTTTCAATAAGTTTTAACACACTTGCAGGTGATACTGCCACCCAGTCATGAAGCAGGAGGTGGGAGAAAGGGGGCTAGGGCAAGTGTCTTCCAATAGAAAGCAGGACGTGGGAATGTGACATGTTGCAATGGGCTGGGCCACTGAAAAGGAGGATGCAAGAGACACATGAATGGCAAACGGTACAGACAGAAATCAAACATTTAAGGATGTTCAACTCGCGATTAAATAAACCGCATATCTTTTCATATCTCCACTGTCGAAATATACACTTTAAACACATTCTTCTACACATTTTTTGATTTGATGAGAATGATAGGTGATAGGTGAACTTTTTAGTCAACACACAAAAAATATTGTTTTAAATAATGGAGACAACCAACAACAACAACAACAACAAATTATATGGCTGGTTTTAACTCAAAAGACTAAAAACATGGTCTAATGCAATATAATCAAACACCAGCACATCAGTAATGCTCAAGCATTATAAAATAAAACACTCCTAAATATCATTTCATGAGAAGGACTTGATATTTTTATTGATGTAATAATATAATATGTTAGTATTTAACAGGATTAAGTTACATTTTGTCTCTGTACTTTTGGCTTGTTCAAGAGACTGGGTGGTTTCTTATAATATCTAGACCATGAATCTATTATTTGCTGAATGATCCACATTAATAGTCAAAACTCTACAATGGAAAACCTGAAGGCAGGGATAGCAGATCAATGAGTTCCTGTGTGCGGATGCCAAGCACAAGAGGAAACACCACCAAGACACACAGGTCTTTTATAATTTTAGAAGACTGGGGGAAAAAAGCACAGCATGAGTTTTTTAAACCAGTGTTCAAAGAGTTGACATTATTGTTCTTTAACCATAACTGGATGGGAGTGAAATTAACAGGAAATAATTAATAATGTTTGAAAGTGAATAGGGTGTAGGAATTTGTCAAGGAAAAGTTACATAGGAAGTTCCACCTGTGCATGTCATGAAATGCATATATAATACACATATACAGTATAATATGTGTGTATTCTATATGCATTTCATATATACTGTATATACTGGATACAGTATGCACACTAGATGTGCTAACGACGTTGTATGGAATTTAATTACACACTCATAAGCACAAATTTAAAAAATGTAAAGCATTATATAAAATTTTTAACCAATTAATTTTTTTTTTCAAGGTCCATTTTTATGATACAAGGATGTTTTCCATTTAAATTCCAAATTAACATATATTCTCTTCAAAAAATCTAAAAGTATCAAATAATTGTAATCACTCTACACTTGCACTGCAAACCCGAATAAGTTGGCAAAACAACAACAACAACAAAAAAATGAAAGTAATGATGTTTCCCATTTTAAGTAAACAGAACTATCAGTTTTTGAGTTTGTTGTACTCATTCATATTAATTGTTCCTTACTTGCATTATTGAGTAGCCTAACTCATAATATTTAATAGCAATTATAATTTTTTTTAATTGTTGCAAATCAAAAAAATTGTTGTGGGACTTTCGGCTTCTCTGGGCAATGGGTCGCCACAGCAGACTATCCGGTCCGCACACAGGCTTGGCACAGGTTTTTACGCCAGATGCCCTTCCTGACTCCACCCTCCCATTTTATCTGGGCTTTGGACAGACACTTCATCCAGTTGGGAATTGAACCCGGGCCTTTCACATGGCAGGCGAAACACTGAGCCACCAGTGCCCTATTGGCCTGATTTTAAGTTGGTGGAACTTTAAGGTGACAGTTACTGTTACTTACCGTAAGTACTTACAGTTACCTAAAATATCAAATTTGTTCAGCTAACTTGAAAAGTGTCATTTCTACAAACTCATAAATACCAAAAATACTAAATACTCATCAGGGGCTATTAATTTGAACTAATTGTAATTATTTAAGTTAACAGTACTCAATATGTATAATTAAGTTGAGCATTAGGGTTTACAGTGTGGTAAAAATCCATTTATGCCTTATAAAGCCAAAAACTGGATGGAAGTGAAATTAACAAGCCATATCTATGTTATATACAGTTTTTGGCTTTATAAGGCATAAATGGATTTTCGGCACTACTGGCCACTTTATTAAGAACATCCGTAGGGTTGCTTATTCATTTAATTATCCAATGAGCCATTTGGAGGTACAATGCATAAAATCATGCAGATAAGGTCAAGAGCTTCAGTTAATGTTCTCATCAAACATCAGAAGGGAAAATGTGATGTTAGCAGTTTGACCATGCTTGTTGGCGCAAGACAGCACGAGTTTAGAAACTGCTGATCGCCTGGGATTTCACACATAACGGTCTCTAGGGTTTACACCGAATCTTCCCTAAATAAATAAATAAACTCTGAACGTGGCAGTTCTGTGGGTGGAAATGCCTTTTTTGAGGAGAGAGGTCAGAGAAGAATGACCAGACTGATTCCAGCTAACACGTCTTACTAATGGAGTGAGCAGAACATCATATCAGCTGGGCTACGACATCAGGTTCAATTTCTCTTGAAAGAAACACAAATCAAAGACAATAAATAGTTATTAAATAAGCAAGGGAAATGTATAGCTACTGAAATTGTATTTATTTATTTGACTTTTGGCTGATTTCTGTTTGCCACTCTGTCAGTCTACTGTAGTACTTTAGGACATGTTGCATCGCTTTATAACTCTGCTGATGTGTCTAGCAATTTGTTTTATTTGTTATATATTTTACCAGTAGAGAAATTTTCAGCTTGTCCCCCATGCAAATATCAATCTAGCCACAGGATAAGTCTACTGTTTTTTATTTCTATTTTTTATTTTTTTGTGTACAGTAAGAGGGAACTATAGCTATTATGTTCTTCAAGAAACCAAAGAATAAATAAATAAAATAAAACTACCATAATTGTGTTTCATTGCAATTAAAACAAATATACTGCGCTTAAATTATACACATGGGTGTACTTAAACTCTACATACATTTCAAAGTGAATACAGAGCCTGCTAAAAGGATGTTATCTGTTGGAGCCTATTTGTCAATATTAGACACCCACTTGTTTGGTGCATGTAGTCTCTAG